>JAHLJT010009419.1:15871593-16086514 GCA_031308135.1 Acheta domesticus | reverse complement strand
GGCCGCTTTCTCCGCAAACCCGGGTATCAAGCGTCGATAATATCCTACCAAACCGAGCAAAGAACGCACTTGTTTCTTTGATTCTGGTCTAGGAAAGTTCTGGATTGCTTGTATCTTGGCTTCGGCCGGCCGCAATTTCCCGTTACCGACGACGTAACCAAGATATTTATACATTAGCCCGCGCAAACAAGCACTTGCGCGGCTGCACTGTCAATTTGGCGGATTTCAATATACTAAAGACCGTATCTAGGTGCCGAATGTGTTCTTGCCAAGTGTTACTGAAAACCGCGATGTCATCAAGGTACGGTACCGCGAATTCTTGGCAGTTTTTTAGCAAAGTGCCCATGATTTTACAGCATTGATAAGGGCCGTTCTTTATCCCGAAGGGTAACCTAAGCGGTCGATACGTGCCGAAACTGGTCACGAACGCCGAATATCTCTGCGCCCTATCCGTAAGACCTATCTGCAGAAACACTTACTTAAATCTAACACACTAATGATTTTAGCTGCAGCTACCTGTTCCATCCGTTCTTCGAGATTGGGTAACGGAAAGTAATCTGTTTTAATAATCTCGTTGAGGCGCCTAAAATCTATGCAGGGCCGTGGAGACTTGCCCGGGGCCTCGATCAGATCATAGGAGACGTATAATCACTCTCCGCCTCCACAATGATGTTGTCGCGAAGCATTTTGTCCCACCTCTTCCCGCAATATCTTAGTTTGTCTCGGCGACATGCGGTAGGGTACACTTCGACTACTTTATCAGTGTCAGTTAATTCAATGTCCATGGTCGTTACATCTGTAAGACCAGGTTTTCTCACTAAAAATACACCTGTATTTACAATGACATTTTTTAAGTGCTTCGCGGAACTCGGGTTCAACCTTAGTATCGTTTAGCATTTCTTCCGCGTCAAAGTCGTGCGGAAATCTAATCTTAACGCGTAGCGGTCTAACGCGTCTTCCTCGCCTGCGGCAGTGACCGTCGCAGAACCGAGAAAGTTCACGTAATTCAGTACGTTGGTGATACTTTTTCATCATGTTGATGTGATACACGCGTGGTTCTTTCCGCCCCGGCATCTGAACTACGTAATTGTGTTCGGGACATTTTTCTCCCGAACTTCGCCTGGCCCGACCCACTGCACCGCGAGTTTCCGCGTTCTGTTAGGCGCCAAAACCAGCACCTTCGCGCCTATTTCAAAACTGCGCGAGATCGCCTTGCGGTCGTACCACACCTTACGCTTGCGTTGTTCTTTCCGCCATTTTGGTATGGGCAAGTTCACGCGAACGCTTCAGTCTATTAATCAACTTGAACACGTGCTCAACCACCGTGCTCCCTTCGCTTTCTGCTGCACCCGCAAGCTTTTCGTAAAGCAGCGTCATGGGTGTGCGGAGATTTTTCCCATAGACTAACTCGGCTGGAGAAAAACCTATCGATTCGTGCACACTCGTGCGTAACGCGAACATAATTGCAGGAAGCTGGCACTCCCAGTCAGTCCCTTGCCTCTAAACAAAGAACCTTCATCAACCGGTTCATGGTTCTGTGCATCCGTTCTAACGGCATTAGATTGCGGATGATAAGGCGAACTTCTAATTAATCTAATGCAAAATCTCTCGGCGAATTCCGCCATCAGAGTGCTAGTAAAACAAGTTCCCTGATCTGTTTGAAGCTCTCGCGGAAATCCAATCCGACTGAACAGATCTAATAAAGCTTCAATGACCGTGACCGTCGTCAGATCACGTATGGGAATAGCCTCGGATATTTTGTTGCTAAACACATTGCAGTTAGTATGAACTTGTTTCCTGACTCAGACTCGGGAAAAGGGCCACAAGCATCTACATTTACTTTCTCAAACGCCTCACCCGTTATAGGTACAATTTTTAAAGGCGCGCGAAGCTTCTCGCCGCCGTTACCTACGCGCTGGCAACTATCGCAGCTACGTACGTAATTTTCCATATCTTGTAACAGTTCGGCCAGAAGAAATACTTGGCCATCGCGTCCTTACTTTTGTGACACCTAAATGACCGTGGGCGACTTCATGGCAAAGCTTCAATATAGTGCCACGATACACCCGCGGAGTCACAAGCATGGAGAATTGCTCACCGCGCTTGCTCTGCCGTTTCCGGAACAAAAGGCCGCGTTCTATAAAATAATCGCGCCGTTCCGTTTCTGGGCCTTCGGCTAGCTCGAGTAGCGGTAAGAGCTCTTCATCCTGTCTCTGAGCTTTCGCAAATTCGGACGGGTCTAAACGGGACAATGCAACGCTCCCGGAATCTACTTCAAATTCCGCGTTGTTTTCAACAACATTGCCCGGGTCATTTACCTCGCCTAACAAGACACAAGTTTCCTCGTCGGGAGCTTTCGCGTCCAACGCAGGCGTTTGGGGTGCGTCGCGCGCACGACTTGTTCCTACGACCACGCCTAGCTCGACCGCTCCTTCCCCCAAAGCCTCGTTCATGACCGCAACCGGTGCGTCACCAGGGCGCTCGGCGGCCGGCGCGTTGCCTGGCGCCGCCGCCATCGCCTCCGGCCCCACCCCGTCGCCCTGCCCGGCCGCCGTCTGGGCACGGGTTCGCACCGCACAAAGAAACTGCGGTTCTAAAAACCCTTGCCTGATTTCCGAGAGAAGCGTGGCAGATCGATTACTCAGAATGTAATATTCTAAGTCGCAATTTTTCGCGACTGCGGCTTCGGTAACAAGCTTACCGAACGGGCCTACGATTTCTACCTTAGCTACAGGTAGATTTTTCGGCGCCTCGTCCAAGGGCTGCTTAACCCATACGGATTCGCCGGTATATTGATTCGGCCTGACGTATTTGCTGTTGATCAGATCAACCGTCGCCCCAGAATCTCGTAAGAAGGAAATAGGATTTCCGCAAACCGTGCCGAAAAACGTGTGAGGAAGCAACAATTCCTGCGCACTGGTGTCGACAACGTGACACATTTTCTCGCTTGATTGAGCTGAGGGCAGTATTTCTTAATGTGCCCCGGTTTTTTACATAAATAGCACGTGCGTTCCTGCGGCTTGTCGAATTCCGCGTTCCTATCTGCCTTGGGCGCTGCGGGCTTAGAAGTGGAGGGCACGCTCTCCGTCACCTTTTTCCACTTTTGTTCCCCACAGGCTCCTTGTGATTAACCTTAGAAAATCTTTCCTATACGCACTAGACCTATTGTTTTCGTAGGTGTCCAGCCTACGCGCCAGATCTTGGGACTGCGAAACCTCGCCCCAAACATCTACGAAATGGGCACGTATGTCCGCCGGCACCTTCCGTTTCATCTGATCGGTGACAATCAAATCTAATAATTGATCATAAGTTTCAACTTTCAACCCTGAAATCCATTTCTGGCAATAGTTCGTCAGTTCGCGAGCATAAACATTCCATGTAGTTTTCGCACCCTTTGCATGACTGCAAAACATCTGACGACATTTTTCAGGCGTGAATTTGTACATATCCAAAAGCTGCGTTTTGATTTGATTATAATCCTGCTCTGAAGAATCTGATCCTACAACTAACCATGTATTTATTTCATTGGAAGCAATCCCATTAATTGACTGACCCATTCTACCGGCGCAATGTCGAGCTGACGAGCATGCGCCTCAAATACACTTAAAAAACAAGGTAATATCCTCACCTTCGCCTTTGAATTTATCCATAACATGGCTGATACGGATACTACTTCTGTTTCCCGAATCTCTACTACCTAAAGATTCGCGCGAGGTAGCCTGATTAGCTAATTTCAGCCGTTCGAGTTCGTACTGCCGTTGTTCGAGTTCGTACTGCCGTTCTTGCTCTTTTTCCTGCCGTTCTCGCTCTTTTTCCTCGAGTTCGCGTAATCTTTCCTGCTCCTTTAATTCAAGTTCGCGTGCTTCTGCGACCTGTTCTTTCTCCTGATCAGCAAGTTGTTTCACGAATATTTCATCGTACTGCTCGCTTCCCGTGATGATAGATTTTAATCTAACTATCGTCTCGTTCCCTTCCAACGTTTCCCCCATCTCCGTCGCGACCCTAACAAGCACCTCTTTCCTATAACCCGCTAAGAAAGACATTTTGCCTGAATTGATCCCCGGCCAGTACAAAAAACACACTTACGTTCAGTTGACCTCGGTGTCGCGTGAGCGCCTTCTGGATCCGGTGTTCTGGCCTCCTTCCTTCCTCTCGTTCTGGTCCGTCCGGGATGTCTCCTTCCAGTGCCAGTACCAATACCAGCTCCAGTTCCAGTACCAATACCAATTCCAGTTCCAAGTTTTAGAAAAGAAAGGTTCCGAGTCGGATTGTACCGCCCCGAAACTACCGTACCGAATTACCGCACTTTCGGTTTCTCGTGGGCGTGCACGACTCTGCCGGCGCCACGTAATTACGACGCGTGTGCACCTTTAACTGCGGTACACTGTCTTTACGCGTACTATTCCAGTTTTAGACAAAAAACTGTGGCACTCCGGCGTGAGTTTACAATAACCGCTGCTACCAGTTTTAGACAAAAACTGCGGCACTCCGGCGTGAGTTTACAATAACCGCTGCTACCAGTTTTAGAAAAAAAACTGCGGTAGCCCGGCGTGAATTTACGATAACCGCTGCCACCAGTTTTAGAAAAAAAACTGCGGCACTCCGGCGTGAGTTTACGATAACCGCTGCCACCAGTTTTAGAAAAAAAACTGCGGTAGCCCGGCGTGAATTTACGATAACCGCTGCCACCAGTTTTAGAAAAAAAACTGCGGTAGCCCGGCGTGAATTTACGATAACCGCTGCCACCAGTTTTAGAAAAGAAAGGTTCCGAGTCTGTGGCGTACTGGACATGAAAAGCACAGACGACAGATTCTGAATAGTATGTACAGTATATTTACAATAATAAATTACAAGAAAATGTTACAAAATTGAAAACCTTAGGCAACCTTTCTATTCTCTAAGCCGCGAAACCCCGCGACCGTCCCTAGGCTGAGCCCAGTGCCTCTGCTCGAGAGCATGAGAAGCTGCGCGAAGTGCGAGCTGTCGGACATTAGTCCCCGTAACTAGATGTTACATGGCCGGATGCCAAAACGTGCAAGGTTGCACGGAGATACCTCACGTCTTTCGACTCACTAGCGTATCCCCCGAGCGCATGTCGGCGCCGCAATAAATACCCCACGGCTCGTCCCCCACTCTACCAGCGGCGGGCGTCATTCGGCTCGCAAGCCAGCCCTCAGCAGAGAGCAGCCTTCGTCAATGGACTCGCACTCAGGCACGCTCAGTTGTCCTGGTTATTTTTAGGCTGGGATTTCCTGCCCGGCGCGCGCCGGCGAGGCGCCGCCGCATTCCACCCCCATCCCCCATCCGGCTTAAGGCCGGGCTTTCCAGCGAAACGGCACGTGCGCCACCTCGCGACGCTACACTTTTCTTCCTTCTTAGCTTGCATCTCTGAAACATAGTTCTGCCTTCAGCTTTGCTAGTATTGCTTTGGGTAGTCGTTTAGCAAAGGATATAAAGGCTATGTAAGTTAAGGAAGTAACAGTTTGGGGCACTGATGGATGCGGTAGAAGTTGGAAATACTTCTGTATCATGGGTAGATGGTGATATGGTCAACAGTTTTTTCTTTCTCGCCATACGAAGGAACTTCGTATGAAGAGAAAGTTATGTAATCGTGCGCCGGAATATGGCGTTTTTTTCTTTCTTTTATTTTTCTAGAGAACGGAACGTTCGTTAAGGGTATTACTGGTTAAAGGAATCAGTTGTTAGTGCATTACGTGAATGCATTGTGGGGTAATTGCAGTTTGGTTAGGGACTGAATTAACGAGAGAATTAATTGCGAATCTGATGTCGGCCACGTAATAATTTTCGTGAACATGATTATTGAAGATAGTGAAAATGAAACTCACTCTAGATTCTTGGAGCGCACTATACCGATGTATCGCTTTAGTGCCAAAATTTCATTACTCTTAAAAATACTAACAAAACGTCTCGGCTTTAATCGGCATAGTTTAAGGAAGTAGAGCGCAACTCAATAATTAGCTACATTCGACTTGATAAATCTTAAGGTAGACAGTTACTTAATGTGAAGAAAATATTGACTTCGTTTTGGGCTACTGTTGGTACATTTCCTAGAACATGATATATTTTTATATAAAAAACAATACATTTTTATGCAATTTTCAGAGAAGAAAAATGTGTAGTTTAACAATATGTGTAGTTTATGTACAATCAGGTACCCAGATTTCCCGTGTCAGTTTTTTTTATTATATTTGAAACCAGTCACATACAATTTATTGCGTTGTTAGAGTGCATTAATTTTATGAATGGATCACCGTTTACAGTGAACTAATTTTGAAACATCGGGTATGTTGCCTAGCTAACAGTCCGCTATAAGTTGCATTTGTATTAGGCAAATTAACTTGCTCATAGTTCCATCAGTGGTCAATGAATTGTTTGTACGTGTAAAAAGACGTGTACACGTAAAAATAACACTTTCATGTAAAGTCCTGCATATCTATCCACCTTTGCATGTTTTTTTCCGCTTCCTATATGCGACTAACCCTTGTAAATTCATCCGAGATTTGCGGTCTTTATTTGCATGGTGGAGCAGATACTTCGAATGTCAACGTTTCTTCTACCGACAATTTTCCTGGACTGACTTGAAATGTGCTCCTGATTTTATGAATTTTACACTTCCGGAATACTTTTGTATTATTGTAAACAACAAACTCTGAGAAAACCATTCAGCATACAACCAAAGTTAATGGACTCGAGATTCTACTGAGTTGTCGACATTTTAGTGGCACGTTCAATGCGATCAGAATTGCGTAATGAGCACCAGGAACCTATTACTCGTGTCCATTCATAAGACGTATACACTACATAATAGGATATCAATTATCTTTTATTCGAACAGAAGGGCATAGTGTATGCTTGCCCCTGTATATAAAGAAATGAATGATAGAAAAGTGTTCAAAATTAAATTCATTTTCTTTTTATTCTTCAAAATGTATTTCTACCTGTCGACATTTGGTGATTTTTTTTTTAATGAAAAGCAGGATTTTTCCCCATTGTTTACTTGATTTCCTACACTACAGCACAGAGGGGCCTGTGGCAAACATCCGCGGATCCTCAATCTCCTGGAGCCTTTCCCCTTCATGGGGGATGGGCCATAGGACCCAACATCGTGCACAGAATACGTGCACATACGTGCACAAAATTCACTTCTCCCCATAGCTCGTCACACGCAGTTTTTAACTGTTTTTGACGTAAATATATAAATAAACATCAGTCCGTAAGAACAGACTATTTGGAAGGGAGCAGATTTCCTCCGATTTGCGAAGGAAGGATCGTGGTTTAAGGTTCTGCTCTGCCATCCTGCAAGAAAACATTAAATATTATTCACCTGTAGTGGAATATGGATCACTGGTAGAACTACAGATTAATTTAAGATACATAACTCTCTTCTCCCACGTCCCCGAGATCTTGAATAAAGAACCGAATGAGTCATTTCTCAAGGAATACGGTTCTCTTACAATTTTATCTAATTCCTGTAATTATATTAAGATTTCAATAGATAGGCGTTTAATTATTGTTGCAATGTGAACGTCTAGAACGTAGTTGATATTAAACAATGAGTACTTATCAGTGCTAAAGAAAAGTGACGCTTCTCAAAAATGGTCAGTTTTGAATTAAAAAAGAAATACGTTTGGAATAGCCTTTCTTTAGGAAATATTTACTGTTAGTATTCGTAATATAGTTCTTAGCGTAGCCGCTATACAGAGTAGATCACGTTGTTACAATTTTTCACTGGTCTTGTGCACAGACACACTGTCACGGGTGTTGTGCACAGATTATGTGCTAGTTTATTAAAAGTCTACTAGAATTAAATAATTTTATGTGGACTTTCCGTTTAAATGGCTTTGTACAAGCTTGCTTGAGAGTAGATTGCGGCGATCCTGTAAATTGGCCTTGAAATGTGCGTGATTAAGATGCGAATTGTACGAACATTACCATGAATTGTTTATCTAAAAGTAGATAGAGATATACCCCCGACACCTAAAAATTTCCGCCCCTTGAGTGTTAATTACGGTCGTTCGTGAGCTGCGAGTATCTCGCAGGTTTGTCAAGTTCGCGAATTCGAAAAATCATTCTAGTACAGCACATCGCGTGTAAAGACGGCCTTGTTAAGAAACTTAATGGCTTGCGACAGCGATGGTATCGGACCGTTTACTCGTTTCGGGGGAGGGTACTGTTAATGGGCGTGTTGACTGTCGTGTACGCCGGCGCGGCACTCAGCTCGCGTGTGATGGCACTCAATGACGGCGTATCTCAAGCTCGTGGAGGTGAAAGTTTCATCAGATGGGCTTTTGGGCTTTCATTTAACGAATATAATTCGGCCGCCTTCGCACCGAAAATTGGCACCAATTGAGCAAAAAAGTCTTCGGCTATATTGCGATCACAGACTGCTACGAATAATCGAAAAATAAACTAATTACTAAGACAAGCTGGCATTTCAATTTACAGAATAAATTTAAGTTGAAACATGAAATACAAGATGACATACAAATCATATTTTTATTTTCAACTAAATTTTCTTTATACATTAAATGCTTGATTGTATGTGATGTACTAATAACTATAAGGTATCTATCATTATTGGTACCACAGATTGTGATAAGAAGACCAAAAAATCGTTTTTGTACTTTCTTGTATACGTACGTATATACTTAGTATAGAGAAAGTTATGTAATGCTGCGGAAAATAGATTTCGAAATTTCAACGGAAATACACGTTTTGGGTCCCCTGATACCGATTTTTTTTACATCCGTCCGTCTGTGAATTCCACGAACGCCTAAACCAAACGTCCGGTTATTTTTCCAAAACGTATGTTGCCCGGTCGATTTGGGTCCATTCGAGGCGCCGCGGCGCCGCGATTTTGAAAAACTCTTCTTTGGGGTACTTAACACGAAGCCCCTGGGACATTTTCCAAATTTTCTCAAAAGCGGATCCAAATTTTTTCTTTAAATTTCTTTTAAGAATAGAGTAAAATACACTGATGAAGGTGGCATAGGTGTGATTTTCAGGTTTAACAATGTAGGAAGACGCCCAAAAAATTCTAACTTTGCATTTTTGCGAAAATTCAACTACAAAATTAACAATGCAGATTTTTCCTTCATGTGAAATTTTGTTGTCCATAACTAGTTCTTTCATTAAGGTCAGGCACATTTTTTTTGGAAGTTTTAATGGTTTTCGCGCAATACTGCGTGCAATATGTGCAATTTGAAAAAAATAACAAAAGCAAAATTTTCTCGAAAACGGCTACAAATGTTTTCTTTAAACTTTTGGTAGAGATAAATCTATTCTTTTGTTTTTGCAGAAATTACAAAAATAAATTTTTTTACTAGCCTCTCACATCGTTAACATTTACATTAGCGGCAATTTGTTCACATTATTGCATTTAGGAGTACATGTGTTTTAAATGATGTCTAATAACGTTTCTTGAGAACAATTTTCTGTGAAATCGAGCTGAAAATTTCGCATTTTCAGAAACGCTGAAATGTCATTTTCTCAGAAACGGCAGCAATTTTTTCTTCAAACTTTTCGTACGGATAGTGCTTACTGCACTGTTTACGATGACATAGAATTATTTTTCTGTATTCCTTTGTTTTTTTTAAAAAATTACACAAATGTGATGGTTTCAAAATATCTCTCACGCTATTAATATACACATTTCCAGCGATATAGTATTGCATTTACGAGTAAAAGTTCTTCAAACGATGTTTTTTTGAAAAACACAAATGATTCCTGTGAAGAAGAGTTTGAAATTTCGCATTTACACTAGAGCTTAAACAATTTTTTTCTTAAAAACGGCTACAAATTTTTCAACAAAAATGAAGACTTTTATGACGAGGTTTTCCATTTTTTAAATATTTTGAAAGTAAAATTTCGAATCTACCAATAGGAAACCGAAAATCGAGAGAATAAAAAAAGTACTTTGAGCTGCGATAGATGACAGCCGCCAAGAAGGTGGGGGCAAGATCGTAAAGCTAGGAAATTAGAAAATTTTGCGACGAAAAAGTCTGTGCCATTCTGTAGCACCACTAGTCTTTCTGAATTTGACGTGCGTTATGAATGCACCAGTTGAGTCACTACGTCCTGTACAACACTTGCTGCTAAACGTCTAGTTTAGGAGACCTAGGCACGTAATCATTGATTTCACTGTAATTTATTTTAATCACATTTCTGAAAGCGCAGTGTTTACTAATCTGAGAAACGCTAATGAGAGAATGTTTGGTTCTCGTTGATTTTTAGATTTTCCACTAGTGCTCTTACAATGAATAAATCTTAACTAAACGTAAAGATGAAGGCCTTGGGGCAATAACATGGTATGCCACATTTTTTATGAAATTGAGATATTAGTGTATTTCGATGCCCTATTGATTTATCTAGATGTTGGGTTTTTATTTTAAAGATTCGCCGCAAGATAGCATGTTATTCATAAATTAATGTTCTTTATCCTAATGTGTAGAATGCGATGCATAAACCTTTACTTGCCTTTTTCTCAAAACTTACATATTGTGGCATAGCGTGTTATTGCTCCTTGATCCTCATATATACAATTCCCATTAGCACAAGACAAATGATTTAGTTAAATTGTTAAAAAATGTGTATTAAAAAATGTTAACGATGATACCATATGACTAGTGAAAACTGCTGCCAACTGGCTTTAACGCCCCTAGTTATTATTTCTTGTGAGAATATTATGTTTCGAAACATATTTGATGCAGAGGGTTAAGATTCAATCTATGGACTTATGGATTAGTGAATTTATTCTGATTTTCAAGACTGATTCGTAAGACAAGCGTTTATCAGCAAGGGTGCTACGAGACCTGGGATATGAATACAGACATGGATCTATTCTTCCATAGAAATTACTGTTCGAACTTCTGGAAGGTAGAGCACTGGGAGGCGGTAGATTGGAGTTCACGCAGCAATAGTTTTAGAAAGTACTTTGTTAAAAATTGTCAAATGCGGAACTAAGATATCGGTCTCTCTCCTAGAGAGAAAATCCTGTAAGAAGTGACCAGATTGACAGGTCGGGAAACAAAGTAATGTCGGACGACGGCATTGCAAGAGGTAGCGTCGAATCCATTCACAAGCGAGTCAGTTGCAAACTAGTGCGTTGACGAATTGAGCGTACGGACATAACCTGCAGTAACGTTGCTCGCAGTAACTGAAAAAGCAGTCCCTTCTCATTGTCAGTAATCTTTGTATATCATTGATAGCAACTATAAATCATGTTCTTTATGCGAAGTATTTGTTGGGAAGTTTCTTTTTCTTGTGGTAATCATGAAGTTTCATTAAAAACTGTCTTTCAGTTTTGGGAATCTGGAGAGTTCAAAACTATTCTTACAAGTGAAATAGTTATTTGCAGAAAGACAAAGTGCCGAGTTTGGTTCAACGAATAGGATACTTTCGAATAGTTTTTTATCTAAAGGACTACTGGGTTAAGAATTTCTCTCTACTCTGAGACGAGTGGACGTGTTTACAAAAGCTGCATTCAGAAGCTATTGCATCTCGAAGCTTCACACTCTTTTCCTTGCACCTGGTGTTGCGCTCTTGCTTATTGCTGAGTGTTTGCGCGTGGCTGTATGCTGGAGCTATTGCTGTTGTTTGGTGCGTGACGGTCCTGTTAATCTGTCGGTGCGAATCACAAGCGTGCCACACATTTTTTTTTCGCGTCTACTAAGCTTCGATCTGGGGGAGTTGCAAGAATCAGTATCGCGTACTGTAACCTGTGGCCGTTTGCGAAATGGCTGGCAGGTTGTCTTCCTGGCCGCGTCACTGCGATTGTGTCGTATGCGTTGACGTGCTTTGGAAACGCCGCCGCCGCCACCACCACCACCACCACCACCACCACCACCACCACCTCGAGCCTGCTAGGAGCATGGGCGCTTGCGGGGCGCTGTTGTGTTGGATGCAGATGCAGGGCAGAGATTTCTCGGAGCTGTGTGGGCGTGTTACTTGGGCGAGGCGAAGCGAGGCGCGTGCGCCGTTCTCCTTCATGCGAACAATGCTTGTTGCAGGAGTCGCGAGGGTGGCCGTCAGGACTCACCCTACGAGCTGGTCGGCAATGGCTGGAGGTAAGAGCGATAATTTTTTGCGCCCCGAGAAGTAACTCGAAAAACGTTAGTAGTTTATTCGACATGTCGCCCTCCCTTAGTTTCTTAAGGTCTGCTTGAACAGAGCAACTGATAATCGGAAGAAAATAATTATAGTAATAAAAATCCGCACGTCGAGTTTTCGTAATACAAATGTTCAATATTTTCGTTATACATGGATTGGTTTGCGTTACCTGAAAGTAATAAATGCGTATGTTGTTTTAGCTATCTACAGCTCTGTTGCGTGTGAATTTTTGCGCAATAAGTAAACTTTGAAATGTTTTTCTTTTTCAGATGTTTGTTTTTGTTGTGTGTTTAGCGTTCCAATTGGGGCGTAGTTTCCCCTCTTTTTTCAGCTGTATTTTTATAATGCACTATAATGATTCTTTTGCCAGTGGGAATCCTTATACCAACATAAGAAGTCTGAAAACGAACTAATACAGTGTATTGCATAGACAATTTTTTTTGTATCTTTCAACAAAGTCAGATTTTCGTAGTCCGTTAAAAAGTAATTTGGTGAAGTTTTCAGTATGTCATTCAAACTTTTCTAAAGGATGGAGGAAATTGCATTATTGGTGAAAGGATGTACGAGAAATCACTAAAAAGGTTTGGGTGAAAAAGAACACAATTACAAATAATTGACAATTTAATTAAAATAATGGCAGTGTGCAATGGTGTGCATTTTCTCTGCAATTGCCACTTTTTCGTGAACGCCCTCATGGGGAACTTAATATCTGATGAGACCGTAGTCGCTAATGCGAGGCCCGAGGAACTGAAGTAGAGGAAGTTGGTTCCATGCCAGAAGTAAGTCGAGCGTGTTTTTCTTTAAACGTTCGTCTTGTTCCTTGTTGGGCCGTTGGGCTATCGACAGGACCCTGACATGTGCTTCCCATAAGTGTAGGAGCTGCATAGAACGCCATTTACACGTGCGGGGAAATGTAATCTGATTTTTGCTGCCTCTCCCCCACCACTTTTACGTAAATCCTTAACAAAATGATACACAAGGAGAAATGAAAAAGAAAGATAGGCGGGGGATATCCTGGAAAAGTCGGTGAATTGAAACTTCTTGAAATTGTCCAACAATATTGTTCCTTTTCAGAGTATAATTGAATTTCATTTTTTGAATCAATGCAGAGTGGCACAACAGCGGAAGTAAAGATTAATAGGCAACACTAGAGCTGTGATGTATAAACAAATCATTTTTATTTAAAGAACCTTGAAGATGCATCATATTTTTCGTAAGTCTTCAGATGGTAAATCGTGGACTTAGCTCTTTTACTGTCAGTCTGTACGATCAGCCTGGAAGAGATATTTGTTTACGGAAAATAATATTTTGTAAGTGATCAGCGTAAGGTACGTTTAGTGGCTTAATGGGAATGAATTGTGGCATTGTATTATCATTCTATTATTACCGGTGGGCGGGTGGAAGCTTTGAAATGTGAATTGAATACAAAAAAATCCATTCCCATTTTGGAAGCACAATGCTCTTTCAGAGAATATTGCCTTGTTTTTCTCCTCGGTTTTGGAGGTTCAATTGCAAGATATGAAGTGATAATAACCTCGAAAGTATAATATGTTTAGATTTTGAGAAGCTTAGATGTAAGTTAATTGGCAGAATAAAATTCATTGCGTCTCCATGTTCTTCAGTTAATTTATAACCGATTAACTAAATCACATAAATAATACTGTCCATTTCCCATTTTGTATTTATCACACACAGGGCTTATTAAATGCTAAAATATTCCTTTATTAGATTTGTCCACAATGCGTTTAAGTGCATTCTTAATTCATTATTTGCAAATACTTCATAATCTTTTTATATGTGCGTTCGTATGGAACGTAATATTTTAAATATAGCTGTATATTTAGGGTCAGATGAGATCAGTACCTTCACCTGAGAACAGAATGAAATGAAGAATAGAATTTTGAATTAAAAATTAATATTGTGCTGCGTTAGTGATTCCGATATTTCGGAATAAATAGTGAAGTCTTCCACTTTAAAGAATTTAATTTTTACATTCCTTTTTGCAAGGACATTATTTTCTGCATAATTTAATTCAATTTTTTTATTTGGTCGTAACTGCAGGTAAACCAAACAATTGGTATATCAGGATGACAAAATCCTTACTAGTCTTCATGAAAATATTTTGACCAAGGCACGAATTTGTTTGGAATAACACGTATCCTTTGAGACAGGTGGAAGTCGGCAAGAAAATTTTATCAAAATTCGTGGTGCTGTTGCGCAAGATTCACCTTGCGGTGCATGTACTCAAAATATGACCATTTGTCATTGAGTGATTCATACGCGAGTCTTTTTGAGGACGAAGAGAACCGCGGCAGGGTCCTATACCATGTCTTGGACACGATGTCAACAGAAATTGGAATTCGTAAGAGGATATTTTCAGGGTGTGAAATGACCTTTATCCTAGTCATTCCATGGTGTCCCCCAAAATGGTTTTTACATGCGAGTAAAAGTGGCATTCAACCTCTCCCTCCGTCTCCTGCTCATGCGACTTGGAAGATAACCCAGAAATGTAGTTTTATTTATGGAGACACGGTTCTCCAACATGTTATACTTTACCGGAGGGTGTCCTTAGGCGGCGATACGTCGTCTTCTGCCGACAAACGATGCCATTTCGCGCGCAGCAGCAGCGGCGGCTGCGGCTGCGGCTCCCCTAGTTGCAGCGGGAGCTGCTTTTAAATGACCATTCGGCCTTGCATGAAATTCGCGAAACCTGTTCCGATTGACGCCGCCGAGCGTCGAGAGGTCGCGCCGCGACGAAGGGCGCCGGAAGCGGACGCGGACGTGGACGCTGCGTGAAATGGCTCCCATTTACCGGCGCGGCGCCCAGAACTGGTTTCTCCCTGCCCACCCACGCCCTGCCCTGCCCCTGCTATTGTCCCGGACGAGTGTTAAACGCTGATGCGCACGAGGGCGCGTTTCCAATGTGATGCCCTGCCCCGTCCCGGCCCGCGCCGTTTTCACCTTTTTCATCGCTTTGGACGTAAACAAACTAGCGTGTTTTATTTTATTGTACGTGGATATCTTTAGCTTATGCAAAGGTGTTACATTTTTGTATATTGCTCAATTTATTGAACCGCACAACCTCATACAGATTAGATTTAATTTACTACAGTTTTATTTGCGAAAATCATGGTGTAAAATTATTTTAAATTAAAAAAGATTAATACGTGAAATCGTTTCTATTTAAAACATTTTCGAACGATAAAATCATGGTTGAGATGCTCTAAAATAATAGAGATACAACGTTAAAAGGCAATAACGGGGGCATAAAATCTGTTGAGATATTTTGTATAAGAATTTTTAATGATTTAAGGCTCTGGGGCTTCTTTACACTTCCTAGTATTCGAAAACATAACACACAGCTCTACCAATACGCAGGATCTATTTAGAAGGCGATGTATCTCTTATCATATCAATGAGTATGAATTGTTTGATGTGTAAATTTTTTTATGATAGCAGAACTCATTTGTGACATTACGTTTTTTAGTTGGTTGTCGCTCAACATCGATGGCCATTAGCGACTGTTCCTTTTCTTTGTTATACTGTTTTGAATTTTTTTCTCCCAACGAACTATTTTATTCAATTTACTCTTTGCCAGAGACACTAAGCAAAACGTGGAATATACGTATTCAAGGGGCTTCTGTTTTTTCGAGTTGTGCAAGTGAGATATCTGCTATTAAATCAATGATGTATTACATATTGAATTCATGTAGCCACATGTTTCTGTAGGTTTAGAATAGTGATGGTGTAAGATAACGAGCAGAAAATTTGATGCAAGTAAACAAACTACATTTCATTGTAAGGCAGAGTCCGTTCCTAATATTTTGTGTTGAGATTAATTACTTAATTGTCGTCGGGTATTTTGTCAGTAATTATTTTTTTCATTTTCATTATTTTTTTTGGCCCACTGAAAGCATTGAATAGAAAAACATTCGTTCTTATGGTATGCAGTTCTCTAAATCTTGTAAGAAATGTGTACTCGCTGAGTGTTCAATGAAACATCCAATGATTTTGCATTTTAAAAACGAATGAAAAAAAGAAGCAAAATGAATGAAAAGTTACCAATAGATCTCAATTAAGTGCTCGAGAAGTGTATCATGTAATAACGTTATTTTAGGAAAAGTTCATTTCTATTCTGAAACAAAAGTGGTATAATAAAAATGTTTACAATCTGATTCATAATCAAAAACGATGACTAGTTCGCCTTAATGAGTAATCATCTTCGTCTCGTTTAATTTTACGCAAGGAAAAACTAAAGAAAAGTCATGGGATCTCTTCGGTCCAGTTGGATTGTATACTTCGTGACTCACTCACTCCGCCTAGTAAGACCAGAAGGAGCGCAGTTGATTGAAGCTTATTCGCGAAGTGTGGAACGTTCCGCAAGGACGAGGTCCCCCTCCGACGCAGGCGAAGATTCTGCAATATCTGAACTGCAGTACTCTCGCTCCCTGTACGGATTGTTGACTACAGTTAGCTCCTCCCCCTTGTTACGCATGAAATAGGGTATAGGAAGAGGCGCTCCCCCTCTCCCGACTCTTCGCGCCGCCCTGTTGCCTCCCCTCTTCCGGTTCGCCTTCCCCTCTCGCCGCGCCGCCGCTCATATGTTCATTCATTGCGGCATTGGGTGGGGCGACCCGTGCCGCCGCCGCCGCCACGCTATCACCCATTTGAAAAAGTTGACTTCTTCCTGCGCAGCCGCTCTGCTGCTTTGCCCACTTGGCGTGCACTTCGGGACTGCCTTTCAAGGTTGCTGTATTCGCAAGGTCGGAGGAAGAGTGCAGGCGGATGGCTGCGGGCGGGCAGGGCTCTTCGCGCCTGCTCCCGCGTGCGCGCGACGCCTCCGCCGACTCCTTCTCAGTCTCTCCCTCCGCCTCCTTCGCCTCTTGTCTTCTCCTTCGCCACGCCTGGCGTCGTCCGCCCGCGCGCACGTGATAAAACAAAGGAAAGCGTGCCACTGCGTGTTCCCGTCGGGCTCGCTCCTGGTTTATTCCGATTTGATTGTAGGGAGGGGAGGAAAACTGTTCTGGAGCATTGAGAATGAGTCCACATACTGCTGGACACATTCGTGAGGATTTTGGTCGACAGCGAGGACTCTTGAAGACGATCACTCTTCTGAAATTGGTTTCTTTATTGGAGAATTATTGCTTGGTCTTAAACGTTGCTTACAAATAGCTTTCTTCGATATTGGTAACGTTGGCTCCCGGTCTCAACGTTTTGACTAGCTAGTCCAAACAACTGTTGTATTTTCTGCAGTGTCATTTCACTGTACCGTTCAGAAAACTCAACTGAATTGAATAATTGGGAGCACTGATTGTTGTGTTGCAGCGTTTTGAGTTTCACAACAACAACAAAAAAAACCTCTGGAGAGGAAAATATGCTGAATTGTAAGTACGTCAGTTTGCAGGAGCTGCTCCAAAAATTATTGTAGGGAGGGAGAAGCAATTTTTATTCACCCATCCCCATAAATAGCTTTGAAAAAAAAGTATGTGAATTAAAAATGTAATATTTATTATAGGAGTATACTGATGCGATGGTGTCAGAAGGACTATTCTTGTAAATAAAGTGAGGAACAGTTTTTAAAAATATTGGCTTGAGGGGGCATAGGTGGCAATCCTACCCCCACCCTGATCCTCTTGAACACGGCTATATCGTCTTGAGGTACCATGCCTATAGTTAAAAAAATCCCCTCATTAAAATTAGGAATTTCCACTATTCTTGAACCACAAGTGTATTTAAACACATACACACACACACACACACACACACACACACACACACACACACACACACACACACACTTATGCTTGTTAGGTTTATTACGGAAACTATACAGTAAACCCTCGATAGCACCAACTCACTTAACCCGAATTTCGCCATAATACGAAGAAAACTTGGGTCCCGGCAATGGGTTGCAGTAATACGGTCATTTATAATAGCATAACACGAACTCAGATTATTTTAGTCCCTTGGAATTCGTGTTAATGATGGTTTACTGAATTTAATTACACCACGAGCATTTCTTTGCCTGCCCTAAAATAGAATTTCATACAAAATTTTTTATTAAAGATCATGTTACTTATACAGTGTAATTCTGTTTTGGTGGCGAGAGAGATGAGTGAAAATGAATGCTAGTTCATTGAGAGCGCACGAGATTTGCTGGGCGTGGGTGGGTGCGGGCGGGCGCCTCGGAATGCGGGCGGTGCGTTTACCTGGAAGAAAGGGCGGGACGCTCTCCTACCTACCCACCCACCTACTCGCCGCCGATGGAGCTGATATCGGCGATTGCGGCGTTGCCAGAGGCGTTGGCAATGCTTGGCATGGCCCGATCCAGGGCCTGCCCTGCTCGAGTGACCTGGCTCCGACGAAGCCCGGTCCCCGTTCCCGTTCCTCTTCGCCCCGGCGCCGCCTACGCTCTCAGCAGCTGGAAGCGTGGACTATGGACCGCCGGGACGACGTTGGCGGTGGGTGCCCCCCCCCCCCGCCTTCCCCCTAGGCCTGCTGTGATTTCCAGAGCCTCTCGGGGCTGGTACGCAGGAAAAAAAATGGATCGTAGGTCAGGAAGGCTTGGGTGTGGCTCTGGGCCCCCGCGGTGCGAGGATTGTTGGGTAGTGGAACTCGTGGAGTGGCGCTTGCTTAGTCGAAGCTTTTGGACGGATTGAACGGGTGCTCTGAAAACAAGTGCGTGTTCGCAGATGACGACCAAGATCCGGAAGACGGCAGTCTCGTTGGTGGGCATAAGAACACATTTTGTGCTGTTAGTAGTTCTTGTACTGGTTTTTTCCCTTTCAGATGTTTATATAAAAATGTTTAACAGCGAATCCACAAATTTTTAACATGTGTCATCGCTTTTATCGATTTTTTTATTGTTCCACGAAACTCCCAAAATTGGACGCTTCGTTCTTTGTCATGATAGAGAAGAACTATCTTATATCTGGACAGATTTCATTAAGAAATAAAAATTCGTCATTGTATAAATTCACCGAATTTTGTTCGTAGTTAGATATATTGGATTTGCTTAGGTTTTAAAACCAATGGAAGACATCTAGGAAGTAATACAATATATATAAAAACATTATAGAATAAAACACTAATATAAGAAGGAAAACAACAACAGTAAGTCTAACTGCCTACATAACCTCCCTTTCTGCAAGAAGTCCTATTGCTCATAGCAAAATACGAGTAGGTGTCAGCCGTGATGGTCTTGGGTGAAACTTCCGAATTTCAATGTAGTTCCGTTCGTTTTTGAAGTATTCTGATTACAAGATAAATAGAAATTAGAATTTCGACATTTAATTTAATGGTTTACATTAATCCCATAAGTTCGATTTTAGATTGTGGTTATTAACATTTTTTTATTACGTTAAAATTTTTTATACAAAATGTCGTAAAAAATAATCTTGAAAGTAGATAGGATAGATAATATTTGCCGTTTTTATTTGTGCGAAAATTTCAGAATTAAAATTTTCATAATTGCATGACAAAAATTTAGCTATTTCACGAGTTGAATTGTTGCTTAGCTACAATGTTAATTTGTCTTAGTGGATAGTGGTTGAATATGAAACATTTTTACTGTTCTCTGTAACTGTCCATACCCAAACGTTTACCGTAATAAACTAGTATATTAACATTGTTTCTTCTTAGGCGTCATTCAACAAATTCGTAAACAAAAATGCACATTTTTGGACGCGTTTCCCTTCGTTCAGTGTCTTAACAAATATCCTCTGTCCCCTCAGAGTGTATACACACTACGAATAACCTTTTCTGTTTAAAATTAAAAGAATTTCGAAAATGTTCTGCTTTGCGATTACTTAAGAGTTCTACATCTTTGGCACTTTCTGTCGGTAAATAGTGTTTTTGAGATTTCTTTAGATTTTTTCTGGAATTTAAATTCGTAAACAAGAAATAAAACCAATTGTAAATGAGAATCAATGGTACAGTAAGTGATTTTTTTTCAGTTCAGGTAAAAATTAAAAATGAATCGAACTTCGGTTAGTTTTTTTTATTGTTTTTTTTTCTTATGAAGCTATGATTAATAACTTCTGATTTTAATTGAAGGAGAATACAATAAACATGTGTATGTAACTAAAACTTTTACACACACACACACACACAGCGTTATCTTTGAAAAGCAGGCCATTGTGTGTTATAGGGAACAACATGTGAGTTGACAAATTCTCGTGAAGCTGCAACGTGGCTGAGTTCCGATTGCAGGCGACAGATGGCAGCAGCAGATAATACGTGGGTTGTGTGTGGCAAAAATTTAGGTTGCAAAACTCCGTGCGAGGCGTAGTATCGAGACATGACGCCGTTTGAGATGTAGTTAGCAATCGGGGCAGTGCGCGCGGGTTCGGGCGCGGCGCGGAGGGGCGCGGGAGGTGGAGCGGGGCAGGGTGGGGTGGGGGCGTTCCGTTGGAGGGGAATGCGTCCGGGTGCGCAGGGAGGGAGAATGCTGCAATGGCGACCGCGATTGGCTGCGGGATGGGGTGCTGGGTAGGGGATAGCGGCCTGGTCGTGGAGGGGCGTAGTTCGCTGCTATCTCTTGTAGGGCTCAGTTGCGATGAACTTAAAGAATTCGTCCTCTCGCGTGGCGAGCGTCGGCTGTGCAGCATTATGACTTCAGTGATCGTGGCATTTTTAAAATAAGGACTTGTTGTAAAGGTCTTTTGTGTATAACATTTGTAGTACGTCTGTTAGAGCATATCAACCCAACACGTAAGTGCATCCTGTTAGTCTCCGCTTGTGCTAATTCGACGTGTATTGAGCCTGCGATGCTCCATTGTTCTCGCTCCCAGGAAGATCGGTGCAGCCGGTTCCGTTCTCCGAACCCGGAGGTTTTCGGATACGTTTAAGCATGCCAGAAGTGCCGTACGTGTGTGAATGATCGTAAAGTGATACGAAGTATTGGTGAAACGCCAGTAATGCAAGTGCGCATATGCTATTACTGCGCAACTTGTGACGTCATGCGTGGTGACTTTTCCGGTTGTGTCTCTCGGTCTCTCATTTCCCCCATGTGCCACTGTGCATAGTATACATTGAAATTTGTTTTAAGAATTTTTTTTTTTTTAGATCTAGATTACATCTTTCGAAAAAAATACCGTTTGATTTGAGTTTTCTTTCATTCTTTTCGATTTAACAACTCAATATCATAATTCATGTATATTTAAAATACATTTTCATTATTTTACTTTTTCGTATTTCATAGGCACAATGTGCAGTTCATTGTTGTAAAATGTAACTTCAGATCGAACCTTTCTATTATATTTGTTATTGTGGAAAGTGTCAGATATTCGTAAATTATTTTACATTATTTTTTCCTCCACATTACAACCACTTTTGATTTCCAGCGCCAGTGCATCAAAAGACATAAAAAGCTTTAAAGTCTATCGGATTGCCTTTCATCCTGTGTGCATCTTCGTGTGCAAGTGAAGTTGTGCGAAATCAACAAAGACAACTTGATAGTTTATGTTCGTGAGTGTGTGAACTGTTCCATGGATATACCAGCCGGACGAAGGCTTGGAGACAGACATGACCGTATCACCGGAAACAGAGAATAGCGAGGAAGCCCAGCAAGAAGTAGCAAGGTAAGATGATAAGATGATTCGGAAGTGTGCGAACAAACGTGGGCGAGCGGCGAGCCGCAGCCCGGCTCCCTGCCGCTGCCGCGGCGCCTCCTCGCCTCTCGTCGCGGGGGCTTTGTAGTTTTAGGCCTAAATTGAATGCCGGCCACCCCCCGGGCCAGGCGTTTCCGCGAGATCACCGCTTTTTGCGCTGTCCGATCCAGTGACGGACCAGTGTTGTCACGTACGCGGTCCTGTAGGCCGCGGCCGCGGAGGTGTTTTTGTTTTTCTCACACATCCGCTTTGTGCGGCGGTGCGCGAGCTCCCGACTGGCGCCGGCTTTGTGCGCGCCAAGCAGCCAAGGTCGCTCCACGCCTCCGCGGATCCTTAGCCGGAGCAAAAAGGCCCCGGCTGGAGCGGAGCGGAACGACGCGACGCGACGCGGCATAAGGGAGGCGCCCCTGCACCCCGTGCAGGGAAGCGCTCCCCGAGGCCTGAATGGCGGCCACGAGCGGGGCGGGGAGCTTTCTTCCTCCTTGCATCGATACATCAGCGACTTCCTTGAACCGGTTTGCATTCGACAGGGTAAGGCAGGTGCCGTATGTTAAATACCCCCGTCGTTGTTTAGGGGTGAGTTGACGGGGTCTAGCTACCCGGTGCGGGGGGTGCTGTTACGAAGAAGAGGGAATACGGTAATTTAGGGGGTGGGGAAGAAAGCTTATTATGCCGGACGTGCAACAAAACTGAAGTTGTTTGTTAAGGTATGGTTTACTGTTGCATTGCTTGCAAATTTCATTTCTATAGGAAAAAATGATTCGTTCTTCTTACATTTTTTTGCCCACAAAATAAACATTTGGTCTGATGATGGTCACTTAAAAAAATCCCCGGCCAACTCCAACAAGCTCATGCTTAGTGAAGTTGCATCTTACAAACCCGTGCATTTGTTTGTAGTCAGCGACACGTGAGGTTAGAAAAAAAATATAGTGACATACAGTGACAACAGTTAACTCTACAACGGAATATTTAGACATTTTTTTTAGCAGAAAACCTAAGCAAGATACTTCTGTTTCCGATCTTCTGTTTCGTGGCTAGAAATAACTTATCTTTCCCTGGTAATAAATGCTGTTGTCTTCAGTCGTTTGCAGAAGTAGTGGGGGTCTTGGCCTGGAAGACACGACCCCCCCCCCCCCCCAGGTTGTACGGTTTTCCGATGCGCAAGGCCCGTCAGAAGCATTTGCGCCGAAATGAAAAATGTTCTCCGAAACTGCACGCTGTCATCGGGAAAGGTTTACTGCTTCACTGGTGATTCAAAACGGTGTGTCATGCTGCAATGAAAGTGCATGCTAAGGAGTACCGAATCGTTCTGAATGTTTCAGGACAATAATAATAATAATAATAATAATAATAATAATAGTAGTAATAAATTTTTAAAAAATGTTCTCTGTGCTAAGGGTGTGGTTTGCATAACGCACACTTTGCAAACTTTCATAATGCAATTTCAATTGCATAATGCAATTCGCAAATTTTGGGTGCTAATAATTTATTAAAGACATTGGTTTTGCAAGAAAAAGGGATGACACAGTTTTTGTGGTTCTATTTCCATGTAGAAGTTAGTTTCAAGATAGCAGTTTTCATTGAGAATGCCTAAATAAATATTGCAACTTTTTTCTTATTTAAAATGATATCCGAATTAATTTTAGGCAGAGGCATGTCTTTTGAAATGTTTTAATTTTTTATAGGATTGGCTTCACGACATTAGCATCTCCTTTTCTCTGCAATTGCATTAATCATCTTCCAGGTTTTAACATAATTATTTTACTTCGGACACGCAACGTTTTCAAAATCAAAACTTCATTCCTCAGGAAGTCACTATAAGCGTCCCATTTAGTCCAACATTCTTCTATTTTGTCGTTCCATATCGGACTGATGACTATCGGCGTGTTATAAGGTCCCGTATTTGAAGTTCTTGCGTGCACTAATCAATCTAAAGCTGAAATCATTGCAAAATAAGGTTTAGAAATGATTTAGAATATTAGTTACGGTTTCTTTGTAAATGTTACATATTGCTCTATCTGAGGCTTTCTCCTTTTTCCTTTGGGGCAGTTCTCGGTGAAGCTGGAATCTTATTTGCAAGTTTGGACAACACGTGGACAATGTATTTTGACTTTCTTGGCAAATAAAGGTTTGATATCAAACAGAAAGTGTTGAATTCGGTCTCCAGGGTCAGGAAGTGTTTAAAATCGTTTCAAGAAAGCGAGACTATATAAATACTTTTTTAAATCTGCTCTTTCCATTGATGACGAAAGAGTTTTTTCGAACATGAAGCCCATCGCATGTTTTGAGGGCGGCGAGCTCTCTGAACATGGTGCTCGATAAGGCTCTGCCCATTGCTGACGATTGCATTAGTTCGAAAATTCCATTCGAGGATTCAGACAATACTTCAATTCACACTACCATTTCAGGGAGACAGTATCAGGAGTGAATCAAGTTAGAAATACTGTCGAAATTTAGTTTCCTAATAATAATTTCAAATTGTAAAATTGCAAAATATTTCTGAGAGACGGTTATGTATGTAAAAAAAATCTTAAGATTTGGTCATGCAATCATGATTTCTACGTTTTGTAAAGTGCCGTGAATTCCAGTGTTTCATATTAAAAATTTGAATCATCTTAATTATATTCGATTTTTGTTTAGTTTGTTAATATTTTGACATTTTACATGCCTTTTACAGCCTTGTTTTAACCAGAATATGGGCCTTTATATTGTGACGCAATCAGATTTTTTCTATGCCTGTGTGAATGGGAGGGGAGGATAGGTTTAGTTTTCAACTGACTTCCATTTTCTTATATTAGTTTTCCATTTATGCTGAATTCAAAATTAATTTTGATTTTGTTCATGATTTCTTATTTATAATGTATTGAATTGAGTTACTGAACGACATTCGTTTCTTAGAATACCGAAACTATTTGTGAATGTGTGAGTGGGCTTCAAGAACGGGGACTTAAAACTTCCTTGGGGCATCACAGAGTGCTGTCGCTGTGAATTAGAGCGGAATATTTTAAGATTTCAGGAAAATGGTAAAAAGTGATTTCACAATGGATGGTGAACTGGGTTTCTGAAAATAAAGTGAACGTTGAAAATGTTGAGTTTGTAATTTATGAATGAATTATGTAGAAATGACGTAATAAAAACAATACAAGATTTTATTGTTTCCAGAAATTGTGAATTGAATGTTGTCTCCACCAGACTCTTCAGTTTGGCCTAGGTTAATTCTTTTCATCGCGGCTTTACTCTCCAAAGCTGAGTTGCCATTTCCCTTCGTAGGAGAAGTACTCGTACGCTTGCTCGTTTGTGTAGCATAGTTCATTGCGGTTTAGTTACACCGCAATTCTAAATGTATATCCAACAGTTCTTTTTCCATTGTATACAATTTTAGATTGATGTCGACGTTTCGGTCACATGTTAGACCTTCTTCAGGGCTAAGTAGAACAAACCACTGAAGCCCATGTCAATAGCACAGAAAATGCTTATTGCAAATTATTTCCACGCTATTCCTTATTTGCTACCCGTACGCACTAACGTATATCTTAGAACTACAATCGGTGCGTAAAGGTGATTATGAAATCAATCTCCGAAATAACTCGTGCTGTTAAAAGGCTACATTTTCGTCTTGTATCGAAAAGTGTGGTCAGTGAGATTTTTCTTAATAGTAATTAGGGATGTAACAGGTGATTAATTCTGTTAATGGCCTTATATAAACTTTATTTTGGTATAAACTTTATATTGTTACCTAAACGAAGAGAAATGAAAGAAAAGTTTTTCAAAGATAGAGGCGCTTAACGGCCACTGGCTTTTTGATTCCTTTCAGCTGTTTATCCCTTCATATCAAGTACCTCGGAGTTAATATTTGGGAACGTAATAGTTTGCACAAATTGTCGGCATCGCAGTCATTCTGGGAACATTCCTTCCTCTTGATACCATTGTCATCGATTGTAAGTAAATCTCGATGACTACGACAAATTGCAGTATTTGAATGCTGCTGTTACATTTGGTCGTTGCCCACGTATTTATTATTTATTTTTATATATGTATATGTGTGTATATATATAGCATATATATATATATATAGTGTGTGTGTGTGTGTGTGAAGGTTTTGACCGTGTGTATATGTGTGTAAATAGTACTCTAACATTACCGATTGCGGAGAAAAAGAAAAACCTAACTACCACTACAATGCTTGTACCTAGATCTGTTTTTCTTTTAATAATTTATACTGCAGTTTTTTTAGCGATTTAATGCGCATTATTACAAGGTTAAACCAGATAAAGTATTTTATTTTAAAACACAAACCAAAGTCAACTTGTACCAAAAGCACTTAGTTCAGGTAGTTCAATTACTTGCATTACATTTAAACCAATATCGCCTACTGTTCTCAACCATACGATATTGTTACATGCAGCACAAGTACAAAAAGCTATACTGGACTGCTTCACTAGAGCGTGTCTACAATTATAGTATAAACAATCTAGCGTGGGGAAGAGATTGTGGAAAAAAACAAACAAATAACAACGCGCAGATTGTACTTTATCACCTACATGTCAGATACAGTTTTTACTGTTTTTTGACGAAAAAAAATATCAAATCAAGTTAAGCCAAACTAGTAGCGCGTAAAGTTTATCAACTATTCGCAAAAATACCTACGCACTTAATAATTGTGTATTTTTTTACAGCTTTAGGGTGACTGGATCAGTGAAGCAGATTTAGATATAGACATTCGACATATCAAATAATGAATGTCTGAATCTATGTAAAGTAGATTTTCTTGCTGAAAAAGAACGAATATGCGTTTTTTCCCGTGCATGGAAAAAACTATGATTAAGGAATTTTTCTTTTTCTTTGAATTCCAAATATTTTGGTACTTGGCCCTCGCTTGAAAGGGAAATGTAAATTTATTAGTGTGGCATGTAGCTTCAGTATTTTTTGATGTAATTGGACATGTTTGAAACATGAAGCGGAAGTGACAAGTTAACTATTTGTATACGTATTTACGTTTTCAACTATGGGAAATTGAGTGATGAGCAATATAGGCTCTACGGTCCTGTTTCAAAAAACAACTCATAATTTTAAGTTTTGGAATAATACCATTTTAAAGTTTGATATTGCCATGAAAAGGTTGGTTTACTTCACTTGAATTTGAAATATATAGCCTAACAGTACAAAAATTAATAATGTATTTCAAATTCAAGTGATATCAAAATAGTTTGTTCCCTTTCATTATTTGGATTTGCGCGTCCTTTACATTCAGATAAGTTTTATCTTTTACTTTAGGGAATGGTTTACACCCATGGTATTTACGACTGGCTATGTAGTTGGTAGTTTTTGTATTTTTAGGCTCTGAAACATCCATTTTAGGCGCCTAAAATAAGCTCTTAAAATATATGAAAAAAAGCGTTATGTCTTGAATAGAAAATTAAATTGATATGAATATTTCTTTTCAGAATATTTAAAAAATAATCACGACCTCTTCTGATAAATCGCAGAATGTTTCAGAAATCATGATGAAATTTGGGCTAGTTACTGATTGTGATTATAATATAAACACACATTAGAACCTTGATACAAACAACAAAATTACTTACATCCTGTAATAGTAATAGAACAACCTTGCTTATATAACCATTCAATTTACATAAACACAACTCTGTTCAGTTTCGTATGACTGTTTGCTGAAGAACGAGACTATCGTGCAAGGCTGCACAACACCCACGGCATCTTGTGAAATAAAGAAAATCGATCTGATGTACAAAAACTGTGAAAAAAGTTGTTGCCATCTCCAGAAGAAGCACTTCAGGAACAGTCAATTTTTTTATTACACTCGTTTAACATCAATGTTTAAAGGTACAAGATACAATTTAAAACATAAATAGTAATGTTTTGACCGACATGGCTTGTTTATAGGGATGGCAACAAGAGTTCCTTTTGCAGTTTCAATACTCAGGTGTGTTTTCACTGTTATTGAAAGTACCGTGGCGTGTACTGGAAACTTGAAAGATGGACTCTTTTCAGCAAACAGGTCACATGAAACAGATTAGTGGTGTCAATGTTAATTGAATTGTTTATAAATGAAAGCTTGGCTTATTTATTATTATTACTATTATTATTGTAGTAGTATGTAAATAATATGGTATTTATCTATATAAATCGGTTTTTGATGTGTTTGTGTTTTAATTAGTATTAACACATAGTGGTTTGTAATTCATGTCATTGGAGATGGAATTATATATTCCGAAACGGTCGCCATACTTAACCCTTCAGCGTGGTATGCCGTCTGAAGACGGCAATTTCCTTTCTCTTCTTAACGCGGGGTGCCGTACCTGGACGGCATGGATTTTCCTTTCCATTCGCGGTAAGCCGTCTCAGGACGGAAGGGATCTTTACCTGTTTTTGCTCTCATTTGCGGTGTGCCGTGTACAGACGTTGGTCGCTTGGCGGTGCGGTGTATAGGCGCTGGTAGTGTGTTATGGCGAGTTTTCGGTTTGTTTTTGAGTTGTTTTCAATACAAATATTTAATATCGATTAAAGTATTTCTATTTCTTGTGGGTGTTTTATAGAAACAATTAATTGACAAATACATCGTCTTCTATGTACTACGTATAATATTAAAGTATTGCGACTGTCAGAAATAGTGGTATTTTTTCATTATCTGAAAAAATTTGTCGCTACAACTTTGAATGTAAAATTTATAATAAATTATTGTATTTTTTTTCATTGACTAATTTTAATACGGTTGCCTCGAATTGTGTTACATTGTCCGAGTCAGATATTGAGGATGAAATTCTTCTCAAGCGAGGAGAGTACATCGCCCAACACTCGGGCCCCGTTTCAGTTTTGAAATGGATGGACAAAAAGGCTGTTTCTATGAAAAACACCTACCATAAAGATGATTTCAAAACAGTAATTACAAAGAGAAAAGAAGGAATTAAAAAACCCACGTGCGTTCTTGATTACACAAAATCAATGGAAGGGCTAGATCTGAAAGATCAGTACTTGCAAACGTACCTTATTGAAAGGAATAAAAGTAAGAAATGGAATAAGAACATGTTCACAAGATTGTTAAATGTCACTCTCTTGAATAATTTTAATATTTGGGAAAAGAATCGTATTAGGACAAGAATCAATTCTTTGATTCTTTCGCTTTAATCTGGTCGAGCAATTGCTATCTGCACATTCACATGACAGAACAGAAGTACGTGAACATCGTTTGATATGCGATTTAGATCGCTTGACAGGAAGACACTTTCTTGAAAGAATTCCTCCTCAAGGTGACAAGATAAAGCATCAGAAACGATGTGTAGTGTGTCACAAGAATAAGAGACGTCCAGAGCCTACATTATTGTGCCCAGATTGTAAAATTGGACTTTGCCCTGATACTTGCTTTAAAAGCTATCATTAGGAGTATCTGTAAAGAAAATGATTAAAATTACGTTCTATTATTAATAAATATTGAATATGAATGAATGACACTATTCCACATTTAATTTAACTTTCCATTTCCTCATTTTCCATTTTATAATAACAAATTATTATTAATATTAATATTATTATTATTATTATTATTATTATTATTATTATTGATACGATGCGATGCATTCTCCGGGTAGAGAACGTTGGGAAGCGCAACGCCCCCTGAGCCGAGATGCTCCCGCAGCAGGCCTCGCCGGATGCGCTCAGCTCGCTACCTGCCCCCGCGGTGCCGACGACCGCACCTTTCACTTAAAGCCGCCTTCAAATGCTACCGCGCTCACCCTCGACACCGCGTTGAAGGTTAAATAACTTTTACAATACAGCCTAAGAGTCCAAATCCCATGTTCCGAAACTCGGTGACGCTCTAGAATAATGTTTCTATTACTTCAGGTTGTTTTTATTAACTATTATTTAAATGGCTTTCTTAGGAGAAACCTCGAAGCGAGAAATGTAGTGTGCTTTCTATCGCCATTGATACCAAAGAAATGCAATTTTCTGTTCCGATGGTAACTACATATTGAAGTTCAATTAAATTAATGATTCTTTACTTATTTTAGCATGGTTTACAAAATAGTTGCAGTGTGTTGAAAAACAATCCTATCATTTAGTCAAGTTTATACATTATCGGATAAAAGTGCCTTTTTGAGTTTAATTTTCGTAGAACTTTACTAGAATTTTAGTCCATTCACAATATAAAGTCATTCGCAGGTTGATAATATATGAAGTTTTAAATTGGTGTAGGGATGGTTTATAGAGTTTTTGTGGCACCCGGACCAAGATTAGCATTAATGCCCGTGTCGAAAGTATTTTTACAAAGTAAACGAAAGTGAGTAAACTGGATTGTAGTTTGAGACTATTGGTAGCGATAGGAAGTTCTGAGACTACTTGTGAATTTAGAAATTTTTAATCTTTTGAACCTTATAATATATCCCAAAGTCATGAAAAGCATCTATAATAAATTAGAATGTCCTGTGATTGTATGTGCAATGTTGGAAATGTTAGACGGATTTTACATTGGGTGGTAATGAGATATGCTTGCATTTGAATTATGATCAGAATTATGAGAACAGTTTTAACTTCAAAGAAAATGTTTGGAAGTTGTCGTGTTTCACGAATTAACATATTTTGATATGATATTGTTTCTTCACTGTTTAAATTCACTGTATTTGACTCGACATACCTTGGTTGCACGTTCAGAAAGTTTTAACATTCATTAAGAATTCATTTTAGACTAAATTGAAGTGAATTGTGGAAATCATACCCCTTGATATGTTGCTCCTCATGGAATGCATTTAAAACCTGTGAGCATTTACAGTTTCGAGATAATTTAGACGTAAAAGAAGGTAATGATCTGGATAACATTGGAAAAGCACACTACTATTTCTCAGGGGTATTATATCGTGGTGGGCCAGTGTGTCAGGAGTATTTATTTAAAAATATTAATTTAAGAATACTCCTTTGAGAAGTTAGTTTTTCAAATTATTTGTGATTGTGGAGTAGACACCTTCCGGAAACTCTTCAGTTTATTGCTACTGGACGTAAGGTCAGTCCCCCCCATCCATCTGAAGGTTGTCTAGTGATATTCATCTCACGATTTAGTGCATGACAAAACTCTCATGAAACATGAAGGTTCTTCAAGAAACTGGCGTTAGTGGCATGTTACGACGTTCAGATTATTATTGCTACTTTGCACAATGTGTGCAATATAAAATGCAATCCAATTTTATTGACGAAGTTGAACTTCTGATTTCTAGGAATAATGAATAAATACGTTTAGATAGTTGCAATAAGATGTCGAAAATCCGTGTCTGGAAATCCTTTATATTTTCACTGTTTATATTCCACGACGAACATGTTTGATGCCTTTGAACTCGGGCTTCGTTTGGATGGACCGTATTGCGCAATGTGCATTTTTGCTCTGGAAAGTGTGGTTGTAATGTACCCCAAATGGGGCTCATTACCATGGCTCATTACCCCTTTGGGCTCATACCATGGAATACACGCGTGGAGAGGTAAAATTAATGGTATATTTCAATAATTGTAACGTTTTTTATAAAAAATATATATAAAATACATAAGATATATTTTAATGTCTACGTTAAGTAAAGGAACCTCCAGGTGAAATTGAGCCAAGTGAACATTGCTCTATGTGGAGGAGGAACCTTGATTTCAGGCGCGAGAGCATGCCATTTGATTTCTATGAATTTTCCAGCATCATTTGTCAAGCCCAAGCGTTGCAGATTCTCCGCCCATATCATATGAGGATGAATCCTGGGATTGATTAATGTTATGCTGGTGTCATTCCGAAAAATGTCGGTGAAGTGCTTCAGAACATTGATACCAAAAACATTCAGAATATACTGATTGCAGCCCGGTAGAAAAGTTCTGTTGATTCTTGTTACAAATGCCATAAGAGTTTCATACATTGGTATTGATGAATTTTCTCTAGTTCATTTCATTTTAATTCGTCTCGGATTTTTCAGGGCGCTTCTAAATGACATACCAGTTTATTAATCAAATCCTATCGCCCTACCCGTTCAGTCTCCTAATTTAAACCCAATGTGTAAACAAGAGTAAGAAACTAAAAAGGTGTAACCCTCTGGGGAATATCGTGAATTGAAACTCAGAAATACAATTCAACATGTTTGTCCTTACCCGCGTTGCCGGAGGAGCTGGAGAGGAGAATTGTCGAGGAACGCAGGCAAGCAATAGTGCTGCCTACTTCACCCCACCCCACCCCACACCACCCCACCCCACACCACACCACCCCACCCGCCCCGCCCACGGTTCGCGCGCGAGACGACACACAACGCACCCAGCGAGAGCCTGCCGGTCGATAACGCACAGCCCTGCCCAGCCCAGTTGTCGAGTAGTATTGAGTCGGCACAAGAAAATCTCCCCGTCCAGGGATACCCGGGCAAGGACTCAGCGGCGACACCGCCGCCTTGGCCCGCCACCTATCGTACAGGGGCGTGTGGGCGCGGGCTAGGGGGAGGCAGACATGGCGGCGTCACCCAGCTGCTGTTGGAGTCGTCGGGTGCTTAATTTAACCATATTCATCGACTCGAGATAATAACTTTGTCGTCTACCTGAGAAGTTTTCACATCTAAGCTAGCGCAGATTGTGGAAATGAGGCATTGCAGAGACTAGGTTGCATTTTGAAGATGAATTCTCAAACTGTTTAACGCCAATACGCTACGTTCTATTTATCGGGAGAATTTGTGTTAACTAAATATATTTTAGCAAGTAAAAATGATATGAGTTTACTTAAAAAAGTTCGGTATCTAGTGATAACATAGCAACTTGTACACATTAATCCTCTCCAAAAATAGCAAGTGGGGTGTTTATCACTAAATATAATTGTGAATTCCAGACATCAATTACGACCCTATGATCGAGAAATAGAACAATTTCTTTTGATCAATGTTTTATCAATTTACTCAGTAGTCGGTTGGCTGGATTTTTAACGTATTTGTAGAGACAAGTGAGCAAAATATGCTACCGCTTTTATAATAATGACATTTTATGAAAACTCAAATTGCTGATAGATGAGAAAGGATTCTAATTACAATTTTCGATATTCGCTTTCAGAATTCTGGAGAAAGAAGTAGTAGTGTTCGTACGTATGTGTCGTATTAAATTTCACCAGATATCACTTATTCCGGAATCCTTTTTTAATTTATTGGGGTCTGTTATCATGTATTCGCAGTTTTAAGACATTCGTAAATGGAACTTAAGCTGATAATATATTCAGTTAGAATCCTGAGTATACACGAGCCATTGGCTATTTTAATCGTCCAAAAGTACGCCCGTGTGGGAACAAATTGTAGCTTGGGCATAGTGGTTTTAAAAAAATCTCTCTGGGCACATGCGCTGTGGTCAAGTTCATCTGTCCTGAATTTGGACGCTTCGAGGATCATTCACAACCTGGATGCACAGAACTTTCCAGTGTTTGTAATTTGATATTTTACTGGTGAATTATAGTTGAAGGAAGTAACACAGTATTTTCAACTCGAGCATAATGTGATACAATATTTCACGTGATTTGGTTACTATGAACCAAAATTTAATGATCATTAATCACAATTCACATTATACAATCACATCTCATTAACTTTGATGAATACAAGCCTGGCCATTTCGTTTTATAAACTTCTATATTGTTATTTATTGGAAATAACTGATTATGCTTCGAAACGTTCTGCCTTGTGTAGTGTAATAGTTTTATTTCTTGGCATTTGAGGGCCTGTCTTCACGATCGAATGTCTCACGGCATTTCGCGACTTTCGCGGCCGACGTCTCATGCGACGTCTGACGGCACGACCGAGAAAGTCGCGAAATACCGTGAGATATTCCATCGTGAAGACAGGCCCTCACGCGCCAAAAAATAAAAACCCAAGTATAGGATGGCAAATGTCAGATGGAACATAGATAGGCCAGTAGCTGGTCGATGCCTTAAAATGTTCTTTTCATAATCAGTTGACTTTCCGGAATTTTGGTGACGAATTTGTTTCAAATTTCCTTCATACACATGAAACATTCCTCAGAAGTAATTTAATTTAACGTTAAAATACATTGAATTAACGCCGACAAGTTGTGTGGAGGGGGGAGTGATATTGGTCCTATTTTCGATTAACCTGGGACCATTTTGAGGCGTATGATCTTTCTAGCTTATTTCTAGCCTTTTTGCTGGACTTTTGTGACTTTGAATGCTGAGGGTGTTATGCTGGATTTGAAGAGCGCTGTGAAAGCAACTACAGTCCCTGGCAATTTCTTGTTGGAAACGCTTGTGGTTACATTTCTAAATAAAGTCAACGGTCATTTCATTTGCTCTCAGTACAGTCCAAATCCCGATTTATGGAATCTATATATTTCAAATTCTGTGGACTTTCGAAACATTGAGAACACCTTCGATACGGTAAAAGTTTATGCAGTTACTCGTGCAGTTAGATTATTTTTATTTACCCCTTTGATATGGATGAGTTGCTGGAAGTATTTGATTTTTGGATATTGTTTTATAACGAAAGTAAAATCCGAAGATTATCAAATTTCAAATTGAGATCAAAATCTTAATCAATCCAACCTGTGCTTTTACAAAGACATATTCACAAGTAAGCATTTGCACAAATTACAATAAAAGTAGAATTCAATAAACATTCCGAATATTTTATATGGTTTCAACACCTGCAAATTGTGTATTCAGTTATTCATTCTAATCCTAAACGCCTCGAAAAAAGTACTTCTCGTAAACGAAGGATAGTTGTGAAGTATTGTTTCGGGGGAAAAAAGGAATAGACTATTGTGAATTCCGTCTATATATGAGCACATTACAGGACTAATGAAATTGGAATACCATTGGAACAGATGTGAATATAAAGATTTCTTCGTCTTAGGAAGCCTGTTCGATCATTCTAATAAATTTGGAATTCTCGTAGCTGTAATCTGACGCACACGCACAACTTATTTTAATGCAGGGGTATGATGGCTGGGGGACAGGTAGATCAAAAATTGTTAAATAAGAAAAATTACATCAATATTCCGAAATCCAAAATTTTGAAACGATCAATCATGCACAAAAAAGCCAAGAAGATATACCTATCTCTGCTGCAAGAGTCCAACTCGTGGAACCGCCATATAATCTAGTCGCAGGATAGTGATGGGATGGTTTATTAATTTTAATTTATTTTATGTCAAAAACAGTTAAGAACCGTGTGTGACATGCTACGGGGAGAACTGAATTTTGTGCACATTTTCATAATCCTGTGATCCCAACCCAAAGCCATGTACTTTTTTTTGCAAGGATTGTTATACTGCGATTTTTCTAACTTTGCACCTCAAGGCACATCTTCGCGAAGGAATATGTCACGGTATTTCGCATCTTTCTCAGTCGTGCCGCTAGATTTGGCATTATCGCGACCGTACCAAGCAGTGCTTGCAATCATGCGACTTCTACCGGCAAAACCGAGAAAGACGCGAAATGCCGTGTGATATTCCATCGCGACCGTAAGGGCTTGAGGGTCAGAGTTAGAAAAATCGCACTGTAAGAAAATATTCGCTCAGATGTAATAAAATTTATTTTCAAAGGCAAATCAGCTAAAGATTTGTGTTCTTATCCCTCAGCATGCCGTTCGATAAGGAATAAGATTTCCTGCCGCGACAACAAATAATACATTTCCCACTGAATTCTTCAAGGTGAGGACAAATAATGAAGTTGTATTTATTTAATCGCTTTGCTTGGAAACCTCTATTTAATAAGAATTTTTGCAATATTTCTTACAAATGGCAATCTTTATATTAGGAAGCTTAATGTTTACTTATCTATTTTCCTTGGAGAAAATCACTTTATGAATTTACTGATAATTGTCCCCCTAAGACGCGTGTATCTCCTTTTTTATTTACCTTTGACATTGTTTTTTTTTTTTTACATAAATTTGTATATTTGGGAACATTTTACCTCATCGTAATAACGAATGGAAATATGCGCTGTTTTGTTTTGTTTTTAGGTGGATTAGATCACTCACATCGAATTAGTGCCTTTTGTGGTTTCATATGCTCGAAAATATTATTTTTGAGCTATCATCACATCTTAATGTCTCACCTTTGGAGGGATATTTCACCCTTTTCAAACGTTTGAAAAACACAGAAATTTCTTCACACAATGTATCCAAAATTAAGCAAAATTGGAGATGAACACTTCGGAATTAATACAAAGAGAATCACGAAATAAACTAAGGTTTTTGTACTTTTAATTTATTTAAAAGACACCAGAACAATTTTTTGGAATATTTCTCCTATCAGTGGTTTTACAGCAATTCTAAAAGAAAACTTCTGTATACATTTTTGAAAGGAAATGAAACATAAAACATACAGATAAGTAAAAACTGTTCGGAGGTCGCAATCTTAAGATGCTACTCATTAAAAAAAGTTATATCGTTTAAAGATATAAAATTGAGAGATTCATTGCATCGAAAAAAAATTCTGGATTAAATGTTGGACTTGCAGGACAAGTTCGAAAATAAGTTTGAACTTTTGAGTTTTCAAAATCTCGTAGGTTTAAATGAACATTGGAACAATACCGTTGATATAAATGATTTTTTTTCTATTCGAGGAAAAAAAAGAGCCATTTTCCTGAAAAAATAAAAATAAAATGTCAGAGGTACTTCTTTTAAAGCATGAATATATATAAATAAGAACGAAATGCCTTTGTCGATTCTAAACTGAAAATAAATTCACTTTAATATCAATATTCTTTACAATGAAGAAAAAGTAAATAGTACAATATCAGATGTTTCCTATTGATTTCGTGAAACAAATTAATGCTGAATGAAGGGAAAATATTTCAGTGCAGTTTTCATTTCAAATAAACAATTTATACTCCATTGAAAGTATACGATATGCCATTGATGTTAAGAAGGTAACAATTTTGTGGTCTCTCAATTCAGTGAAATCTCGAATGGGACATAGAGTGAAGTATTTAAATCAAATGAGCATAAAGTGAAGTTTATTACGCTACGCATTCAGAATTCTTTCAAATTCATTCAGGCTTCCTACTGCTCGTGTATATTTCGCGAAAGTTAATTCCTGCCTGAGATATGGTACAATATTCTGAGGAAAAGCTTTCTACAGCTCCCAGACTTTAGATTTCAGAAAAGAATTGTGCGAATAATAAACAAATTCCGCCCACGTGGTTAGTGTTGGCATCTCGTTATTAAGCAAGGAATTAGCCAGCGAAGTAGCCAGTGTTGCCAGACGTACCAAGATCTCGGTATTTTTACCAGAATTTTAATGAAGATGCCATGTACAAGGATGAAGACATTCTTGTACGTTTAAATAGCAGGATTTGAAGTGTAGGATAGTTGATGTTGTGCAATTGTAATGAATTTATTCAATAATTTAAAACTAACACCAAAATTAGAAATAACTATACTGTAATATAGTTATCACTATAGTGAAAAAAATACCATAAAACATTAGGGTGACATAGGATGGTCTTTTTGTAGCACATGCTGCAGAATAAAATTACAGAACGTTCCATTTCTTCCATTTAGTTTATCGACATAAAATGAATAACACTCCTAGTAACCCTATTCATCAGATACCAGTATTAAGAGATGAGCTACCTGCTTCAATACAATTTGAAACTGAGCGAAAAAAAAAATTATTTTAACAATATTTAATGTTATAGTTACCTTTCTATAAGACTCAATGTGCCTGTAAAAAGTATTGTACCTCAGCATCTGTTTCCATGACACTCCCCCTCATCTGGACTCATTTTTTCGTTCTTTTTCCCTGATCCTTTGAGCAAATGCCGAGTTGGCCCCCTTGTTTTGCGCCCGGGGATAAATGATGCTTCAATATTTGTGCACGTTTTCTTGATCTCAGTGGGGAATATACCTAGTGTATATATACGTTTTTGGCGGGTCTTGTGATGAAGAAAACACGTAATTTTCAAGGGAAATTCACTTTTTTTGTTTATTCAAAATATTGGCCATGGGCTTTTACACACTGTACCCATCTTTGAGTTATGAATACCTTGCCAGAGAAACTGCTTGTCTTTTTCTGCAAACTATTCGTCGAGCCATTTTCCAACTTCCTCGAAATTGCTTAAGTGTTGCTCTGCGAGCACGTGCCCCCTTGAGGCGAAGAGATCGTAAGATGTCTCGAGGTCGGGGGAGTACGGCGGGTGCGGAGAGTTGTCCCCAAGGTGTCTTTCACTGGGTTTGCTGTGTGATGCGGCGCATTGTCACGCATTTGCCGTTCATTCAAATCGTGTGGAACCCGTTTATCGAGTTTATTGATCTTCCCCATTGCTCGAAAACGTCTGGGGATGTTTCTTGTGACACATTTAATGCTATTGCCAATTCCTGTTGAGTTTGGGGTGGGTCATCATCCAGTAACGCCTGCAATGGCTCGTCGTCGCACTTTTGCGGTCTATGCACTGCGGGCGCGCACTGTTATTCACTTTGAAATCACCACGTTTAAATTGTCGAAACCATGTATCACATGGTCTAATCGATGGAGCGTGTTCATATGTTTCTACCAGCAAACTATGACATTTCCACAACTTTTCTTTTGAAGAAAAGGCAACGCGTGTCGCAAATGTTCTTTTTCAGGCACAAACGTCGACATGATCACTGAACGATACAACACTGACGCTAGTGTTTGGCGGACTCACCTTGTGGGTGTTGGTAGGTTAATGTCAACGAAGAAACTGACGTAGTGTCAAATTCATATGCTGTGTACCGTTCCCTGGCCCCATCTCTTAGTGAAGGAAAAGAATATTATGTATACACCTGGGTGTTATTCAAATAATAATTTTTCATGTTTTTGCGGCCGAAAATAGAATCTATCACGAAGGGCATGATCTTAATACTTTGATTTAGAACGTGCTTAAAACTCCAGCGTATTCAATAAAAACATTCGGGTGTACTGAAGAACATGACATGGGCACTAATTTGTAAAGTGTTCTTCTGGCCTGCTTCACTTCAATACAGCGACGAGTACTAGAGATTTGAGTCGAGGGCTCTGGATATTTTTCGACCGTATTTTCGATATGGTTCTGGGAGTAGAATTGACATTGTAAAAGAACCTGGCTTGTAAAAGTTGAAATTTTGTAAGTGGGACGAGAAGTTAAATATGTGGAACGTACTTTTCACAATTTATAAAATGGATGGTGGTGAGAGCAAAATTTCAAAAACGCTTGTTTGTGAAAATTGCAACTCCCAGTAGGAATGATCAGAATCACTTAAAAATTGGTGATGTGTAGAATAGTTTATCCATAAGAAGGGATTAAATTTGCTTAGAGATTGCGTGCACGTTGACCTAGTAGCGTCTTCGTTTGTGTGACAGTTCAGGTCAGTGTTACGCCACACCTAGTCGATGTACAACAGACGACGTGGAAACGTGCAAGCAACTTCCAGTAAGCCTTGTTGACGCCGAACGACACGATATCAGCAAGTTAGTGAGTTGGAATGGGGCAGAATGATCGGTCTCCGGGAAGCAGGTTTGTCGTATCGTGACATTGCTGCTCGAAAGATTGCGCGCTGCTACGACAGTGATGCGTGTATAGAACCAGTGGATAGAGGAGGGGGTCGTACATAGCACGAGCGGCTACATGGCCACACAGTTGACCACAGCGCGAGATGACCGCCATCTTGTCCGCATGGCTGTAACCGATACAACGGCGTCATTCTAAGTGTGGGCTCGACTTCGGAGCACTGCAACGAGTGTGGTCATGTCTGCGTCGACTGACCCGACGCCGCCTGCTGAGGGCTGGACTGGTGGCAAACATATTGCGTCGGATTCCTTTGTCCAGAAACCACAAAGCCTCACACAGCAATGAGCATGTGAACGTGTTTACTGGTGTGCTGAGTGGCAGAATGTAGTGTTTTTGGGTGAGTCCAGCTTTAATTTGTGGTAAAGCGATGGCCGCGTACGTGTTCGATGTAATCTGCCAGCCTCCATTGATCCGCGCCATAGCCGACAACGCCAAGTGAGATGGTTTGGGGCGCCATTGGCATGTCATGTTCGATCTTGCCTCATACGTATTGAGAGCGATCTGAATAGCAATCGATACATTAGGGAGGTTTTAGAGTCCGAGGTACTGCCCCTTCCACAAGCAGCTCCACATGCCATATTTCAGCAGGACAATCCCCGACCCCATGTGGCGAGGAATTTGCAAGCTTTCTGGGAAGAACGACGGGTACCACTGCTTCCCTGGCCCGCACGTTCGCCTGTCATGACGCCCATCGAACATATCTGGGATATGATCGTCGGCAACTTATTCGTTCTGGTCCTCATGTAGTCACTGTCGATGCTTTGTGGTCACGCATAGAAATCGCGTGGATGGGTGTTCCCCAGCAACAAATCCAGGCTCTCTGAATTCACTCCACGTCTAGAGCAGGCATATCAAGGTCGCGGGAAAGGTAACTAGCGTACTAGAACTCGCGGGCTCTGCACGCAGAGAAATTGGCGCGAGATATGTGAGGATGAGATTGTGAGGATTGTTCAAATTCCTCCGGAGTGACGGTATGTCATTGGATAACTGGCCCATGACAGTCTTTGGGAGAAGTTACTTGGCAGTTCTTGACACAAATTTAGATATATCACTTTCCATTTTCTCTTTAAAGCAAAGAAATGATCCGGTAACATGAAATAATACGTTAGTTCGATTTCAAATTCTCAATTGAGAGTAAAAGAAAAACTGAGTGAAAATAATCTTGATTTTGTTATCATGTTTACTTAAGAGTGAGATAAATGCATGAACTTTCTACGTTCTGGTTAGAAGGTTTACCAGACAAATATTCTTGTCTGTTAAAAGCGGGGTCCGTCCGTAAGCAAGAATTGTTAACTTAGAGACTTGTTAATTTATTTCACATTATTGGTAAATACAATAAATAACTGAATGATTTAATAACACAACATAAAACGAAAACAAGGAAAGAATACGCCATTCAATAGTATTCCTGTCATTTAGCAAGGATGTGTATGTAAGAAAGAATTTAGTAAGAAGATAAATATCAAATAGTAATAAGTACTGAAAATATAAATATAATACAATTCTCAGTTATTTGATAAAACATTTTGGCAAACATACTCATATTTTCGTACGAGGCCACTATTCAACGCCTCGCGCCGCTTCAGCTGGCGAATGTACGCTCCTTTCTGAGTTTTAAGGGGAAATGAGTTTCGGAGTCGGGGGAAGTAGGAGCACCGGGCTCCCCAGGCGGGCAAGTAGCTCGTGCGGGCGCGGTTTGACGTGTCTAGTCTAGAGGCTCTTATGGTAGTGCGTAACAGCTTCACATCGTACTAAATTCTAAAAGTCAAAATGCAGATACAGTTCTGTAGTTCTAATCATTTGTATACTGTGATATTCCTAATCTATGAAATAAATTTCATTGTAATAGGTCACCTTCTTGATGTTGCAGTTTTCACAAACATCAGCTCTTGGACAGGAGGCTTGCATTGATTGTAATAACTAGACTGCGGATGTTAAGGCACTAAAAACGTATGTTTTATTATCTGTGCGTATGCTAGCAATTCATCAGTAATTTTTTCTTTATAATAGTCTGTCAGAATTTCACTGATTATGAAACAATTCCGTAGAATGTCGATTATTCTCTTGTCTTATTCTGTTCTCTTTTTGGTTAAACATTTTGAGATTTGAAAAATAAATAACAATTTCCAAAATTTAAGGATTTAGTTTATATTTTTACGTAATAAACACGTTGCTGTTCATCGGCTATAGAGCGTTAAACAGTACATTTTACTATTTTAAATGTCTTCAAATTTACTTTTATGACATAACTCGTAGCCATACACCATGAAACTGAATGTATGTAAATGACTGGGTAGTTAAATGTTATAAAATTGCATCTTACATTTAGGTAGGTCATATAAAAGGCTATGCACAGAAATTGCAATGTATATTGACTAAATAAATGTTGGATACATTTTGTTAAAATCTTTTAAGGGAAGCTAGATTGGACAAAAATTATGAAATTATAATTTTTTACTTTTTTTAATCATTAATTATGTTGGTTGTCTGTATTGAGTAAGCTAATTTTCATCTTAATATGTCATCTATAAGTTATTCTTTTTAAATTTGGAAGTTTATGTAGCGTGGAAGTGGGCGTGGCCGTTTTGATACATTGTGGGTGTTGCTTGGATGTCGTGGATGTTGGTAAAATCTTTATGGAACATTTTCCAAAAATCTAGTAATGGGAAGATGCTCAAATTTTAACAGAACATGTAGCACACCAGTTTATATACTTTAACGCAGGGGATTTAGAAAACGTTAAATACTTTAGACAGTATTCTTGTAAATGTTTGTTTTTTAAGAACAAATCCGATTACAATGGACAAACATTTATATTAAAAAATATTAATTTTATACGAATATAGATTCAATAGTTATAAGTATTTTAACAAAGGCATTATAAAAAAAATACTAGTCTGTAAAATAAATAGTTTCTGAGAAAATGTTCCTTACATTAACATTGGCGAGACATGCCATTCCGGCTCCCCTTGCTCCCCTTAACTAGTTGAATTGCTAATAAATGTCTTTCTTAAGTATTGTAAACAATACATTAGTTCAAGCTGGCATAAGTTTTCTTTGAAAAAATTAACAATTTTTCACGAAGATTAGTGAATAGTATGTTAATGTTTATAGTTCTTTTATTAATGTAGTTTACCCTTTCCTGCCCAAATTATGGGTAATTAACAAAAAAAAATTAATTTCCACATTTATCGCTTCTAAATACCCTCAACAGCACACACAAATGAGTTTATTTATTTTTGTCACATAGTTGAATTTTTTTAGTGGGTCCATATGGACCCAGTGGGAAGATGGGGGTAGAACATGTTTATATATACACATGTTATATACGTGGAATTACTCACATGTGTGTATATGTTTATATGAACATATACACATGTGTATATGTATATACCAACATATATGTGTATATACGTGTATATGTATATAGAAACATATATATGTGTAAATGTATACATAAAAAATGTATACCTGAGAACATACATGAGTACGTATATATGTATATGTTTACATATCTATGTGTATATGTGTATTTATATTTATGTATACACATGTAATTGTACACATGTTATATAAGTAATTTTCAAGTTGTGATTTCCCGCACATAACTTCATTTTGTAAACACATTACTCTTACTTCCCACTGGGTCCATATGTAACTCGAAATAACGTCACAGCATAATACATTTCAACATTACATAACTGCCAAATTTATATTATTAACTTTATTACATGTACATTTATAATATATTTTTGTAAGACTGCAATAAACAATATTATCTCTCGAAATTATTATTATTTTCATATGCAGCACAGCTGATGCAATGGCGGCAGGCACTCAGTTGTTTACAATGCTGTAGAATGTCATGTTACAACAATCAAGTCTAAGTTGCCATTTACTGACTCGCACTTATACACAGAACAAAGTTATGGTGCCATATTGGAACAGTGGGGAATCCCGGATGTCGAGTAAATATAAAAAATTAGTAATGGGTCCAATTGGCCCCATTGGTCTGGAAAGGGTTAACGCCAAACACAATTAAAGGCGTTGTGAATTGAAGTGCTTAAAATTATTTCCAATGAAGTTTTTCGAAAACTCAAGTTTTCTGTGAAAAAGAGCTTCAAATTTTGAATTTACAGTAGCGCTTAAACGCCATTTTCTTTCTCCAAATTTTCAAAGAAAGTTGGCATTTAGGACGAAGTTTTATTGTTCTTTAATATTCTTAAAATAATATTTCCGTCGTACTATTAAGAAACCGAAAAATTAGGAAAATGTCAAAAACATAATTTGGGTGGTGATAGATAGCAGCTGGCAAGATTGTGGCAAGTCTGAATAGCTAGCCGAGACCAAAGGAAATAGAAAACTAATAGGGGAAAGTTTCTACTATTCTGTAGCACCTTAGTTTATTATTATTGTTATTATTATTTTTTATTTGTGCAAAGAAATGCGAAAACAGAAATCTCAAGCTACAATGCAAACTTTTCGGTTCCTAAAATTCAATGTGACGTGCAAACTCAAATGACAGCTTCAGTGGATGCAAGCAATGGAGATTCGTTACCAGTAGACAATTAATGTGATTAGTAGAACTTACAATAATTTAAACTTGTATTTGTAAACCAAAAATAAAAATAAATATTTATACATTTTAAGAAAAAAGCATTTAAAAATAAAAATGTCAAAAAAGGCATTTATATTACAAATAAAGGCAAAATAAAAATTCGTCAATGTTCAATTTTCCATAATTCATATACATATATTAATTGCCTTTAAATATTTTCATTAGGATAAAATAAACATTTTCCTAAACATCCAATGTCTAATAATGACTTACGTGGATGACAATTCTTTTTCTCATTTTGAAGAATGACTATAATGATTGGATAAACACTTGTAACGCGTGATGATCGAATGTGAACGTTATTACTGAAGAATCAATGTGAACAAAAATTTTCTTGTGTAAAAATGAAACTTGTTTACGCACATTAAAATGACATTAAACCGAAAAGTATTTTGTGAAGTCATGTTTCTGTTATCCACGTATTTGCAATTTGATTTGATATTTACTCCTTTCTTAAATGCCAAACCTCAATATTATATGGGCACGTTTTCTTGAGGCCCGGAACACCTATACCCTCTCCTTTATTGGCATTAGGTGAATCAAGAATACATTTTAGCGAAGAGCCTAGTGGCAAAATCTAATTACCGTTCGCTGTTCGCTCCTTGGGCGAATGAAAAATGAAATTGCAAGAAAAAATGTGTTACAGATTTGCTATAGTTGTGCAAATACTCTCCCCCCCTCTCTCTCTCTCTCTCACACACACACACACATCTAGCGAAGTAAGTGAGGAAACGAGCATGTTGGTAGTTTAGGAACGTGGCAGTTCAGATTTAATTTTCGTCCACCAGAGTAAATGGTTGGAGTTCAGTTTTATGGTACTAAGCATTTGGTTCACAGTTGCAGTAAGTTTATAGTTGCATTTAGTAACATTTAGACGTGTCGCTATAACTGCAGTAGTCGATCCTCTTGACCGTGTTGGATTGCGGATCTTACTCAAAGATCTCTCTCTCTCTCTCTCTCTCTCTCTCTCTCTCTCTCTCGGTGCATGGTCTTCGTAAAGGATATTTTGGGCGGCCAACCCCCTCATTGCAAATGTTAATTGACATGGTGCCCAGTATTTAAGCGAAGCTTCGGATATTTTTCTAAGAAGCGGCGCGGATTGTGTTTACAGCTTTCTAGAACTTTTGAGACCATCTCGTGTCTACGGAATATCCCCCCCCTTCCCCCGGAAAATAGGAAGTGTGTGTGTTGGGGGGGGAGTCGGCTCCCGCAGGCTCTGAAATTCCATGAAGAAACTGCTGCTCGACCCACGTGCACCTGCCTCCGCCACTGCCACCGACCAGGTATTACGGGCCGTTCCCAGTACGGAGAACGATTCTCGACTTCTTACAACCCGTTGTTCTTCTCTTCCCCGCATAGAGATTAGTTTCTGCCCTTGGATATTTTATGAAAGCACATTAATTTTGCATGCGTGTTCCTCCTGGAAATCGAATATTTTATAAAACATTCGTCCTATATTTTTTGAACTTAGTATTTAGGGTTAGTACATCAGGATATTCGAGCCATTGTTTCTAGACAATATCGAGTGTGCCAGTTTGACTCCTATCGGTATCGAGCATTTAAATTGTCAAATGAAAATTAGAAGTATTGCTTATTCAAAAAAAGTAACTTCATTTTAGGCTGTTTGGAATTTGGTAATTTTAATGTTTCTACGTTAAGTATAATGTAATTGAAGAAAGATATATTACATTTAAAAATACTTGAACGGAAAAATTTATTTTCATATTTTACAACAAAATTCAATGCTTCTGCTTAGTTAGGTTGAAAAAAATTGCAATATTGTATGTGGCATTCATAACTTTTTTTGGAATATTTTTATTATATGGAAGGGTCAACCAATGAATGCAGAGCATACCTATTTACAGAATTCAGTATTATCTGCACTAACGTCTTCATATTAAAACTTACGTTTTCTCCCCCACAAAGCGAACAGTTTCTGCAAGGGAAGTTATAGCAGTCACGAGAACTAAACTTTTCTAGCTACATTCAATTGCAATGTGTTCTTACCGGACCCCCACGTTTCAGCGGTTCCTCGGTGTGTTCTGTGCGTCACGCGGTTGGCAAGCCTGGTGCGCGTCCGGTTGAGAGCACGCCACTCGCGCCGCGCGCCTTAAATCAGAAGAACATCTGGCACCTGAGCTTTGTCTTCCCCTGGTGTAAATAACATAGGCACTACTTTTTTCTTCAATAGAGGTTACAATGGCGGGGAATAAGTAGAATTGGGCTATTCTGACGGTCGGTCTGCGGTCGTCCTCTCGGCCAACGGCTAGCTTGGGAGAGCGAAGCTATGTGGCTTCTCCAAGAAATGATTTAGCAGAACCTGCGGTATAGTATGTTTCGACGTTGTCTTCTGCTCTCGTGCGCTGCGTTTTAGATGATAGGAGCCAATATCTATTGCGTGCGTTGACACTGCAAGCACGAGCGTTCGAGTGTCAAGTTCGATACCACTTGACTACGTACCTATTACTCGATCCAAGGTGGAATGATAGAGTTTCGCCTTCACGTCTTGAAGTTAGCGGAATGAGAAACGCCAACAAAAAATGGCTTACTTCGTAGGATAACCGAAGATTATCACCCGACTTACGACTGGTAAGAAACATTTGAAGCGAGATTGCTTAAACTTGTTTTTGCTGTTTATTGTGACATTTTTATAACATGCGCATCCCAGAATTTCTTGAAAACTGAATGTAGTCAACGACCTTCATTATTCAATTAATAACAATTATTTGAATGGAATTGACGCTCGTTCGGAAAACTCGCAGATCAGTTATAATGAATGATGAGGGAATACTGAAGAATGGTGAAGCCCGCCTGTTTTGAATTGTAATTTCGTGTTGAACCATCACATTTTTGGACCTATTTTGGAACTTCAAAAATTGTCGGAGAGATCGAAAGGAAAGTAAAGAAAGGTGCAGTCAATTCGTGATCATGTAACTAACCTTCTTTTTGACCAACGTAGTAGCGTTTTTAAAAGAGCAGAATTTTAAATGTGTTAGTATGAATGAGAAACGTATGCTTTACAATAATGGGAAATGTTTCACTTCTTTATTTATTGATATATAACAGTCCGTATACCGAGTTTAGAAAACGTTACTTGAAAAGCAACAGAAAAAAGTGCCAATTTACTTTTTGAGAAGTCGTGCATGGAAACTGGTATGTACTTACTTTCACTGATTATTGACTGGAAAATGTTACTTTGCAGTACGCATATGGCAAAAAATGATACTCGCCGTACGCGTACCATAAACAACTGTAAAGTAAAGACAACACTGGAATGACGTGAATCAACATGTCTGCCGCCTTGCATGTTGAGAATGATCTCAAGCATATTTACATGGAAGTGACCATGAATTCGTACCAGAAATCTTATAAGCAATTCCTACGAAGGTGTGTCGGTGTACTCCCTTGAAAATGTCGGGCTCCACTTGTATCGTTGCCTCATTCCTTAAACATTTCGTGGTGGCCCCAAAGCCTTTCTGTGCTAGTTACGCTAGTAACCATCTCGTAGACGTGGTATAGTCCAGAATCCATGAGTTGTGGGGTCCTTAATACCGCTTTATTTCCTCTCTTTTCTCAAAGCTCTTGTCTCTTTGATCTGTCGAAGGATTTTGCCCGGACTAAATGTTCTCCAATCGGTCGTGGCCGCACTCGGCCTGCGAAGTCGAAGGGGTGATAAGGGGCGGATTTTAATTAAATGTATTTTTCCCCACTTTAGAACAATGTCTTTTGGTGAAGACATTAATTTTATGTTATGACAAAAGGAAATGACCCGGTTTGATATGAAATTTTTCTGCATTTTTTGTCGATTTCGTATTTATTTTTACATTTTCCGTAATTTTTAAAGCATTTTCCTCTGAATTCGTATTCTATCATTTTAATAGTACTTGCTTCATAGCATGAATCTTCATAACTATTATAAACTAGAAAAACCCGGCAGACGTTGTTCTGCCCTTCACTCCCTCTTTCCCCTTCCATCTCCCTTTCACACTGTCTCTGCCGGTCTCTGTCCCTCTCATGCACTTGCAGATTCTGCACGTCTCTGAGCAGGTGAGGTAATATCGGGAAGCGCCGGACCAGCAAAAATGTAACAGTATGTTCGAGAAGGACTCATTCTGTAGATTACGATGAGAGAAACGTTTCTTTGAGGCCTTTGGACTCACAATTTTAGTTTTTAAGGCCCTAGAACGCCTCGTTTAAAAGGTATTTAACGATATAGACTCAAAATGCTGCCGAGTATGTTGCGGGTTGCATTTGACGTGAATATTTAGTTTTGTTCTACAGCGCCATGTAGTGGAGTTACAACAGTGTTAACAGCATATAAACTTTCTGGGTGAAAAAAAAAAAAAAAACACGTAGAAGTGCCCACTTTCATGGAGATCGGTCCAACTGTGTCGGAGTTCAGCTTATACACACACACACACACACACACACACACACACAAATGTTCTCCACAGAATTCCTGACCAGCCTGTTCGATTTCTTCACTCAGAAATTGAAATGCCAACCATTGTATGTAATCGATAGTTCTTTGACGACAATCAGCGCCTTTGTCGGATCGCCCGATTTCGCGATAGCTAATGACAGATTTTCTGGCGAAGAATAGTCCAAACCCTAAGGGAGAAGTACAACTGTTGAGAAAGTATGTGTCATTTTGAAGACCCATTAATTCTTAGATTTTGACAGAAGATTGATCTTACCTCCTTTTCCCAGTTTGCCATATATTGGCACCTAAAACAACTACCAGGGCCTCTCGCGGTACCTACCGTTCCTCGAAGTCGTTCCCAGAGAAGAGCAATATCGCGCCATCCGAACATGGCCTCTACCTATTTTGACTCTAACTGTACATATTTACCCGTGATCTCTTTTGGCAACATTTTGGTGCTTCTTCTTTTGTTCTGGGTTTAGGGATCGAATTTCTCAATTGCGCCCACAATTTTCTGTCGGGCAAAAAGATAATGGAAAATGGAAGTATTAAGATGTAGCTGTATTAAACGAGAGCCTCGGAATGTCTCTCACGTCACGAACGTTAATTAAAACATCCTTGCTATCTGTGGGTTTCGAATTTGGACAGCCATTGTGTCCACGCACTTACGCTCACTTGCCACAATCCTGTCTCATGAGGTCGACACACTTATGTAATGCTGCGCGAAAAAATGGCCAATTTTCTGCGGAAAAAAATTGATTGCCGGGCCGAAAACGAATAAGTGGATAAATCCAGTTGCTAAATTAAGAAAAAATCCCCTAACACGTGGTGCAGCCAGAATCCCTGTTTTGTCGGTCCTTGATACTGAAAAACCAATTGAAAGCAAAACGTCTGCCGATCTGGTTCCACTCGAGACGCCGCGATTTTGAAAAATATTCTTCAAAATTTGGGGGTACTTGACATGAAGTCCCCCAGACATTTTCAAAATTTTCTCAAAAACTGAGCTAAGGTGGCACATAGTTTCTCACATTATTTTAAACTTCAGCGTGTTCAACGAATATTGGATCTGCGCCATTTTTAGTAGTTAACTTACCAGTGTCCGAGTAAAAATGAAGAACTTGGATACTTGTTGAGAAAATATTGTTTTTATAAATGTTTATTGCACAAACAACTAATTTTTCAAAAACAAATTGCATGATCCTCTTCAAAGATCTAATTTTGAAGGACAATTTTCATTAAGTAAAAAATAGCTATCATCTAGCTTTGCAAATTTCGATAACGCAAAGAGTTCGCGGAAAGTGGGATCTGCGCTATTTTTATAACCCTACTTAGCCTATCCGTGAGAAGAAAAAAATACAGAAATTTTGTACCGTATTTGGGGAAATATATTTTAAATTGAATATATTTTGATATTTGATATTTTGAGAACGATTTTTTCGGAAAATGTTACATGACCTTCTTTAAAGATTCAACATTAAAGAACACATTTTCTTAATGTATCTCCAATATTTATTGTTGTAGGAGGATGCCATTTTTTTTGTTTTGAACAATTGCAATTTTCGAAAATGGAGAAAATTAAACGAAAATGAGATCTTAGTCTTTTCTATACGTTTTTTTTAAATACACCAAAACAATTGGAATGATTTATGCGATTTTGAAAATATCGGTAAGTCTTGACGTAAAACACTACCCGAATCAAAAAATCCATTGCAAATTCCAGGGACCGCGACATCAACTGGATCTATCGGGAATTATGAATCCCATATCTACGGTTTGCGGTAAGGCAATATTTCGGTATTAACGACCCAAGAAACATATCATTTACACATCGTGTTGGTTATTTACTAAAAATGGAAACCAGAATTACCGACATTTTCAGTATCAGGGACCCACAAAAGAAGTACATCTGTCATAAAATCGCTGTTTTTTCCCTGCAACATTACAATATTTTAAACCGTGTAAGAAGCACCTGAAAAAAGTTAAAATTTAGATTATCACAAAAAAGGAATCCCGGGAGACGTGTTTCCCCCAGAGGATCCAATGCCGACGTACCGGTGGGTTTCTGAGCGATTTCCCAGTCCACAAATCTCCCCCTGCAGGGACAAAGCAAGTTCCTAGAATTAGAGGTTGAGTTTTAGAGATGCGACATCGATGTCGATGTTTTCAAAACCTGTTTTTACGTTCAGTGCTTTGGGTTCGATGTTTTTACGTTGTCAATGCTTTTTTCGTGGATGAAAGGTGCCCGTAATCATTATTTTCTAAAAGTTAAAGTAAGAAACAATAAATGATGGCAACCAATGTGTGTATTCGATCTAAACGAACGCAGTTTGTTCTATCTTCATAGAGCAGACTACCATCTTTTTCTCAAGATGATCCTGATGGGCTGGTATTCCCTTCGTCTTTCCTGTTTTTCGCACATGGAGGGACGTATAACTTTATTTTCAGTTAAAATTGAATTACAAATTAATAAGCACAGCTATTGTCATATTAAATTTTGTTTGATTTGTTTAAAAACATCGATGGTTTTTGGACGATGTATAATTCCCATAGCTAATTCAGTATTTCCTGAGCTAATTCAGTCTCTTTTTTTGCTTCAGGTGCTTGTATTGAAATTCGAGTTGTCTATACTATAAAATTGAATTTCTATTGTCAACTTACATTGTCAGCTTATTGTCAGGTTACATCGTTTTGTATTTTTAATGAATATTTCGGTACATAAACTTTTTTTTTCATCCTTAAATTATTTCAGTTTTTTCTTCGAGTTTTTCTAACATTCACTTTAGAAAAACTTGAACACTCCGTTAAACTCCGGTGAGTGATTTGGACTGGGCAAATTTTACCCAACCATTTCGACAGGGTAATGTGTGAAATAATAGTTATTCGCGGAACAATGAGCATTCATTTTACCCTGTCTTAAATGGTCGTGGTATATATAGTGTTCGGTGGAAACGATTAAATATACTCGATCCACAGAGGCTTAATGGTTCAAGGCATCAAATGAGGTCACTGCAGAGTCTCGGACAGGGAGGTCCTAGGTTTGGTGTCCGGACGTGGCAGGATTTTCGAAACTAGCTATTAGCAAGTTCGAATTCAGGCACTGCCTGGAGGAGAATACTGGTGGCCGTCTGCTCTGATCATTATTTTTCGTGGTTTCTCCGATCGACACCAGGCGCGTACCGGTTAGTTCCCTAACAAATGGGCCACGGATCGCGCGCGATCCTCCTTGCCTTCTCCGTGCTCTATCCTCATCCACTACTCGTTCACACACACTTGCATGCATTATAATACCACACATGTCGGGAGACAAGAGCTTGTCGCGACTGGGGCGGTACGCCACTGGTGAGAGATATCGGGAAAACTGTGCAAGCCGACCTGTGGGTCAGCGCCGGATCTCGCCGTCCAGCGGAGGCACATCACCGCCACATCCTGCGATAAAATCATGGACTGTACTTACGGCAGTAATGATTTTAACACTTGATGAACCTGGAAATACTAATCACTTGTGCCAATTATATTACCATTTCCATACGTGCATTCGAGTAATAAAGTTTGCATTTTACAGTTAATTTGATTTTGTTCGTGTATTTGTGTTCGTTTCTTTTATTAAATTTTACGTTTGAAAACTAGCAAATGAAGTTTTTATTAAGTTTACGTTATACTTTACTTATGTTTTTGTTCGTGTTTCTGTGGGGGTTCGATGACATTTTAAGGGGGTTGATGTCAACATATGAACCGACGTCGTTCGGTGTAATAAAGATAAAGATCCCGTTGATTACAAAAATATTATTAAATGTACAAAACACGTAATGAAAATTACAAATTGTCCCATTTTTTTCAAATTTCTTATATTAACATTAATAAAATATACTTTAAAAAATCATAGATTATAATTTCGCCAACTTGTTTATGTTTGTCAGTTTACAAATGGTAAGATTACAAGATATTCAAACTAGTGGTGCTACAGAATGGCACAGACTTTCCCGTATTAGTTTTCTATTTCTTTGGGTCTCCGCTAGCTATTTGAAATTGTCAGATACTCTTGCCAGCTGCCATGTATCACGGCCAAAAGTACATTTTTTGTCATTTCTTAATTTAAAAAATTTGGAGCAGTTTTTGAGAAAATTTTTAAAATGTCCGGGGGGCTTCATGGAAAGTACCTCCAAATTTTACAGAATCTTTTTCAAAATCTGAAAGCTTCGACTAGAACCAGATCGACTGGTTCCATTTTGGAAGAAATCGTACATATGGTTTAGGCGCTAGCAGTGTTCAGAGACGGACGGACAGACGGACGTTTTCCTTTCAATTGGTTTTTCGATATCAAGGACCTAGAAAACAGGGTTTCTGGCTACACCACGTGTTAGGGGATTTTTTTTCTTAATTTAGCAACTGGTTTTATCCACTTATTCGTTTTCGGCCCGGGAATCAATTTTTTTCCGCAGAAAATTGGCCATTTTTTCGCGCAGCATTACATAACTTCCCTATACTACGTGTATCACTCCGTGTACGCATACGGGAAAGTACAAAAATGATGGGGTCCATGAAGCAAGTCATTGCTTTAAAAGGGAACGAAGCAAGAAAAAGGTTGAGAACCTCGGTTTAATGTTAATCTCGGTACATAAAGCTTCGATCCTAACTTGTCAGCTTGGTCGAATTCAGTCGCTGTGTGGAGGAGATGGCTTTGCCGCCGGCTGCTCTGATCGGTAGTTTTCCGTGGTTTCTCCGATCAACACAAGGCGAATGCTGGAGTAGTACCCTAATAAACGGGCCACGGACCGCGATCGTTCGTTCCTTCCTGTTCTTGGTCCTATTCTCACCCCTTGCGCGCACACACGCGCGCGCGCGCACACACACACACACACACACACACACACACACACACACACACACACACACACACATGCACTACAAGATCACACATGCCGGGAGACCGGTCGGGAGCTCAGAGCTAGTCCCGACTTGGGTGGTGCCTCGGTGGGAGATACCTATTTGGGGAAAGCTCAGGTAGCTGACGGTAGGTCGGCGCCGAATCTCGCCAGAGGGAAAAGATCATCGCTATCTCCCGACCATAAACCTGCACTACATTTTCGGGACTAATGACCTTAGCCGTTGACGCTTCAAAAATCACTAACAATGATCAGTCCCCTGCGATTCGCGCCTCCTGTGCCTCCCGCTTTGCCCGATCTGGTTAACAGTGGGAGATACCATTAGCCTTATTTTGGAAAATGAATAAAACCCCTTTTTGTGGTATCATTTTTTTATCGCAATCCGTTGTATTTAATTCTTGACTGCTGAAAAGTATTCGTGCCAGATTTGCGAGCAATCAGACTTGCCTTTGTCAGTTGCCCTAAAGTTTTTGTCACATGCATTGTGATACATACGAGTAATTTTTGTTGCAAGCATTCTCACCAGAAAGGTGTCATTGCGGAGAGGCTTGCCTGGCGCGCTATTTATTTGTATGTAATAGACTGGCGTACCCGTGTACTAGCGTACTCGCATGATAAATCTCACCCTCTTCCCTGTCCTTCCATTTTCATATTAAGAGGGAAAGTTGTTAACGAAACGTTGGTTTGAAAAATGTATAAAGGTAACTTCCAATGTACTTACACACTATCAAATAATAATAATAATAATAATAATAATAATAATAATAAAATTGATATTTGGAACACATTTTCAATGAAGGTTTGTGCAGTATTGTGGACAGATATTTTGTGGAACAAATATCACTTTCTTAAAACATGAAGTAATTATACAATATTCCTTGACAGATAGCTTTTTGCTCTCCTTGATAGGCACAAAAATATTAGAAAAGCTTTTTACTCCTGAGAAAGCTACGTAAAGGTTGTCCATGCGAAAATTCAGGATTAGGCAAGCACATTGTACTTTTTACAATATTATTATTTAACTTTATTACCGGAGTGTTACATCCGTGCAATTCAGTCGCAAAGAATTAGAAAGTAATTAGTTTAATTTCACATTCAGGTGCAAATTCTGCACGTCTCTAATCGGGGTAGTATCGAGAAGCGACCGACCAGCAAAAATGTAATAGAATGTCCAAGATCTCGTCCTGTAGATTATGGTGTGACGAATGTTTCTCTGAGGCTTCGGACCTCAAAATTTCTTTTGAGGCCCTAGAACCCTTCGTTTAGGAGGTATTTAACTATATAGATTTTAACAAGGCCGCTGAAGTGTTGGGGGAGGGGGTGCATGACATCAGTATTTAAATCCTTTTTTTCTTTCAACAAATTCTTCATATTTTAAATTCAAAGTGCAGTTCGTCACATCTCCGTGAAATTCTCATTATTTAGAGACCTTATGAATATTGGTTGCGTGTGAGAGCCGCAAATATATATTGAAATACTAATCTAGGAGACGATGTGATTTTGAAACTTGCGAAAACTGATTATCACGATTAAAGATCTCCAATATATTTTGAAAACACATTGCGTTCTCGGAATAATAAGTTTCTAACTTCGACAATTTGCGAAAATCAGTTAGATGATTCTTATTCTGTTGGAGTCCCTGAAGATATCTTAATTAGTTAAGCAGTAATCGACAGAGCAAAATATTTCCAAGCACTCTAAACCTTCACCCTGCCGGCTAACTCGTAAGAGGACTGAAGGAGTTTATCTACATATATACATTTACGGTAGCATAACATATGTTTGTCTGCATCACCTATCGTTGTTAGCAAACTTGACCAATGAAACATAATTGTGGTTTGGTGGAACAGGAAGGTTGCTAAATTTTGACGATAACTGCCCCATTGTAGTGATTTAGAGTTTCTTCGTCTGATCAGGTTCAGAATGTATTCCACTCACTGCGAAAGCGTGCCTGATGAGGGGAAAAATCGTGTCAAAAGTCGAAAGATTTCTGCAACATAATTAATTTAGATCCTACGGCTGATTCATGAAATAGAGGCAAAGAATATAAAATCTGAAAAATGGTACAATAGAGCGTGACCTGAAAATGTGTGTGCTGCATTTAAGTTTTGACATGTTACACATTTACTTATTGCCGGAAAACGAAATCTATGTTACGGTCTTTTTGCAACAAAAAATGTCTATCACCCTTGAGTTGAAAGTATTGGGGGTCCTTTGAGATATGCAGTGCCTACCCTGATGAATAAGAACGGCTTTAAACACATTTAAAATGACCCTTACAATTTTGTGAGTATGTTGCATGTAGGGATAAGAAAGAAACATTTCATTAGGGACATGTCTTCCAGACGTGTTTCATAATACATTATCATAGTCGCTAAAATCACACGACTTACCATCGTGTATACATATCATATTACCTCCTTTCAACTGAACAAAGTACTATTCTCAAATGTTGGTAATATTTTTTTTATATTCCTACACATTGTATTTTAGTATAAATTAGTGATTATGATGAAAACGTGTTATTCATTATTTGAAAATGTTGGCAATGGGATTTACGCTAGGTTTGGAAATAACATCTTGGAAGCTTGGGTCGGTTTCGTGCACTCCTGTCCGCTGGGGACTGGAGGTTTCATACTCCGCCAGCGATGGGGTCTGTAATTTCTGCAGCACTTAGAGCAACGAAAGCAAACGTATAGATTGCATACGAACCTGGGCACTTTTTTAGTTCCTGAACATGCGTGAGATGAACTGCTCGTGTACACAATTTGTTGTGCAAGTAATGGTAGATATTGTCATGTATGTCAGCGACTGGCTGGGAAGTAGAAGGGGGTGTCGAAAATAGGTTGCTGCGAGTATCAACGGAAGTTATATATTTTTGTAACTCCCGGGTCCTGGAGCAACATTGCAAACAGAGACGATCTGTCTCTGCTTCTGGTTATATGTTTTGATTTTTGGAAAGTTTTATTACACAGCAAAGATACAAGCATTAATGAACTCAAGAAGACAAACTATGTCAATGTTTTATCATTTGTCGAAGTTTCTTGAATTAAGAGTAGATGGTAAATACCAACGTAATAGAATATTCTCTCTAGTCTGCTAATTTTGTGTTTCTGCGACTGAAGTTATCGTTATGTTGAAATATAATATGCTAATATGTCTAATAGTCTAATAATAAATTTAACACTTAAACGCCATGTTCTTAAAAACGACTCCAATTTTTTTAAAGAAAATTGTCATTTAGGGCGAGGTTTTACTGTTCTTTAATATTCTAAAATTAATATTTCCGTTCCACCATTAGAAAACCAACGAATTAAGAAAATGTCAAAAAAATGTAGTTTGGGCGGCGATCGATAGCAGCTTTCAAGAGTATGTGGCAGTTCCGAATAGCTAGCCCACACCCAAGGAAATAAAAAACTAATACGGGAAAGTGTCCCATTCTGTAGCACCACTAGTTTAACCTTAAAATTGTGTGCGTGTGCAAAGTAAAGGAAGAATTTGGGAATAAATTATTTTTTTTACCGAATAAAACAAAAACGCAGTTGGAATAGAGAATAGTGGAAATGTGACGTACGTGATGTTTCGTTAAAGTTTCCTGGGACACGTGTAGCACTTTCGCAGGTGTGCCCCGCTTCCCGCGGAATCGATAAAACTGTGTATCTTGGAAGCTGATAACTCTTTCAACCTACTTCGTGACGAAACGTATTTTCTCTGTTGCGTCGTAGAATTTGTATGTTTTGAATTGTGTGGCTTTTGAACGAAGACTGTCATTAGGGAAATACTCGTAACTATATTCGGTACAGTTACGTACTTTATACATTTAAAGAATAATGTAATGAAGATGTGTATGATGAGATATGAATGAACTGGTAATCCATTGTTTTATTACTATATTAACTCTAACGAATAAATTTTAAGGGAGACTCTGCGGTGGTATTTAAAATAAGAGATATAAACAAAAATCTTGGCGGTAATTGCTGCTGAACACACCTAACAACCTTAATTTCTCAGCAGTGAAGTAAATAAATCAGTCCGAAACTTCGTCTAGGTTGTTTCGTGACGAAACTATTTATTCTACAAATTGTTGTTGGGAGACTCAAAAATAATTAATCATTGTTAGGGTTAACTGCTCCTCAAGATTGAAACTAGTGGTGCTACAGAATGGCACAAGACTTTCCCGTATTAGTTTTGTTTCCATTGGTCTCGGTTAGTTCTCTTGTCGGCTGCCACCTATCTCCGCCCAAAGTCCATTTTTTTTAAACATTTTATTAATTTTTCGGTTTCTCAATAGTAGAACTGAAATATCATTTGAACAATATTAAAGAACAGTAAAACCTTGTTCTAAATAGCAATTTTCTTTGTACAATTTGAATACGTTTTTAAGAAAAGTGCTACACGTAAATTCGAAATTTGAAGCTCTTGTGACACAAGTTTTGAGTTTTCGAAATACTTCGTTAGAAGTCATTTTAAGCACTTTGATTCTCACAAACAATAGTGTTTACAAAATGGTGGAAATGTGCATGTTAACAGCGTGAGACATCTTTAAAAAGATAATTTGTGTAATAAAAAAAATAATACCCCAAAATGATTAAATAATCAAAATTAGATCTCTTTAATGTCGTGTACTAATTTTCAAAATGAGTAGTTTCGCATATTTTCGAAAATTGCATTTTGGAACTTCGACGCTTCTCCTGAATGAGACTCGATATTAGGTGTCAATACGACGTGGCAACGCCACGACACGGGAGATGGAAGTTCTCATTTTTGGGCGATGTTTCTGACTGGAACGCAGTTTTGGAGTGTCGAATTTATATTTAGATATGAGCTTTAAAATAATGTAGTTTTCACAAGAAATGTGCTACGATTGGTAATGAGTTTTATGAGAGACGTTAAAATGGTCAGACATTTGATTGTTAAAATGTTATGTAACCCTTCCGAACGCCAGAAAGTATGTGCTGCTCATTTCTAGTTGGCTCTGGCCAACCGTTATCCCGGCAGTGTGTTACTCAGATAAATGAAGGATTCGTAGATTGCCTCTGGTTGACATTGTTACCGACTTCAACCCAGTACCAAAACGTTCATTTACTTAAGTTTACGTATACATACACGTTGTATGTACGTTGTTGTACCTCCGCTCCGCACCCTTAATTATGTTCGTGGTGTCATTATTATTTAACTGAAAGAAAACGTATCAATGTGTAGTACAGATTTGCAGTATAATACTTTTAAAGTATTCTTTTCCAGCGGCGAAGTGAAGTTCAGATTAAATTTCGTGATAGAACGAGTCGTCAGTGCAACCCGCACCGCCGCGAGTGGGAGTGAAGTGTTCGCGGAATTGTAATGTTGCTCGCGTCCTTCGTGCGTGCGATTCGCAAAATTCGTGGATTTCTCAGTCCCACCTTCCTCGAATAGGTGGCGGACGCAAGCGCAGTCGGCGGATAAGAGGGGGGAAGGAAAGATCACTGTTCGGGTTAGGAAGAGCAAATATGTTTTATGCTTTGATATGTCGGTGTTTAATACAGATATTGTTCAAAGTACAAAAGTCAGCTTCATCGCTGGGAATGCGTGAATATATTTAAAAAAATAAAAGAATGTGTCAAGATGATGGACCTACAGAGTGCTCTGCCCCGCACCGGAAAAGCCTTGAATATGCCTCGGCAGAGAAAAATTTGGTTATTACATATTTTATACAAATGTTCTTCTTAAAACTTAAAGGGCACAAAAGTGCTCATTATTCGAAATGAACTCTCCGAAGTGTACACTTACAAAATCATGAAGATTTAAATAAGAATTTATTTAATATTGCTTGAGAAATACTAGTTTGAATTTAAACTCGCAGCTAATGTGGAAATCATTGCATTGTTTAATACACTTTATTTTCAATTGTTTATAGCATTAAAATAATTCACAAAAAATGAAATCTAAGGTTTGAAGCACATTTTTAAAACTAACGGTGAGGGGCGCTCGTCGAGCGTGCTGCGCCGTGCTGCACAGCCTTGGCGTGTTCGAAGCGCTCTCGTGAGGGCGCGGCCCGGAAAACGAACTCACGAATGCAACCTCGACCAAGGAACTTGGGGGATGTGTCTACCCACAGGTATTCGCGCAAATGGCGGACGTGAAACTGTCGCTTTTTATTCGGAAGGGAGGTACAAATCGTAATACCTCGTAAATGTAATCAGTTCTATTAACATTGATAAAACTGTTGTGACAATATCGTGGACTATTAATACTCGTTCTTACTTTTGATGAGAGGTATTAGACTCATTAAGTTACGTCGTCCGTTGAATTTTGAGCACGCTGGAGCTAAATAAAAGGCTCCCCCCCCCCGCGATCTTTTGCGACAGTTTCTAAATAAAACAATGGTCGGCGTGCATGGCTCTCTTTTAACTTAATTCGAAGGTTATTACACATTGTGCTTTTTACGAGGTGATGACGTTTAAATCCGACGAGAGAGTGCTTCGGGCGTAGGCGTGGCTTGCCGTCTCTGTAGCTTCCGCCCGCGTCGGATTCTCCTCTGCCTCTGTCCTCGCTTGCGCCTCGGCGTGCGGCCTCTCCCCGGCGCAAGTCTACCGCCTGCCTTCGCGTTCGGCTCTGCCGTCGCCGCTGCCACTGCACAAGCGCTCTCGCTCTCTCTCGCTCTCGCTCCCCACCTCCCTCCCCCTCCTCTCTCTCTCTCTCTCTCCGCTGTGCCCGTCTCCTTCGAATCCTTCGCTCCCCTCGCCTTGACGTGCGGGGAGCCGCCGCACGAGAAAAACCTTGCATTTTCGTGCCATCTGGCGGCGCGGAGGTGCAGCCAGTGGACGTGGCTGCGATAGTGGTGCGCGTCGCTGACAGGGTTCGCTGCTTGTGTGAATGAAATTCTTTTGTCCCTGGAGCTAGCGTTGGCACGCCGCGCCGACGCCGCTCTTCTGGCAAGGGAGCTGCTGCTTGGCCACTACCCCGCCCATCGCACTATGTGATTTCTCCTCTGTCGCACGCAATGATATATCCTCGCACGTTTGTCGAATCCTATGTGTTTAGATCTTGAATGTAGGATTAATCGTACGAAGCTGTTCATGCATAGAATCGTGATGACCGCTCTAAAATTCGATGCCTATATACTCAACATGGTCTACAGGAGGAAATTTTTCCGAAATTTCCGTATTCAGTTTTACTATTTTTTTAATAGATTAATGACAGAAAGTAGGCGTACCTGCTCCAATTTTTTTGCGTAGAATCTGCTCGATTTTGCAGATATTTTGCACTTTCTTTTTCGCCGAAATCTTAACCTTCGTGTTCTCGTTTTGTTGACAGTGATTAAAACCATTTTCGTTCTGAATGTAGTGGTTAAGGTATTTTGGGTAAGAGTTTTATTGACGCCTTACAGACGGTGACTGTCATCTCTTTTGTTTGAAAATTCCCGTAATTCTTGGCATAGACACATTTTACAAATTTCCCGTTTTTTGGGGGGTATCATTAATATTGCGACTGAAGAGTTGCTTTAACTTCTTCCGTCTTCCTGTCATTTAGTGTAACTAGTGAAAATAATCATTGCCTCACCGATTTTGTTAACTCTGTTAAACAGCAATAGGTACTTGGACGTTAACTTGCTTAGCATTCTTAGAAACGTCGCGAAAAACGTCATGTCTTTTCTCACCTGTGTTTCTATTGCCCGAGTCCTCCGCCTGTGCCTATTTCCAACAACAGAGATGCAGCACATATTTTGTTGCTATCACAATGAATGTAGAAGAAAGAAGCGAACATTCTTTCGTTTCTGATTATCCAAACATTTTGATTTCAACCACCTTAGATATCAAGTCCTTCAAATTTCCAAAGGTTTCATTTGCTACAGTTGGATGACAGAATTAAAACGGAGCAAATGTGTAATACCCGCTAATGGAAAGTTCTGCAATACAAAATGCTTTAAATTTACTTCACTCGACGCTAATAAACTACCCAAGCGTGTGAAGACGCTGTTGAAAGCTCTGGGAGTTAATAATTCTTCAGCCAACGTGGAAATATTCCGTGTGACTTAAACACACAAGAGAAAATACTCGCAGTGAAACCGGCGTTTTTCTAAAGATTGACAACTACTATTGAAATTAAGCTTGTTGTGATCATGGTAACTAAATGAGTAAACTTCTGAGAATAATCTTGAAGTGTTTGTGTGTGTGTAATAAGGACATTCCGATCTTAAATTAATAAAGTATTACCAAAAATTTGTTGACACTAAAAGTCTACGAAATACTCTCTCTTCCTAGAACATGCATATTCTATGCATAGACAAGGTTAGCACAATGTGAAAGAGAAACAAATTCTCAGGAATACGTTTAGGGGCCTTATTAGATGATCCGTATAAAACTTCACGTAACATGGAGATTCCCAGAAATCTTAATAAAGACTGCAAAAAATATTAACGTGACCGGAAGCCGCAGGAGGCAATTCAGAGAACAGAATTCGCTTCTAATTTAACGTGCACTGAACCCTTGCAGTTTTATGACTTCCATCAGGCGAAGCGTTCCTTCGAGTTCTGTGAAACAATCTGATTCATAGTGTTCCCGTAACTCGGCGCGCGGTCATATTTATTTCCTGGTAATAAAGCTGTAGAGCGACAAGCCCCGCTGTCTGCGAGACGATCAGAAAGGCTAAAACGCACCTGATGAGAGGTCCAAGTGTTTTGTAAGAAAAGGGAACCCAAAGATGACAGGAAGTAGTCACGTGGCGATTCTTGGTCGGTGTGAGTTTTTAAAAAGTATTTTTAATGAATGTTAATGCTGTGGATCATTTCAATACATTAGATGAAAGTCAGCAAAACCAACTTACGACCGATTTGATTGGGGAGACTTTGCTATCTACCTCTTGCGACGCGGGGGAGGGAAAGCGACTAAGTACGTGCTTACCCCCCCCTTGCTTGCGCTTAAAACCGTGCGCATTTCCTGAAATGTATAATACTTCGGTTTTTCTTTCTTGGTGCATAGGAGGGGGGGTGTCATCAAAATGTAATATCTCACGGTATTTCGCGTCCTTCTCGGTTGTGCAGCTAGGAGTCGCATAATCGCCCGCATTACTCGATACAATCGCGATCATGCGAATCCTAGCGGCACAACCGAGAACGACCCGAAATACCGTGAGATGTTCCATTTTGATGGCACACCCCCACGCGCCAAGAAAGAAAAACCGAAGTATAGAATAGTTTAATATTTCATTTGCCACAATAGTCAAGACAGTGACGAATCTTCTCGCCGAGCTAACGTTAACACATCATGAATGCAAATCAACTGTTGATGCTCAAAGCCATACTGATCAATGTAGTGAGCATCACGTTATGCTTCTCATGGCAGCCAACGTGTTGAAGATTATTTTCAGTAATTTCCCTGTAATGAATCTGTACTGTAGGCCATTTACTGAATACGTACTCTGTTTGGCCTAAAACAAATCCACAATTTTTAAGCAGATACTATTTTTCTCGTTTAGCTGTAATAGATTTATAGTATTAAAGAAAATATTTTGTTGTGATTTCCATAATCTTTTCACATAGAAGTACAAAATATTTCATGTAAAGATAAGGCAGAAGTTTCAGCTGTGATTGCATTAATAAATATTGATAACACGAATTATTCTTCTACTGATTGTTACTACTTGCGTGCATAATTTTATGGAAAGAATTACATCCAACTTTTTTGAGAATAAACGTTTATACAATTATAAATACCTTTTCTCTGCAATTATGTCGGTCTCTTAAACCGAAAAATGTAACTTGTTCGAATTGCTTGAAAATATCCCTTATATAATTTTTAGGATTTAATTTTTATCATTAATGTTTATATGCTTCTTCGTAATGAGTTCGATTTTCACCTTTCTTTTGATTTCCACGAAAATTTAAATTCCCTTTTTTTGTTTAACTCTTCGACTTCTAGAACTCATTTTTACTTTCTTGCATACTACTTACGATGAGTAGAGAAATTCATGTAAAGCTACAGCGATTGTCGGTAGAAAAATCGTATTGTATCTCCCTTTTACTGAAACGAAGGATATTTCTTGTTCCTTTTTGTTGTAACTATCTCCCTCGAACTTGCTGTGAAGTCAGAATGCACATTTTGAGAGCCATTGATTCCGAAACATTCGTTACCGGCAAAATGTCTGTCCGCGAACAACGCTAGCGGCAAAAACAGCTCAACAGCAAAATTGATATTCCTGATCTATCTCTCCCCATGAATTTGGAATCTTTGTATTGGTTGTGGGGAGGAGCTACTACATACGAAGCCGAAACATTTTCAAAATTTTCTCAAAAAATGGCTCCTATTTTTTTTCTTCGGTAGTACCCTTACAAAAATGGCGCAGGTCGTATTTTCGTTGAATTCTGAATTTTCGAAAATTGTGAAATTTTTTATTTCAGGGTCGTCCTATAGCAACATTAAAGATTTTTTTTTCTTAATGAAAGCTGTTCTTCAAAACTAGAAATTCTAAATAAGATAGTCCTTTTTTCCTCAGAGCAGTTATAGCATAATTATGTGCGAAATAAATGCAATGGTTTTCTATTTAGATTTTTTGTTGCATTTTTTGCAAGCAAGATTTTCTCAAAAAAAGGCTCCATTTTTTTCTTCAAATATTTTCAATAAAGATATTCACAGAATAACATCGTCTGACTGTGTGTGTTCGACAGGCCGACTGCATGTTCGTCCATCTGTCTGTGCGGCAGGCCGGCCAGGCTGTACAAGTGTCTTTCAAACCTTTTTCACTCGATACGGCCCAACCAAACGTCGTTATATTCCTCAGTTGACACATTGCTACATATTTCCCAGTTAGAGCGACAATGCTTCGACCTTCGGCTTTGGCGCGATTTGTATAATAGAACCTTTGAGGCTGTGCAAAGTATAATTTCTAATTCATATTGGGGACAAAATACTTATCGATAACGCAACAACCCTAACTCGCCTTACCCGCTTTACTTTAGCCACCGTCCTGTAGCTCAGACAAACATTAGCTTGATGTAATCTCAAATGATTTGTTCATAATCGTCCAGCTTTATAGGCCCAGTCTGACTAATTTTTTTTTTTTACTCCTAACATAAGGCATGCATCTCCCTGTGTCATACATAGAGACCGGATTTTTATGTAATTACATATTTTTTTTCTCTTTCCACTTACTGTTCTGAAAATTGTAATATTGGCAAATCGTCACTGTCCTAACACAATATCCAATTTTTTCGTTACATATTTAGTACTTTACAGATTTTTTTCGATTTTCACAAATTTTTTATTCTATCAAGTTTCTTCAATTCTAATATATTTTTTATGTAAAGTATTAAAAAATCAACATTTTTCTCTACATCACTACTGGGTATCTCACAACCCGGCGCGCCCGCTTCAGTTATCTCAGTGGGAGAAGTGCGCGTCAGCGACTGAGATCATTTTCGTAGGTAAGAAAAGTATCACTGACGCCGCATTTCGAGATTTTCAACCTTAATTTCCGAGAAACTTTGGGTGATCGCCGGCGTGTAGCACTTCGATGAGATTGCTGCACACTGCAGTGATTGTTTGCGTATTTGCAGCGATTTATTGTAGATACCGCCAGTTTGTACGATGGCTTCTTTTACGTAAAGTCTGGCTGCTAAACTGCGGCCCTGGATAACAAGAGCTGAAGCTTTTACTACTCACGGAAAGTTGTGTGCTGCAAAGTGCGCATCAACGTGTGCTCTCTTAAGGATTTTTAAAATGTTTGTATTTTTAAGGAAGTTTTTATAAATGTATTATATACAATTTTTATAATTGGAGTATTTTAATATTACATGTATCTGATTTTCCATATTTATTACATATTCTTACAACTTTCATTACATGTTTATGTACATATTTTGACATTTTATACCAAATATATATCCGGTCTCTAGTCGTGAGAGCATAACACAAGAAGTAATCCGTCTCGGCAGAAACTGAAGTATATAAAAGGTGGGTGATTTGCAATTACCGATTGCAGAAATTGTGTGGATCAGTGGCGGCTCTTTTAATGTGCGCAGATAATCTCCTCCGCCATACTCGCATACAGTGTTTACTGTTTGTTGACCAAATTAATAAACAAATAATGAGCTGCAATGGTTCAGTGGACGCTTATAGAATTCCGTGATACCAATCATTCGTTTCAGCAATTTAAGTAACAATCTGTATATTGCCATTGTCTGTTATCTACAGGGAATCTTTTCAATGGTTTAGTTGACATCCTTACTTTCCGATGCTCTGCGTCGTGGAGGGGTTTGGACGTTCGTCGTTCCGCGAAGAGAATCTCCGAACGGCAAGGAATAATGCCATGGTGAAGCGGGATGAAAAATGCGCGGTTACAATTCACAGAAACCTGTCGAGTCAGACTGCCGAGAGAACGATCAGGGGAATCCCAGATACTTGTTTCATCAATAATTTCTTTGCTGAATCGTCCGCAAAGATTAATATGAATTAGTTCGTACATTCACAAAAATGTGAGTTTCTTTGATTGGGAACGTCTTCATTTCGAAGTTTCGCAGTCGTCAATTGATAGTTATATTCAAAGGTTTACAATTCTCTGGACTTTGGCTAGCATTATCTCGTTTTGTTTTCTCTTGTTGATCGGTAGGTATGTGGCAGACGAATATATCATAACTTATATATAAAAATATATAAAACTTATTGCCATCAACCCTGACAAAATACCTTACTTCCTAGCGAGAAAGCAGTTGTACATATTGGAAGTGAGTATTCGTTATCTCATCAAAATTTACTTTTGATTCTCGTATTTTTTTCTGGCAAATATATCGGGAGAGGTGGCACAGTGCATCGACTGATGTGACTGCAGTCTGACCGGGAGGTCCAAGGTTCGAGTCCCGATGGCGGCAGAAATTTCGACACTAGCTTGTCAGCTAGGTCGAATTCAGTAGCTGTGTCAAGGAGAAGGCGTTGCGGCCGGCTGCTCTGATCGGTAGTTTTCCGTCGTTTCTCCGATCAACACCAGGTGAATGCCGGAGCAGTACCCTACCAAACGGGCCACGGACTGCGGGCGATCTTTCCTTCCTCTTCGTGGCCCTATTCTCACCCCCCTCACACACACACACTCTAACATGCACAACACTATCACATGCCTAGAGACCGGTCGGGAGCTTAGAGCTTGTCACGGCCGGGGCGGTGCCCCGCTGGTGGAAGGTACCTGTTTGGGGAAACCCCCACTAGTCGACGGTAGGTCGGTGCCGGATCTGTCCATCCAGCGGGGCCGCCACCTCCCGATGAAAAAAATGCAATACACTTCGGGACTAATGACCTGACCTGTGTAGTTGACGCGCCCGGAATCACACAGTCAATGGGGCAACTACACTACTACTTTTACTATTCTATGTACCGTCATGAAAAATTGAAGATTGCGATTGGATAACGTTGCTCCTGAGGTTATTCAGACAACTTCAAATAACATTTTGTAATTGTAACTCCTGCGGATAGTGCGAAATACAGTTCGTAGAACAGCGGGCTCTCCTCACTCACGTGCCGGGTGGACTTAAAATTTTGAGACGGAAATATTCAGTAGATGCGGGGGGGGGGCGGCTATTGCCGTGGAGACGCGCAGCAAAGCGGTTGAGAGTTGCAACGCGCAGAAGACAGTTGTGAGTTGTAGTGAGAGTAGTGCTGCATTTCAGTATTCATTGTGCATGATTTCGAAGAACTATCGGGAAAGGTTTTTTTATAAAAATATAAAGGTTTTTGCTCGTCTTTGTGAAGCGGCTATAAATGTTAGCGGAATGTAGAAAAGGCAGAGTGATATGAGTCAGGTTTTGTCTAGCAGATTTGTATGAAGAAAAGGAAGGTTCTTGAAATTGAGTCCATCCACATTACAAGAATGCAGCAATGAGGGAAAGTGCAATGATGAATACTGTAGAAATTTTAAAAATCTCCAAAGTGGATTACGAAGTTTAAAAAGTAACGTCAGTAAGGTGAGGTTATGTATATGCTCATTTTTATAAATGTTTAAATGCATTTCACGGTTTTTAATAAGTGAAATTCAAAAATAAATACTCTAATTTTTCCTTTCACATCGCCTGTTGAGAATCGCTGAGAAGTATTTAAGATCACTTAACGACATGAAATGTTCGTTCGGAGCGCACGAAATATTGGTTTTTATTACCGTCTAACTCAAGAACCATGATTCATACAGAAATGTGGTTGGTCTCATATCAAAATTTGGACTTCCCTTGTCATTTCATCCGCTGGGTGTTTGTGCTTTTCTGCAATAATAAAAAAGTTTCTCGCATAGTGAAATTTAAGAATGTCAAAATGTAGGAAATAAGCATTTGTCTATCATTTATAATAAATTTCATGGAAATTAAATCATAAAACTAAATTACAAAATAGCCATCACATTCATAAGAGTTTCGGGAATAACTGGTAAAAAACTCAATTGTCTAAGATTATCACAACTGAAGCTATCGTTGAATGAACTTGTTAAGTATTTGCGCGTGAAACAAAGTGGACGAGTCGAATAACCCCGAGCCTCCTGAATCGGCAACACAGCTTGCGGTAGAAAGAGAGAGTCTTATGTAAAATTGTATTGGATAGAAAGAGAGGGCAATACTCCATAAGGCGCCGTACTGCAATCAAATGTTTGGCATGCACAATAGTCGACGGTATCCTATATCACTTACATGTAACATGTGCAAAATACTCGAGAAAATCATCAACAAACGTCTCAGATGGTTCCCTTGATACTCAGAAAATCATAAATGATAATCAATTCGGCTTTCGATCTGGACACTCCACTATGTCACATCTAATTAGTGTTGATAGTCAAATTCAGGAGGCATTTATGAACAATCAACACGTAATTGCTGTTAGCCTGGATATAGAGAAAGCGTACGACATGGTATGGAAACGACGGATCTTGAAGATTTTTGCAGATAATAGGAATAAAAGGAAATATGTATGATTTTATTAAAAACTTTTCTCTTGATCGCAAATTACAAGTTAGGATCAATGGGCAACTTTCAGATATTAAACAGATTGAAAATGGTGTACCTCAAGGATCCGTTCTAAGCGTGACTCTTTTCCTACTATCAATTAATGATATAGACAAGGGGGTTCAACCACCAGTTATTATAAGAAAATATGCGGATGACATTACTGTACTATGCAAAGGAAAATCTGTCCCATCTACTCAAAAGACCATGCAAAAAGCACTAAACACAATTTTTCAATGGTCTTTGAGCACAGGGTTTAAATTTTCTGCCAAGAAAACAGAATGCATGTTTTTCTCAAAGAGAATTGATACAGTATCTCCTAAACTCCAGCTTGGAACTCAACCCCTTCGCTTTGTCAACAAAATGAAAATTCTTGGACTACAATTTGACCCAAAATTAACTTGGAAGATCCACATACAAGAACTAATAATGGAATGCAAGAAGAGACTTAACGTTATTAAATGCCTCTCCAACAACAACTGGGGTGCTGATAAAAACCTTCTGCTATTAACATATAAAGCTATCATTCGATCAAAAATCGATTATGGTTCACTCTTATACCAATCTGCTAACAAAAAAGAGCTGAGGAAAATAGAATCAATACACAATAAAGGGCTTAGAATATGCACTGGATGCTTCCACACCACCCCTATAGGAAGTATACTTATTGAAGCACAAGAAACCTCATTAAACCACCGAAGGAAAACTCTCAATCTCAAGTATGCTGCCAAAGCTGCCTCGTCTACTAACCCTATAATACACAATGACATTTTTCCTCAGCTACAGAATATCTATAGTAGTCACTTTCGATATAAACCTATGTACAGTAGAATAACCCAGCAACTTAAAGAACTAAACATTAAAAGTATAAGTGCTGAGAAACATAGACAATTCCAAATACCGCCATGGACCATAGAAAAAATGACATTAGAGCTATCACTCACTGATTATAACAATAGCAATTTAACAAAAGAAGATTGGAACACACAATTTAAAGAAGTAATCCAGAAGTATAAAACTACTCCCATTTTTATATTAGTAACAAAAATAGTGAACAAGATAATGAAGCCATCGTATATACACCCAATGAAAAATTTAGTTTCTTACTACATCACTACTGCAGTTCTAATAGCACTGAAAGTTATGCTTTAATGACAGCACTAAAAATGATATATCAATCGCTGGACTCAAATATAATTGTATTCACAAACTCACTCTCTACAATAAAACTATGCTCCAACAAAACTTCAAACTCTGAAATGGCTGTCAAGATTCAAGAACTACACCATCTTATTCAACGGCTTGGTAAAAAACTTGTTATCTTTTGGATTCCCCCTCTTCTGGATATACCACTGGCTGCACCAGGAAGTCAGATTCCAACATCACTAGTCGACCTCCGGTCAGTAAAAAATGTGCATAACATAGCACACACGACAAATGATATCTGGAAGTACTTGTATGGAAAAATGAAAACCAAGTGGAGCGAAGATTGGAAAATTTATAAGGCTAGTAGTATTCATAAGAAGATAAAAAACTTCTACAACCTGCAAACTTCAAAAAATTGTGCCGCAAAGATCAAGTTACAATCACCAGAATTAGATCAGAACACACGAGGCTTACTCACCTCTACCTAATAAACCAGAATACTCCCCCAATTTGTAATATATGTAATGAACAAATAACAATAATACATATTATTCAGGAATGTCCTATGTACAATCAATCCCGCCAAGCAATCTTACAGAACTTTAATTCTGATGCTTTACTTTATTCAAGCTCCCTACAAGAAAAAATTTTAAAATTTTGCAAATCAATTAATGTTGAACCTGTAAAACAAACTGTAATATTGTTTTTAAGCATACGTACTGTGTAATTATCACATGTAGTAAAATATTTCCAACCCCTGGTGTAATATAAACTGTAATGTCTCACTATTCACTGAACAAAAATGTATAATTGTAAAAAAAAAGTAACCATGCTATGTAAACTTACAGAACCTTGTAAACTTAATGTATGTACCTTATTGTAAAATTACAGAATAGTCGCTAATAACCTCGCAGTTGATGCGACTATAAATAAATAAATAAATAAATAAATAATAGTCGACGGTAGGCCGGTCGACGGTCGACGGTAGGTAATAGTCGACGGTAGGTCGGTGCCGGATCTGTCCATCCAGCGGGGCCGCCACCTCCCGATGAAAAAATGCAATACACTTCGGGACTAATGACCTGACCTGTGTAGTTGACGCGCCCGGAATCACACAATCAATGGGGCAACTACACTACTATTTTTACTATTCTATGTACCGTCATGAAAAATTGAAGATTGCGATTGGATAACGTTGCTCCTGAGGTTATTCAGACAACTTCAAATAACATTTTGTAATTGTAACTCCTGCGGATAGTGCGAAATACAGTTCGTAGGACAGCGGGCTCTCCTCACTCACGTGCCGGGTGGACTTAAAATTTTGAGACGGAAATATTCAGTAGATGCGGGAGGGGGGCGGCTATTGCCGTGGAGACGCGCAGCAAAGCGGTTGTGAGTTGCAACGCGCAGAAGACAGTTGTGAGTTGTAGTGAGAGTAGTGCTGCATTTCAGTATTCATTGTGCATGATTTCGAAGAACTATCGGAAAAGTTTTTTTATAAAAATATAAAGGTTTTTGCTCGTCTTTGTGAAGCGGCTATAAATGTTAGCGGAATGTAGAAAAGGCAGAGTGATATGAGTCAGGTTTTGTCTAGCAGATTTGTATGAAGAAAAGGAAGGTTCTTGAAATGGAGTCCATCCACATTACAAGAATGCAGCAATGAGGGAAAGTGCAATGATGAATACTGTAGAAATTTTAAAAATCTCCAAAGTGGATTACGAAGTTTAAAAAGTAACGTCAGTAAGGTGAGGTTATGTCAACATATGCTTCCCATCAGCAGTCAGCAAGTAAATCTGTAGTGATTTTTGGCACTTACGTATGTGTATATTTAAAAGGTTTATATTAGGTTCACTAAGTCACACACATTTAAATGAATATTGAATGCATATTTTTATTTAATAGATCAACATACTTCCAAGAATTCAACAAAATTCAAAAGTCAAAGAGAAGTGGAGCCTCATCTTCGGATATTTATCAGCCTCAGCTTATTTGGTTTTCCAAAGCAGATTCATTTCTCCAGAAGGTGAATTGCTCAAGAATAAGAACAACAAATGCTGTAAGTTAATAATTTTATATACAGTGTTTGCTATCATAAGAATGCACTATAAAATTTAACACAACGCAACAAACATTGCAGATTTCTGCGCTACAACAGATTGATATTCTCAAGTCACGGTTTCTTACCATGGAATAGCTCCGACTCCTACAGTGCAATTCATAAATTGACCTCGAATTATCTTTACCTGCTTACTTCAGCTGTTCCCATACTGGAGTCGCTGTAGTGGATGTAGGATGTTGGCTCATTTGTTTCTCTCTCTTTAAGTTTCCTCACGAACAGTGCCACCTTCAAAGCAATCTCAGTCAACGCAAGTGCTTATTATATATATATATATATATATATATATATATATATATATATATATATATATATATGCCCTGCAGATGTAATCAATAACAAGCTGTGAATTCCTCCACATGTCATTTGTGTATGGTTCACTATTTATGAGTTCTAAAAGTAGTTTTATTGAGTTATGTATTTCATATACTAAGGATCTGGAAAAAACAGTTTCAAAAGTATTTTCGACCACACTTCGTGCTCTTGATAAGACGGTAGTTTCTCGTTTCCTCGAAAGACAAAATATTCATACGAGCAAATGGCTTAGAAACGTGTTCGGGGAAAAATTCATAATCCTGCCACTAGTATCTTACCCTTTGTTATATTCAATTGTTTCAGTAGTTTGTGATTGTGAAGAAAAGAATTGCTCAAAAGGGTTCATTCGCCCATGGCAGTCTATAGTCAACATATCTAAAGGAAAAAATTGAATTTGCAATTAAAATACAAATTATGCTAAAAATTCCTTTATAATGAACAAAAAATTGTGAAGAGGAATGAGGTGGCCTATTAATGGCAACGCGTTTGCCGTCGAATTGCTCAAGTCTAATTAGGGAAATACATTGCTTGAAAATCTGTGTGGATCTTTCTACATTCACCTTCAATTCTTAGCATCTGCATATAGATCAAAGCAAATTTTGTTAAAGCTTTCTTATTATTTTCAGGATGATGAATTTCAAACTTTAACGAAGTTTTGAATTACCAATTGAGGTTCGTGTCAGGTAGTAGAGGAATCAAGATCTACCAACTAACCATTCAACTATTTGCTACTAATTCAATCAGTTTGATAAAAAAACACTATTAAATGTCCTTGAAAGAGTGTGTTCAAAAGTAAGACATGGACGAGCATCAATATTTGTACAAAATGAAGGAGACATGAAAACATACTGTAGCCACGGCCCTATCAGATTTACATCCAGAACAAGATGTGTGGCACTTTTGGGTAGCATATTGGTATGCGTGAGGCAGTTACCTCCCCAACGACAAATTCATATGGAAAGAAAAGATTTGACAACTAGTAATATAACGTCACGTTGACAGTTTTCGAAGGATACGCCGACAGGCACTTCGGAATGTGACACAAAAAGGCCCAGAAAGGCGCCACTAAAAATTGGCAGTTGAGGGAGAATAGTGTAGGCAGAGAAGCCAGGCTGGCCGCCCCCTCAAAGGGACCTGATGTGATCATGTAGGTAGCCAGTAAATAAGAGCCCAGCGGCCGGCAAAGCGAGCTACTCTTTCTGGTACTACGCGTTAACACGCAAAACTGCTTGCCCCGAAAACGTGCGCTGCAGGGAAAACTGATGCATTGGGGAGTGGTAAGTGGATCATTCCAAGAGTGACTTGTCACGAATTTTGTGCGTGACGAAGTACCGGATGGATGTGGCTGTAATAGCCACGAGGTACGCCAGTCTTTGGCGCGTATGGTTACGGGAAGACTTAGTTACTATGTTAACCTCGGAGCTTGTAAATAATTGTAATATAGCTTGTGTATATGGGACCTTGTCTCTCATTGTGGGATTTCGGTACCACGACTGTACAATCAGCTCTTGGACAGCATTAAGAATACGAATTAGAAATTACACGTTCTTGAGGATTTTTATTTGCCACAGTATGTTTCTGTAAGTTCATTTGCATTTTAGTGGAATAAAAAAATACTCTTTTAAAAAAGGCACACTCTTTTATCTTTAAAATTATAGAACTGCTGACCTGACACTTTAGCAACTTTATGTGAAAAACTGTTATTAGTGGGTCAAATTTTAATTGTCACATGCTTCAAACATTAATGTTCGCAATGAATACTTAAAATAAAATACTTTTCGAAAGTGTGAATTGGGGTTAGATTTTTAGGATTCGAATACATACATAAATAACATGTTTTCTGTTCATTGAGTGAATCATTTTGTATTGTTTGAAGAATAGAACATGCCTATTTGAAGTCAATCCTTCAAATAAACGTTTTTCCTCAATTTCAATTTGTTGTTTTTTACCCATGTGCAATCCTTCAGTCTCTCCAACATAACTTTTCGAACTGTAGGGAATGAATTTCGGAATTTATACAATCTTAGTGTGAATAACAATGCAAACTCCTTAAACTCTCCCTTCGCTCATTTTCTTATAGAGAAAGAAAATGCAAATTTAACTCGTCTAAATATGTTAACTCAACAATGTAAAATCACCTTAACTCAAAAGTTATTTCAAGTTTAATGTGTGGAAAGGTTGCTTCTGTCGTTCTCGTGTCTTATTTCCTACATATTTTGTCAACTCTTGAAACATTAGGCCCGTGGGTCCTCGAAGCACAACCCCTTTAGTATGATAGAAAAATGCTCAGAGTACTGGGCGTATTTTGATCGATTACTCTGGCCTCGACTTCTCCCTCTTCAGTTATGCATTTTAATTCTGTCTATAAAAAAATTACAAACGCAGGCGAAATTGTTTTTATAAAACGTCTCGTCTTCGCATGCCGCCATTTTCTTTTCCATCGTGATTATAGACTTGATAGCGCACTGTCGCCGAAGGCAAATTACCTGTCCTCGTCATGCATCTACTGGTGTGGAAAAGACAGCGTCTGACTTATGGACTGTAGTCAGCTAGCTGTCCTTCGCTTAAACCATTGAAAGGGACCTCGCTTAAAAGGAGTTCAATAAAATGTGCGTGTAGTGAAGCTAAATTTTGTGTCCGCAAGCGAAGTATTGGGAATATCTGAGCATTTGCTCAGGGGATCAAGGAAAACGACGAAAATCCGGCATTGACCCAAAAGCTGATATAAAATACTTTGATTAATATTTTAGATGTTAGGAGTGTATACTACCGCACGTGTACATTACATATTGTAACTCAAGCATTTAGATTGTTAAAATAAATAAAAAGTTCGTTTCTGAAGGACAATATTCTGACGGTAGTTCCTGTATAGAAACGGTTATGCAGTTTCTATTTGCATTTAAACTTTTGTATCAATTTTAATTGTTTAAATGTCACCTGACAGTGTACTGCAAAATGACGGACATTTACATGTGTAAATGTATATGTAGATTTGTCTTGAGCTGTTGGTACTATCACTCGATGAATTTGATTCGTACGAAGTGCGTTGTTACTGCAGAAATTTTGAAAAATGGTAACTCAATAATTGTTTCATTAGTTAATTATATTAATTAAGCTCTCCTGGGAACAATGCCCAGTGAAACGATCCCTCATACTCCGAACATCACGCTGAATTACTCTTCGGGCCCATCTCTTTCGTGTACAATGATGCAGAGCTCGTCCGTGTAGAGCAGGGCTGGCCAACTTGGGCTTATGGGCCACATATCAAATTCTAGCTAAGCCGCGGGCCGCACCGTAATTTAAGATGTTTTTTTACCGTAACAACTGAGATTATACGAAACAAATGTATTATATACAACTTTTATTCAACACACTTCGTGATTAATGAACACGATTAATGAATACTACGTGAAAATTAATATATCCTTTAATAAAAAATAGTGGAAATACGCAATTGTATTGTATTTGGTTGGTGTAATAAAATTTTTCAAAGCAGTCGCGGGCCGCACAGAAAGATCTGGGGGACCGCCAGTTGGAAAGCTCTGGTGTAGAACATAGTTGTAAATAGCCAGTTCAACTACGCTAACAGATTGGTGATTCCGGGTGCAACAATGCTAAGGTAATAAGTCTCGTATGTGTAGTGCATGTTGTATCGCGGGGTGTTACCTTTCCCGCCGGATGGCGAGATCCGTCGCCGACCTACCCACTCTGCTTGCGGAGTTTCTCCAATCAGGTATCTCCCACCAGTGGGCTCTACCGCAGCTGTAAGCGCAAGACAGGTCTCCCGGCATCCCGTGTCTCGTTTGTTAGGGTACTGCTCTTTCCTTCGCCTGGTATTGGGAGAAAACCACGGAAAACTACAGAGCAGTGCAGCAGGCAGCTAGAATTCTCCCCAAACAGCAGATGAATCGAATCCAGCTTTGTAGCCAGTGTCCTGCCACAGCCGGGACTTGAACCCTAGGACTCTGTCAGAGGCATTGCAATGATATCAACACGATAGCCGGATACGCAACCAGACTACACACAGTTACCGGTCATAACGAGGGATTTTTCATGATGTAGAGATGATACACGAGAGAATGCGAATGCGTCCTCATGCCGCAAACCACATGTCTTAACAGGATTCGAACGTACAGCTTTAGTGTACGTGTACTTCGGCGCTTCCTACCCCACCCGTTTGCAAATTGGCATGTGGACTTTACCGTCTAATTTGAATCTATTATGTAAAGTAATAAACTATCTGGGCCCGGGCGGAAACTTCGCTGTTTGCGCATAATTGTTTTAAAAGTGAAAATTACTTCTCAATATAATTCAACTTCGAATAGTCAGCCCCTGAACTGCTCGCGCGTCTTATCCTTAAGAGTCGTTTCCGAAATAGCCGAAGATTTAGTTGCAACAATTTGCAATGTTACAATAAGAATATTACGTTATAGTTGAATGAGGTGTCGCCAACGCTGAAAACTGTTTAAAATTGATAAATATAATGCATGGCTTTGTTCAAATAAGTTCTTAGTCTCTGGGGTGGGACATACTGATGAGTCATAGTGGCTAATAATATTGTATGCCAAATACTTCCGGTTCAGAACTCCCAACACCCAATAGCCTTGTATGTAACCTCCATACGGGATATGAACAGGTGAATTTAATAAGAATTAACGTCTCTTTCGTTTGACAATCGGTATTTGCACGTAAAGTAGATATGAGAAGTCGAACGTAACACAAGTCTTTTCATTCTCTAATATTACTCACTGTTTAGTTTTCTCCGTATTCATCTTGAAGTTCATCAAATTTAATACGTTCCAAGGCAATACTGTTCGTAGGTGTTTTACAAGTTAATTTTTATTAATAGGTAAATATTAGGGCTGAAAAAATAAAAAAAAATTATATAAATGTTTTTTTAAAAATTGTATTAGATGTTTTACTTTAAAACAAAATCTTTAAATTATTTATCCTTAATATAAAAGCAGAAAAAGTAATTAAAACATCCGTTTTTAAATTTATCATTAAATTGTTGTAATTTTATTTTAAAAAAAGAAAGATACTATATATTTGAGGGGTCCGGTGCAAAACCAACCTAACCCACAAAATCTTTTAATTTGATTTACTTACAGTTTGCACTCTTAAAACCCTTCTCTTGAATCCACTTTACCAAATAAGCTTGTGGCACAATCTATTAGCATGCTTTAGAAAAAAGTCATTCTTTGTTCAAAAAAAGTGTACCATTTTTTGTACAAAACCACCTCAATCAAAACTCTTACTGTTGAAAACAACTGAGTTCATCAAAAAACTTACAACAATGTTAGATAGTTTTTGAAATATTAAATTCTACTTAAGTTGTCCTGTTATCAAAAAATATGGGGTGTAATGGTTGTTACTTGCGCACCATCCCATAACCCTTTAACAGTCAGTAGGAAGTATGCTTCCCGCTTAAATGGAATTTTATCAATCTCTATAGGTAAAACAAAGTTGTGTTATAACTCAAGAACGGCTGAACCAATTTTAATTATCTCTGTTTTGTTGTATTCATCTCCGCCCCTAATAGCAGAAAAACTAATATATATCGAAAAAATGGCGCTTCGTGGCGCTGAAGAATAAAAAACTATTATTGCAAATGCTGACCGCTACATTAAGTAATCTATGTCGTTAATAAATAACTCTTAAACGAAGCGTTCTAGGGCATTAAAAACCAAATTTTGATGCCAAAGGCGACAAAGCAACGTTTTTGACACCGTAATTAACAGGATGAGATCTTGAACATCCTATTGCGTTTTTGCTGGTCCGACTCTTCTCGATGTTATACCACCTGTTCAGAGACGTGCAGAAGCAGCAAGTAAATGTGAATGAGAGGTACAGAGAAGAGACAGCAGAGACACACAGAGAGACGAGGAGAGGAAAGGAGAAAGAGGAACTTCTTGAATATTCTATTGCATTTTTGCTGGTCCGGCACTGGTACGCCACCTGCACCGAGACGTGCAGAATCTGCAACTAAATATGAATAGAGAGAGGGGAAGACAGAGAGGGAGGGGGAGGCGGCGAGATGGAGAGCGAGGGAGATAAATGGCTAGAACAATCTCTGCCTGGTTCCGCTATATAAACATAAAGAAAAAGGGTTTTCATTCGTTTTAACAATATTAATTTTGTTTTTTAAATTAGTATTTATAAAATTCCATTTTCACAAGTTTTAAAGCAAATCTAGAATTATGGACACCGTTGAAGCTTTGAACGTGTTTTTATCTAAACTAGTTTGTATGCGTTAGGGCAGTATTGCTGTTAAATTAGTTTGTGCTGTAAAATTATGTGAAATATTTTATAAGAAATGTAATAGATTCTGTATATAAACTTTCTAATTGATTTAGGTCTTTTTATCAGAATACTTTTAATTTTACAAATATTTAAAATGCAAATATATTTTCAAATATTACAAATAATATTGATTTTAAAAAACACTTGATTTAAATCATGACTTAAATCACGTGATTTAAATCCTAACAGCCGTAGATAACGTAAATGAAAATTAAAAATAATCTGCCACGCGGTTCTTTTATTTAACTTAGAAATAGGAACAATGAGTGTTGCCATCCTCTTGAAAGAAAATTATGGCGTCGTGGAGCGACCAAGTTGCAACTGGGTTCAGGGAATTAACCAACGCCACCTACATAGATCTACTATTTAGATGAGGTTGGTTTTAATTCCCTATCGTAACGCCAAAAGACGCAAAAATATGGTTTTGGAAATTTCTTTAAATCTTCTGGCCGGATCCAAAAACAAATTGGTAGTTCTCCATCAGGAAACCCAGGCGCGTCGAATGGCACTGCGTATGTTTCCATTGATGCATGGGAAGGGTCTGTGAGGAACGGAACTGCACTCATATTCGTGCATATAGGCAGACTAGCAGTTATTCAAATATTACGTAGGGATTTGTTGCAGATTAAACGAGAAAGTATGTACTATTTTGGGTGGCTTTTTTCAAAATGTACTTAATGATAATTTTCTAATAATTATGATTGCGGCTGAGTTCATAGTTTCGAGAAAATCAAGCTTGAAAGTTTGTCTAGGCGCAGTTCCTTATGGAGCGAACAATGAGTATTAACGAGAGGTTTCCAAAAAAATGGTGTTCAAAAATGACCATGAATTGGCATACGTTGTTTGTGCTCGAAGTCACCAATACTCAAGTATACTTCTGCAGATTCGTAATCCTTGGGATCTCACTTTGAAGCAATAGATGCAAACTTCTTGCAAATTGTGAATTGTGTTCCGTAATGTTCATTATATGTTTGTAGATCAGTAAGAAATGACAGCAGTTTTTGGTTTGACGCATACGTCGCACCTCAAACGCTACGATTGGATTGAGTTTAATAAGTAATGGCAGAATGCATTGGTATGAACAGAAATTGCATTATTTTATTACATAACCGTTACTAATGTAAAAAAGTACGTAGTGTTGTAGCACCACTAGTTTCGTCTGAAATTTGTTGGAATCAAGGATGCGGACTAATTCCATATACATCAGTAGCAAACCTGAAAGTTTTGTCGATGGTTTCTAATAAATTGTTAAAAACCATCATATATCTTTAGCATATTATACAGAGCATGTGTGTCAAACACGCCTTTTTTAACGTCAAAAATAGTTTTACACTAGTGGTGCTACAATAGTACATACATTCTCGCAATGTTGTTAATGATTATGTAATATTATATTGTAACAATTTCTGTCTTACGCTTCAGCTATCATTTTAAAAATTCTCAAACAAAGCGCGAAAACTGCATACATTTATTACATACAAAGTGCACAAAACCTTTTTTTAAATTCGTTTTTAAGCGTTTAAACGAGAGGAGCTTTTTGTCATTGTAATCACTGTATTCACGTTGTACATAAATGAACAAACGATCCCGATGCGTATTTTATCAGGATATAAAATTATTAATTTATGATTTTTATGATTACTCGAACCAACTGCAGCCGTCGCTATCGCCTTCTCTGTGTGGCGTTGTCAAAGCAACAATAGGTGATGGTTTCATATGGCATACACAGTTTGCGAATTAGCATTCTTGATACCTCTAGCAACAAAATGCTGTAGGATAGTAAATGCAATAATTAAATATTGTTTTATAACTACACATTTTTACACGAAAACTCATTGCCGCACCTTACCAAGCAAGGCGGAACGATCCATTCGTCTTCACATATAACTTAATTAAATGACAATTTAAAATACATTTTATCCAAAGTAATATTTCTATTCAAGATTCGAATGACTGCCTCCAAGCACCTGCCAAATTACATTCACTGAGTAAGGAAGCGCGGGAAATTCGAATTTACTGTTTCTCTCAACAGTGGGTGCACAGAGAGTGAGACCAGCGCCATTTTCTTTACACTTCTTTGCTCCTTACGTAAAAAATATGGAAAAATATGGAGCCAATGTTAAAAATTGCCTGTTTCACGCAAAAAAACTTATATTTTCGAAAAATCGAACATGACCTTATTTGAAGAAATTTTTGATGAACACATTTCATTAAGAAAAAAATCTTCATTTAAGTAGTTGTCTTTTTAAGTTTTTGAAGTTTTGCAATTTTCGAAAAGTGAGTTTTCAACGAACGTAGGACCTGCACCATTCTCTTAAGCGTCCTTAACGCTATCCAAGGTAAAATTTAATCAAATTTTGTGCTTGTACCCCCCAATAATAAAATATTGGTTCAAAGGGTCACGACATCAACCAGATCGTTAGGGGAATATCAGTTTTCATAAAAATCCTGTTTACGATTTAGTCGTTAGCTCTGTTCAGACGGACACACTTTCTTTCGTGAATCGACTTTTTGGTATCAACATGGATTCTGACTAAGCAACATCTTAGAAGTAATTTGCTTTATAACGGGACAAGATTTATCCACTCTTTCGTTACCAGGACCGACAATAAGAGTTTTTGTGTGGAAAATTAGACGCATTTTCCCGGAGCATGACAATACTTTCTGTATGCTGCGTAAGTAGTAGCAAGAAAGTGAAAAACTGTGACGTATTGCGGGAAGAAGTACTATTTATGTGCTGTTTCTAGAGCTCTGCGACCTGTTGTATAGATAGTTGAATTATGAATACGGGTAGCAAGGAGCTTTTTTCCCCACAAGAATAGTGTAAAAAATACTTGCTTCTTTGTAATAAAAACTATTTGTAAAATTAAATCAGTTACGTATTTTGGCTATTATCCGTTATTATGCCCGTCGTGATTGAATCAACTTACTGCAACGCTAAAAATGGAGAACAGATATTTGAATAATTGCATTCCTCGCAGAGCTCAAGGAAACCTGCAGAAATAGTGAAGCTGAATGTATGTCCAGAAGCTTTTGTTCAAAGGATCAGGGAGACAGGGCGAAAAATCTAATCCAGTTGGGCTAATTGACCCAGAAGCTGAGGTACAATACTTGTTACAGGTATATTTAGTATTTTAGAACTACACGGTCTAAATGGTAACAAATTAATGGTAATTAAATATCATTGTTAAAATAGATATTATTTTCCTTTTTGAAGCTCTGTTTAGTCACTAATTGTTTAGAAACAGTTACGCAGCAGTGAAGATCTTACGGGACTTAAACTTATATATCTATTTTTATCGTTTCGTCATATCTGTCAGTGTGCTATAAAATGTATTGTATGTGATTTTTTTGAAGTGATACTTGACACCCGATGTTTACTACATCGATTGTTGTAGTTATAGAATCTGTATTTATTGAAAATATATTCCCATCCTTCAAGTCGTTTTTGACAAAAGCTAATGATTTGTGAATCAAAAGGCAATGATCTATCATTGATAGCATAAAGAGGCTTACAAGAATCTCTTGAGTAGCATTTGCTTATTATTCGTACAGTTCTTTTCTGCAATCTTAAAGTGTAGGAGCTATAGAATGTTTTTCTCCAGAAGATGTCGCATCCCAGGCGGGAATGAACATCCGGAAAATACAAACACAGCGAGCAATATGAAGGCTGACCGAGTTTGAAAGAATTTTAAACTTTTAGCCCAGTTGATTTAATATTGTCTTCAATTCAATAATACGGACATTCCTGTCGTTTTTTGTGCGAATTGAGAGATTTTCAATCAATCTTAACAATCGTAGCCTTTAATGTTTTTAACCTATTAATGAACAATTTTCTCAACAGTATTTTTACAGAAAATGTAGAATAAACTATTTACAGGAAGTCTCATTTTTGTCTTCAATTTATTTGTCTCCGAATAGTTTAATTGAAATATTTCATTGAGAAAATGTTATTAGAGCTTTTCAGAAACTACGCAATTTTGTGCTCGTTCACACAGATGTAGATGCTTCAAGGCACCTGCAATGTAAATATTAAGAACCTGAGATATTTTTAAACAAATACATAATTGTAGTTGCAGTATTTCAAGCTTCAAACTTCCTATCAAAGTGCCACTCGTGCCAGGTTATTCAGATAGTAGAGAGCCGTGGTGTTGATTCTCTTTTCTTTAAGCCAGGCATTTCCGGGGTTCCGAGTATCCACGGTGGCCGATTCCTCTAGCTTCGTAGCCAGGTCGAACTCATCCACTGACTAAAGAATAGTGTAGCTGGCGGCTGCTCTGATTGATAGTTTACCATCGTTACTCTGACCAATACCAGGTGAATGCCGCAGCACCACTGAAACACACCAGTTGCAGATCGCTCACTATCTTTCCTCCCTCATCCTTATCACCTCTCTTCACATTCTAAATATGCTCTTCACAGCCAGAATGGTCAGGAGATCAGTTCGGAGCTTTGAGTTTAACCCGGCAAGACTACGAGTGTATGTAGGTCGGCGTCGGATCTCATCACTGGATGGAGAGGTACGACCGCCTCCCGGGATTTAATGTTCACTGCACAAACGGGAGTAATGACAGTTGCAGGTGGCGCTCCGGGAAGCAGTTTGTAGCTGTAACTGTACAAAACTTTAATGGAAAAAAATTGGTGCTATTTTTCAAAAAAAAATCTTGTTTACACTTTTTAACTTGCTGCGTTTTCTTTCACAAATGCTCATACTTGAAAAACGTACTTTACATTCTAAATATGCTTTTATTATTAAATTATTATAAATTATTAAGGACATTCATTTTGAAGGACAATTTCATTCAAATGCTCATTCAAAATATTTATAGCGAAAATTGTATGAGGACCTCGAGACGGACCTCGATCGGACGGAGAATATGCATTTTGGGGAACCATTCTATGAATGGTTTATGTTCTACCGCTCATAGATGTTTTGGAAAGAAAAATCAACTTCTCGGCGAGAGGGGAGGGGGGCGAAACGTGTATTGCCGTAAAAATCTCGACATCGATTTTCTGCAGCATTACATAACTTTCTTTGTACTCTGAATTCGAGGAAGTAAAGAGACAAAAAAATTAAACGTAAAAAAATATACCGGATGTTTTACACTTTTCGATTTTACCTCTTAAACGCGATTGTTTTCCAGCTAAACGTTCAGATCCCTTTTATAGATAATCGACTTTTCATCTCTTTCAATTGAAGAAAAGCCTCAATTTTAGATTTGATTTAGTGATTCCCTCTTACCACTGGTCAGTACGTTTGGCCTAAAAGTACTAAAACTTTCATCTATGATTTTCTTTAAAATTTCCCTCAATGTGCAACCTGCAAAACGTCCTGTACGGTAGATAGGAATGTTTACCCACCTCACGTTTTCAGCTTTAATTTTCCTTTTAATACACACAACGATACAGCAATATCCCCATAAAACATAATTTGCATTAGGGTGTTTCTGTTCCAAACCTAAATTCAACACGGTGCTCTGAAAAAAAAATTACAATTAAAACCAGCCATTATAATATGTCGATAATCATGTGCCAAACTTCATACGATAATTCCATTTGGAAAAAACTGCTCCACCTGTGAATCTAATTTAGATTCCAATAAAAGAGTGGAATCGAATCATACTTGTATTGATTCGATCTTGGAGATAAACTGGTGTCGTTCGTCAATCGTAGGTAATATTGAAATACAAAAATTAACATTTGATATACTTGCTAAGTTCTTGTATATCTTTCTATTAATGTTTATTTCTTGGCTTTGTCGAAATAACTAAACCATTCGCTCGTTTTTAAGCAGAGCTGTGAAACGATAGGTTTGTGTTGTTAGATATGGAACTTTTCCCGATTATTTTCGATTATGTCATTGTTGAAAACTGTAATTTTGATAATTTGAAATCGCTCTTGTTTTAAAAGCGAATGAAGTTCTAAATATTTTCATTGAAAAAAAACAAACGAAAAACAACAACAAATTTGCTGTCGAATATATAACTTCCTAGTGATGAAGACTAGATACTGCAGTAAGTCATAATGCGTATTGTATATTACGTGGGCGTCTTTTTATGCCAGCAGTAATTTATTGGATTGCAAAAAGCAAGTCAGTTCGCTTTAACACGTGCCTCTTCCTCTCACACACAGTGACTCTCTCCCTCACACAGTGACTCTCTCCCTCACACACAGTGACTCTCTCCCTCACACACAGTGACTCTCTCCCTCACACACAGTGACTCTCTCCCTCACACACAGTGACTCTCTCCCTCACACACAGTGACTCTCTCCCTCACACACAGTGACTCTCTCCCTCACACACAGTGACTCTCTCCCTCACACACAGTGACTCTCTCCCTCACACACAGTGACTCTCTCCCTCACACACAGTGACTCTCTCCCTCACACACAGTGACTCTCTCCCTCACACACTGACTCTCTCCCTCACACACAGTGACTCTCTCCCTCACACACAGTGACTCTCTCCCTCACACACAGTGACTCTCTCCCTCACACACAGTGACTCTCTCCCTCACACACAGTGACTCTCTCCCTCACACACAGTGACTCTCTCCCTCACACACAGTGACTCTCTCCCTCACACACAGTGACTCTCTCCCTCACACACAGTGACTCTCTCCCTCACACACAGTGACTCTCTCCCTCACACACAGTGACTCTCTCCCTCACACACAGTGACTCTCTCCCTCACACAGTGACTCTCTCCCTCACACACAGTGACTCTCTCCCTCACACACAGTGACTCTCTCCCTCACACACAGTGACTCTCTCCCTCACACACAGTGACTCTCTCCCTCACCTGGATCAGGAATGACGAATTGCATTGCAAATGTACAAGCGCTGAGAAAAGATAACGATACCCAAAGATGCCTCCGAGAAACCAAAAATATTGTTAAAATGTCATGCCATTGTGGTGGATATGAGGTATAAAATACAAACATTCTAGTCCACTCGGTATGTACATTTTACCAGGAAAAAGGTCATAAAAACTTTTTCTTTGAGTATGTTGTATGTACCCAGGCACTAGTTAAAGCCCCAAGTTTTCGACCTCCCAGACCCTGTGCTTCCTCCGGGAGGCCCAAAAAACCGGTATTTTTTAAACTTTTTTTCTCTTCTTTCTCATTTCTCTCTATAACTCTTTAATCTTAAGTCGTGTAGTAATATGCTTCAAATGAATTTTAAAGATGATACAATTTACTACAACTTTTGTATAAAACTTTTTTTCGAAATCAATTACCAATTGAACTACAGATTTTCGAAAAAACGCTATTATTCAACTCTCAAAAATGTGTGCAATCATACACATTTTTGTGTGTATAATCAACCTACAATAAATATTATCTGTAATACTATCATTTATCTCATCCATCAAAAAATTGATGGATATGTATGTGGATGTGTTCGTGTTCCAGTTGAATTCTTCAACGTGGGAACATTGCCATTTCAACAAAACTTGGAATAATTTATTACTGGGCAATTGCAATGGGAAAAAGAATTCACTGGGGTAAGACACCCCTAGAGGGATAAGTAAGAAGCGAGTGATATCTACAAACAAAATCATTATACGACCTGCAATGCACATATCGCATGTAATGTGTACTGAGTGAGCACAGTACTTTTTCCAGTACCTACCGACTGTACTATTCGCTTAAATGAACGTTTCAATCGAAGGCTGCATTTCCGAATGCTCACACAACATATTACAGAAATATAACAATATTCCCCCGTCCAACTAGTTGGTTTTTACCTTTCAAATCATTATTTCGAGTGTTAGGAATGCTTTTGCTAATTTGTCTACGTCTGTAGAATTCAAGAGAAGTGAAAAATATCAATACTCTCCGGTGCTGCTACTGCATATTCGGATTCAATCGTCTCCTAATCTTTTTTTTTTTACCGTTGATATTTGTCTTCGTACGTTTTTCACCATCGCAAAATTGAGAAATTGCATGGTGTAGTTGGTCGTACAGTATTTTTATATTTTGCTAGTTGTACTTGAGAATTTGAAGACACGCAATATGTTGCGTAGTGAGACCAATCAATACAAGCGGTCTCATCTTTCTCTTTTTTCATGTTCGGGGTCCTCCAGTACGCAGCTGTGGGGAAAAAATTAACACAATCTGGATTTCTTTGACTGTTTCAATTGGTCTTTCTCTCGAAACAAACTTTATTTAAATTTTAAACTTGTGGTGCTACAGAATAGCACAGACTTTTCCCGCACTAGTTTTCTATTTGCTTGGGTCAGGGCTAGTTATTCGGAATTGCCAAGTACTCTTGCCAGCTGCCATCTATCATCGCCCAAAGTATATTTTTTGGGGGAATTTTCTTAATTTTTCCGTTTCCTAATGGAAGAACGGATATATTAATTTTAGAATATTAAAGGAACAGTAAAACTTCATCGTAAATGGCAAATTTTTGTGAAAAATTTTGGAGTCGTTTTTAAGAAAATGACGTTAAGCCCCGCTAAAAATACGAAAATTTTAACCTGTTTTTCACAGAAAATGTTTGACTTTTGAAAAAGTATGTCATTTGAAGTATATACACTCACAGATACAATAGTGTTGACAAATTGTTAGTTATATGCATATTAAAGGTGTATTTAGGGGATCTCTCAAAAAAATTACATTTGTGTAATTTTTTTAAAAACAAAAAAATACCCCAAAATGAACTTTACGTCATACTTCATCGTAAACGTCATTTTCTTAAAAACGACTCCAACATTTTTCAAAGAAATTTGCCATTTACGATGAAGTTTTACTGAAAGTGCAATAAGCACTATCCATTCGAAAAGTTTCAAGAAACAAATTGGAGCCATTTATGAGAAAATGGCGTTGGAGCGTTTCTGAAAATGCAGAATTTTGAGCTTGTTTTCGCAGAAAACTGTTGAGAAGCCGAACTTCATCTGGCATTATTTAAATCATATGTACACATAAATATAATTATGTGAACACCGCTAATGTAAATATTAAGGACGCGAGAGAACAAGTTAAAAAAATTACATTTTTGTAATTTTTGAAAAAGCTAAAGAATAGAGCAATATGACGTATAGGTCATCTCATAGAGTAAATTTAGCACTATCCCCACCAAAAGTTTAAAGAACAAATTTGGAGCCGTTTTTGAAAAAATATTGTTTTTATATTTTTTAAAATAGCACATATTGCAGGCAATATTGCGCGAAAACTAATAAAATCTTCGAAAAATATACATGACATTAATGAAAGAGCTCACTTTGAAGAAGAAAAACAAAATTGTTGAAGAAAATACATTCTTAGTCTTAAATTTTGTATTTGTAGGAAGACGCCGAATTAAATTCAAACTTTAGAAACTTCAAATTTTCGAATATTCAGAGTTAACCGTATGAATCGGGCATGTACCACATTTATAAGTGCATTTTACTCTATTCTTTCAAGAAATTTAAAGACATTTGAAGAGGTTTTTGAGAAATTTTGAAAATTTTCCGGGGGGCTTCTTGTAAAGTACCCCCAAATTTTGAAGAATATTTTTCAAAATCACGGCGCCTCGAGTGGAACCAAATCGACCGGGGAATATCCATTTTGGAAAAAATCGTACGGATGGTTTAGGCGCTAGTGTTATTCTCAGACGGATGGACGTTTTGGGGAAAGAAAAAAACACCTTTTTCGGTATCAAGGGGACCCCAAAACGTGTATTTCCGTTAAAATCTCGAAATGGATTTTCAATAGCATTACATAACTTTCCCTATACTATGAATATTACTTCGTATATACGTACGTGTACAAGAAAGAAAAAATGAAGGCATACAAATTTAGCATACTTTTGTCATGTTCGAAGTAAAATAGGTCGTTGACGTGGCGCTGTATCTACGATCAACCCATGTTTCTCTTTCATGTCTAGTCACTATTCTGAGAATAACTTTTATAACTGGTCACTATTATTGGGAACTGGTGTACTTGCCATGAATACGTACTAATTGAATAGCGCAGGTGACCTGATAATTACTAAGTCGGTTCATTGCAACAGATAATGTACCAGTTTTAATTTTATAAACAATGTTTGCCATAAGTTCGCACTACTGCCTTCAACATTACTGTCTTGAATATTTGGGATAATGCGGGTTTCCATCCTCCTCCAGTTTCCCTGATCCTTCGAGCAAATATGGATAAGGCCCCTTTTGCTTCTGAGCATAAACGTAGCTTCACTGTCTGTAGTTTTTCTTCAGCTCAGAGGGGAATGTAGATGTTCAATTAATCTTTCTCGACGTTCACGGCAGTAAGTTGTGGATGCTACGGGAAGCTCGTAGGGCATGATGGCGGATAACAGCCAAAAATCCGTAACAAATGTTGTTGCGAATGGATATATTACCCGGGAGCGAATGTTTTCTTATCAAATTTTGCCAGGAGCACTCGTTGCTACCTGTATTCACAATTGTCTCCTGTATTATTTCAGTAGTACACCTTTCCTTTGCGGCTCTCACACACAACCAATCTTTATAAATGTGGTCTCTAAAGAAAGAGAATTTCACGGTGACGTGACGAATTGCACTTCGACTTAATATATTTAGATGCGTTTGTTTAAACCAATCCTTCAAATTTTTAATTTCAAATGCATCCAGCATCACCTGCCAATGTTTTCGAATCTATATCGTCAAAAAACTCCTAAACAAGGCGTTTTAGGGCCTCAAAGAAACTTTTTTCACACCCTAAACTACCGTATGAGACATTCTTGGACCTTAAATTTAATTTTCGGTTCGGCGCTTCGATAATACAAATGCCACCAAGATATTCCAGCCCTTGTTGCTGGTAGCCATTTTTGTGAAGAGACACTTAGAAGGCTTAGATTCCTGTATCTTATATTTACGCTTTCTGTATACACTCTTGTTCGTGCGGTATGACGATTTGCATAATCATTAATTGAAGATTGGCTCTCCGGCAACTAGGAGTACTTTTATAGTTGCTTGATACCTATGAAGATTATTTCTTATGCGTGTAGTGAAACCATTCAATTTACATTTTGCTGTGTTCTGTAAGTGCTGTGTACCAAATTGTGGAGGGATGTTGGTGGAGTGAAGACTATGTTTGTGTTTTACCCGTACCAGTATTTTCGGTATCAGCAGTGATTCAATAAAATGTTCAAGTCAGCGGGTTCAGACACGTGTCTTTCTCAAAAGTAAAAGCTAATATTTTTTGTGACTGTCACGAAAAGCTAAAAGCTAACTGTCAAAGAATATTGAATAATTACTTAAATTTTGTCTGTAAGGAAATGTTGTGAATTGTTCCAAGAAAACTCTCCATGATACTGAATAAACCTTTATTGAAAATTTCCTTTAAACATCAGTTGCATTATTATTTATTTTTATTTGATATTGTGTTAATACATTGCAAGTTACCTTTATATATATTTAAAAAATAAACGTTTCGTTTACTTTCCCTCTTAGAATGGAAATAGAAGGGACGAGTGTAGAGTTTAGCATGCGAGAGTTTTCGCACGAGTACGCGGAGGTTAGTAGGGGAATACTTGTGCTATGGCACAATACAAAGAACAAACTTTTTAAATTAACTAAATTAAAATAGCTTTAAATAAATGAAAAGAAAAATCAAAAGTGCGCTAGCCTATAATACTACGTGAATTAATTTAAAAAAGCAACTAAATTTTAAATTATAGAAAGAATAGCGCAAGTCACTCGACAACTGCCATCGATCGCAGTCCAAACGCACAATTTAAATGTTGATGGTATCTAGAAGTATGTACATAAACGCCCTGATGCAAACTCATATTGTAAATAATACTCCGCTCACATTAAACGCAAGGTGTCGGTTCGTTAAGATATTCAATACGCACTCATCGTTTGAGCAACATTACCATGTACCGAAGTGAAGTCTAAGCCTACTTAATTGTTTCGAGTGGTAACAAATGGTATTTAGAACTCAAAGTTGAAAATATTAGTTTGATTACTTGTTGGCTCGAAATTGCTTTTCTTGAGGTAAGAAGGCAGAAAATAATCCAATACTTATTAGTATACAAATAATTTTTCAATTTTCGTACCTCTGCAAGCTGACACCCTGACTCCAAACACCGCTGTTCCTCATAACAAATCAAGGAAAGTTAAATAATGTTGCAAAGAGCAGGATTGTACTTGCCTGAGCCGGTTTGTTCGCACTACTTTACTAGGCTTTCTCAAGGGTAAAAATCTTTTCTAATATTTTTCTGACTGTCAAGGAAAACTAAAAGCTAACACTAAAGGAAGATTGAATAATTTCTTCAAATGCTGTTTTTAAAGAAGTATGATTTGTTCCATGAACATCTCTCTCTAATGTTGAATAAACCTCTATTGAAAATTTATTGGAGTTACATTTATACATTTTTTTAAACAAACATATTTCATTAACAACTTTCCTTCTTAATAGAAGGGATAGGCAAATGGTTAGGAAAAGGGTGGGGTTTAACATGCGAGATTTCTCGCACGGTTACGCTTGTTAATCTTAATAGTATATAAGTTTGGGTAGGAATTTCAGAGCTCCAGAAAAAGGATTCAGATTCCACTTCTCAGTACGTCACGGTTTTTAACTTCTTTGGCGTTAAATAAATAGATATTAGAGATTCAGGATTTTTCTTTGAGCGGATAATTTATGGATGTTTCTGGTTTTGTGCGGTTTGCAGCTTTCATTTTAAAACTGTAATATCAGGTAGAATTTCAGGATTTTGAACTTTTCAATATAGCATCTGAAACTTCTAGTTAGTGTGTACGCCAAGGACATAATTTACAAAATTGATAATTTAATGGCGATATTGTGGTTACCCCGAAATATTAAAAGCTCTTTGTTTCATCTTTCGCTGTTCAGTTAAATCCGTTCGTTCGTATATTTTTTCCTTCTGCCTGATTCGACAAATTGACGTAGGGGTAAATTAAATATTTCTCCTGTTCTTATTTGCAAGCTCGTATTCTGTTTCAAGCGTACTATGGGATATATAAGCTGCCTTTGCAATTAACTCTGGTGACGCCAATTGAAAGTTCTACAAAAATCAGTGCAGTTTTACAAAAATGATCAGTTTCTCGAAAAGTAATATATAAAAGGTAACTCTCCTATTTAAAAAAATGATTTCTGTATTTTTTACCCCCACAGGTCGAAGCCCCAATTATAGTGTCTTCGTTCAAAATATGCATGTGATACTTCGTGAAAGAGTATGCCTGGACTTCTACGTAACCCACGCCCTGTCAGTTCAATGCATTACATTGTTTTCTTTAGGAAAGCGTATTTCATAGAAAGAACTTATTTTTAAATGCCGATAAGTTAGCGTAGTTTTTAAGGTGGAGTTCAATTTGGTTTATTAGGATTGTTTCTGAGGTACAGTTTGGCTAGTTTTACAGTCGCAGAAGACTTTTAAAACATCGAACTCTTCTTGGAAACGTAACTCGAGCGATTGTAGTAGCAGTGTAAGATCGACGTGACAGTGTGTACAAAGCCATGCTGTGAGGATTCGTGAAAGATAATTCCGTTAGCAGGTGAGGGAGTACTTGTTTAAAATGGTAGAAAGTGAACAATACATAATTTCAAAGAATACAGGAATGCTCTAGTTGAATTTTCTATTTTATCGTATTTGCAATCTCCATAGTTTATGAAACGACATTCTTGCAATAATTGCAAATTGCTTTCTCCCGAATAGTGGATTTCTGTTGTTACTAAGTACAGGTTTCGGCATGTTCTGCTTGTTCATATCTGCAGTATTGCCAAATGCGAAATTGCGCAACCTGTCGTATTGAATTGTAGGGAAGGATTGCATGTCGCGTGGATTGTTGTCCGGGCGATAGTTCCATGTGGCACTGCCTTAGGAGTCAATGACCGCACCTGGCTATGCCTTATTTGGCGTATTTTTGTACTGACATTTTCGTTTTAAAAAAAGCAGCGCGTATGTTTGAGATAGTACGTATAGTGGCCATCAAGTGGTCTGTGGTGAGAATTACATAATAGTGGCAAAGAACGGCAATATTACGTGCAAAAAATTTGTTGACCAGCGCCACGTCCCTCTGAAAATCAATACTTGGGCATGGAGGGGAGCGAACAGACCGGGTGGTGGTGGCGGCGGCGGCGGCGGCGGCGGCGCGGCGGCGGCGGCGACGCGGCGGTTAGGGCGGGAGGGCGCGGAGATGGAGGAGGCAACGCGCACGTGTGCGTGCCCTGCCCGGGTGTCCCTCTCCCAGAGTGCGTGCATGGGTGCGAGGGCGAGTGAGTGCGGGAAGAGCCTTGTGTCTGGCGGCGCGGCCCTTCCCTGCTCGTTGGCGGTTTTTCTCCGCGCCATGGCTTGACACGGCGGCGGCGGAACGTCGGCACTGGACCCGGCCCGCAGGCTCTTCGAGTGGTGGGTGCGTACTCTAGTAATAGACCGACCGGGCGCTGTCGTCTGAGGTTTCGCCCGGAGAGATTGGCAATGGGCAGTTCGAGTTTCAGCTATTCGTGCTGGACTCAAAAATGCCAGCCACGACAGAAACATGGCTGCCGCCGTCGTGTGTGGACTTGCGTGCCGTGTTACTTTGACGGGGTTGTGCGGTGAGAAGGGAAGAAATGTTTTGTCCGCCTTCCACGAATACTTTAACGCCCATACGCGAAAGAGATTTCAGAGGAGGATTAAGTATGTTAGATGAGTTGTCTGCAAAGTAACACACTATGTTTTAGGTGCTTGTTATCTTGAAAATTGCACGTATTTGCTTTAGTTTCGAAAATTTGTTGGCTACTGTCATTGTAATGTTTTCTGATAACAATGCATGTGCTGATAGTTTAGTGTATTGACATTGTTGTGTAAATTTGAGTTTCAAATTTAATTTGTGTAATTCAGCCTAAGAATGTGCTTACATTATCTACATACGAATAATTGATTTTTGTCGAAGCTTGCGAAGAGTATTGATTTTCCTATTGTATGATATTGCTGCACGTCATGGTTTAATACTTGAAGGATTTTCGTGAACAATAATGACAGTTATCACATGTCATTTAGCCAAAAGTTACAAAATTATTAGAGATAAAAACACGTGTTTGTTGTTTATTGTTTAAAGCAACACTGTGAAGTGTTACACATCTACGATTTTTAAGTCGAAAAAATCCATTTTAGTGTATTAAGAAAGTACCAATTATTTGTTTTCTTACGCTCATTTTGGTTTGATTATCTTGATGGAATCGACCACTTTTTAAAAATATTTATTCGGATAGCTCATAGGTCCCAAACTTCAAATGTTAAGCCGATATGTGTATTTATTTCATTATATGCTGACAAAATGTCATAACAGGCACAATGTTCCTCAAAAAAGTCATAAAAAGTAAAATATTTCGAAAAGTGTAGCTTATTAGTGTTTAGAAACTAGTTAGGATGTACGAACCCTATGGAGCGTGAAACCTACTGGCCTCATAGTATTAATTCCGCATTTAAATTAACTGAATTTCACTAAACGACGCTGCTCTCGCGCTGTTAACAGTTGGACGCTGGAATTTATTTTCTTCTATCGCAATCCTTTGCGAGTTATCGCTATGCCTGATTCCCCACTGTATGAAACGTTTCTGATTTCAGACTTTCTGTTCATAGAAAAGAGAGGATTGAGCATTGAGTAGGGAGGGGACAGGACGTCATTCATTTGAGTAGTATTTGGAAAACCTAGTCGAAACCAAGCTCTGCGAGAACAAAATCGCAAATACGTAAACGAGTCACACGTCAAAGGAAATAAATGTGCCTCAAAATTTCTTTTGCTTCATATATACCGTTGCACTACCTCAAAAATACTACCGCGATCGCCTCTCGTATTTCTGGGGCTCGGTACCAATGTTCTAATTACCTGTTATGCCGGTGACGATTTTTATTTTATGTACATTTATACACGGAATACTGCGGAGAATAGTTCGAAATTTAAACGGCTAATACGCTTTGGGGTTCCCCAATACCGAAAAACTTTTTCTTCTTTCGTTCCAAAACGTCCGTCTGTGAACCAACACTGTCGCGTAAACTAAAAATGCTTTGGAATATGAATACTTCCCCTTCAATCTAAACCGGGCAAGCCCTATGATTTTGAAACAAAATCTACATTTTGGGGTACTTGACGTGAATGAATAATATTCACAATGTTTTTATACCCAATTGCGTTTGTAATTACAAACGCTAGAAATTATCTTTTTATGAAATTTCGGGAAAATTCAAAAGTTTTCTGGGAAAATTAGCTTCAAAATGGTGCATTTTTAGAATCGCTCAATCATTTCAATAATGACTCCAAATTTTTCTTTGAAAATTCTCTTATAGAATTTGCTTGTAGAAAATTCGCTTATAGAATGCTTAGTAAGAGAAAATCTGAGCTATTCTACAGCGAAGGAGGAAGGAGGAAGAGATTTTTCAATATTTGGTGTGTGCTGATTATACAGCTTGGTAAAAATAAGCCTCTGTAGTAACACTTTGGGAAACTGCGGCGACAGCGCGAAATTAGTTGCTAATTAATATAAAGGTTCGTAAACATAAAGATTCACTACTTAGATTCAGTAGGTAGGTACATAAACATCGTTCACGCTAATAACTTAAGTACTACGTAATTTTCTCTGCAGATGTGCGTATAACATGTAAGAATGCTAGAAGTAAATGAATTGTGTAATGGTTTGATGATAGCCTTCAGCACAAGCAAAATGGAAATGGAAACTGGGCGGAGAATGTTCTAGGATTTTTCTCGGAAATGGTAAACTTGTCGGTTTATTGCAATGGCAGGTGCTAGCGCTTCTTACTTTCTTCCCATTCTGTGGGCGGGGCCTGCAGTTCAAGGAATAGCTGAGGCGAGTTCTTTCAACCTGGAGCAATAGACTCGACGGAAATCAGTAATATTTTCGCCTCATATTTCGCCCTTTAGGGAAATATGACGAAGGGAAATGAGTACCTACGTTTCTGATAGCACGAGAATAACGCTTTTGTTACACAGCTGTAGCTTTTACGTGGCGTGGATGCGCGAGACATGGTGATTTTGAGAACCATTCATGAACTGGCATGCACCATACCCGGAAGCCATGCATGCACGAGTAGGAATCAGTCGACTGCATATGCAGAGATTCGACCGTTGTTTCCGCGTACTCCTTTTCGTGGGAACTGATACCGTTCGTGCTCACGCGCTTCCTAAGCACTTGGTATTGCTAGCATTTTATTAGCATTAGTTGCAATTCCTGAATTAAGCCAGGAAATATGGTACACCTAAGTGGTTAACGTCCGCCTGAAAGGCTTCTCCTACATTTCATTACACTTCGTTGAAAAACTATAACGATTCGCCGAATTCTGAACAGTTCAAGCACCAGATTAAATAACTTATATTTTTTGGCCAGAGAAAAAGTTACGTAAAGCTGCTGCGCGGAAAAACTGAATTTTCGACAGAAAAACTCTTATTACAGGGCCTTAGGAGTGCAAAAGTGGACAAATCCAGTTGCTAAATTTAGAAAAAAATCGTCTAACATTTGGTGTAGCCAGTATCCATGTTTTGTGGGTCCTTGATACCGAAAAGAAGGTAAAACATCTGTCCGTGCGTCTCCGAATAACGCCAGCGGCTAAACTGTTCAGCCGAGTTTCTCCAAAATTGATATTCCCCAATCGATCTGGCCGATGTTGTGGACCCTTGAATTTGAAATCGATATTTTTTGGGGTGGGGGACTTTACATGAAGACCCTCGGAAATTTTCAAAATTAAAACTAGTGGTGCTACAGAATGGCACAGACTTTTCCCGTATTCGTTTTCTATTTCCTTGGGTCTTCGCTAGCTATTCGGAATTGCCACATACTCTTTCCAGCTGCCATCTATCACCGCCAAAAGCACATTTTTTTGTCATTTTCTTAATTTTCCGGTTTCCTGTTAGTAGAACGAAAATATTAATTTTAGAATATTAAAGAACACAGAAACCTCGTTCTATATGGCAAGTTTTCTTTAAAACTTTGTATCCGTTTTTAAGAAAATGGCGTTTAAGCGCTACTAAAAATGCGAAATTTGAAGCTCATTTCCACAGAAAGCACAAGTTTTGAGTTTTCAAAAAAATTTCATTTGAAGCACATTAACTCACTAATACAATAGTGTTTACAAATTGCTGGTAATGCGCATATGAAAGATGTGAGAGATCTTTAAAAAAATTACATTTGTGTAATTTTTTAGAGAACTAAATACCCCCAAATGAACTTTACGTCATATTAAAGAGTGCAATTAGCGCTATCCGTTCCAAAACTTGAGTTTTCGAGAAACTTTACTTGACATTATTTAAAGCACACGTACTCGTAATAATGTAAAAAAAATCACCGATAATGTAAATATTAATGATGTCAGAGACAAAAAAATCACGTTTTTGCAATTTTTCAAAAAACAAAAGAATACAGCATTATGGCTTTAACGTCATCTGATAGATTATATTTACTACTATCCCTACCAAAAATTTAAAGAAAAAATGTGGTGCCGTTTTTGAGAAAAAAAATTTTTTAATTGCATATATTACACGCGATATTGCGCAAAAAGTACTAAAATTTTTTAAAAAATGCACATGACCTTAATGAAATAACTCACTTCGGACAACAAATTTTATTTAAAAGAAAAATCTCTTATATGCAATTTTGTAGTTCCATGAAGACGCCAAAAAGATTTTAAACTTTTGCAATTTTCGAAACTTGAGTTATCCGTGAAAATCGGACCTATGCCACCTTCATAAGTGTATTTTACTCTATTCTTACAAGAAATTTTAAGAAAAAATTTCGAGCCGTTTTGAGAAAATTTTGAGAATGTCCGGGGTCGTCATGTAAAGTACCCCAAATTTTACAGAATCTTTTTCAAAATCTCAAAGCTTCAACTAGAACCAGATCGACCGGGGAATATCCATTTTGGAAGAAATCGTACGTATGGTTTAGGCGCTAGCAGTTTTCACTGACGGTCGTTTTCCTTTCAATTGGTGTTTCGGTATCAAGGACCCACAAAAGAGGAGTTCTGGTTACACCATGTGTTAGGGATGTTTTTTCTTAATTTAGCAACTGGTTTAATCCACTTTTTTGTTGTCAGCGCCCGGCAACGAATTTTTTCTGGCGAAATATGTGCCATTTTTTTCGCGCAGCATTACATAACTTTCCTTAAACTACGTACAATCACTCCGTGTGTACGTATGTATACGGGAAAGTAAAAAAAAAGTCTCCATCGTTTTTTAATACATTTTGTTGTTAGATAATGCGAAAAATATGAGAGGATGATATAGGTCTAATTATCGTTGGAAAACTCTGATCTTTCGAAAATTGTAAAAATTCAAAATGCTTTCGGAGTCTTCTAACAATTAAAATATTGAGGATAGTTTTTTTCCTTAATGAAATCTGTTCCTTAAAGAGATTTTGAAATAAGATCATGTACAATTTTTCGAAAAATGAATATTTTTCGCTTATTTTTGCGTGAAATAAGGCAATTTTTAATTTGGTTTAAACAATTTTTTCTTATAAACGTCTCCATAGATTTTTTTTAAAATTTTGATGTTGGATAGTCTGAAGGACGTTTAAAAGAGGTGGTGCAGGTCCCGTGTAGGTTGAATGCCCTGTTTTTTGTAAAATTGAAAACATCAAACAAATTTTTCGGCATCTTCCCACAACTACAATTAAGAATCTGGCAACTCCGAATAGCTAGCCCAGAGCCAAGGAAATTGAAAACTAATACGAGAAAGTTTGTGCTACTCTGGCACTATTAGTTTGTTTCTTGTAAGAATAGAGTAAAATACACTTACAAAGGTGGCATACTACGTCCGATTTTCTCGGTTAACTCTGAACTTTCTAAAATTGCAAAAGTTTAAATTTTGTTCGGCGTCTTCCTGTAACTACAAAATTCGAATGGAGGGTTTTCCTCCAGATAAAATTTGTTTTCCAAGTGAGTTTTTTCAGCAAGGCGATTTTTGGAAATTTTAGTATTTTTCGCGCAATATTACGCGAAATATTCGCAGTTTAAAAAAGTTCAAAAACAAGATTTTCTTTAAACTTTTGTTAGCATTGTGCTAAATGTACTCTTAGATGGCATAAGCGCTGTGTTCTTTGTTTGCTCTGTTCTTTTGCTTGTTCAAAATTACAAAAATGTAATTTTTTTTGCCTTCTCCTAAGTCCTTAATATGTACATTAGCGCCGATTTGTTCACATTATTATATTAACGAGTACATGTGCTTTAAATGATGTCCTTGAAAGTTTTTCGAAAACTCATTCATTTTCCGTGAATACTGGCTCAAAATACCGCATTTTCAGAAACGCTCAAACTCCATTTTCTCATAAATGGCTCCAGTTTTTTTCCCTTTTTTTCTTTCTTCTTTCTTTCTTTTCCAAACTCTTAGAACGGAGAGTGCTAATTGCACTCTAATATGACGTAAAGTTTATTTTGAGTTTTTTTCTTCCAAAAGTTACACAATTGTAACTATTTTGAAAGATCCCTCATACCTTAAATATGTACATTACCAGCAATTTGTAAACACTATTGTATTTGTAAGATGAAGTGGTTCAAATGGCTTCAAATGGAGTGCTTCGAAAACTCAAACTTTCTGTGAAAAGGAGCTTCAAATTTCGCATTTTAGAAGCGCTTAAAGTGTTTTAAAGAAACTAATTTGGGCGACGATAGATGGCAACTGGCACGAGTTTGTGGCAATTGCGAATTGCTGGCAGAGATCCAAGTTAATAGAAAACTAACACGGGAAAGTCTGTGCCATTCTGTTGCACTAGTTATTTTTTAAGACCATCTGTTGAAAAAATACGGCACAAAATATGTTGGTTAAAGTGGTAACTTAGCATAAAGAACGCTCAAGAGAATGGTGCTGGTATCTAGTTCGTTAAAATTATTGGGTTTTGAAAGATGTTTTCGGCGCCTTATACAACTATTGTGAAGATATTAACTCTGAATTGGCTGATAAATCCGTTAACTTAGAAAATTTTTGGTCCGGTCAAATTGATCCTCTTGAGAACAAAGAACAGCTGCTTCTCGCTGTAAAGGAAAACTTTTTCTCTCAATGAAATGTATTCATCAAAAACATTTTTTTTTTCATAAGTTCATGTCGAGTATTTTTTGTGTAATTTGGCGACACAATGGCCCGCTCCTAATTTACCGCGCTTCGTGAACGTAATTCCAGGCGGTTGAATGCTTCGTAAATTAGAATTTGTTTATTATTTAGATTTCTTTGTTCGTTTCTTACATTCGAGTTTGTTTTACATATACAAATTAATCCTTCAATAATAATTTAAAATCTGTTTGAAATACATGAAATAAAAATTGCTAGCAGTCAGGGAAGATCACATATGAATGCATCAATGGTACGGCAATAATGACTGTGAATTACATCTTATGTTGGGAAGGAGTTTTGAAGGGGGGATTGCGTAAATGTGGGTTTGCTTTATTGCGATGGAATCGGTTAATGAAGACGCATTCATTCCATTCACTGATAGTGAATAATTATCTTGTACTGTTTCCTGTCAGGTTTTGTGTACACGTAAATCAGATTTTGATAGCTCCAAAAAGGCCTAAAGGTTTTTAAAGAATTGCTCTAATATTTTTTGTCTTAAGTGTTTTTCGTACACGAGATAATGGTATTCTGAAACACGATTCTCGGTTGAAAATTAGACCCCAAGGGGAAAATTAGTTTAATATCTACCGAAAATACTCCAAATACAGAAGGCTCGCAATTATCTAAGTCTCGGTTAACCAAGTTTCCTGGTTATGGAAGACCGAACGAGATCAGACATGTGCTTTGTGACGGAAAGAAAATGAAAGTAAATTAACTGTGGCATTGTCTTCTGCTGTACAGCGCTCTTTTCCTTGCATCTTTGCGAGCGTGAGCAATGGCATGTTGTGATTAATGCATTTACTATTTATTTTTATTATCATGATAAAGTTTAGTAGAAGTGTCATTAAACTTCACCTGTAGTAATAATTATTACATTGTCAGGATGTTCGATGAATATCTCTGTAAGTAGCAAGAATATTTCTGATATGTCAGTATAGTGTTATAAAAACATTGACAGTGTTTCGTTAGTTTACTCATAGGAACGCTAGTTATTGAATAAAATAACATAGTCGTTTTTCTATGTCTTTTTAGGCGACGGTGGCTACCGACCGTTTGCTTTCCCAACAGAACATAGGTGTTGGGAAAAAAAATTGTTCACGAGTGCCTTAAAAGCTGAAACATTTTTTTCAGTATTAGAGTGAAATTGTTTATTTTGCAGTATGATACCTATCAATGCAATGTGTTGCTATATGCAGTTTTAAAATTGCTTTTAATTCCCGATTACAGATTACGATTCCTGATCCTCGGACCTTCAGCTACGTATAGGAGCCTATCGCGTTAAGTGGGGTAAACATTTCTCCAATTTTGTGTGATTGTTTTAGATTCACAGTATTCTTTGAGAGGATCAAACTCCGGGTTTGAATATCACTAACGTCTTTCAGGAAGTCGTCAAGTATGTTTAAATAACGATTAATACAAACCTCAAACAGGACGGAATCTGTTTACGTGGGATTATGGCAAGAACTATCAAATTAGGTATCAGTCGCTGAGTAAGGGTTTTTCTTCAAAAAAAATCTTGGAAGAGATGTAACTTAATGTACGGCAAGTATTCTGTCAGTATTTGGCAATGCACTGAATGTGTTCGCTTTGGAAAATAGCATGGTGAAGTTGTAACACTACGCGTTACAATAGTGGAAATCAGTCATTCCTCTTCCGGAGTTCGGCGTCTGTGCCCTGCAGTACAAAAGCTATTGAGCGAGGCGGCTGCAGCGGTCGCAGGGTGCGGGATCCGTGGGACCTTCCGTTATGAAGCGCATGGTGGCCGGACACGGTGACTGGCTCTGGGCTAGGTGAGGGAAAGTCGCGTTCAATACAAAATTACCTAATGAATTGGTTGTATCGATTCGTGTAAATTCCAGAAAGGGAGTGTAATTCGCAGCGTTCAAACCATAAAAAACACCTGTTTTTCGAGAAATCTTCCAGAGTATCCTTGAAGGAATCGGTTAAGAATTGTGACAATCGATTTGTCGGTTTGTCTTGTCGAGAGGAATAGAAGGAGCTTGTTAATCACCTCTGTAGGTGTTCTGTTACCCCCAAAAGTTGCTTATAAACAAATTGTCTTTTTTGTGAGAATTTTCTATATAGATATTTAAAAAATTACCTATCCCACTTCAAGAGAAATAGACGCGTTGAATTACTCAGCATTTGTTAGACCGCAAGTGATTTAACCGTGAAAAACCCGCTCACATCGTTACGAGATAACTATATTGCACATGGGCAGCAGTAGTGGCACAACTCAGAAGATACGAAATTTGACTTAATGCACTCTCCAGAATTGAAGATTGATTTACCTTCCAGCAGTGTATCTTGCAGGACAGTGTTCCATCAACATGTTGAAAGTGTGCATGCAGGAATGAAGCATTTTAATCAAGGTGGAACTACTAACTCATTTCTCTATACCTGATATTTTGCCACTATTGCAGTCCACGATCGATATGATATTGGCACAGGGAGGGGGGTGCACGTTGACCTTAATCTAAAGAGCGAATGATCGGCAAAATTCGCTATCAGAACAACGAAGTTCGAAAGCTTTGTCAACTTTTATTATAGTACCAGTTCTTGCAAACGTAAATTAACATATTTTCTCCGAAACTATAAATCCTAGGTATACGTTATGCAATACCCCATCATACCTTTAAAATGCTTACTCTACATATTCATTACTAGCATCATCATATTCATTCATAGCATTCATCAATATCTTAGCTGATGTTGCACATCAGCTATACTGCGATTTTTGTAGGAAGAGCTCTCAAGGCCACTCAAATCCCATCTTCGCGATGGAATATGTCACGGCATTTGGCGTCTTTTCTCGGTCTTGCCGGTAGAAGTCGCATGATCGCAAGCACTGCTTCATACGGTCGCGATTGTGCGAAATCTAGCGGAACGACTGTGAATGATACGAAATGCCGTGACATATTCCATCGCGAAGATGGGATTTGAGTGGCCTTGAGAGCTCTTCCTACAAAAATCGCAGTATAAGATAATGATTTTTGTCGCTGTCGATCGTAAAATCCAGGGGCGGGAGAGTGTCGTCACACCTACCTCTCTAGATAAGAGGCCCCTGTATGCCCATGTCGCTATTTCGTCATCGGTACCGTCTCTTAGAAGTGCACTATACCTATGCGACACATTGGGGAGCCCAGTTAGACATATTCGAGAGGGGGTATTGTTGACCTGCAGGAGGCTGGATTGTCCTGTCGCATTGCGTGGCACATCGGTCGTATTCCGATATCTCCATTGGATGCTGTTTGCGGCAATGGATAGAGGAAATCTCGCCGAAAGAGCATGCAGGAGCTCGACGTACGCCACAAGCGAACAGATCCAATGGGAGCGGTAAAAGCCATATAGGGGACATCCTGTAAGTGGCAGTACCATTGGTAGGTAGTTGCGAGCTGGAGGGCCCGCCACAAACCGACCGTTGTGACGCACGCCTTGGTGCCTAGCAGGCTTGCAACTTTTAAGTAACGAGTCCCGCCTCTGCCTTGGCAGCGACGACAAGCGAGACCATATCGAGGCGCGGTGTGGTGCGACACGAAGAGAGGGTTTGTGGTATCCAATCACATATCCCGCCAGACTGGCGTGGGGACGCGATTCCCAGTGGTGCCCGTTTACCGATAGTTTTCAAGGGCTTAGTGACAGCCGCACGATACGTTCAGGAGGTCCTGTAACAGGTGGTTCTACCATTTGTCTACCTTCTTTCCCTTGCCCTACTCAAACAAGACGACTCCTGTCAGTATCGCAGCCGCCTCCAGAGCTCGCCTTGCGTCTTTGGATACTTTATTACGCCGAGACGCGTCGCCATACCGCTCTCGAGAATCGAGAATATGTTTAGTGTTCTGGAGCGTGCGATCCAGACTTCCCACAATCAGCGAGAACGGCGCGCTCAAGGTGGATGAGATGAACTCTCCCCAGACTCCATTCGAGACCTGTATCAAGGTGGCTCCACACATTCAGCATTCGCCGAGTAGCGAGCTACTGCTCGCCCGATCCCGACCAGCTGCTGTGTTCGGCGAATGTTCGCTCCCTTCGATGTGGCGAATGTTCGCTCCCTTCGACACGTGGTGGGTAGGGCGGGCACCGAATGATCGTCATTCGGCAAATAGCAAGCGACCCATCCACATTACGCGAGATTCGGCGAGCGGTTGCTCGCTGTTCGCGGAATAGCGAATGTGTGGAGCCGCCTTAACACCATGCCTCTGGACTCGTCTATTCGCGAACATAGCGGGCCGACACCATAACCTCTTGTTGCCAAGAGTCGTAATACTTACTGTGGTTTTACAAACGTGAAAATTATTACATATATCGAATACCATCAGCCTGGCAACACTGATCGCAGTGTGCTAGCGCTTCTGGGAGCAGTCGTTTTTAATAAACAAGTATGTACCGAAAATGATACCACTCCTTAGGGCAAGGATTTGTCGAAAACAATTTTCATCTTTCGTGAATTAGATCTTAGAGTTGAAGTGATCTTGAGGTTTCTTTATCATTTCGGACGAAATGATCATTTTAGACGAAACTCGACGTTTTGAATCTGATCGAGAGGTGGAGGGGACAGGGAGAAGGACCACTTAAATGGTTTGTTGAGAACCATAGCTTGACAGTAGACTACCTTTGTAGTCACTTTCGTGAGAGTCTTCATTCAGGATACGAAGGACGTAAACTAAGTACGTCGTTATTGGCACAATAAATAAATGTTTACCTCGCATCATATTTTCGCCATGTGTCTCAGTAAAATCTTTACGATTAAATTATTCTATTATTTCTCCACACTTACTGGTCTCATGGCGATATGAATTTATGCGTGCCTGCCATTTTTGTTTTGTTCTCCTGGTTTGAACTTTCCCGAATACGAATGTTAGCCGTACTTGCCCTACGAGCAAGAGGTCAAAATTACTTCTCCGACTCAACGCATCGAGAAAGCAGGCAGTTTAAAACAGCGCGAGCCTTGGAATTTGGGAAAATCTACTTTGAAGAAAAAAATGTACATTAAATTACTTAAATCTAATATTGAAATGCAGATTGCATTAAGAACGATCATTCTAACGTCAGTATTGAAGGTGAAATACAGGTTCGAAACGAAAAGAACTTTTACAATTTTCGAATCCCAAAGGTATTAATTATAATCAGACAGATACCATATTATTGAGAGATTTGTGAGTAGAGAAAATCAAATTGTATGTGACAGATTCCGGAAAGGAGATAATTATTTTTTTTTTGTATGTAGAAACTTTCTTCCTCAACACGTGTTCTCAGAATCCACATTTTGTGGGTCTTTGAAATTGAAAAAGTGGTTTTCGGCGAAACGTCTGCCGGTCCGTCCGCCAGAAGAACTCTAGCGTCTAAACCGTAGGGGTGATTTTCACCAAAATTGATATTCCCCGATTGATCCGAGTGATCGCATCCGCTTGAGTTTGAAACGGATATTTTGATTTTTTGGGTCGCTTTCCATAAAGCCTCAGACATTTTCAAAACTTTCTGGAAGGGCGAAAAAAAAGGCTCCAAATATTTTCTTTGATTCTTTCACAGGTAGAGCAAAAGAGCTCATAAAATGGGGCGGGTCCGATTTTCGTTAAATTGTCTAAATTTTCGAAAACTGCAAAAGCTGAAAAAGTGTTCGGCGTCTTAACGAATGCAAAGTTGAAGACAGGACTGATTTTTTTGCTTAATGAAATCAATTCTTCAAAAATGAATCTTCAAATAAGGTCGTGTACAATTTTTTGAAAGTATTAGTTGTTTTCGCGTAATATTGCGTGATTTAAAGGCATTTTTAAAAACAAGATTCTCTACAATGGCTTTTTTCGTTTTCCAACGAAGCAAAGTTCGCTTACAAAAAATGCGCAGCTCCGATTTTCGCTGAACACTCTGTATGGGTTTCAGAAGTTTGAAAATTGTTCGGCGTCTTCCTACTGTAGAATATTAAAAATAGTAATTTTTTTTTCTTAATGAAATCTGATTGACAAAATTGGATCTTGAAATTAATACAATGAAAACCAGAATTTTCACAATAAAAAAGGCTCCACATTGTTTGAAAGCGTCGGGTAGGTTTTTTTGTTTCCCAATAATATTTAATTTTAATAATTAATCAATTTTAAATATTTATTTTAATAATTTTCAATAGTTTTTTTGTTATTTAAGGTCGCATCAACTAATAGATATTAAAATCTCATAGCTGTCGCTAAACACCTACGAGGATGAAACGACATGGGGATGAGATGATACGGGGTGAAAAGACGAACGCATACAACCATACCCGAGGCGGGACTCGAACCCGCGACCCTTCGGTCCGTGATCGCTACGGCACTACTGCCTTAGAGATGTCAGGAAGGTTGTTTTACCTGTGAGGCTTGTGGATGACGTTTTAAACGTGGAAACCACTTGGGATCTAATCCCTGCGTGGGAAAGTTTATTTGCTGGTTGGAAACACTTCTCGGGTGAAGTAATACTATAATACTAAGGAGTACAACCCGCTTAAGAATAAATACATATTACAAACCGGTACAAATAACGCGAGAATGTACTTGCTGTAGGAGCTTCACTAATTGCTTTATCGTTTACTACAGTGAATCATATAGAAGTATAAGTGTTGTAATGCTGCAAGAAAAAGTGCCGATTTCTCGACAGAAGAACTTTCCTGCCCTTAATGCCGAAAAGGGTTATTTACGTAATGCGTACAGAAAGTGTCATGGTGTACGAATGAAATATTGACGGACGAAGTGACGATAGGAACAGAGTCCGGCATTTTGGTATAAAGGCTCCAAATAATTTTTTTGCGCTAATTCGTGGAAACTTTCAAATGTATCCTCTTGGAATCGCCAACAAGCGAGACGGATTCACCGTATTGATTCATGCCCCATTGTTTTGTTTACTTTGCAATACCCAGTTGTTTTATAATGGTCGTCATTTCTTTGCGGTACGCGTTCGGCAAAATAGACTTCAGAGGAAATAGATTACCGCAAAGAAGTCATTGCCATAGAAGAAGGGCACTGCGAATTAAACAACGCTGACCAGCGTGAATCAACATGGCTGCCGCCACGCCTATTGAAAATGGTTCCCACATATAATAATAATAATAATAATAAGAAGAAGAAGAATAAGAATAATAATAATATTTATATGGCGAGACTGACGGAAATGCACGTTTGCAATGTCTGATTCCCCCCCTTCCCTCCTTCACCCCCCCCTTTTTTAAAAAAATTTCTTGACAGTCTGCGGGGCGGCCGGAGAGACGCTTTCGAGAAAGATATTTTCTGTTTTGTAGGATGGAAATCCACATCGATATCCGAGACCCACAAAACTTCATTTTGTGTCGGCAAATAAGCAATTTCCCTATCATTACATAATTAGTATTATATAACTTTCACTACTTAGTAGTACACAAGAAAATACAAAAATTGATCATGAGAATTCCGAAAAGAAACTTATGGTGCTGAAATAGCACGTACTTTATCGCCCGTATTTTCACACAAAATTAGAAAGGCGGAAAGTACTCATTTTCGAAAAATTGTTCATGACCTTATTTCAAAATCTGTCTTTAAAAACATTTCATTGAGGGGAAAAATCTCCATCTTTAATGTTTTAGTTGTCCGGAAACAAATTAAACTTTTGCTATTTTCGAAAAATCAAGGGTTTCAACGAACATGAGACCTGCACCATTCTCTTAAATATCCTTCACGCTATCCAACAACGAAATTTAATAAAAAACGATGAAGCCATTTTTTAATTTTGAAAATATTCTAGGGCCTTTATTTAAAGTACCCCCAAGATTAAAATATCGGTTTAAAATTCAAGGGGCCACGATATCAGCCAGATCGATTGAGGAATATCAATTTTGAGAAACGTAATTTTGGCTGAACGGTTTAGCCGCTAGCGTTCACAGACGGACTTTTTGCCGTCATTCGATTTTTCGGTATCAAAGACCCACAAAACAGGGATTCTGGCTACACCACGTGTTAGAGGTTTTTTTTTTCTCGTAATTTAGCAACTGGATTTATCGACTTTTTCGTCACAGGTCCGTGTAATAAGAGTTTTTCTGCCGAAAATTCACCGCTTTTTCGCGCAGCATTACGTAACTTCCTCTCTACTCCGTAGCGAGAAAGTGAAAATAGGAATATTATCCATTCTGGCATCGGATTGTCAAGGTATACAGTTCTTCCCGTTTTGAGTGTAGATTTTTTTGGGGGGGGGGCATGTGTTTTTTAATTCGAGAATTATTTTTGAAGAGATTATCTACACTACAGTATCAGTTCATAATCCCCAATTCGATTCTACTTTACAGTGGAATGAACGGTGAATCATCCTAAATACACTTTTCAGCGAGAAACATTCTCGGCATATAATAGGGTGGTTGCCACATTAACGCTTTTTTCTACACAAGTTCTTGGACTTTCGTAGCGGAATGTGTTCTTCTGAGTGGTCAAATTACAAATTCTTCGTAGAGCTCGAGTCCGAGTATTCGCCTGCAGCGGACAGTAGCTGTACTTGTTCTTGGAAGCCTAGTCATGTGTACCTGTTAAAGATCTTTCCAGTATTAATCTTTTCGAAAACGAATACCACTGCTGAGCGAACTAAATCAGTCTCGTGTAGAATTTTGCACGAATTGTTCTGACACAAACTATTAACGTAGTGAAAGTGGAGTGGAATGTAATGTACAAAAACCTTTTTTTCATCCTGTAAAAGACCGCATACTAAAAATTTGCCTAAATGTATAAATCCAGTTTATAATTGAAGTATGATATATTTCTATATACATTTCTAGGGACTTGGCTACCTGGGCATTTTTAAGGAACCCATTTTCAGGAAAACGGCGTGGACTTCATTCACCTGAAGTTCATAGTATTCAATACTTGCCCCTCATGAAATGAGTGCCTGTATTCCGCATTCCACTGTATTAAAAGGCCACCTTCTGCGCTACACCTTATGCCGTGATGCTGTAACCTGTTCCGGCGGCGTGAATGAAGCTAATCGGTCTCGCCCCCCCCCCCTCCCCCGTCCTGGCCACTCCTTCCATGATACTCTGAAAGCAACAGCAGCCGTCGGATTCTAGCGAGTTGTGAAGCCTCGTGTTGAAGGATCTTTTGCTGAGGGAATGTTCGTGCATTGAACAGGTCCTGTCTAAGTCTAGTCGGAGGAGAGCGTGCGTCGAACACATTGCCACCCAGCACGAGCGAGCAGGCGGGCGGCGGCGCAGGTGCATTCCCAGAGGAGTTCTAAGAATGCCGAACGGCCTTGACCCGCGGGGTTCAATGCGTGACCCAAACTATGCGAGAAACTTATCGGCTTCCCCTCGGCAGCCTTGGGCGCCTCTTGGCCCAGCAGTTCTCGACACGCCGGTCCGTTCTCTCCTTCTCTTCCCCTCTCTCTCCCTCCCCCTCCCTCTCTCCCTCGCTCTCTCCCTCCCTCTCCCCTCTCTCCTTCCCTCTCGTCCGCATGTCCCTCATTTCGCTTTCTTGTACGTCTCGGAGGCCTATGCCGTTGACGCTACCTTGCCCCCCCCCTCCCTCCCCCCGGGTGGTTGTCCTGACAAGTGTGCGCGGTAGGGTTGCGGAGAAATTGGTTTCGGAACTATGTTTTAATCGCTAGCTGACGCTTTCTCTCTCTGTAATCGACATAACTAAGTTGTTATATATATATATATATATATATATATATATATATATATATATACACACACAATTTGTTTTCGTTATGGGAAGCTTCTATCGCTAGTAAGAGACGTAGTGTAAAGTGTCGAGTACCGCTGTGTCGGTCGTTAATTTCAATTTACACTATACCTAACCTCACCTCACCTCACCTCTCACTGAATACCTCACTCGAACGTCTCGCTAAGCATTTCCGTGTCAGGAGATGACTCTGGAGAAGACATATTTAACAGCCGCTTACCAGTATGGGAGGGGGGAGCAACACGAGGGGAGAGCAACCGGCGTAATTTGTTGCCTCTATCTTCGGTAACGAATTACTGAATCACAGCTTAGGACTTTATGATTATGATTATTATTAATAATCTGCCATTTCTGACCACGTTCTTTTCCGAGGTGCAGTCATATTCTATCGCGGAGAGGGGTTAACGTGTCATTATGGGGATGGGCTTTCGGCTGTATCCCTTGGCAAGACAAAGCTGTTAAGCCTTCAGTTCTGAATTATGAGATAATAGGATGATGAACATGATGATAGGTGATGATGGCCTTTTTCAACCATCCCAGCATTCGCCTGTATGACCGGGCGATACCACGAAAACCCCGAACGAATGGCCGGCCCGGGGATCGATCCCTGGCCTTCCGACAGGGAAGTCAGCGCGCCCTTAGCCACTTCATTCGGTTTATTATTATTATATTATTATATTGTTACTTATTTCCTAAACCTAAGTGACAAGTTTCGTATTTCTACGCCTGTCAATGTTTGAGTTGGAAACCGTTGCGATGCGTCCTGACATCTGGAAACTCCGGCGTTTTCTTAAAGACAGACCTGTCCATAAACACGTTGCTATTTTCATTTATCTGGCGATGTTCATAATTTGTGTAATCGGATCAACATGGTCAATGTTGAACAAGTTCTTCAAAAATAGGACGCTGCAATTACATATGTTCCCGCGGAAAGGACCATTAGTAATAAGTGTTCAAAATGTGTGGACCTTGCCGTACCTCAAAAACCGGAAAACTTCAATACAACGTGCAGAAAATTATTGAAATATATTGCTTAATGCATGTATAATTTGTTTTAAATGTATAGAATTCGCCTTCATTTATATTGCAATTTGTTCTGTGGTTCGCCGTTGACCTCCTTATCTACTGGCATTATCTTGGTGCATGTATGACAATTACATGCTACTGTTAATCTGGTACAAAGTGCGTTGTGGTGGCAGTCGGAAATGAAACACTTGCGACATTAAATAACGATTTCGCCAATCCCCACGTAATGGAACGCTGATTAACATGGAAGCGACGATACTTTTATTTGAAGTTCGATTATAACTTCACAAGTGCTTTTCATAAGCAATCGATTTTGTTGTAGACGTAAAAGTACAAGAGTGAGCGAATAATGGAAATAGTGAAATTGACAAACCAAACATAACTATCCAAACGCACCCTTATCCTCCGCCCCCCCCCCCCCACGCGCGCGCGCAGGAGCCGTACCTGATCGGGGAACAAGAGTGATGTTTGAGGAACTTCGCAAGCGATAGTGCAATAGATTGAGGACCAGAGTAAAATATTCCTACCATTGAGCATTAGCCCATGCTCCAGATTATGAAAATTTATTCTCCATTTTCTTGTTAGTTAATGTTAACAAAACTTTTATGTCGACGCATTTAACCCTGTACCACGCGCGCCAATTGTCTTAAATTTTGTAGTATTAGAGCATTCACAATTCCTTTTTTCCTTTTCCTTTGTCTCCTTCCAGAACACTTTCAATATGAATGTTGGGAATTGACAGGGGGAGAAGAGATGGGTAAAGGTTGCCTTAAATTTGAATTATTTTCAGTTATGATCAACGGTATACTGAACTACTTAACTTTTTATTAATAATACTCAATAAGTACAGATATTAATCAATCACTAAATTTTTAATCCGGAGTGAAGAAACTGAAAGAATATGGCTCAAGAATTTGATTCAGAAAATATTACTTCCTTTCTCTTATTGAAACTATTAAATGCTCTCCCATTCCATTCAAGCATAGATTTGAAAGCGGCCGCAAGTTTCATTATTATTATTATTATTATTATTATTATTATTATTATTATTATTATTGTTATTATTATTATAATAAGTTAATTCCATCCATTGCATTTTCTCTTTTCCTTCACTCTGCCTTTTCTAATTCCTTTTACCGGTGTGTTGAGACGATAGCATGGCGTAAAATCACGGGGCTGAGACGAATACAAGTTTTTCACACGCTGGCTTTTGACGTCATGCTGCTCTGCCCGCTGCAAAACCTTCCCTTGTTTCCCCGGGGAAGGTGCACTGGGCTCGAATCGCGGGCAACGTTTTGCTTCGCGCTTCCCAGGGAGGGTCGTCTCGGCCGTTAGGCCGCAACTTGTTTTTAGGGTGCCGTGCACCAATTGTTAACGCCACCTTTCTTTTAAACGTGGGATGGGGCCAGTTCTCAATGATATTTCCTACTTAAGCAGCTGGTTTTCCGTCGAACATTGTCAGAAGCTCCAAATGTACTTAATATGCGAAAGGACACTAAAAAATTTAAGATACGGTGTAAATAATTGAGAGGGCTTTGTTTAAGGCGTGAACCAGCTTTAGGGTACTGAATCTTCTTGTAGACCTCTTGAAAATGGCGGATGAGTAAAAGAAAAAAATCTTGCGTTATGCGGTTTGCCGGAGGAAAGGGCGAGTCTCGCGTCTAGAGACCTTTTTTTGTTGTTGAGAGATTCCATTGTGATCTCGACCTCTTTGTTGTTGCACAGATTATCCTCTTGATTTAACCCTTCCATATGGCGCAAACTGGTTTGAAGGGAACTATAAACGGGTACACTAACGCTTCTCCTAACGTGGTACATAGGTTTCGAAAATACGACTTGGCTCTCGTACATGCCGGATGACGAAAGTTTGTTGCAATTGCTCTGTTGGTTCTGCTGTTTTCAGGTTGTCACTCCGGTTGTTATAAATTTCTCTTGATTTTCCGAAATGGTAACTTGCACGTCGCCTCAGACCTCGGTGTCCTCTTTCGCCATAAACGCTTAAATGCCCTTCCCTATTGCAGAGCACGAATTGTTTTGCCGCTTCAAGGCAAATACGAGGTGTCGGCGAATATCCTCTTACATGCCAATGATTTTAAATGTGAATCAGGTGAAAAAGTTATCATTTCAATCATGATTGTTTACTCAGAAAGCACGTGAATCGACTTAACTTGATACTAAATGTATAATGTAAAGTATGAAATCGCTCAGAAATATTGTTAACATTATAATGGTATATTGAAAGCAAGTTCTGTTCTGTTCTGTATTATTGAAAGAAATTTAAGTTGTAATATTTATTGAAGCGTCAATATACTTGTCACTTGCCGCACTTCGGTGCATCTAAACGTCCGTCTTACATGTGTCCCTGCCTTTTACTGTGGAAACTTACATGTGGTTTTCTAACGCGGGTGACAGTAGGCAAATTGCATTAGTTTTATTGTTAAATGAACTGAGAAATTGTCTTATTAGAACTAATTATACTAATTTAAATCTAGCTACTTTAATAATACAGATGGTACTTTAAAATGTAATATAGATTATACGTGCTACATTCGTAATACAGATACTGTCCGGTTAAATCATTACTGTGGGAATAGTGTAACAAATGAACTAATTAATAGTGTAACGAATTAAGTGATTTTACTTTGGTTATAAATAACAGTACCTCTAAAGAAAATAAAAAATTCCATTTAACAGTGCATTGATTTCACCAGATGTAACTGAAGAGTTGTAAATTATATTGTAAAGCTGTGGTGCAAGTTGTTTCAATATTTATTTTGAAGCCATTAAAGTACCGGGCACTAGTCAGTCATGGCATAAGTCCGACACCGTCCAAGAAAAAAACGTATTCCCGCGCTGCACGATCATTGGCTCACGCTGCTCCAATGGCATACTTTTATTCCACGTGTGACGTGTGCGTTTATGACGTAAGTCTTCCCCTACCCTGCTCACGCACTCTTTTTCTGTCTCCTTTTATTCGTATTGCAATGTCTCTTTCTTTCTCTGTCTCCTCCGAACTGGGAGAAAACCGCCTCCCTTTTTCTCTCTTGTACGAAGAGAAGTATGAATGCGTGCGTGTATGGGTTGCTGCAAAGCAAGAGTTAACGCGTCCGGTTATTTTACGACGAGAGTGACAATTCTTCGCCTATGTGATTGAAATTCTGATGTAATTCGAACAATTTCGCACAAAATTCTGTACCTCCACGTTATTCGAGGTGAGTGGGCTACATTCAGACTTCGTGAATATTGCCGGTATGCACTTTTTAGTATATTAGTGCACATTGCAGGGCGGAGACTATTATGCTTGTGCGATAGGCTGAAATTCTTTTTACACAAGTGTCGCGTTAACTTGCACTATTACACTTAATCGTATCTTGAATCCTTATCAAGCCTTGATAAACCTCTTATGTGCACAGCTCCGAGGAGAAAAATTGCGGAATGGTGCGTTACGAAGACTCGCCGCGGGGGCTGCTGGTTCCACGCGGATGCGTGTTCCATCTAAAAATGAACTGTGCTCCGCGAACTCGCCCAATTGTGAATCATACCCGAATCATGTTTTTCAGACGGTAATAGAACATGTGAACTATTAATTATGTGTGTGAATTGTGTGACGGGTGCTGTTACGTGGTGCTTTGGCGCCAATATACGCGACACATCGTGCGCTTCGTATAACGCTCGCGTGGCGGGCTGCAGTGTTACATTCAGGCATATCAAACAGGATGTTCCGCAGCGGGAGGATGGGGGAGGGGTTCGGGTCATCATCGTGCTGCGTTTTCAGGACGAGTTTAGAACCTTCTTCCAGAGTATGGGTAAAAGTAGTAGAAAAAAATGTACCTGCTTTTCTATTCCGGAAATGAAATTCGACACCCATGTAATAATATTAGATATTTGAAACAAATGTTTGTCATGTATTGGAAATAAGTTAAAATAAATTGATTGCTTTTATATATATATATATATATATATATATATATATATATATATATATATATATATGACAACACACACACTTTCACTTTCTCCTAGCTTCTCACATTTCTTATTTTCCAAAATTGTGTCGTATGTTTTATTTATTTATGTCTAATAGGATATTATAATGGCATGTTGCAGTGGTCCTGGCAAGATTGTATTAAGTAACCTGCCAACACATGTGCGCTTTGAAGATTTGGAGCCTCTTCTGACACCGTTTGGTCCCGTCCAAAATTGTGAGAAGATTGCTTCTCGAGATGGTTCCACACAAACTGTTCAAGTTAGTTATGAGACACAAGAACAAGCACAACAGTAAGTTAATGAAAGATTTTTTCACTACATCTATTTTGTAAAGGTATTTCATGCGTTTCATACATTAGATATGCAACTGTAATGTGGCCTAGAAAGATGAGAAAATTAGATGTAATAGGATGTATACTAATTTCATTATTACATGTAATAAATAAACTAAATGGTGTGGAGAATTTGTTTTAAATAATTCATTACTGTTAGGAAATGATACAGTGGTAGTGATTTGTCAGTTCAAGGTTTCTCTAAAAACTCTTATTATAGCTCAGATTTCATTTAATATTTTCTTTGTTAATTGCTCATAGATATAAATTTCTGTCATGCTCATATGACATGGTAAAAAGTGATATCACATTTTGTTGCAGGGCTGTGAACCAACTAAATGGTTGCGATTTCGAAGGAGCGTCTTTAAAAGTGGAAATTTCAATGGAGCGCAGAAGTAGAGGCCGCACGTCCCGAGGTCCTGCAGCCTCTTTTTCAGGACTGCCAGGTTCGGGGCGGCAGACGGATTTCCCATTGCGAATTCTGGTTCAAAGTGACATGGTTGGAGCTATCATTGGGCGACAAGGAAGCACGATCCGCTTGATCACACAACAAACAAGGGCACGGTATGCATAAGGTTAATTTATAGAAAATCATTCTTGGCCCATTTTAGGAACCAAATTAATGTGGTCATGTCCTTTTCCTTTTTCTTAAATATTTTCCCATTTTCTCCTCAGTTAATTTTTTAAAATAAGTATTTATTTATTAGATTAGATAACTTTCAAAGAAAAGGTTTTAATTCTTGTTGCTCTTTTAAATTTAAAATTTAGTACTGTAACCTATTATTTTTGAGTTGGTGATAAATTAGTGTTAGTATTTTCTATTAACCTGCTTCCCTTACTAGTATTTTCTGAAAGTTCTTGTCAGAATTATTCTATTTTATTTATTATCTCAGTTCTTATCATGTCAATGAAGTTAACTTTCCTATTAAATATCGTGAACAGTTTTTGAACAACTTTTAGAGATATTTCAATTTGCATATTCATTTAATAATTATCCCGAGTGTTCTCGGGCATGATATGAATAACAGTTTACGAAACTATTTGGAGCAATGGAATGCATATAACAAAAGCCCGAAGAGATACAATTTAAGATTATGTATTGTGGCTTGTTCATACATCAAATACAGTAGATAATTTGAACAAAAAAACTATTAAAAATGTCTTAAATGTTTCTAACTGTGTGGTAAACTCTAAAGCGCAGAGTCATGCAAAGAGGAACATTACAATCAGAGCAGTAGTACCTATTTTTTCTTCGTATTTTCTTGTTCTGTGCATCCTTCACACGGCTGGACATTGCACACTGACTTGTAGGATTTGTCTTTTTCCTGTATGTGGAATAAGTTCTGGAACATGATGATCTGTCAGTAGAAGTGAAGTAGGTGTCTTCCCAAGTCTTCCTTGTTTAGAAGAAATTACATTGGGATTGTAGTTCTTTATTAGCATTTCTACAAGCTTCATCCTGAAGAAAAAGGGGGTAGTATTGATTTTTACTTTTTGGTGAACTGTGTACACATTCCAGACACTGAGCTCGAGAATGGAAGAATATTTTTTTGTATGGTCAGAATACTAGACATAAAGGTTCGCACGAGATATCTCGGGATAATATTTAATGACTAGGGTGTGAATTTCTGTGATTTTGCATATTTTTGTCCTGTTGGTTCAAGACATATCTAAGTGAAATTTCTCGACGTTTGGTTAGAATATGATGCTATATATAGACGTGTTCAAATTATTAGACTCGAGAAATTTTCTGCAAAATATTTGCATTTATTGCAAGATTACATCTGTGTACATGTTACATTGATGCATTTAATACTTGTTGTTCATGCCTTTACAAAATTTTATTTTGCAATACATTTCTCCTATAATTTTGTCATAGAATTGTGTATACCTTTGCCCAGTCCTCACTCGTTCACTTTAGATGTTTGGTCCATTGTAGTCTCTTGTGTTTCATTGACGGAAAGACTTTCTGTTTTTTTCCGTGGTCGGCGTGCTTTTAAACCTTATTCACACAACCTTCACCTCACTGTCACAGGAAACACAGCAACCCCAAAACCTTTAATTGATGCTGATGACTCAAGTCATTGTATGTTTGTTTACAGTTCAATGTTGCCATCATCATCAGTTTTCTCGTTGTTCTAGGACTTATTTTTCTCTTTCGTCCACATTTTCCTGCTCTCTTTGGCTTGCATTCACTATTTTCTTGCATTGAGATTTTGATTTTGGTAATAGTTTTCTGCAATATTTTCATTCTGTTAGCAATATCCTGCTGTGTATAACAGTTTTCAGCAGTGGGTGCAGCCACAACAGCAGTTTCTGAAGTGAAATGTCCTTTTTCTTTCCCGCAACGTTACTTTATACTGCACTCTTTAATATTTCTCCCTGTATTAATTATAATAAAGTTCTCAGACTTTATAATGTCAGCAGAATATAGCAAGGGGTACGGAAAATGAAAACCAAACCTAATTTCACTATAGAAACTTCCACTTGCACACTATACAGAATTGCAAAGCACGTGTACTGCAAGCTTACACTAACACACTTGGGAGGGATACTGACAAATGTTGCCAGCAGTGAAAAATAAATTGGACCTAGACCCTGAAAGATAAATTTTTTAAAAACAATCAAGAATGAGGCAACCAGAAAAACAATCTGATATTAAGCATTTCTCTTCTATTTTTACATCATTGGACCTAGGAACATTAAAAATACGTTTTTTAGTTTAATAATTTGAACACATCTGTAGATTAATGTTAGTGCATATTTGGCCGATTTTTCCTGTTGGCGCACATTCGTGTAATTCAATATTTTGCATATATTGTTCAAAAAGAGACAAATCTATAAAAGTTTCATATTTTCAAAGAATCTTATGTAATTGTGAACGTTCATGGATTCAAAAGAGCCAGTCACAGTTTCGTGTTTGTGTTTTCTGTAGATTATAAAATACTTGTGCACATGTGGGATATTTTATGAAAACATATTTTTTAAACCAGTCCGAAGAAATTCAACAAGACATACAATGTACTTCCCTCACGTGAATAATTACTTCGATTTTTTTTCCCCCTCGCGAAGTAGTGTAGATTATATTACATCTGCACAAAAAATATATCTTTTCATTCCAAGCAAATTTTCATTTCATTGCAAGAATTTTATCAAGACAGGTTTGCAGAAGACATAATATATTGTTAATTTTATGTGCATATTAAAGGGCATATTTCAGAATTTTTAGGTCATAAATGCATATTTTTAAAAGCATATTTCAAGATTTTTTGGTGCATAAAAATCCGCTACCTATTAATGACACTACAAGCCTAACCCGAGTTAACTCTGAATAAACAGGGAAGCGGTTAAAAGACTTGAGATGGTCACTTTCTGGAAAACTGGAAAATATAGTACTTTGAAAACTGGAATAAATTGGGAAATTTGTGGAAGAATCTTTGGGAGTCACCAAAGTTTTTGAGACAATTATAAAATTAATGTTGTGTCTTAACAACTTCTTTTAATTTAGAAAACTACTGTTAATTTGATCTATTTTGCAGCAAAATTAAGCGAACAAGTTAAGGGAGATGAATTTTTTTACTAATTTAATATTTTCTTCAATTTTGTACTGTATTTCACGCTATTAAATGTGGCAATACACTTGAAAGTCAATTTGTTCCACGAAAAGTCCCCCCACCCCCACCCGTCCATCTGTTAATTTCATCTTTTTTACAGCAAAATCAGAGAGTTGAGATAGAAAATGTGATGTAGTGGTTTGATTTGTGGTGTAGTGTCTACCCCTCTCGGTGCATTTCTGCAAGAAAAGTTCAGATAATGCTGAGAAAAGGGCGTGGCAGTAAACTCTTAATGTCAACTTTATGCTTTTGGTGGTTAGGTGGAAGAGTGGGCCCGATGGCCTGAGCCTCACCATATCAACAAAGGCATTGTTGTTATAATTATTAATATTATGAACTTAAAAGTATATTTATGTAACAAATAAAAGTAGAATGTGAAATACTTTGGAAATATTGCCAGGGTGTGGGAGGGTCTTGGAAAACTTGGAGAAGCCATGGAAATTTGTCCCAAGATAACAACTTGAGTAACCATCGTAACAAGCTGTGATGGTCTTCGATAGAATTTTGGTTTGTGTGGTATTAATGTGAACATAAAAATAAATGTAGTGTTGAATGCACACATGTCAAAATTGTTTAATGCTTTCACTGCCAACACATGGATCCATGTGTTAGCATAGCACATTCATTCATATAATGTGTTAGGCCTGCGTCAGATTGCATTCAAATGCAGAAATATTTTACCAAGGAAGCATGAAACAGTGATATTTCAATATCTATATATTTAATCGATATACATTGCTTTTGTTGTAAAGAAGTTGACATTGAAATATACTGTTTACTTTCCTAGGAAAATTGCTGTCTGTACGAGTGCCGGTAGTGACAGATCTCTGCATTCTGAGGAAATTCTTGTGTAGTGGACAAAATATTTGCCAACTGTGATTCTGCTGATGGAAGTACGATTCCATGCGACGATAGTGATAATGATTTGGAAGTTGGTGAGAGTAGTTCAATGAAAACAGTGCAAAGCTTCAAATAGCTGATTTGGGACGAAACCCATTTAGAACTGATCCATAATTCTGTCGATAAACACTGCATTTTAATAATTGATACACTAGATATCATACGTCAAATATACCACACAGGGGGGTTAAATGGTCACGAACTGGAAGTGAAAGTGTTAAATGAGCGCATGTTTTATCAATAGACTTTAAATGTTTTAATACTTTTAGGGTGGATGTACATCGGAAAGACAATGTCGGATCTTTGGAGAAAGCAATCACCATCTATGGAAACCCTGACAATTGCACAAATGCATGTAAAAGAATACTAGAAGTAATGCAACAAGAAGCAAACAACACAAATAAAGGGTGAGTTGTTTCTTAAACTGACTGCAGATTTAGAGATATTTTACAGTTTTGAGCATTGATATACTATTGGCATCTTGTTTCACTTAATTTGTGTGCAAGTTAGTTTATATCCTTATCATATTAAGTAAAACAAACCTCAAGGTATGTTTTGCATATCTCTGTAGAAATTATAATTGAGGAATTCCTATTTGTAGGACACTATATGAATAACATGACATGATGTGGACATGAATTCTTTTTAATTTACATGCCAGATATCGGAATTATGTTGTTGGATATAACGTGGAAAACTGCTTTACAAAAGAACTTACTGTTCTGAAACTTTATTTTTAAGTAGTGTCGCTTACGTCCATTGTGAATAAAAACACTGCAATTTCTAATGTTAAAAGTTTATAATGTCTAACCTAATTCAGAGTGTCATAAATTGATCAGTTTTTCTGCTGAAGGATAGGAAGTCAAAAAGGGATATAAGTAGTGTCTGTATAGTTTTGAGACTAATCTATCTAATGAGTAAATGCAAAGAGATTTAAATGATACAATAATGTTCGAAGAATGAAACTACAAAATAATTGCTTTGAAATAAATAGAAAACTAGCAATTAGGGCAAGAAACTTGTAGAAATCATATTATAAATGTGTCTGAAAGAAGATAAGACGATATTAATGAGCCCATCATGTAGGAGAGGGAGAGTGGATGAGATGTGATTTGGTCAAAATTAAAAATTAAGTAGACAATGTGCTCAATATGAAGGAAGGAAACAAGAAATAAACAAGTTACCAAATAAAACCAGTAACATTTAAAACAATTTTAATAGTTGGACTAAACTGAAATGTGCAACTGTAACTGAACAAAAAGCTTACAGTAAAATTAAATTTTTCTTTCTGCCTGCTGGGTACTTAAATTGAAGTTTTTGATGAGAAAACATGTTTTGCAAAACAACGATTTTTATCATAATACTTAGAGGACGCATTGATTGCTCAATCAGCCTTCTTCTTTTTCTTTTTTTCCCAGTTGTGTAGACACAATAGATGAACCGGAAATGTGTGAATTTTTTTAATGTTTTTCCCACATTCATACCGAATCACCTTTGCACAAGTATATAATATTTTAGATGACCTAAGTATTGTTAAAAACTGTCTAAAAAGTACGATTTCCCCAATATTTATGATTAGAAAAACCTATACGTTTTTCTAATTGCTCATTCTTCATGAAAATTCATATTTAGAGATTTTGTGGGTCACTGAATACAAATCTGATTTTTAAAATTTCAAGTGACTGATTCAATGCACTTATTAAATTTTTCTCTGCCATATTGGATTGACCATTTTAAATTTTAAAGATCTGATATTAGTTTTGTATTCATTGACCCAAAAAACCTGTATGTATAAATTTTCATGAAGAATGGGCGATTAGAACGTCTTGGGTCAGAAAATCATAAATATTGGAAAAATGATTCTTATTTGACATTTTTTTAACAATACTTAGGTCATCCAAAAAATTATTTATTAGTAAAAGAGTTGTTTGGTATGAATGTGGTGGTGGGGGTGGGGGTGGTGGGGAAATTCAGACGTTTCCAATGCATCTATTGCATTCTACAAGACCAAATGTCGAAGAGGTACCAAAAAATGCTATGTTTGAGCGATTGGTGCACCCTCTCGAATATGATAAAAAGTGTTATGTGAAACATAACAGTTTTCATCATAATTCATGAGGGTTTATTTATATATGTGTGTATATATAATATATATTTTAATATATTAATTTAAATGATACTGACTTTCATTTTGATTTTTCAGAGAAATATCACTGAAAATTCTTGCTCACAACAATTTAATTGGTCGAATTATTGGGAAAGGAGGCAATACAATAAAACGTATCATGCAAGATACGGACACCAAAATTACAGTTTCAAGGTAATGTATAGTGCCTTTTGCTCTCTGCATCTACTGTTTGAATTTTCTAGTGCAATTTGGAACTCGCTTTCAAAAAAAAAAAAAAACAAAAAAAACAAAAAAAAAAATTGCGTTTAGTCGTCATAAGATTCTACTGAGGAAAGAGAAAAAAAGTTGTTTTAACAAAATTGTCATGAAAAAAGCGGTTGTAATAATGACTTCCCTACTTAAAATCTCTCTTTTGTTCATTATCTTTTTATAAGAATAGTGTAATTCTCTCTATTGTATCAGTGTGATGCAGGTGGGGGATTTCTGAACCTTTTCTTCAATTCATATTCAATATGAATGGTTAAAAGGGATACTTTTGAATATTTGCTTTTAATGTTTGCTTCTTTAAGATAATGATTTTTGATGCTGCTAGCTTCATAATTATTGTTGACAAAATTTCATAAGTCATATAACATTGTATGGCCAGGAATAAATTAATATCTCATTGACCCCTAAATTTGACTGAAGTTTGTGGCATCGAAATTTAAATTGAAGAGAAAATGAATATGAAAATAAAATACAAATTTGCAAGTTTTTTGGAACGTGTAAGAACTATCATCGAAGTACTTGAACTATGCTTAACCAAAAAATTCGTGTAAAGTGGTGGTAAATAAAAGTAATCTTCCATAATAAAAAGCTAGTTTGGTTGGAAAGTTATTTTAAAAAGAATTAGTTCAAAACTTTATTAATCTCTATGTAATCTCTACGTGCATATACTGCTTATGTATTAATCTACCCTTGTACGTGACAAAGTATTTATTGTTTTCTTACTGTTGCAGTATCAATGATATCAATAGCTTCAATCTGGAAAGGATAATTACTGTAAAAGGTTCCATTGAAAACATGTCAAAAGCAGAAGCAATGATTAGTGCTAAACTTCGCCAAAGTTATGAAAATGACCTGCAAGCAATAGCAGTAAGTATATTATTATTCCTCTTTTCAGCTTGTCATCTCATCTTCAGTGTAGATGTTTTACTGCCTGTCATTTTTTCTGTTTCTCTTTGTACAAATTTTCTTTGGACAACATTAATCTTTTTATTCCAAACTCTCAGGTCATCTATTTTTGTAAAGTTGTTGCAAGTCTGAGATGGATTTTTTAGACATATTCTAAAATGGTTGAGCTTTGCCAAAATCCAAATCGCTTCTCAAAATGTATTTCTCCGTCTCCCAGATGAGCTGTAGTGACAGGAAGGTTTCAAAAGTGTCATTTCCATGAGAGGGGTATATTTCACACATGATTTACTTTGTTCCAATATTTTCAGGAAAAATAATATTGAAACAATTAATACAAACAATTCCCTAAAGCATGTCAGAAGATGAAAATTAATTCTTTGACAGGGAAGTTTAAAACCTTGTTTACTTCACCTGCTTCAGGTAGCTCGCCTGGAAATTTCTGCCAGAGAGACATTCTTGGATCCATTCATGCAATTTTCCTTTCAAGATTTGTGCTTGTGTTGTAATTAGTTGTGAGAGACTTGTCAAACGATTCTTCATAATTTAATTAGGCTTGACCTTATCCAGGGTTTAAGTCTATATGTCATGCAATCTATAATTTTTTTGTCGGATCTTCCAGCAACAAAATTGTACTGTAGTTTTGGAATATAGTGGTTTCTTCATGCATAGTCACCAAGCTTGTGGACAATCAGTCTCAATGACTTTTCCAATTTTGCTACTGAGATTTACAGGCCTGTAATTTTTGATTTTTTGTTTGACACCTTGAAAATCTGCATGAAGAGTGATTTTTCTGTATAAATGGTAATTTTCTTTTGTCTCAAGGATTTCCTGTACAACAGTACTGCTAATAGAGTTGCGGAATGCTTGAGGTATAAAGTTGGGATACCATCAGATCCTGTCGAAGAGATGGCACACAACCTATGCATTCCCCTTTCATTGTCTGAAACATCCGGATCCTCAAGTATTTCATTATCACTATTTTTCAGAATCTGGAGTTGATCAACAGACTGTGAGACCACCTTCAAATAATCAACATTGAATGATTCCGCAATTTCAGATGGATTAGTTATCATTCTTTCATCTTGAATGATCTCAGATGATTCAGTTATTACTGGCAGTTTTGTTTTTTTATATAAGAGTAAGAATCACTTTCCAACACCTAGAACAGTTCATTGTTCATACCTTCATCTACATGGTCATACTTCTTTTATTAGGCGATTAGAAATATCACTGTAAGCCATGTTGTGCTCTTGTGCACCAGTATGTCTATAGCTTAACCGTGCATGTTGTTTAGTTCTGGCTTGTCTTTTTGTCTTGGAGGTTGATTCTGATTTATCCCGACTTCCCTTATGGCTGGTTGTATGCGATTGTGATTTTATAAGTTTTTGTGTCCCATCTCTCAAACTCCTAATTTTGAAGAGACCCTGTAAGAATTTTTAAAATTTTTAATTAACTCTTACTACTGAGTGAGAATAAAATTGTAAATTGTCTAATTGACAGGAGAATTGTCTTGTTGATGAGAATATTAAAACTGAATGTCGTAGCTAACATTATTTTCTTATCCCTTAAAATCATCATAATCTTAATCATAAACATGTGTGATGAGAAAAATTATCTTGACATGTCGCTGGCCTAATGTTTCAAGGGCTGATGTCAGGGAAATTGCAAAAATGAGTTACAGATCTAGTTTATAATATGATCAAAAGATAGCAGAGGTCTCTGGTTTGGGCAATACAGCTGTTTTTTTTTTAAAGTTCTGTGTACAATTTGGACTTCTCTTTTGAGTTACAAAGTTGTATGTAAACATGGAACCCACAAGATTTTGAGGGAAAAACATGTTTTGGGGGAGTCTCTGCTTTTAAAAATTATATTTCCTTTCAAAACGTCAGTTGTCAGTCTGTGAACAACAAGAGTCTAAACCATTCACAGAATTTTCGCCACAATTAATATTTTCCAATTTATCTTGTTGATGTTGCTGCCTTTAAATTTTAACCTTTAAATTATAATTTTAATTTTTGGGTGTTCTTTATGTGAAGTCCTAGCGACATTTTTGAATTTTCCCTCTAGATATTTGATCCCTTTTCTACGCCTATTTGAAAGTATAATGTCCTACATACAACTTTGTTGGTTCAAATAATCCAGACTTGAAGTATTACAAAGTCCAATGTCAATACGTAATATTCAATAATTTGCTGCAAAATGATATTATTTGGAAACCAATGCTGCATTTCATTTCTATTGTCATCATTTCTATTTTAATCATTAAAACCAAAGTATATGAAGACTTGATACAGAAATGATATAAGGATACTCATAACTTCAAGGGCCTTTTTCTCGAAAGCAGCACTGTTCTACATAGAACCTTGTAACACTGAGCCAGTGATGTATCATTGTTTCTTCCTTTTTGGACCTCCTCACTTATTGCTATGTCCTGACTTTTTAGGACCCCTGAAAATTTTGAGTGTTTAGTTTACATTCTTAGTCTTTTATTTGATGTCCTTTTGCTCCAGATTTTTGTCCTGTCCTGCTCTTGTTTGTGGCCACTGACTCTTTAATACTGCTTTCACAATCTCTAATAGAATATACTTGAAATTCACATTGTTTAAGGTTTGTGAGATTGAGTAGTGAACTGAGAACTCGTACATCTCCATTTCTCTAGTAACATGGGAGCTAGCTGCAAGTTTATTAATTGGAGAAGTTTTTGCTAAGATAATACTTTTTTTATTTATCCTTTTCTGTGATTGAATGAAGAATGCACACTTGTGATTTTAGTCAGTCATTTTTGTCAATACAGATTTTCTCATTTCCATGTGCAGATTCACTCTCGACAGGTGTTGAACAAAGGGCCAGGTCGCCAGGTGTTGAACAAAACAAAACACAGCCTTGTTGAACAGTGCATCATTTAACAAAATCACAGCAAATACTTTTTATTAATTTTCATGTTGCGTTCCCCTTTATACAGTGCAATTAGTTTGAGATTGTTTCTGTACTGGCCCATTCAAAAATACTGGTCTGAATTGCATGGCAAATTCACAGTGGATACAGAAAATACATCCTCGAATATACCGTATTTACCCGAATAGAAGATTACCCCTGTTATTTTTTAATCTGAAATTGGGGGGAGGGGGGGGATATACCCAAATATAAGATGACCCTTGTAAACAATATAGGTGCTGTTTGTTCCAATATCATTACCAAGTTGGAAACATATTTCAAGTTATAGAAACTTGTTTATTAACATTATTATGCATAAATTGTTTTGTGCATATCTTTATTTCATACACTCTACGTGAATTAAACTTTCTCTATACTTAACCACATTCACTGTAATCATGTCTCTCAATCAACATCTTCACTTGTTTGATCATCAGTTAACTCATGTCCATCATTCTCATTCCATGTCACATCATCTGTGTCATCCAGACTTGCTTACACAGCACTTCTTGAAACCTTTTATTGTGGATTCAGTAGAAATATTATTCCATGCAGTTAGTACGCACTGATCAAGTTGTCCAACTAAAGGTTTTTTGATGTTGTCAGGGGGAGTTGATGGGCAATTCCCTAACAACAGCCTTTCTTCAGAATAGTCTGGAGTTGGTTCTGATGGTTTTGTTCAGTCACATCAAGGACTTGTAACTGTGAGGTCATGCCTCCTTGTATCGCTACTGTGTTCAGAGTAGCAACTTTCTTTTTCACTTCTACGGTGACCTATAAAGGTGTAAGGCCTGTAAGGTGACCTATAAAGGTATCAAGGATTAACAGTCCTCTCTGCTGTAATGGGGCTCTGTTGCTTGTTCCAAACGTCTTGAAGCCAAGAAATCATCAAGCTTTCAGTCATCTACCCAGATTCATTGCTGCAACACAAAGAGTAACCAGAATAGTGACAAAAGAGTGACAAGAACAGTAAGAACTGCAACACAAAGAGTAACAGAAATTTAATACTAAATTTAGCCACAAGCCGGAAATTTGAGGGCGTGCGGACGAGGGTCACTAAAAGTGAAAAATATATCGAAGGTATTTTACTGCATTGCCAATTTTTCAAAGCAAGAGGCGGAGTTTCCAAACATGGTTTGCTATTTCAATTAAAGGCTCTGTATATCAGGGTTCTCCTGCCTAAAGCCCATGTCACGATTTAGACTGCAGAAAAGAAACCAAAATTATTTATTTATTCCTAGTTACACGTGCAATTACCCTATTAAAATTAAAAAAATAAAAAAAAAATAAATAAATAAAAAAAACAAAAAAAAACAGAAGCATAATTATATTGAACATTGACTAGCAATAATAAGAAATATATTTACAAGTTGTCTGCAGAATGTAGCACTTTTGTTAGAGAAAATAACAGAAAAACAATAAACTTACTTGAGAATTAATTTTGAGACGCAAACAATTTTCAAAATCAGTGCCTTAGTCGATGATTCGTATCCATCGAATGAACATTGCAAATCAATCTTCAAATCATTTGCTAATCTTATCATCCTCCAAATAGGTGCAGTGTAAAAGGCGTTTGTTCTTGTTGGAATGACAAATTCATACTGTATATTACAACGAAAATTTGTTGATAGTACTTTCCAAGTAACTAATGAAAAGGAGTTCACTACAGTCCATCATGGAATTTATCAACTTAAACAAGACACAGTCCTTCAGATCCCTGTGTGATATTACGAAGGATATATTGCACAAAGAAGCAATTTCATCATAATTGTGTATAATTTGTGGTGATGGAAGATGCAGTTTCCATGCCTCATAGTTTAAGAATTGATGCTCAATAGACTCTAATTTATGTATATGAATCTCATAGTATGGTAATCGAATTGGAGAACCATATAACAAAGCTAACCTCACTAACAAGAAATAAAAGTTTCACAAAGCACTAAGATCTGTAAAATCCAAAGTCAGTCTCATCACAAAGCCCAACATTTGGAATGACAGAGTTAGACACTATATACTCAATATGCTGTGAAAACTTCATGTTATCATAAAAAATCACACCAAGATCTTTAAATTGAGTGACTGTATCAAGTTGTTACCATCTAGATCATAAGAATAGATTTATAATAGATAAGATATAAGATAATTTATAATAGATAGAGAATTTTTTACTTCGAATGTGCGAATCTCACAACCTTACACTTCTCTATATGTAGAGGCTAGTAGTTTTCAAGACACCATACAATAAGTCTAATTCACATTGAAACACATCACAATCTACCAAACACCGCTCAATAGATTTTAAAATCATCAGCAAATACGAGGAAGTTTGCCGAAGTATTCTCTCCTTCATGTCCTTGATGAATACAAGAAATAATAATGGTCCCAAATGTGATCCCTGGGGGACACCTGAGGGCACATTGTCTCTGGGGCAATACGATTTATATTTAACATTTTGAATCCCATTTTTCACTTATGATTTCCTTCAAATAAAAAAAAATATATAGTTAATACCAATAGATTCCAATTTGCGATTTTTAAAATTCATGATTAACAGAGTCAAAAGTTGAATAGTCAAACTTCCGAAAAGTCTGTATAGACAGTATCAACTTGATTGCCTGCTTCCACGTTGTTAAGGATAAAATGTTGGAAAAGGTTTGTGGTTGTTGATTTTTTTTTACATCTAAAACTGCTGCTCGTCAATCAAGACGTTTATTTGCAAAGTAAGGTTTTGTGTTATAATATGTTCCAAAAGTTTTCGAATTGAATTTAGTTTAGAAATAGGTTGATAATTTCTCACGAAGATCGATTATTTGATTTAAATTTGGGAGTTACGAAACTTCTTTTCCAAATGTTTGGTACCAAGTCCTCCTGCAACGATTTTGAATATAGAGTGTAATATAGGTGTTATATTAATATTATTCACCCATAAATTCAAAACAAATAAATATTGAATATTGCTTGGGCTGTAGTGGACTGATTGCTTGGACTGTAGTGGACACATCATAGATTTTCAGGAGGTGGTTTCATAGTAATACCATGGAGGAATAAGCATTAGGAAGGGAAAATCATGTAGAACAATGTAAAATTAGATTCATGCAAAAATCGACAGCTCTGACTTGGGGAGCCAGAGTGGATACTTTTAAACATTGTAGGAGCTGGCACAAGTGCACGGTATTGAATCTACTTTTTGGACATCCAATTTAGATCGTAATGTCATGTATTCCATTATTTGCATGCCTATAAAAAAAATTAGTAGAAGAAGAATCAATTGACATTTTTGTTTTGTTTAGTATTCATAAAATATATTCTGAAAACAATTTTACATGATAATACAGCAGTGCAATGCAGGTACCAAAGAATAATTTGGTATTGTAGACATTACACTATTCTTTAAACAGGTAAAGACGGAATCTACATATCTGTATTAATACAATTGTTAATGTATCTTCTCCTACTTTATAAGTCCACTTTGTAAATAGAACGATTGGAATGAATGGTTTTAGATCAACATAAAGGAATGACTTGCACATTGTATCAGATGTTGTGTGTCTTCAGAAACAATTTTTCTCATGGCAGTGACACTATTAATGCACCTTGTAATCATACTAAAAGTGGATTGTCTTAAAGTGTAAATATTTTGGAAGGGTAATAAATAAGCAAGATTTGTAGGTTTAAATTGAATGAGGAGGAACAAACTACACATTTGTTGTGGAAAGTTAGACAATTTTTTGTAAAAGAAAACCTATTTATTGAGCTTCAAAAATTTTCGTTGCTTTGCCTATTCATTTAAGAATTGGTGGTATTCCTCAAAACTGACTCCAGGATATTTTCGTGTAATGCAGATCTCTTCTTCTCTGACTACTTCAGCTGATCAGATTCTATCCTGTAGGCCACAGAATAGGAGCCACTTATAGTACAGGTAATGGAAATAAATATTTGAAGAATCTAATACATAAACAACACTCCAAATTTCTCAAGCATTGTATTTTACAGATGTGTTTCACTATTGTGCATTACTTTAATAAAACCATGACTAGTAAAGCTCTTAAGTTTTCTGAAGCTTATGGAATGGTGGAGGGAATAACACATGGAAATGTATCAAGTTAAAAATCTAAATCCAGTACTCACAATAACAATAAACTAATAAGCATTTTCAATTGGGCCATACGACTGAAAAAGCAATTATTATATAAATTCAATAAAACAATCAAATGCAACAGGCAGGAATTTATTTCCCATTCATCTATAGTAACTCATTATTACAACTCCAAATATTTCCTTAACCTTTCCAGAATTAGAGGGAAACTTGAAACTTTTTTTCTTTACCATGCCAGACAGCATTGGCACTATCTGGAAGCCCAACATTTCACCATCATGATCTACCACACTTGATAACTATGTACACTACCAAACAACTCTTGCAAATGAAGTGACACCATAAATGATTGCATACATAGTGGATTGTTGTCGGTAACAATCTTTTCACTAGTGGAATTGCTCTCGAGGATGAAATCTGGGTAGAATTATAATCTTGTACTGCCATCTGATGAGCATTACTGAAGTAGCATTTAAAATTACACATACATCTTAAAATGGATGCTGCCACATGGAAGCAACACTGGTGTATTCTGTAGTCCATACTCTTTAACAGCAAGAATTTTCCTTCCTTTTATGTATTCTTCGAAGGCAATACTTTTGCCAATTTATAAACTTGGCAATAATTGATATCCCTATCCAACAGTTTTGAATGGTATTCAATTATAGTGGACAAATAAAGTGATACTTCAGATACATGTTGATTGCTAGAATTAATTTGTAGAGTTAGAAATAATTTGGAAACTTGCAAGGAATTGTGTGAAGTTCATAGCTTAGGAAAATGCTACTACTGTTGCAAAAATGTTTTTCACAATCTCAAAAAATATTAAACCTTGAACTACAATGAAATACCTTAAATGTTTTACTACTGATGGCAATGGCAATATGTGAGTCACAAAGGGGGCTTAATATTTGTAAATGGACTCACCTCTCAGGAGACCAGCTGGAAGCTTCGAGCCTGCCTTGGCTGGGACAGTACCCTTCTTGGAAAGGCACCTCAAGTAGGAATCCCTTCATGCCGACATGGAAATCGGTGCGAGATTGCGACCTTCAGCAGGGGAAGGAACATTGTTACCTCTTGAGATAAAACATTTACTGCTGATGACTAATAACCAGCGCAGTTGCCGTTCTTGGAAACAATCAATCATTTGATATGTGTAATATTGGTGGGGAATCCAATGATTTTACACTGAATCAATAGCCCCTGCCCAGTGACCAGTGATAAATTTTGTCTGATGTAATGAACTTTGTGTAAATGAATAAAATTCAATTTTTATAGTAGTCACATGCCATTGCACACCATCAAATTAAGACTGTTCTTGCGGACATCAACAGTTCCAGGAATTATTTTTACTTTCTTGCCAACGAGTAGAGAGAAAGTTATGTAATCCTACTTGAAAAAATGGGGAATTTTCAACAGAAAAACTCGCTACAGGGCCCTGGTGATGAAAAGTGGATAAATCCAGTTGCTAATTTTAGGGGGGAGGGAGGAATTGCAAACGTGTGGTGTAGCTGGAATCCATGTTTTGTGGGTCGATGATATTGAAAAAAAAACAAAGCAAAACCTCTGTCTGTCTATGTGTGAACAACGGTAGTGGCTGAACCATTCAGCTTATTTTCTCCAAAATTTATATTCCCCAATCGATGCAACTGATTTCATGTTCCCTTGAATTTAAAACCAAAATTTTAATTTTGGGGATTACTTTACATGAAGACCCTGAGACATTTTTCAAACATTCGTGAAAATGACTCCATTGTTTTTGATTACATTTTGTTGTTGGATAGTGTGAAGGACATTTCAGGTCTCTTGTTTATTGAATTCCTAAAAGTTTTTTTGGAGTCTTCCTCCAACTAAAATGTTAGACACCTTAATCAAGTCTATTCCTTAAAGGTAGATTTGGAAATAAGGTCATGTAGTATTTTTTGAAAATTTAAGTAACTTTCGCGTAATTTCGCATAAAAATACAGATAAGAAAGTACGTGCTGTTTTAGCACCACTAATTTATAACTGTGGGGTTTGTTTGTATAGTGAGACAAAATACTGAAATTATTTCAAACTTCGGAACATTATTGATTTACTAATAGAAAACTTTCTCTCGGTGATCGAAAATTAGCTTTCTTTGTAGATTCAACAGTAATTAAATTACCTTAACCAAAATCTTGGGGTGCTCATTACCAAATATAATTTGTTGCACCTCTTTCAACTTTTTCTTTTGAAGTTGTTGTGGTTTCTGAAAAGGTTTCAAAAAATTTCAAATTGTTTCAAAAATAAATTGTGAAGTTGGAGATTTACTGTCTGAAATTCACTTGCGAGTTGAAGACTTTTCTTCTTATGAAGTGTGTAAAGGTTCTTTCAAAGAAGAAAATCTCTTAAACCTGCATTTATGATGCTTGCTGCCTAATGAGGATAACAAAAATTTGAAGAATTGTGCTATTTTATTTTTTATATACTACGCATATATCAAAAGTTATAGACATAATACAGAGGAAGTTATGGAACGCTGCAGAAAATCTATTTTGAGATTTCAACAGGAAAGGCTCGAGGCCGTGCCAATTTGAAACGAATTCTTTGAAGTTTGGTGGTACATTACACCACATCCCTTGGACTATGAAACTTTCTCAAAAATCGCTTCAATTTTTTTCTTTGCTGTTATTGTAAGAGCACATGTTCAAAATTTGTTGGAAACTCAAACAATTACGTTATTGAAGATGGAGGGTGTTTTTTTTTTTTCTTCTTCTTTTCTTTCTTTCTTTCTTTTTTTTCTTTTCTTTTTTTCTTTTCTTTTTTCTTTTTTTCCCTGATATGAAATGTATTCTCCACAGTTTGTTCATCAATTATTGTCATTATTGTCATGTCTTTCTCTGCCGCCCCCCCCCGTTTCTCCACACTCCTTTTTTGAAAATATTGTCATGTAATTTTCATTGAAATATGGGCTGGGACAAAAGCAAAAAGCTAGCCCACTTATGTGATATAAGAAACTTTTTAGCACTGTAGAACTGATAGTTTTTAGGTCACTAGGTAGGGTTTTTATATTGGATTTTTTGATTTAAATTAAAACTATTATTTGCTCGCAATTCCATACTTACATTGATTGACTATTATATTGCTTTATGAATATGGAGAAAGAATTAATTTAGAGTAAATTAAAAATAAATAATTTAGAGCGAGTTGAATGTACTCGTTCAGAATGCTTATGTTGTATTTGGATTCCAACAATATTTTTGATTAATAAAGAACACACTTAGGTGAAGTACATTGTTCTTTCTTTATGAGGGGTCATCCATCAATTAGGTGCAAATTTTGAGTATTTTCAATACCCCCTCTCTCCCTTGCAACACACCCTTAATGTGTGCTTGAACCCCCCTAAATAATTACACTTGTGACAACCCCCCCCCTTTAAATGCAAGAAGTGAAAATAAATTATAGCACAGTAAAAACAATTTGTATTTATTTTATTTGAAGGGGATATTAAAATTAATGATAATTAAAGTAGAAATTTGCAATGCTGGCTGCACCTAACAATGAGATTGGTGGCATGTTATGAGAGAAGGAACAATGCTTGGGCAAGAAATGGTTGATCACAAAGTATGCACACACCATCGTGGGTGATGCAAGAGCGAGAGCTTGTAGTGCTAATTTAAATGGATTCTCAAATACACTTCATATCAGTTTTAAATATTTTCTTCATAATTTTACAGATTAAAAAAGTTGAAAGAATATTTCCATTTATTGTAACAATTTACAACTGATAGCTTTAGTTTATTTAAAACTAATTAGTTAATATTTTAATGTTTAAATACAGGCCTCAAAAAAGGAAATATTTCAGCAAGTGTTGAAAAATTTACAAAAAAAAAATGTTATGTAGCACCTTAATTAATACCCCCCTCCCCGACCCCTATTTAACACTGCGTAACGCTGTTTCAAACCGCCTCGCTCTCTCTTTAGCGTCACATAATTTATGGACGACCCCTAAGAAATGTTGTTGGAGACTGAATATGCCATTAGTTTAATCAAGGATGGTATCATTGGCCCAATTTAGCTCCATCTAGTTATTCCAAGTTTTTGTTCATTTATTCTGCAGTTTCAGCAGGGTTACCTCACTGTTGGTTTTAATTTCATGATGTCATGTACCTTTGTTAACTGTGGATGTGTGTACCTTTTTAAAACTGTGGAATTAAAGAACGCCACCACAGAGTTTACACATGAACGGATGTATGCACTTTAGTTATTTTAGAATTTACGTATTTCATGGGTTAATCTTGTTGTTCATTCTTGCTATTTTTTTTAACATTTCAATCATAAGAGTTCCAGAATGTCCTCGACTTACAACTTTTGATATTAGTTTCTACCTTGTATCTCAATCGTTCCCTAATAGAAGTAAATTTAATCATTTGTAATTGTGAACAATATGAGTGGCCAGAAAAAGGATCCTGTTTGGGTGAATTATGACGAAATCGGACAGATAATGACTACATGCAAAATGCAAAACTTGCAACAAGAATGAAGACTCATTTGAGTGCAGGAATGCTCTGTCCATGCTGTTAAAGCTCTGCATCCACATAAATTATAAAATCGCAATGTTTATAATTCTTTACATCTATTTTCCTGAATGCGTTTTGTAATTTTTATTTCTTAATCTTTCTTTATTAATCAACAAAATAAATTCTAAAAAAAAAATATTATTTGATATCTTGCATAAAGCAGAACTACCATAATTGTAAATTATTGATCATGGGCGATTATAGCCTTCCCAGCAGGTACCCTTGTTATGATTGTGAGAATATTTTATATAGAGAGATGTTATTAAATGACTGTCAACAGTATAATGAAGTCGGCAACGTAAACAATCATATTTTTGATTTGTGTTTTGGCAGTATTTATTTGAAAGTGACTGAAATGGAAGCTATTATTAGCGAAGATAAGCATCATCCAGCACTGAGCATACACATGGAAATGAAAACTAATCTAAAACTGAATAATGCACCAACTTATAATTGGCAGAAAGCGGATTATATGGAGCTCAATGGTTTCTTTTTGAGAAGTAATTGGATAGAACTTATAAACTGGAATCCGTGGATGACAAGGGTACCTGGCTATATAGGAAAATTCATGAAGGAATTGAATAATTTGTTCTAGTATATATTGATAATACAAAAACTTACCCTTGTTGGTTCTCCAATGAATTGATAGATAAATAAAATAGAACTTAAGAAAGCAGTACATGCCAAATATAAACAAGCAAGAATAAACAATGATAATAAATGCTTTAAAAAATTGCGATCGGAATGTAAAAATATTAATGCGAAATGTTACAACTTCTATATAACAAGATTTGAGGATAAGATAAAGACAGACACCAGCCAATTTTGGAATTTTATAAAGAATGAGATGGAGCAACCTATTTGCGATGTTCTTTGAGAGCATTTATACAAGTAATCTTGATGATTCCACCTTTGAACCTTCAATTCAGCATGAAGAAACCCTAGCAAACCAAGTTGTTAATCTTTCCGAATTCCATGTCTGTCTTGATGATGTTTTTCAACAACTTTGGAAACTAGACGATGGGATACCAAATAAATTTCTCAGAAACTGTGCCATAGGACTTGCTAAGCCAATGACGCGTATCTTTAGTAAATCACTGGAATTAGGCATTTTTCCAGCAACATGGAAAATTTCTTACATTAGCCCAATACATAAATCCGGATGTGGCAAACTACAGACCAGTCTGCATTCAATCATCTATTTCCAAACTGTTTGAAAAGGTTATTTTTCCACAAATAACTTTTCCTTTTAAGATCATCATGTCAACAAAACAACATGGCTTCTTCAAAGGGAGATCTACAGACCAACCTCTACCTATATGTCAATCACATACTTGAAGGAATGAATCAAAATAAAGATGTACACACAGTCTACACGGTTTTAGTAAATCCTTTGACACAGTAGATCACGACATTCTATGCAGTAAATTGAATCGATATGGTGTACAAGGTGGAGCAGTGAATTGGTTTTAGTCATATCTGACATATCTGCAGGTTCGAGTAAATGGTTATATTTCATCTATGTATAAAGTAACCTCTGGTGTCCTGCAAGGTTCACATCTGGAGCCAATTTTATTTACCTATTTTTGTCAATGATATTGGGAATAACTTTAAATCAGAATACTTGTTGTACGCTGATAATTTGAAAATCTTTAAAACAATAAGTAGTGGCCACGATGTTTACTCTCTTCAACAAGACATCAATGAACTTAATAAATGGTGTGAAAAAACAAGCTGCAGATGAATATTGATAAGTGTACGGTGACATCTTTCTCCCCTTCATTTCATTGAAGACCTATGACATGTCAATTAAATGTCCAATCAACTTCAGGAAGTCGCATCTGTGAAAGATTTGGGTGTCACGATTGATAATAAGTTGAGATTTTCAAGCCACGTAGACGATATCACATCTAATGCATATAGAGTTCTTGCATTTATACTCAGATCAGAAAGAGAGTTCAACAATGCACACACATTATTTATCTATATTCTACCTTGGTCCGCCCAAAACTAGAGTACTGTGCTGCATTTTGTTCACCATATACAAATCTTCTAATTGGTAGAGTGGAAAAGATTCAGAAAAAGTTCAAGTACATTATGTATTATATTATATGAACATTAGAGGATATGACATGGACATCCAGGATGTCTACATTGAATTTACAATTGATAGTCTTTTGAAACAGAGACAAATTGTAGATCTTATATTTTTTTATAAGTCTATTCATAGAAAAATAGATTGTTCAGAAATATTAGAACAATTTGAATTCATCAAAACCAGGTTTGAGAATCAGCAGATTATTGAACTCAGTGAAGTAGTCGAAAACTTACGTATGCCAAGGACCAAAAAATAGAACCTTGTAAATGAATATTGTACTCATATCGATTTTTTTTGAAGGTTCTACACAAACATTTTTGTCAAAAATAAGAAGCATAATACTTGCTAAATGATATTAATATTGATATTCAACATTATATTATGTTTGTTCAATGTTTATATTATAAATTAATTTGTTATTTTTCTATATGCATAATGCTGATTGGCGTAAATAAATAAGTAGATATAAATCGGGATTTAAATCAGTGATTTAAATCAAGTGCTTTAATCACTGAAACCCTATCATTAGGTGAGCATTTAAGTGTTACTGATTGGAACAACAAAATTTAAACCAAAACTCGAAGAAGTAATGACCAACAAGCTGTTCTAATAATCAAAAGACACTTCGGAAGAGAGATGATTGAAGAGACTGAACTAAGAATCCACAGCATGATAACTAAACCAATCCTAGTGTACAGTTGTGAGATCTGAATAATAAAAAAAATGAGCAACGAAGACCAGAGGCATTGCAAAATGAGATTTCTACCTCATCTTGCAGGAGTGACACTAATGGATGGCAAAGGAGTAATCACTTCAAAAACAGGCTAAAGATGAAAAATATAATAGAGAAAACTGCTCTCTTGCATTAACAAAATGAAACGAGGAAGATTACCAAAAGCAGTGTTGTAGTACAAACCAGTAGTGCGAAGGGATGTGGGAAGATCACAAATGAAATAGCTAGATCAGGAACACCTAGATGTGTAAGCTTCCTGGTCTATTGGGAAAAAGGAACAGGTGTTAGGCTTAGCAACCTGCAGTTTATGATGAAAAAAATTGCTGTTTCATAACTCAACATGCAAATAATGACGGCCTCTTCCTTGGAACCTTACTGTTGAATGACATCAGGTCTGTTGTAAGCAATGTAATGATGGCAATTCTACTCAAACATCTTCATTTCGATAGATAATCAAAAAGATTTTGATGTTGATAAAAATATTGTTGTTTTAAATACAATAAAATAGGTAGTATTTTCCCATCCTATTTCCATTATAATTATTGTACATAATTGAGTTATATATAATTATTTGGTCACGTCTAAATAAAATGTTAAAAAGATATCTTTATCGAATGTAAGGAAGGAAATAAAAAATAAAGGACTTATGTCCACTATTATTCATATTATAAATAATGATTTGTGAATGAAAGTGAATAAAGGGAAAAATAGCAAAATACATTATTATTATTTATTTATTTATTTATTCAGGCTGTTGAAACGGATACAAAATCTACATATCAGTATGATAGAAACATACATATAATTTTGCATCTCACCGAGACAAAAGTCTGTGTAGCTGTAAATTGCAATATAACTATTTTAAATCTTACAATTTGTAGATGTATTTTTACTTTCCCGTATACATATGTACATACGGAGTAATATACATAGAATAGGAAAAGTTATGTAATGCTGCGTAAAAAAAGGGTGAATTTTCCGAAGAAAATAATTCGTTGCCAGGCCGTGATAACGAAAAAGTGGATAAATCCAGTTGCTAAATTAAGAGAAAAAATCCACTAACACGTGGTGTAGCCAGAATACCTGTTTTGTGGGTCCTTGATACCGAAAAATGAATTGAAAGCAAAACGTCCGTCCGTGAGTCTGGTGGATGTGAACAACACAAGCACCTGAACTATGCATACGATTTTTTTGCAAATTGAAGAAACCCCTGTCCATCTTGCCCGAGATGAAGCTCTGTGATTTTGAAAAACATTCATTAATTTTTAGGGGTACTTTACATGAAGCCCCCGGACATTTTCGAAATTTTCTCAAAAATTGCCCCAAATTTTTTCTTTAAATTTGTTGAAAGAATAGAGTTAAAATACATTTATTGAGATGGCGTATGTTCGATTTACACCATTAACTCTGAGTTTTCAAAAGTTGCAAAAGTTTCAATTTTATTCACCGCCCACCTCCAACTACAAAATTGAGGGATAGAGATACTTGCTTCAAATAAAATTAGTTGTTCCTAGTGAGTTCTTTCTTTAAGGTAATCTACATTGTTTGAAAATTTTAGTAGTTTTGGCACAATATCGCATGCAATATGTGCTATTTAAGATAACAGAAACCAGAGTTTTTCAAAATCGGCTCTAAATGTTGTCTTTAAACTTTTGGTAGGGATAGGATGAAATGTACTCTGAGATGACATAAGCGCCATATTGCTCTATTCTTTTTGTTTTTCCAAAAATTACAAAAATGTTATTGTGGAAATGTTAAAAAATTATATTAATGAGTACATGATCTTTAAATAATGTCAAGTAAAGTTTCTGGAAAACTCAATTGTTTTCTGTGAAAATGAGCCGAAAATTTCGCATTTTCAGAAAAGCTCAAATGTCATTTTCTCATAAATGGCACCAAATTTTTTGCTTCAAAGTTTTGGAACGAATAGTGCTAATTGCACTCTTCAAAAAACTTCATTTGAACTTTACGTCATTAAAAACTTGAACATTTTCTCAAAAAGAGTTTCAAATTTCGCGTATTGAGTATTGCTTAAACAGCATTTTCTTAAAAAAGATTCCAAATTTTTTTAAAAAATTGCCATTTAGGACAAGATTTTACTGTTCTTTAACATTCTGAAATTAATATTTCCGTTCTACCAGTAGGAAACCAAAAATTTAAGAAAATTAACGAGGGGGGGAAAAAGGCGGTGATAGATTGCACGAGTATGTGACAATTCCGAATAGTTAGCCCAGACCCAAGGAAATAGAAAACTAATAAGGAAAAGTCAGTGACATTTTGTTGCACCACTAGTTTGTAACAAAATTGATTTTAATATGAGGATATTCGACAATAAATATAGTAGGGTAGAGAGTACAAATGGGGATATAATTTTGCGTAGTTGATATAACATGTAGAATTAAGAGATGTGGACATAGGTTTATAAGTTTGTATACATAATGTAATGTTATGTAAACAGGTGCTTAATCTGATAATGATTTTCAAAGAATTATCATCTAAGTGTATTAACCATTGTCTAATTAGCTTTTTTTCAATTTATTAGAAATTAGAACAGGAAGAGATGATCAGTCTAATTGCTGTGGAGCTTAAAGCATTATGGAGCAAAACCTTGAACGTACTGCATATATCTGATCAAGCCATCTGTGCAAAACTGGCAAACTTGAAAGAATATGGGCAATGCAGAAAGAAACAAAACTTATTGAATGAATTGTTTGACACTACCATGGTGAAAGGTGAGTGGATTAGCAAAGAGGATGAGAATCTCCACAAACTGCAAATTGAGAGCAAGGACCAGACTGGTTATACCACTGGCAAATGTGCTAGTGCAGAGTCCAGTCACCCCATGCAAGCGAAGGAAGACAATGGAAGAGACTTACAAGCTCATATATACCTCAATGTTCCAAAAGTTACACGGTCTCATCCGACAACAGCAAATGCAGTCCTTGGGAGGATGAGAAAGATGCATTAACGAGCTCAAGGAAGCACAATCCAACACACTTTGCAAGACCCTTGTTACAAGCTTGAAGCTGTCGTCCTACAGAGCAGGAAATACATGCCGCAAGCTTTGTGATGAGGTCATTCAAATCCCAACCCCATGTCCATCAGCAATCTACAAGGCTCTGCATGAGAGCTGCTTGGGTGAAGAAGCTTTTGGTGAGCATGCCTCCTCTGGAGAAGTGGAGCATACACTTTGACAACAAATGCAATGATGACTTTGAATACCTTGTTGTGGTCCTCAAGAATTAAGCAATAAAAATGAAGTTGTCTATGATGAAATGGAAAGATGGGAAAGCTGAAACAATCGCAGGACTCCAGGATATAGAGTAATTCAACCTATGGGGATCAGTTGTGATGATTTTTGCCAGTATTCAACAAGCTTGAATACTGGCAAGAAGACAGATGATTTAGTTCGGCTGTAGCAAAGGTTCGAAAAGAAAGATCACCTCAAACGAAAGTTCATCAGTTCCTAGCACCATGTGTTGGATTGAGTTCTTCGCATTGTCATGGACGATCAGCTCTTTGGGTCGACTAAATCACCAAAGATCAAGTAGTTCTTTGTGCAGGATATAAAGAACAGTTATGATAACATTGCGCAAAGCAACCAGAGCTGTGAGCGTGCGATAGAAGTTATGTAACACTTGCACAAATTCTGCCGCATCAAGGACAACCTCCCACTGACATTCATCCTGCCCAATGATATTATCGTGAATAAATTGACTTTCATGTGTGTTTGATGCCCCTATATAATGTGGTATATGTGACTCTAAAGATTGTGTTCAATTTTATACCTGCTTACAGTGACAGAGGCAAAGAAGTCAGTTTGTCAGTTTCTTTGCCCCCCTCTCTCTCTCTCTCTCTCTCTCTCTCTCTCTCCTCTTTTATATACACGCACGCGCACACACACAGACACACACACACACACACACAGACACACACACAGACACACACACAGACATACACACACACAGACACACACACACACACACAGACACACACACAGACACACACACAGACACAGACACACACACAGACACACACACAGACACACACACACACACACACAGACACACACACACAGACACACACACACAGACACAACACACACACACACACCAGACACACACACACAGACACACACACACAGACACACACACACAGACACACACAGACACGGACACACACAGACACGGACACACACAGACACACACAGACACAGACACACACAGACACAGACACACACAGACACAGACACACACAGACACAGACACACACAGACACACACAGACACAGACACACACAGACACACACAGACACAGACACACACAGACACAGACACACACAGACACACACAGACACACACAGACACAGACACACACAGACACACACAGACACACACAGACACACACAGACACCACACAGACACACACAGACACAGACACACACAGACACACACAGACACAGACACACACAGACACAGACACACACAGACACAGACACACACAGACACAGACACACACAGACACAGACACACACAGACACAGACACACACAGACACACACAGACACAGACACACACAGACACAGACACACACAGACACAGACACACACAGACACAGACACACACAGACACACACACACAGACACACACACACACAGACACACACAGACACACACAGACACACAGACACAGACACACACAGACACATATATATACACACACACATATATATATATATATATATATATATATATATATATATATATATATATATATACACAGATATATACACAGATATATATATAAGTAATAATTTCACAAGTGCTGCTCTATTTATCTCTGGACAGTTACATTGACAGTTACAATTATCAACATGAAGTTTTAACCTCTTCAGTCCACAGGTGCACATATGTGCACCTCTATTTCTAAGTACGTATTTCAGTGTGACCTTCGATTTTTTCTCTTTACTTGACGATTCGCGTTTATTAACCTTCAAGCTTTTTAATTTCACCAAGCATGGTGTTTCTGTGCACTTGTGTATTGAATTAGGCGAGGAAGAAAGTTAGTCATTGTAGAAGATGGCGGCCCGTTCTCAGCGGCGTGAGAGAAAGCATTTTGTTAGCGTATTGTATCATTAGATGACGTATTTTCTGTTTTGTATCTATTTTATAAAGTATATAGAATAGCTTACTGTCCTCGGAAAGTGAAAAAATGCATTTTTACATGCTCTGTATGCATTTGTTTTTGTTGGTACACAATGTGCACCTTGGGTCATTACGTTAATTTGACGTTATGGGACTATATCTTTACGAAACATTTTTTCCGTTGGAACTCCGAGGACTAAAGAACAGTTACTCGAATTTCTGAATCAAAATGATGTTGAATCATTTGACTCAAGTAATGATGATGAATTATTTGCTGATAAGGAACTCTTGCCTGCAAAACTAGTTCTGATTCTGAATCAGAAAACAACATTCAAGACTCTACTACAAGAGAAGATTTCTCCTGAATGCAGGAATGATATGCTGTGGAAAACGAAAAGTATGATTGACAAGGGACCTATTCTTGATGATGGGGCAGCTCCACGAAGATTGCAACGACCCGAAAGGTATTCTAGAAGCCTTCATGGAATGTTTTCCATTGGAAGTTTGGAAATTATTGTCATACCAGACGAATCTGAAATATATGCAAGTTTCTTCTGTATATGTCACGACCTATGTATCAGGAATTTTACATTACGTAGGAATTGAGTTAACAATAGGAACTCTCGAAATTTCACAGGCTGAGATGTATTGGAGTAGACTTCTCCGTTTTCCGCTTATCAGCGATGTAATGCCTTGAGAGGTGTTTCAAAACTGGGAATAATTTTCATTTTGTTGATAATATTTCACCTCATGATCCTGATGAAAATCCTTGTCAAATGGAGAGACAAACAAATGTCTAACACTACTGTCCTCGTGCGTAGATAGCACTTAATAGGATACATGTGAAAGATGGTCGTAACAAGAAGGGGAAAAAAGTATGTACCACGCTTTGGTGTTGTACAAGCATACAACAAAATAATAAGGGCATTAATCTATGTAAAAGGAGAAATAACAGCAGACAGCTACATGTTATAGTTGATACCAATGATAAGGGCAGTGCTGAAAATTGTAGGCCAAGAAAGAAATCCAGGCAAGTAGTAAGTTAAGTAGGAAGAAGTAAGATATGATCAAATTAGTCATTTTCCATTTTTCTGTGATGATAAATTTCTAACAAAATGAAGAAAGATTGGTTGCAAATTAAGAACAAGAGTAAAATTCACGAAGTGAAATATGTATTTGTATGTGCTGAAACGTAACTGTTTTTTGAAATACCTTTCAAAAAATCGTAAAATAACGAAAAATGTGGAATTTTGCAATAACAATAATTAGAGTATGCAATAAATAATTTTTCCAGATTTCGATCTTCGATTATATCCTGATTTCTATTAACTGTTTATGATTATTTCTAGCTAACATTTAAGTAGGAAATTTACGGTACTGACCTGAGGTACACATATGTGCACCAACGATTTCCAAAACATGGAAAGTAAAATATAATATTTTTGATATATTTGCTTCTTTTACATACCAAACAACATAATTGTGCAATAACTACCAGAATTTCATTACGCATTTGTCACCGGGTCTGAAGAGGTTAAACTACATTGATTCAGCATACTACCCAAAAAAAATCTTCCATAAGTTGCATATACTGTTTGGATTTTGTGAAGTTAAGATAGAAGACAAGAAGTCTTGTAGCCCTTTTGCAATAAAATTAGTTTAATTCAAAGAAAACACTGGTCTCGGAGACCGCCATTTGTTATTGGGCATTTAAAGTGGGATGTAAAGGTGAAATAAATTATAGACCTGTTTCAATCAATTCTTATATTTCTTTAGAGTATTGAAAAACATTGAACTTGTTGAAAAACTGTTTAATTATTGTAAAACATTGAAATTGCCCCTAGAACCCATGCAATCTCCTCCGTTGTCTAAAACCGTACAATGTTAATACAACTGGTCTTTGTGAGCTAGCAAGGAATTCCTCAAGAATCATTTCTGTGCTTTTTTGCTCTCCCAACAAGTTAATTTTCTCTTCATCAGTTCAACAATTACTTCTGCAAAATTAAATTAATTGTCTAAAGTGACATTCCTGTTAGACCCTTCAATAGATTTGTGTACACGAAGCATTGCTTGAGTAGGGTACTAAATTTTTCTCTTCTTGAGCTGGGATGGCCCGAATGCATTGGGCGATCTATTACAATATTTTGAAAGTAAAAATATTCAATATTTGAGAAAGTCGCCCTAAGAGCGTTTATGGAAACACCCTTCTCACAGACCACTTACACACTGAGTGAAACAAACAGTCTCCTCTCGCACCACTACCAAAACATACGGAAAGAGAAACTACCAGTCTCACAGACTGCCACGACACCCAAAAATGCCCCTTAAATGCAAACCGCTTAGGCTAGAACTAAACAAAACTCCGCTGATTGATAGAAGAGGGTCAGGAAGGAAGCTACTATGACTGTCAATGCTCTCGCCCACTCATATCAGTCATTATTGCATAAACCAATTTCTTAAAATGATAATGATTTTCCTGTTAAATATCGTACATAATTCAGATTCAGGAAATTGATAGTAGCTGCAATGAACCACATATACAAAAACATATTATGAAATTTTAAAATTAAATTTATTAAAATAAATCAACACATCTACACTGGAGAATATTTATTAATATTCAGAATAAATAATGACAATATCTATCTAAGTAAATAAATATGAGTAATAATTAACATTTTCAAGCAAAATATTTAGGATGGTTGGCAATTTGCAAAAAGTGTGTTAAGAAAATGGGGAAAATTAGCTTTATGAATTATTTCTTAAATAATTTGAATCCATATTTATACACATAGCAACATGACTAGAGTTTCCAAATTCAGAGGGAAAATATCCATCCCTAGTAATGGGTTATCATTCATTATTATTCATTATTTGTAAGTGTTCCTTACGAAATACGTATGGTTATGTGAAGTGTTATCAAGATATTTGTTTCATCAGCATACATGGAAATGCCCAAACAGGTTGGGTTGGACCAATTCAGTTTATATTGTGCACCTAAGGAATATAGAAAAGGAGGAAGAACAAAATGGTTTGGTGTGCCATGGTTTCTGTACATGACTTCACTGTCTCGAACTCTTTGCCTGCAGACCTACACCAGAGAATATTTATTAAAATTTGCTGAGAATAAATAATGACAATATCTCTGATCAGTTTAAGTTTTTCTGAAATAAACCTTGTAAAATTGGTTTTAATATACCATAAATATTTGAAATATTGCTGTGCAGTGTATTGTATTTTCTAATTATTAAACGTGTTAGTGAAAATCTGATTTTAATATTGACATAACCCATTATTTGGAAAGTATTATATTGTATAAGTATACATTTTGGTTTGATGGTATTTAGTCGCTGCATTTTTTTGGAGAGAATGTGTTCTGCAAAATATGAAGACAAGAAAATCCATAAACATATACCTTAACTAGGTTTTGAAGCAGATATAAAATGAAACCTGCCGTCTTTTGCCTTTCACTTGCAAAGCTACAGGTCATGCTTTAAAGGTAACACTAGAATGTTATCTGAATAAACACTACCTGGACATTTTCTTGTTTATTCAGAGGAAATACGGCGTTTCTGTCATGTGTTTGCTCTCTTGTTTTTAAGACCATTTTTTTGCACTTATTATCTGCAATATATAAATGTTCACTAGGTACAATATTGTGCTTGGGCCATGTCTTTCTGGGCATATTTAAAGTTTCAGATTGTAAATCGGTGTGCAAAGTTTCTCGGCAGAAACATTGCACATAACCATCAAAATTTAGCACACTATGCAACCAAATAAGTACCTCCTGGTATACATCGGCCGTATCCAGAACAGACCTTTGTGGAATACCACTTGAAGTAGTGTTTAGCAGCGATAAGGGTTTTCCCATTCCCACAATATCTCAGTTTATCCACTGACGCAATTTTCCATTCTTTCCAAAAGTTGCAGTGCAATGGAATCTTGTGTACTGATCACCTACACTTCAATGGACACTATATAGAGAAGAGGCAGGGTACTGGAACCCAATATTGTGAACCTGACAAAATCTGAAATTAAAACAGTAAATTTAACTTTTTTGGTCCAAAGATAAGATATTTTGAAATAAACATTTGTATTAAATTAATTTGTAACAATTTTTATCTACTTAGCTACTTAATTGTACCCAAGGGTAGAGAAAGGAATATTCATTCTCCCTTTTAAGTAGACTTCTTTATTTTAGACAACATGGACTTTGTTGACGTTGGTTCTTTTCATAAATAAAATATTTTTTTAACTTTCTGTCAAAGCTATCCGCTTAATGATAAACTAAACATAGAAATGTTGCTATGTATCATGTTGTGTGATCAGATAATGCCAATCATGTCATTGTTGACAAAAGTGTGTGTTTACGGATATAATTTTAAGTAGAATTAGAATCACAACTTCTTGAAAAAGTTTTATATGCTCAATATCCATATATATGATTATGTTAATATGGTGTAATTCATCTTCATGTTAGTGTAAGAAAATTTATTTTGTAGCCCCAGAGTATGATGTTTCCTGGACTACATCCAATGGCAATGATGTCCACATCAAATCTTGGCTATACATCACGTGCTGCTGGTTTCCCTGGAGGCATGTATGGATCAGGACCAGCACCATACCCTCCAATGTATCCGAGCCCAATGCCTTCTCAACCTGGAGGTCAGCAGGGGACAGATACCCAGGTAGAATGCATGTGAAATATTTTGTGGTGTTTGTTTCATATCCAACATAGCCTCTTTCACCCTCCTTCCCTACCAGGAGCTGCATCCATCAACTTCTTGTATTGTCACCAAGAGAGGAGGCGCTGATCAGTCAATACTGATAAACATAATGCCATAACTTCTTATGACTGTTATTTTGCAAATATATCCCAAAAATTGGCAATTAGTAGTGAGATTGACCTAGTGAATTAAATTTATTTTTAAAAACTCGCTCTCATTGTCTTTTTATTGAGTTACCATGGTATGTATTTTCCACATTATTGTTTTTGTTAACCAGGAAACAACGTTCTTGTACATCCCAAATAATGCAGTAGGAGCCATTATAGGGACCAAAGGCACTCACATTCGCAACATCATAAGATTCTCAGGAGCGTCTGTGAAGATTGCCCCATTGGAGCAGGAAAAACCTCAGGACCAGCAAACTGAAAGGAAAGTAACTATCGTTGGTACACCTGAATCACAGTGGAAGGTAAGTTTCATAGAAAAAAGGGATTTTGTAATATATGCTATATGGAATATTTTCCCCTTCAGATTCAAATATACCCATTCAACATCAAGGAAGACACCTTACTTAGGAGTTGTCTTGCGATTTGGGTTATTTTGTGGTTATTGAGTTGCTAATAGTTTGTTGCAGTTGAGTAATATATCGTTAGTTTATGGTTATATTGTCTACAACATGGTGTTTGTCAATGGGCGGGTCCCTTACATCTTTGTACTTCAAGTTTAGAATTTTTACTGTTACCTTAGATTCCCCAGATTCAGCTATTCCACAATATTGTGGGAATGCTGATGAGGTGTTGTTGACATTAATAAAGGATGAAATAATTGAAGTCAACATAGATTTATTTAGAGAGCCAGCTTTCGATGGCTTTGCCATCATCATCAGTCTTGAATTGAACAACAGAAAATCTTAAGAAGTGAAGAACAATGAAGGTAATACAAGTAATAAAAATATTGAAATTAATCCTAAGTACATTTAAAATTGTTTTTGTGGGGATTATTCCCTTATATACTGTTGTCATTCACATTTCCAAATCATTAGCAATTGCAAAAGGGGTCCTGCAGGGTTCGAGTGTAGGACAATAAATGGTATTCCCATATGGATTCAAAACCCAGGAACCGATCTCTTTGCTGATAATATGAATGTTTTTTGCAATAAAGAAAAGGTAAATAGTATTATATCAGGTGTTTCTAATTGGTTTCATAACAATAAATTAACAGTAAATGAAGGGAAAATTGTTACAAAGCAGTTTTACATTTTAAATTGGACCACATTCTGCAAATAGGAACCAATCCTCAAATTGCAAAAAATGAGTTAATGCTATGTTCCTTAAGTATCACTCCATGTCCTGCATAAGTGATATAACCACTCACTCACATGCTTATCCCATCTCTGAACTGATTATGTAAATACTGAATGGGTATGCCACACCTTTCTGCAGGTGGTGTAGTTCCTTTCAGCAGAAAAGTAATTATGCTTTGTGGCATTATGCAAACCATTCTGGAGCAAGTAGTCCTTTGTTTACGAGAATTGTTGGTTGTTGTTGTTGTTGTTTTTTCCCTCCAAATGGTTATTCCAAAAGTCTCATACAAGAAGTGCTTTACAATAGGGTACGAAAGGGAATAGCTATGAATGATTTAAGCAGGGAGAAAAATGTGTACAGTTTCATGACAACTAGACCCCAGATTTTTAGGTTTTAAAATGTGCATTTTGGATGCCTAAAATAGGTTGTTTCAGCATCTCAGGCTTTTTCAATGGTAGAGTAGGCACAAATAAAAGGTACAAAAAACATGAATCAATATTAGAACCAGTATTGTATATTTTGTGATAATACTATTTAGTTTAATTGTTTCTCCTCTAGTTAGAATTATTCATACCAAGTTTTCAAGATGCACTCAAGTTTGTAGGAAACGTCAATAAGCTAAGAAAAATTCTCAGCTGGTGTAATAAGATCCATGCAACCACAATGATTGTTTTCTTTGGCGGAAATTCAAATGCTTTATCTTTGTTAGAAGCTGAGGTTGGCTTTTCCAGTGAGGAGCTACTGGAATGGAGACTTATTACAAGATCCTTGTTCAGTATGTTCATTTCTTACTATCTTATAGATTATTCGCAACTTAAAATTAATAATGTCCTTGTTTGTTTTGGTGAAACAAAGAAATCAAATTAAAAGAAGCCACAGTCAAAAGAAATTAGGGAAATTGGTCTCATTTTAGGTTAGTTAAATAGGACCCTTTTAGGCACTACAAAATTGATGGGTTTTAGTTCAAATAACCCAAAAATGTATTTATAAAACTTAATGTAAAACACTGATTTTTCTTGCATCAGATCAGTAATTGAAGCATCAAGAATTTATTTGCCCTAAAGTCTACATAGCAATCATAAAGGATATGTAGAATGAGAAATCCCCTTGAAGTTCTAACAATGGGACTGTTTAATGGAACAAGTGACAGGGTTGGAACAAATGAGAAAAAAAACGAACAACAATAAACAACGGATAGTAGATACAAATGATGTGAAAATTTCCTGGTCGCAGTCGTGGGAAATGATGGTAGAGAATGAGAAACTATACTTCATTTTTATTAAGAACTCCTTTACAGGGAGGTTTTCTGAGATTAAGGTGAAACAACGAGATAGTGCTTGTCCAACATCAAATCTATATGAGAATAATTTGTCACCATTGTGGGTCAGTGCAAAGCTAATTCCAGCCCCAAAGGATACGAAAGTTATGTAATACTGCGGAAAGTCAATTTTGATATTTCAACGGAAATACACATTTTGGGGACCCCTGATACTGAAAAAGTAGTTCTTTTCAAAATGCCCTTCCGTCAGTCTGTGAACAACTGTGCTGAAACCATAAGTATGATTTCTTCCAAAATGAATAATCCCTGGCCGATCTGGTTCCACTCAAGGCTCCATGATTTTGAAAAACATTCTTTGAAATTTGGGGGGACTTTACATAAAGGCCCTCAGGACATTTTCAAAATTTTCTCAAAACATGTTCCAAATTTTTTCTTGAAATTTCTTGTAAGAATAGAGTAAAATACTCTTATAAATGTAGGTACGTCACATTTTCATGGTTAACTCTGAATTTTCGGAAATTGCAAAAGTTTGAAACTCTTTCGGCATCTTCCTACAACCACAAAATTGAAGATTACAAAATTACAAAATTTTAATTTTTTTGACTTCTCTCACATTGTTAATATTTACATTGGCAGCGATTTGTTCACGTTATTACATTTATGTGTAGATGTGCTTTAAATAAAGTCATATAAAGTTTCTCGCAAACTCAACTGTTTTCTGTGAAAACTAGTTCAGAATTCCGTATTTTCAGAAATGCTCAAACATAAGTGGCATAAATGGCTCCAAATTTTTTCTTCCAACTTTTCGAACGGATAGTACTAATTGCACTCTTTAGTAAGACTGGAAGTTCATTTTGGGAGTTGTTGTTGTTGTTTTCTCTCTCTCTCTCTCTCTCTCTTTCTCTCTCTCTCTCTCTCTCTCTCTTTCTCTCTCTCTCTCTCTCTCTCTCTTTCTCTCTCTCTCTCTCTCTTTCTCTCTCTCTCTCTCTCTCTCTTTCTCTCTCTCTCTCTCTCTCTCTCTTTCTCTTTCTCCAAAAATTACACAAATGTTATTTCTGTGAAAGATCTCTCACACCTTTAATATGCTCATTACCAGCAAGTTGTAAACACTATTGTATTTGTGAATTAATGTGCTTCAAATTACTTCAAATGAAGTTTTTCAAAAACTCAAAAATTGTGTGCGAAAAAGAGCATCAAATTTTGCAGTTTTAGTAGTGCTTAAAAGCCATTTTCTTAAAAACTGCTCCAAATGTTTAAAAAAAAATTACCATTTAGGACGAGGTTTTACTGTTCTTTAATATTCTAAGATTAATATTTCCGTTCTACCATCAGGAAACCGAAGAATTAATAAAATGTCTAAAAAAATTAAATAATAAAAAATTAAAAAAAAAGTATTTTGGGCAGGCGATAGATGGTAGCTTGCACGAGTAAGTGGCAATTCTGAATAGCTAACTCAGGCCCAAGGAAATAGAAAACTAATATAGGAAAGTCTGTAGCACCATTATTTATCTTTTAGGAGAGACCAAGCCAACATCACTTGAAACCTACAAAATACTTCATGACCTCTATGATGCGCCACTGCCTGAAACCTTAGAGGACAAAACTTGAAGCTAAAGAAGGCTAAATTCAAACACATCTTCTACAAAAACATCCTCACAAACCACATAGTTAATTACTGGAATGACCTTCCACAAGAGCTCATCTCAGCCAGTAGTGTCTCCAGATTTAAAAGACATTATTCTTGCTTGTGTGATTTTTAGATTATATATCCTTAACATTTACTTCACTGTAAATTAATTCAAACTTGTGAAATATCTTGATTGTGGCTACACCATATTTTCTGTTGGCATTCGTATAAATAAAGAAAAACAAACAGTGCAATTAGCAATATCCATACAAAAAGTTAAAAGAGAAACTTAGGAGCCATTTTTGTGTTTTGAGCATTTCTGAGAATGTGGAATTTTGAGCTAATTTTCTCAATCGTTTTGAGTTTTCCAAGAAACTTATGACATCATTTAAAGCATGTGTACTCATAAATGCAATAATGTGAGCAAATATCCACTAATGTTAATAACACTATGAGAGTACATTTTACTAGATACTTCCAGGAAATTCCAAGAAAAATTTGGTGTCATTTTTGAGAAAAGTTTTTAAAATGTCAGCAGAGGCTTCATGGAAAGTACCCCCAAAAATTAATGAAAGTTTTTCAAATTCACATAGTTTTGAGTGAGGGCTCAGATCGAGAGGGGTTTATTTGGTATGGAAAGAATCCTATATAGGTACTATACTGCAATTTTCGTAACTATGCCCCTGACAGGAATTAGCTATTGACGGTTTCATCCAATCAGGAGCTTGAACATCACCATAGTGACGTCACTGTCGCGAAATATAAGCCCCTGATTGGATGACAGCGAAACAGCTGATTCCTGTCAGGGACAAAGTACAAAATCACAGTATAGTATTGTTCGCAGACGACTGACAGAATTTTAGAGAAGAAAGAAAAGAAGAAATTCTCATTCAGTATTGGGATCCCAAAACGTGTATTTCCTTTGAAATTTCGAAATCGATTTTCCACTGCATTGTGTATCTCTATACAACATATATTACTCCATATACACATACATATATGAAATAGTGATAATGGATGTATTGGCAAGGTAACAGCAGTCGTCTGTGTATATGAATAACAATGTTTGAGGTATATGAATAAGCTGTTATTGTTGAAATGTAAAACATATTGCTTGATTCGGTACAGTAGAATTGATTTTGATCTGTCTACAGTTTGTGCAAAAAGAAAACCAACCTACAAAAACAAAATTTTTGGATCTCTCAATTCAGTGTAACCTAATATGGAACATCCATTTAAATGAATTGAACGCAAAATTAAGTACATCCGTGTAACTTCCTAGCTTTTAAATTATAGAAGAGAATTGAACAAATAACAAGCAAATGCAATGTATGTAATTTGTGTGAGCCTCTCTTTGTTAATCTAGGAATTCTATCCATTGCCTTGCCTCTTAATTTATGAAAATGATTAATTAGGTTACGATTTTCTATGTTTTGTAATCAGATGGTATTGTATTTTCAGTGAATTCAATGTCATTAATTGTAACACTCGATGTAGTAATTACATGAAAATGCCAGTATTAACAGCTACATTACTTTATTTAACTACACATTGCCAGATGACATTAAATTAAAATTGATACTCAGGGTTGAAGTGCTGGGTAAAATCTTTTCTTGTTGACTCCATCAATTATCTTCTAGGGAATACAATTAATTATGTCAATACCTGTAATTAATGGTTTTGTACATTCAAATAGTCCTTAAACAGGATAACACGCTGTACTTATTGTAAATAAAATAAAATAAAAATTGATTTTAATGATGATATTTAATGCATTAGTTACCATTTGTATAATACAACTGAGAAAAGACTAAATATGCCTGTTACAAGTATTGTACCAATCAGTATTATTCCAACATAGGCATAATATATGCATTGTAGTTTTTCTTGATTTGCAAGTCATTGCATGGTGAAAACACCTATCTGATAAAGTATGTCATGGTATTATTTAAGTAGGTTATGGTTTTTGGATCAGTTTTGATTCAGAATGGCGCTACTATTTTTTATGGAGTCAGTCTACTTAGGTAAATTAATATTTAATAAGAACTTCAGGCTACAGATGTAAAATGATTTAAAATTTTCTTAGTTTATTTTAAAAACAGAGTGGAACCTCTTTAAGCAGGACTACGTGATTAATGCCTTAAAATTGGTCTTTTAGAGTAGCGGTCTTCTATAAGTGAACGTCTCGATATTTGACTGTGCGCCCCTGTGACATGCCACCCTCAGAGCTGACTGACTTCAGTGTTTTTCTGAGGCGGCTCGTCACTTTAGAGTACTGTGGTTGATGTGGAAGATTTAGTGAGTTGGGGAAGTGTACAAATTACATTACCGATGCCAATAATTCTGTAAGTGAAGATATGTGGGGGGTTGTTTATATATTAAGTTATGAGAGATGGAAAAGGAAGAAATGGGAAGCAAGATTATATCTACGAAGATAGAACCGGATATATTAAGAGGTGACTTGTGACGTATTGTACACTTCAATATAGTGGTATTTGAATTTCTGCCAAGTCTGGAATGAATTGTTTGAATAAGAAAAGAAAAAGAAGAAGAAAAAAAAAGCACGTACTAATGAACTATACACATGATAATTTCTTTTGCAAGGTCCTGTTTTGTGTACCTGAGAATTGTTATTTTGTGGAGGAGGGCTCTGTCTGTGCTGATGTTCAGGGTCGTCGGTCAACCATATTCATACCTTTGCACAACCTATTTATAACTTAACTTACACGGCCTACTATAACAAAATTTACCTACGTCTCCGGAACTTATAACTAATTAATAATAATAGCGGTGGGGGGGATAAAATACCCTAAAGTAAGTTTCTTGTCGCAGGTATTGCAAAGTGGCGTAATATTAAAGTTTTGGTAGCGTGTAATAAATTTTTGAAATTTCAATTAGTGGGAACCCTGACGGCATAAGGAAGGTTAGGTGGTGCCAAGTACTATTTTACAATGTCAGAGAAACATTGCCTATTGTATTAAGAAAAATTCTGATACGTATGGGATAATTAAAATTAGTCAGAAATGACAGAATCTTTGGCGAAACCACAGCTATGGGAGGAAATGATTTGGGGAGGGGGATTAAATTATAGGGAGTGAAAAACCGAATAATAGAGAAAAAAATTGGAATATCAGCTATAGTTCTTGTGAACAATGTTAAAGCAATCTTTTGTTTGAATCTTTGAAATTAGGTAAGTGTAGGTTCCTTGTGCCAGATGTGAATTTGACGCTAACTGCTGCCACCAGATGTGATGTGTGGCCCTTGGAGCTGACTGACTTTCGCATATTCCTGAGGCGGCGTGTCACCTTGGAGTACTCTGGTTGATTTGGAAGGTTTAGTGATTGGGGGAGGAGAAGGGCAGTTTCCTTGAGGAATCTTATTCCAGTCAATGCACCATTTATTACAAGTAAATAAAGAAGGTGGGGTGAGGGAGGGGGAACGATAAATTAGGTGAAGGATATACTTGGGAGTCGACCTCAGAGATGGCGGTCTCTTACCCCATCACACCATGGACCATGTGCAGCAGTGGCAGCGGAGTTCTGTGACCCTGTCATCATCGAAGAGTCCTACGTATTGTATGCACTTCACTCGGTCCTCAAGTGTGCCTGTGTCTCACATCTGCTACTGTCACGTTTCTGCTACGGTTGTTGGTTCAGCTAGTCCTGTATATATTGAGGCCTCGCTTGCATTCAGCAGCACTTTTTCATTGTATTCTTGAGCTTTGAAACAGCCATCCAATATTTTCCTATCCCTTTTTCATTACCACAATGTTCAGGATTAGGTTTAAGGAAATATCCTCTGCCCTGACATTGGACAACAAAGGTACTCTGACTGCCATGTCACTGACACTGACTGGTAAACTACCAGCTGTATGAGAAATTTGATTTTAAAACTTGTGAAACCATGCTTTGAAAAAAAGTCGTGGCCAAAACTTAGTTAATGAAAGACTAGTATCTCTCTGTGGTAACTGCCCAGTGTACATGAAGTCAATGCCAGGCAGATGTAGGAATAAAAATATTGGTTTGTGCCAACTCAAAAAAACTGTTATTTGTGTAATATTAAAATACACCAGCAAGACAGGCAGGCAGAAAGAAATAGAGGAATGCATGGAGACATTAGTCGCCCCTGAGGTTAGCTCTTGAAAAGGCATCACTACTGACAATTTGCTCATAAATTTCTTGAAAACCCATATATGTACGTATATAAAGAGTAATATACATAGTATAGGGAAAGTTATGTAATGCTGCACGAAAAATGGCGAATTTTCGACAGGAAAAAATTCTTTGCCGGACCATGATAACGAAAAAGTGGATAAATCCAGTTGCTAAATTAAGAGGGGAGAAATTCCCTAACACGTGGTATAACTAGAATCCCTGTTTTGTAAGTCATTGATACTGAGAAACCAATTTAAAGCAAAACATCCGTCCGTCCAGTGTATGTGAACAACAATAGCGCTAAAACTATACGTACGATTTTTTCCAAATTGAAGAAGCCCCTGTCCATCTGGCCTGAGTCGAAGCTCTGAGATTTTGAAAAACATTCATTTGGGGGGGGGGGTACTTAATATGAAGCCTCCAGATAATTTCGAAATTTTCTCAAAAACCAGGCTCCAAATTTTTTCTTTAAATTTCTTGTAAGAGTAGAGTAAAATACATATGAAGGTGGCATATGTCTAATATTCATGGTTAACTCTGAATTTGCTAAAATTGCAAAAGATAGAATTTTATTCGGCGTCTTCCTCCAATTACAAAATTGAAGGTAGAGATTTTTTTCTTCAAATAAAATTTGTTTTCCTTTCTATTTCCATTTGAGTTCTTTCTTTAAGGTCATGTACATTATTTTGAAAATTTTAGTCGTTTTGCAATTGCATTCAAGTATGTGCAGTTTAAAAAAAAAAATACAAAAAGATGATTTTCTCAAAAAGGCTCCAAATTTTTTATTTAAACTTTTGCTAGAGATAGTGCTGAGTGTACTCTATGAGATGACATAAACGTCATATTGCTCTATTTTTTTGTTTTTTCAAAAATTGCAAAAATGTAATTTTTGTTACTTCTCATGCGTCATTAATATTTACATTAGCGGCGCTTTGTTTACATTAATATATTAATGAGTACATGTGCCGGGTGGCAGTGGTAACGTGGGGTCTCTCCAGACACCCCCCCCCACTCTTTTCATAATATATGCTAAATAATTAAAAAATAAATTAATATAATATTATTCTTGTATTATTAACAATTTTTTGCATGTAATTAAACAATTTACTAACAATTTAGTTGCTAAACAACCCTGAGAATTTATCAGGAAAGCATCTAATATTTGGAGTTAATTTTTCTACCAGTCTGCGCGTGTTGTCACATCCAAGCCCATGTTTCGTAGCAGAAATTGAAATCTTTTCAAATTCAAATTACAATGGAAATTTTCAATACCCATATTATCCACTTTCCACAATTCAGCAATATTTGGGTGCCCTGATTTCACAGACCCAGCGAAAATACGTAGCACAATTACTGCCTTTATTTCTCCTTTGTCAGTCTTATTGGTGCTGCGATCATTTTTATTCCTCCCTAAATCCATTTCATTTTTGATGTTGGTGGATTCTGTCATTCTCTCAATTATATCCAAATCAATAAACAAGGAAAACCTTATCCTGGTATTTTGGAATTGCGTGCAGACATGCTTTTTTCAGGGCGGTGAGTAACGATATTGTTCCTGCTTTCAGCAATAGTTGGCGTATTCTTCCACTCTTTTCTTAACATATAAAGTGACCTAAAATGTTCGTAGTACTTCAGTATTAATTTTGCAGGGGAATTCTAATGTAAAAATACAGCATGCAATACGCTCCCAAACTAACAGAATGTACGAGACTCAAGACACCTTTGATAACGTAGGAGATAACGCAGGGGTCTCTGGGTGCCCGAAACAAAACAATAGCTTGCTACACAGATAAAACTCGCTAAACTGGCAAACTGAGAGTACACTAAATATCATGATACAAAAAGAGAAAGGTACTAAAGCAGTGGTCAGGGTAGCCAACATGGGAAATACAACAAGCGGGAAGAAAGGATCAGTGGGGGTCCCACAGACCCCTGCGTTACCACTCCCGGGTTAAATAATGTCAAGTAAAGTTTCTCAAAAACTCAACTGTTTTCTGTGAAAAGTAGCTCAAAATTCTGTTGTTTCAAAAACCCTCAAACGCCATTTTCTAATAAATGGCTTCAAATTTTTTCTCGAAACTTTTGGAATGGCTAGTACTAATTGCACTCTTTAATATGACATAAAGTTTTATATTGAGATATTTTTTTGTTTTTCAAAAATTACACAAATGTAATTTTTTTGAAAGATCTCCCACGTCTTTAATCTGCACTTACCAGAAATTTGTAAACATTATTATATTTGTGAGTGTAAGTGCTTCAAATGAGGCGTTTTGAAAGCGCAAACATTTTCTGTGAGAAAGAGCTTCATATTTCACATTTTTAGTAGCGCTTAAACGCTATTTTCTTTAAAATGGCTCCAAATTTATTAAAGAAAATTGCATTTAGGGCGAAGTTTTTGTGTTCTTTAATATTCTAAAATTAATATTCCCATTCTACGATTAGAAAACAGAAAAATTAAGAAAATGTCAAAAAAATGTACTTTGGGCGGCGATAGATGGCAGCTGGTAAGAGTAAGTGGCAATTCCTAAATAGCTAGCCCCAAGGAAATAGAAAACTAATCCAGGAAAGTTAGTGCCTTTCTGTGGCACTAGTTTTGTTTAGTAATGAGAGAAGAAATCATTGCTATTCGACTTCACAGCAAAAGTGACTTTTATGTCATATGTTCCAATAAAGAAAAAGGATTGTTGATTTAATCCCAATGCATAACCACAAGGTCAGTGCGGAAAAATTGTGATGAAAGAAAACACAAAATTATTCAACATTATAACAGGACAAAAGGTAGTGTTGACATTGTAGACCTGATGACAGAAGGAGAGTTGTTTGCCAACAAGATGCTGGCCATTTGCATATTCATGTAAATGTTGGTTATTGCAGCACTGAATGCTTTTATTTTATGGACAGGGAAAAATCCAAATGAGCAGAAAAACAATCTAGGAAAGAGAGAATTATTTCTGTGTGAATATGCTGTTTTTAGGCAAACCACACACAGAAGAGCAAGTGGCGAAACTGATAAGTCTGCATGTGAGTGGAGTAACAAGGGTACCAGAAGGAAGGAGTTAGTTGAAAAACAATATTCAAAAATGAATGTGGGCGACGAGTCAGTTTTGTCCCAGAAAGCATGTCTAAAAAATAAGATTGATGTATTTCCAATGTGATAAACATGTGTGCCAGATTCAGTGAAAATACTTGGCTATGGTTAAATGGTTTAATTGTAAAAAAGATGTGGTCGACTAAAAGATTTCCAAAATTTAGAAAAAAGCTGCTCAATGATTTGTTACTTGGCTTGCCTGGAAGAACCCACACTACAGTCAGTGGAGCTACCCTTCCAGCCATCTTGCTATGGCCTTTTGAGCCATTCTACTAAATAGCAATCATATCAAATGATTCCAGCTGCTGAAGCCTAAGAATCCTGTTCAGTGATTTACCTACAACATTACACATAAGTTTACTGATAATGATCTTAATTTAATTATAAATAAAGTGTTTAAATCTTTTAAAAGTTTGTTTTGTTAATATTTAATTATATTGAAATATGTCAACTCCAACAAGTATATCTGAAAAATATCAAGAATACAAGATTTACTATATGGGTTACATATTTACTCCCTTGGCATTTCTAAGGTGTCAGAAGCCTTACAAAGAAAAGGGTTAATCGAAACTAGAGAAAAAAAATTGTTTAAAATCATTTGAAAACTTACCCAAATTTTTCATAATTTATACATATATAGGAAAAGTCATATATTTAAATTTATTTATTAGAATTATATAGGATCTTATCAAAGTATCTGATCGGATAGATCATCACTGAGGTACTCGGGCAGAAACTTACCAATATGTCAGAAAACTATTTTTCCCAAGATTTTTTTCTAAATTTTCCAGGTTTGTTGAAATTAAGAATTTATTTAAATATAATTATATATAACTGGCAAATAATCTATAATATAACTAAAGTGACTAATTTAATTATATACTGCCTTCAATGTGCTTGACAGCATTGACTGTGTATTTTTTTAATTACTTGGCACGCACACACTCCGTTCACCCCTTCCAAATCTGCCCCATTCCAACCAGTTCTGCTCCATCTAATAACTTTTGGCCTTTGAACATGTAGTAAAAAAAGAGTGAAAGTAGTAGAAGTTGCCTAACACACAGGCAAATGTCACATACTTTGTTAAATGAAAGGGGGTAAATACACACATACATGCATTCATTTTCTGATACAAAATACATTTACAATACACATGATTTAGTATAGAAAATATCGTATATCAAAATATATTTGCAAAGAAAAAAGCTCATTATCATAAGAAAACCAAAGAGGGAGTGCAAAAGAAGAGAAAACAAAATTCCTTCACTGCACTGCACCACTCTTTTTTTAATTTTTTTCTCTAGACTTCGCACTACCTTTATAGCTTTTTTTCATTTCACTTACTTCACTTTTTCATCTCGTTGATTTTTCTCCTGTAATTCTTCTGAAATCCTGTACTGAGTAAAGAAAGGGCTCAAACTGCTGTAGGCAAATTATTACTGTCAGCTATTATTCAACGAACAAAGAATAATTTGCCTACATCTACTATCTATATTTTTTTTTTTTTTTTTTTTTTTTTTTTTTTTTTTTTTTTTTTTTTTTTTTTTGTTGAAAAAATTACACAAAAAATATTTTTATGGTCATAGATTCCTGAATTAAGCTTGAAAAGTATATCAAAAGTTCTTCTCACACCACAAATTGTTGTGAATTTATTTCAGATTTTTTTGACTGCTTGGTTGCAGATAAAAACCATATTTAGCATTTTCCCACCTTGAAATCACGTTGATTTTAAATATATTTGAAAATGTCTGCAACTTTTTCTGCTGTCTGCAACAACAAAAAATACCCCAAATTGAACTTGTCATATTAAAGAGTGCAATTAGCATTCTCCGTTCGAAAAGTTTGAAGAAAAAATGTTGAGCCTTTTATTAGAAAATAGCATTTGAGTGTTTCTGAAAATGCGAAATTTTGAGCTAGTATTCACAGAAAACGGTTGAGTTCTCGAGAAACTTTATTTGATATTATTTGAAGTATATGTACTCGTAAATAGAATGACTGTGAACAAATCGCCACTGATATTAATATTACCAACGTGAGAGGACAAGTCAAAAAAATTCCATTTTTAGTAATTTTTGAGAAAAGTAAAAGAATAGAGTAATATGGCATTTCTGCGATCTCATAAAGCATGTTTAGCACTATCCCTACCAAAAGTTTAAAGGAAAAGAATTGTAGCCATTTTGACGAAATCTTGTTTTGTAATTTTTTAAAATTGTAAATATTGTGCAAACACTGCTATAATTTTCAAAAAAAATGTATATGACCTTAATGGTAGAACTTACTTTGGAGAACAAATTTTATTTGGAGGTAAATCTCTATCTTCTTAGATGGTAGGAAGACGCTGAAAAAATTTCAAACTTTTGCAATTTTCGAAAATTCAGAGTTAACCGTGAAAATGTGACCTATGTACCTTTTACTCTATTCTTACAGGAAATTGAAAGAAAAAATTTGGAGCTGTTTTTTGAGAAAATTTTGAAAATGTCCAGAGGGCTTCATGTAAATTCCCCCCAAATTTTGAAGAAAGTTTTTCAAAATCGCGGTGCCTCAAGTGGAACCAGATCGATCGGGGAAAATTCATTTTGGAAGAAATCATACTTATGGTTAAGCCACTATGGTTGTTCAGATTGACAGACAGATGTTTTGAAAATAAGCACTTTTCAGTATTAGGGGACCCCAAAACCTGTATTTCCGTTTAAATCTTGAAATCTATTTTTCGCAGCATTTCATAACTTTCCTTATACTACGAATATTACTCTGTATATACGTACATATACGGGAAAGTATAAGTGGATAAATTCAGTTGCTAAATTAAGATAAGAAGTTTGTCTAACATGTGGTGTAGCCAGAATCCGTTTTGTGGGTCCTTGATTCCAAAAAAGCCAATTGATGGAAAAACGTCTGCCCGCCTGTCCGCCTATCCATTCCGTCTGTGAACACCACTAGCTCGTAAACTGTGCATAGGATTTTTTACAAATTGAAGAAACCCGTCCATCTGACTCGAGTCAAAGCATTGAGATTTTGAAAAACATTATTTAAAATTTGGGGGTACTTTATGTAAAGCCCCTGGACATTTCCTAAATTTTCTCAAAAACAGCTCCTAATTTTTTCTTTAAATTTCTTGTAAAAATATAGTAAAATACACTTATTAAAGACATAGATCCAAATTTCACGGTTAATTCTGAATTTTTGAAAATTGCAAAAGTTTGAATTTGTTTTGGCGTCTTCCTACAACTACAAAATTGAAGATAAGAGATTTTTCCTGCAAATAAAATTTGTTTCCCAAAGTAAATTCTATCATGAAAATCATATACATTTTTTTTTTAAATTATAGTAGTTTTTGCGCAATTTTTAAAAATTACAAAAGCAATATCCCAAAAACTGCTCCAAATGTTTTCTTTAAAATTTCCGTGGGGATGGTCCTAAATGTACTTTGAGATGACATGAACATCAGTTTGCCCTTTTGTAAATAAAACAAAATTTCATGAATATATGAGCAAATTCCCATGTATGCTTGAATTGCTTGTAAAGTACAGTGAGCATTCATTTCCATTACTGATCGAATCACATTTGAAAGTAGTATTTCCAATGATCCCTGTTAGACAGTATATCAGACTGGGATCTGAATATTGCATCCATGGGATGGTTCCGTATTTCCCAGAAGGGTGATGACCTTTAGGGAATGATTGTCAAAATTGTATACCACTGGGCTGTATAAAACATTACCAAGCAATTGCAATTACTTATGCTTCAAAAATATGCATTCATCCTTATTGTAAAATCGCAATTTCCAAGAAGCAGGGGTAATATGTGAATTCATGGTGCAGGTGTGGAGGTCATAAAGTGCAGTATTACTTTGCTTTGTTTCTCAGTATACTGGACTCTTCCAGGAAAACTTAATTTGTAAACTCATATCTAATATATTTTGTTTTGATATGTAAATGTTTTAAAATGTAACAAAATGTGCATGAAATACTTAGTAATGTTATGCCAACACTAAAAAAAAAAATATTGAAAGCATGTTTCATGTACCTGAAAAATCATTTATTTACATGAAAACCCTTTCCTTTCCCTATTGATCCGTTGTAAAAGGGATGTGTATAGAGTGAGTAGTCATGACTTATCAGCTTATTCACTGGGATCAAAGATAAATAATAAAGACCTGCCTTTCTTTCAATAACCCTCTAAAACTTGTAGTAAAAACACCAAACATACAAAAACATGCAATAAGATCATTACGATATTATAAAGCCGAAAAACTTCAGTTGTTCAACTTATCATTTTTTGAATGTGATATTTAAGCTGAATGAAATATGATTTCAGTGTTTTTATTATAATTAAATTTGTACCTATTGTTTAAAAAACATACTTGATATTTTAAATATTATTCGCTCAAAATTAAATTAGCATGGAAATACAAAACTTGAAAAATACTAGTATACCTTCAGAAATAAAAAATAAGGTCCATACTTATTTTCATTATAAATTATAATTGTATGTATTTCCAAATTATTTTCTGAAAAATTATTATATCTTCTATCAGCCAACACATGTTTCAGAGAGGAAAAACTTCTTTCTACATTCACTGTGTATGCCAGACCTCAGTCTGACGTGTGTGTGCATGGAGCTAAAAGCTGTCAAAAACTGCTTTCTCTCTCTCATAAAAACTGTCATAAAAACTTTTTTCTTAAATGAAACCTTTAAAAAGGATAAATTAAAAGAAGTTGTTAATATAAAAGTTCTGATTCATGCAATAAATCTATGAATCTTGCAAATTCGACAAGTCAAAAAAAAACTCACTCACACCTTGGTCTCTCTCTCTCTCTCTCTCTGTCTCTCTCTCTCTCTCTCTCTCTGTCTCTGTCTCTCTCTGTCTCTCTCTCTCTCCGTCTCCCCCTCTCTCCCTTTCTCCCCCTCTCCCTTTCTCTCTCCCCCCTCTCTCCCTTTCTCTCTCCCCCCTCTCTCCCTTTCTCTCTCCCCCCTCTCTCCCTTTCTCTCTCCCCCCTCTCTCCCTTTCTCTCTCTTTCTTTTTTCTTTAATTTATTATTTTATTTTATAAGATACTAGCGGAGCCCGTCAGACATAGTTCTGTCCCTTATCTCCTTTTTGCTCCTTTTCTCTCCCTTTCATTGTCTCACTGTATCTTCCCCCTCTCTTTCCCTCTCCTCCCCATCTCTTCTCTCCCCCTCTCTTGCTGTGTGTCTCTCACTCTGCCTCTTTGTCCCTGTCTGTCTGCCTTTGCCACTGTGTGTATCTCTCTTTGTTTCTGCTTCTCTCTGTCCCTCTCACTCACATTTAGTTGCATATTCTGCATGTCTCTGAGCAGGTGGAGTAATATTGAGAAGCTCTGGAAGTTAGCAAAAATGTAGTACAATGATAAAGAAAATCTTATCCTGTTGATTTCAGTGTGAGAAATGTTTCTTTGAGGCCTCTGGCCTCATAATTGTAGTTTTTTATGCCCTAGAACACTTCATTTAGGAGTTATTGAATGATGTAGATTCGGAAATCCTGTTAAGTGTAGCGGGTTGCATTTGATGTGAATATTTAGTTTTTTATCCTGCAGCGCCATCTAGCTTTTTTCTTTTCCCGATATTTTAATAGTTATTCTACTATTCGGGGCAGAGCTAAATCCAATAAAACAGATAATTTAAATTGTTTGAGCTTTTCATGAGTTATTTATTTAAATAAATAATACAATTTATTTAATAATAGTTGATTTTATTCAATAAAATGTAAATAAATGTCTATTAATTGCAGATGATTTGAAATTGTTTAAGAGTGTAACATCAACAAACAACATACAAGATTTGCAAGATGGTCCGGAAGCACTTTTTCAGTGGTGTCTTCTGAATGATTTACACTTAAGTCTAAACAAATGTAAATTCGTATCATTTTCAAGGTCTGCCAAAATTATTGGTGCTAATTGTACTTTATGTAATACGAATCTTGAGTTTCATTCGTAAGAGGCCTTGGTGTTATTTTTGATAACAAAATGACATTCTGTGATCACGTAGGCTATATTGTAGGTAAATCGTTTCAACAACTAGGATTAATTTAGAGAACTTGTAGAGAAACTTTTAACTTTTGAGCTCCAAAAATGTATGCAATTGCATGAGGCAGGTCACATTAAATGTTTGCTTCTACTGTATGGTCACCATTTTTTAAATTTCATATACATCGTTTAGAAATTTCAACACACATTTTTTACAATCCTCGTGCCACATATGAATTTACCAGATCCGTTTATAGATCATAATTACAATACTATTTCAGTTTCCTCAGGAATTCTGACTCTCTGAAGTCTGTGAGAACCTATGAGGGTTTTGTACAAAGTAATTCATGACAGAATTGATTGTCCCATGCTGCTGAATCATGATGTTCTGAGTTCCAACTAGATCATCTGGAAGTTACCGTCCTTTTGCTTTATATAATTATTTATCTGCGTACACGGTGAACAACCCAATCATCAAAATGTGAAACTACGTTAACGAATGGAACATTGATATATTAGATTTTAAAATGCATTGGCTTATCAATTTTCTTAAAAAGGGAATTTGAGAGTTCTCTTAACCCGTCAATGCACTTAAGGGGCCTGGGAGGCCCCCTTGACATTTGTAATTCTATTGTGCTTTGCTTGTTGCTAATAATATTTCTTGGCATCTTAAAACAATCATTTTTGTTACTAATACCACAAGGAGAGTAGATGGAAACTAACCAGTTTCCAGTTTTTAGAAATCCAGCTTTTTCTGTAGCTAGTTGTGCTTTCCCAGACCTCTATTGTTCTGTGGTAATTGAAGCTATGGGGAAAAGTGTGCCACTATGACAATGAAATTCCTTTATATTTTCACTTTATGACACTATCTCTTTTGAGTTAGCAGATGTTCAATACAAAATTTTGTTTTGTATGTGCCACAAGTGTGAATACGTTCCCTGTGTATTGTGCGGGAAGTAACAAGCTTCAAAAATTAATCTCCCTTCAGTGATGATGTGTGAAAAATTGGATTAAAAAGAGCTTAATTGCAGAATACAGAAGTTTTTTTTTGGAGGGGGGGGTGAAAAGAAATGATCGTTTTTCACAGAAATAATGAATATTCGTAGTTTTGAAGACATTCGATGGTGCATGCACTTCGATGACAAATGAAAAGTGGTGTTCTTTCAGAGATTTTATTTACGTATTTGTTTGTTAAGAACATTGTACAAAAGAGTTGCATCATTCTAAATTTAAGGTACTAAATGCGATCACTGGCTGAGAGCAAATGATACTTGTTGGATTTCATCTGTTTGTGAGGAAGTATGTTTGGTATGTGGAAAGTATGTTTTTGGCTTGCGCATTTGTCCTTGGAGGTCACCCACTTGCAATGTGAGGAGAAATGAGGAGAGTCATGAATGTTGTCAAATCCATGAGTACCTTAACCTGATCAGCCCTTTTTGTCTATATTCAAGTGTAGGTACTTGTAGTTGTGCAAGCCTTAATTTCTGTAGTGCATTCCTGGGATATTTTTGTTGTTTGCCTCCATACTTTTCCTCAGGAACAGCAATCTCTCTCCCTCTCATGTGCATGCAGGAAGGTTCACATACACATGCCTGTTTTTAGATGTTATGGCCATAGTTCTCTGGCATTGTGTAGTGCAATGGCTCTGGAGGTATTGGCCATAGAAACAATATTATAATAGGCAATGGAATGACTTTTCATGAGGAAATTTTAGTTTATGCAAAATATTTTTTTAAATATTCGGTTTCCATGTTGGTGAAACTAAAATGGCTCTGAGAGCCCCAGTGGCAGGAGTATGAGCTTGTAAGTGACTTGCCTTATTTGTGTAAAGTATAAATGTATAAACTGATTCTTAGTTTTATGTAAGTTGCTTAATGTATTGAGTCCCATTTTGAGGGCATTGGCCGTAGCTAGTTAGCTTACCCGCAATACACTGTGCTATCGTACAAGAAACAACTTATTTCACATTAGTGCATAAATGTGTAAAGCTGGGTGATTTTGTGCCATAGATAATAATTATATGATTTAAACCACTTAACATCATTTTCACATTTCTTTGTTATTTTATTCGTATGGTATATGTAGTGAAACATTGTTAGAAATCATTACCAATCAAAAACTGTGATCTTTCATTCAGAAACATATCTATGTTTCATCGAAAGAGGTTTACCATTGATGAAATTGTCACTTATGTAAAAATTAATATTTTGAGGAGAATGATTTTAGCATGTACTGTACTGTACTTTCTAAATCGAATAGTCCAGCCTAGTCAAAGAAGTAACAACATCCAACATACACAGAAACAAAAGCCCCATCTTGCAGTGTTGATTCCATTGTTGAAAAAGTAAAATCAAACATTTTATTTTCATTCTAGAAATCAATTTTAAATGAAATAGCTTTATTGTAACTATTTAAAACATTTCAAAATATGTAACAAAGATATAGTAATTACATTTCCAATAGCATAGACACTCCAGTACCAGTAAATAGGAATGGGCCAACGTCCCAAAAACGGGACTTCCTTTTTCTCAAACTCTTGGAGATACCCTCAAAGTGTCAACAGTCAGATATTCACTTTTCATCCACCCAGAGAGTTGCGGCCCTTAATGGGTTAAATCTGATTTTGTTCTGGATTTAAGCTTTGAATGAGCTTGAGTAGTCATTCCCAGAGGGCATCTTGAAAATACCCATCTTAATAGCCTAGTAGCTATTGAGAACATAGGCTATGTTGCTGAAAGAATGCATTGGTGGATGGTACCAAGGCTGTCGTGGCTATTGAAATTTGATCTTTGCATCAACTTTTTTTGTAGCATATCTATTCACTAAGTTTTCTCTTTTTGTTCTAATAAGTGATGGGGGACTGATCCCGAGATTAAGACATTTCTAACATTCTTCCACAAGCCAAATTATCTTTAAAGATCATGTGATGCATTACAAGGAGGATTTGGAAGATTAACCCTTATCCGGGCAACCAGGATCCTTTGAACCCAGATATAAAATTTTCAATATTTTACGTGAAATTTATCAAAGGCATATTCTAAATGTACCCCCAATAATTTTATGAAAGCGTAACTCAATAATAAATAAAAAAATCTTTATCTTATTTCAACAGCAACTGAGCAAGCGGGGTCCTTTGGACTTGGGTCGCTTAATCTGTGAATGTTTGTTTGGTTGATTACTTGATGACTGCTTAGTGGCCAAGGGACAGACGGATGTTGGGTTGTGCAACCTCTTTTCATCGGGATGTTATCTGGCTCTACGTGTGTGCCATTTTAAGAACGACGCCTTCATTGACAGAGTTGCTGCGGGTTAGTATGTAGCCAAGTGTCAGGAGAGCAAGTTTGTGAAGGAGTGAGCGGTCCAGGTTTTGCTGGAAAACTGCACAGCAACAGGTGTGTTGCTGATCCTGACTGAATATTAGAAAACAAGAGATTATATGATTATTTATTGTTGACATTGCAAAGAATTTGGTTCATACAGAAACTATAAGGTAACAGTCAAACAGGATTGAATAATAAGGGGAGCCTGTCGATCACACATGTTATCCAGAAAGAAGCAGATTCTACAACTCAGAAAAATTATAACAATGCCCAAAACAGTCATTTGTACCCTTGAGAAAGTAGGAAACCAAGAAATATTGCACTGTTGAAAATCTGTCTGTACTGAGCATACCCAGGCAAACAGGTGTGTGCGATCTATAAGAAAAGAAAAAAATATGCTTTAAAATAATAAAAAGTATTTTGAAATGTTTTGTTAAATTAAACAAATATTTAGAGCTTTTCTTTTTCTTCTTTCTTTCTTCTTCTTTCTTCTTTCTTCTTCCTTCTTCTTCTTCTTCTTCTTCTTTCTTCTTCCTTCTTTCTTCTTCCTTCTTTCTTCTTCCTTCTTTCTTCTTCCTTCTTTCTTCTTCCTTCTTTCTTCTTCCTTCTTCTTCTTCTTTCTTCTTCCTTCTTCTTCCTTCTTCTTTCTTCTTCTTTCTTTCTTCTTTTTTCTTTTTTCTTCTTCTTCTTTCTTCTTCTTCTTTCTTTCTTCTTCTTTCTTTTCTTCTTCTTCTTCTTCTTCTTTCTTCTTCTTCTCTTCTTTCTTCTTCTTCTTCTTTCTTCTTCTTCTTCTTCTTTCTTCTTCTTCTTCTTTCTTCTTCTTTCTTCTTCTTCTTCTTCTTCCATTATTCATGTCCAAAATGTACATCTGTAAGCATAATGCTGTCGCAGACACTCCTGGGTCCACTGGACCCTCCTTGCCTGGATGCATAATTAAAATTGGTTGCCCAGAGAAGGTTTAAAAATCCTGTTGTGATTTGAATTTGAGAAAAATGGGATTTGACACACTTGATACATTATAAAAGTCAATAACAATTACATTGATATTTTTTTTGATATTGTGTCAAGTATAAATAAAAGGCTTGTATAAGCCAACATCTTCAATTCAAATTATAAGCATCTGTAAATTAAAAGAAATTTACAGTCATATTATATCCTCAAAATCAAGAAAAATTAGCTTTATAATATTGTAATAGCCATAATACGAAACAAGCTTTTATATAATGCAATTGCTGAATTGAAAAATTCATATTATTTTTAGACCTGTAATCCTCCTTTCTACATTTCGCTTGTTATTTAAGTGAACAAATGAGCTAAAAAAAGTGCCTTGCTCTCAGTTCCTTGAAAGTCATTTTACAGTTCCTATTTAAAATCAGAGTTCATTTCTTTCATAATTTCTTTATCAAAACTGAACATGCTTAAGTGTTGGTAACTGTCTCAAAGCAAATTGTCCTTATTGGCAGAATATTTTCAGAGTTAAATGTAAAATTTTGCACAATGATTTTCTTCCCTTTTCTTTTTAATTTCTCTTTGATGTTGATACTTTGTTGATAATGATCTGTTCATTTGATTTAATTGTAATTTTTTCTTTCCTTTTTAAGGCTCAATATCTGATTTTTGAGAAGATGAGAGAAGAAGGATTTGTTGCTGGTACAGATGATGTACGTCTAACTGTAGAGATTCTAGTTCCATCTTCCCAAGTTGGCCGTATTATTGGAAAAGGAGGACAAAATGTTCGGGAGCTGCAGAGAGTGACTGGTTCAATTATTAAGCTTCCTGAACAAGGTGCTGCTCCTCCTCAAGAGGAAGAAACAACTGTTCACATTATTGGTCCCTTCTTTTCAGTGCAGGTACTTCACAGTTTATTTTTTATGAAATAATAATAATCATAATCATACTAATCATAATATTGTTTATGAAATAATAATAATAATAATAATATTGTTGTAATTGATCATTTGTTAGTGTTCTATCTCGCTCACTCTCGAAATCTTACTTGACATTTCAGTCAGCCCAGCGTCGTATCCGTGCTATGGTTCTTCAGGCACAGCCCCTGCCTTCTGGGGGCCGAGCAACAAGAGGGGGAACACGCAGAGAACCGCCCCAACAATAGATGTGTGGGAGTAGGTAGCTACCCTACCAGTGACCAACATTCTTATGGAAGAGATAATGTAGTTTGAAGTTTACAACGTATATACCTCAGAATATTAAGAAAATACAGCCCACATTATACCAAAGATGTGATGAAGATCGAAGAAAGAAGAATTTCATCGGAAATTAGAGGAAAACGTAACATCTGAGTTCCTGATAATTATTAATGTTATAATAATTTTAAAAAAAATAATTTTGTGAATATTTTTGATTTGTCCGTTAAATTCTCATCTGATTACAGACTTGGAGTAGATGTGTTTTAACGGGCATTATTAGAGGTGATTTTTTTTTTATGCAATGGCAGACTTGCTGTATATGACAAAGGATTTTGTCAAGTGACGTTTTAATTTTCATTATCTCTCAAGGAAAGAAGAACTTGCAATTATTAAATGTTGTGGGGACTGAGCTGATAGTATGCTGTTGCGAATTTTTGGAAGCTCCTAATTCAAACACATCGATTCAGGGATTTATACCACGGATATAAATTTTTTTATAATTAAGAGAAATAATACAGTAATGTAGATTAAGTTAGAAGGGCATTGTTCACGCAGATATAATTAAGGATGCAATTTTTAAACAGACTGCTGTTTAAAATGAGAGGGTTTGATTTTTGAGATTGTATATTGCGTGGTCACTAGTCTGTGGACGTGGTGACATCTTTTGCCTTCTGTACTTGTTCCCTGTATATTCCACGATGGCATTAACATTCTCCTGATGAAAGAAAAATGCCCATTTTGAGGGTGTTTTTTAAATAATGGGAGGAACGTTTATAGTTTTTCTGGGTCGCGAAAATATTCCTGGAGAAATATTTTCGTTATTTGTCGTCTTACTGTATGTAAAAGGTAAGGTCCACCGAACTTTCGTTCAGTCAAAGTGTATATGAAGACTTCGGGGAAATGGGGGGTATTAAACGTTGATGTTTTTTTATTTTTTTTTTATTATTGAGATATGTTTCTTAGAACCTCGTTCAAGAGGTTTTTTAATGGAGGTGAAAGATATTGAAGAACAGGGCCAGGCTTACTTCCATCTTATAGCGGGAGCCCTGTTGTTTAGTTAGTACAAAGTGAATAAACTTAAAAATAATTGAAAAGAAAGACCACTGTTGCAGGTATATTGTGGTCTTTTTTTCCTTTGTAAGCAGAGTTATTACAAAAAGTTTATTTTTGATACATTGTTGGGAGAAATTTTTTGTTAGATTTTTAATATAAAAAATTTAAACAAAATGGCACATAGCTTTTTGAGCTCTGTGTATAGAAAAATGGAGAAAAAAACGTTAGCCGAGTGAGTGTGGGAAAGTTACAGTGAAGATACAACACACAATAGCTGTACGTTTTTACTTTCTTACGTAAGAATCTGAAGCACTGGAACAAATATCTTTTCCCAACGTAAGTTTTAAAATACCATCATGAAGAAAACCTATGTGCATGCCTTAAATACCCGCTAAGCCTCAACGTTTTTCCATTCAGAAAATGATGTTGTGAATTTATAATTTATTTCAAGGACGATCAAAATTGTAAACTACCATTTAGGATACAGACACATATGCAAAAATGTAAATCCTGAAACTGAAGGAAATTAGTATGGCTATGACTGTGCATTTAAGTAGTATCAATTAGCATCAAGTACATTGGATTCCATTTATTGTGTACTACAGAAAGTAATACTTTCTGGTTTATTTTGCTTGAAATCCCATTATCTGTATAATAATTGGAAAGAAATTGGTTAAAATTATTTGCTACATAGCACACATCTACTGACCCTGAAAATTGAATGAACTTGATTCTTCTTAAATGTATGGCATAGCACTGATTTGTGGTATAATGGTCATAGGCATTTAAAACCCTCCAAACTAGTTTGAAACACAAAGATTAAAGTATGAGAGTAACTGAACGAAATCAACTTGCAATTTATCAAGCTAATACTAAAACTATAGGGTCTACCTTACCGACTGATCATGTAAAATTAGGTGGATGTTAACATAATTACTACAGTAAACATACAAAGCAGGGGAAGCATTTTAATTAAATTGATAAATAGTAAGTTTCATAACATGGATAAAAGTCAACACATGACTGGATTTGTTAAAATGTTTGTATAATATACCTGTTACTGGGATATAAATACAACAAAACTGAGATACCCATGCACTCTTGCAAAAAAAGATAAAAATAACAAAAAAAGAAGATATATTATATATACATATTATATATATAAAGTAAAACAGAAGTGATTGTAACTTGAAGACTGGGAATTAAGTTTCTGTGCTGTGAAAGAATGATGATATAAGGAAGTTGGCTTTTTCTTTTACCCAATGCAGTTTTATTAATCATTATTATTATTATTATGATGCTCAAATCATGTTATGAGCCTCTGTTAATTGCTACAGTTGAATTATGAAGAGAATATAATAGATGGTTTCATATGTAACTATGTAAGAAACTGGTAGTTATACTTTCTTCAGAATTCTTCAGTCTTGAATTGGGAAATTTGTATATCTTATAATAAGCAGATGCTGTACAAGCTGTCTGGATATATTGGTTTATTATTATTTTTTGGTAGTGGAAAGTGATCACTTCCCCTACTGGACCTTCAATACATTTTGACAGTTTTATTTCCACAAGTCTTGGAAATTCCATGAGGTTACAGTATGGAACAGACTTATTTCTTGACAACCAAGATGGCTTGTTATAATAAGAATTATCAATAGTGATCAAAACAAAGCACCTTGCCCTCTTGTGTTAAAGATGCCTGTTTGAGATGTTCCTATCAGGTTGTTTAAAGATCAATTTATGAACCTTTAAAGATTTGCAGATGGATAAATATTATTGATATATATATATTGTATAATATTACAGTGTTGTTGTTGTTATATACAGACAATATTTTTTCTGTTGATTTGCTGGACTCAGGTTTTTGCTTTTAATACCACTGGTGATGACAACAATTACCTCAATTTTTGCTAAGGATCTTAGATATGCTATTTCCCACCTCTTCATAAATTGAACTTTCATTAGATGATTGTACTTGTAGAGTGTAAGTGTTGAATGTTTGAAGTCGGTATCTTCTTGAAAGTACCCACTACTTGAAAGATAACCTGATTGTATTTCTCAAGAAACAGGAATAGTGTATTCCTGTGTTGCAGACTATGTAAACTTGGAAGAGGGTAGGGTGCTTTTAGATAGTTATGAAATGTTGTTTTTTTTTTTATTCACTGAAATTACAATAGTTATGTAAGGAAGATTCAAGATATATTTCCTAGCAGTGGTGTTGACATAAAATTATACCTGCTACTGCACATTTATTAAGCATTAGACCATAGTCCGTTCTTTTATTATTATTATTATTATTTAAAGTGTGTGGTTAAGCACTGACCACCATTCAACTTGTGTTGTACTGGGGGTGTGGTTTTGGCAAAAAGAAGTTTTAAAAAAAGGAAAAATTCTTTTCTGTTTAAAGATGCATTTTGAGCAAGAGTTTTGGTACTGTCAATGCCAAAATCACTCTCTCAATTCATCTACTACCTCATGCAGATAAAACATTTTTTGAAAGGTACATGTTTTGAAATACAAAATGAGAAAGATATAAAAATGGAAAAACACAGATCAACATTAGGAAATCATGTGCATAGTTGAATATCAATGAACTGGTTAGAAGTCACATGTGTTACCCGTTAAAAATGGAAAAGCATGTTAAAGCTTGAAAAGTTAGTTTATGAAAGGGACAGACGCCAAGAAGGGGCTGTCATATATTTGTAACCACTGGAATTTTTCAGGTGGATTGTTGCCTAGAACTGTGTATAGAGCATTAACATCCATTTAATGTTTACTGCATTTGAGCCTGTGTGATGTATTCACTTCTGCGAAGTGCGTTAGAAGTTTTAGGCATATGTGATGTACTTGTTCCCAGATGGCTATTGTGTTCAGTCTATATATCAGCCCCTTGGTCACGAGGTTTGGCCTGCCACCGACTACACTGTCTATATTATATTCCAGCTAACTTCATCAGGCGATAACAAAAAAAAAAAAAAGTGCATTAGTCATTGGTATTTCTACAATATTTACCCCAATACCACTGAATCACCCGATCAATTGAAAAGACACCTGAATGGAATATATCTGTAGATGGAATTCCTTCTTCTTTATCTTTTAGTATTTTCTTACAGATTTTTAAAAAGGGGGGAAGCCATACAATAGCATTCTTCAAGGTGTTTTTTTAACATATTCTATCAACACTTTCTTGTGATGCATGAACAGATCTTGTTCGTTAGAATTTTCTTAAAAAATGTTTTTCCTGGTCGGGTTTGTTTTTGTTTCACAATTAACTTTTGAGTTCCATAATGCACATACACTTGTATTTCTATTCCAATTTATATCAGTTGTAACTTCACTAGGGTATTTGTTTCATTGAAAGGTGCAAATGGTGCATTAGGCAATGGTCAACAGTAATCGGTTTCCTTTCTTATATATTTTTTTTTTAATCTTTTTGTTGTTTGTTTTCAATTTGGGCATATATTACTTGTTTTCCTTTTTGTAGCTTGGATGTATCGAAAAATGATGCTATAAATAATATGGGTTTTAGCACAAGAACACGTTTCTGTGATTCAGTGTATATAGTTTCAAATACTACTGCAGCAAAATCTCTTCTAAGTCTTTACTTCCTTTCTTTTCTATCTTCCTTATTTTCCTGAACTTTTGTTTGTGTAATGTGAAGACACAAAATAGTAGTGTTGTTAGAAGCAAATAGATTGTTCATGCTCAGAGAAATTTTATGCGTGACAAATAATTCTATATTCCTCATACCACTCTTTCCTCTTTCATATATATAAGGTTGAGCTTGACAATCAACCTGAATGTGGCAGTTAGTGTTTTCTGCTGCATAGTTCAGAGCCTTAAAATGCTGATACTGGAAAACAGTGTTACTCAATTTTGATGTTTTGATTAAAGTTTCTTGTGACCCTTGCTTTTGATGTGGCGTGTAACTACTTGGTCTGTAAGATACGTTTTTAAGTTCCCAATATTTGTTTATGCATGGCCAAATTTTTCAATTTTATTTAAATTATCTGACATGAAAAAGTAATGTTATTTATGTTTTTTCTGCCAACAGTTATTTGCAGTAGTATTTTGTTTTTCCTGGTTTTATGAAAATTAAGCATTTATTTAATCTTAAATTTTATTATTAAAAACATTTGCTATTCAGCAACCTCATTGAGCATGGTATTTGATAGTGCCATATTTAAAAAGTACGAGTGATGCATGAGATCATTTATCGTACAAATAATTCTCAGGTATGATCAGGTTAATTTATCAAAGAGTTCCCCTTTTAATTATATCTTTGAAGTAACCCTTTTAAAACTAGCACTCAAATTTTGTGCATCCTAGCTCCTAAATAACTTTTATAGTATGGTTACCGAATAAATTTCTTTTTTGTGATTTTTTTAATGTAATTTTTCGCCAAAGGTGCTCAGGTGTGTAGTAATCAACAAATTTCAAAGTAGCTGGGTTTTGTTTAATTTCTGGAAATCAGTAAAAGTAGAGCATAATATATAAAACTATGGAGGTATTCATATATATGAGCTTTGGTACTATGCATGTAGGAAATTTACAAACAACAAAAATGTCTTGACATAAACTTATTCATATCTGTGTATTGTTTCTTTTCATATTTTATATGAATATTCTGGTACATAGTAATATTGCCAGAGAGCATAATCATACACATTTTATTTTTGTTTCAGTGGGTTCATAAACTCAGGCTTTTTCTTCCTGTCCTCCATTTATTGCCTAATTTGCCACATTGAGTTTTATATATATATATATTTATAGATAGATGTTCATATATAGAAGCTGTTAAGTATATTGCCTTTTCTGTTCACAATGGGCTTATAAGTAGGGCATTATGAGTTTTGTGTAGAAGAAGAGAGATTTTAGTTTTCAAAATTTGCCGGATACAAAATGTTGGCAGGTTAGGCATTCATGTAGTTAATTAAATGGAATCCAGTGATTGCATATGATTTTTACATAGGGTGCTTTGCTGGAAAGAAAGATGCAATTATCATATAAATTTTCAGAGAATTGTGTATTTCTTCCATTACTTTTGTGTCAGAATGTGAGGAATTTTCTTCTGCTTGTATTGGTGGTCTGAATCATGAATTGTTCAGAATTGAGAAAAGCTTTGTGTCTACTTGTTAGACTATTATGGCCAGTTGGTATAAAGCAACCTTTTCTTAAGCACAAGATTTGTTGCCGACTACCAAAGATGTATTATAGGTGTAGGTGACAATTTAAAAAAAAAATTACTCTTGATATACAGTGTTTTATGATTATTTTGTTTAATTACTGATATATAATTTTGTACTGTGGCTGGCAATACACTAATTCAGATCTTATTGGATTTCATAAATTGTATATTATTAAATTTTTATTTAGAGCATTAATAAAACATATTATAATTATTTAGTTTTAGAGATCATTTTTGTTGCACACTCTATTTATTACTGAAAAATATTGTTGTCTATTATTATATGGTAATAAAAGAAAGTGCAACTATTTAAAAGTGCAAACTCAAAATTTATTTTGGAGTATTCATAGGATTCCTGTAACATTGCAGTTTTGAAACAATAGTAGTGCTTGTGACAATATTTCTGGTGCAAGAGGCCTGTTTGGTTGTTTTTTCCCCCCCTCCTGAGTGTAGTGTCAGCCTATGGCAAAATGCATAATACTTCGGTTGGTGTTGAAATTGGCCTTTTTGCAGTAACAGTAATGCAGATGTATTAATCTGCATTATCAATATTGTAAAGAAACAGATCTATATTGTTGCTGGTTTAATTAATGTTTCAACGCTTTGTAGTGAATTGTCATATTTCAGATTTGTTATATCATGTCCTATTATCTTTTATTCCTCTTTGATTTTACTGTTGTGTTTGCTACTTCTTGTTATGAGCTTTTCTCTTTCCTATATCATGTGATGCCCTTGCTACCTCAACCTCCGAACACAAAAGAATCTGTCATACAATTGAATGTAGACACATGCTGGAAAATTTTATGACAAACATCTACCTCACAGGGGAAAAAACTATTTTACGTTGCTATACAGAGTCAAGTGGTGTTAACATTTCTGAGATGATGCCATTTCAGAACATCAATGAATTTTATTGAAGATAAGTCCATAATGAACTCTTCACTGTGCTGTTGGAGATATGCTTGGCTATGGTTACCGCCCTAAATAAATTGAGCTTATATTGTGATAGGAGATATTAATTTGTTAATTTTTTTATTTTTATTTCATTTTATTATTTCTTCAGTTGGAATAATTCTGTAATAGTGAAAATTAAAATTCCACTGTGGTCTCTGTCAGCAACTATTTTAGTTTTTTGTATCCTAGAGCTAATGAAATGTTGGGGTAACAGTAGCAATATATTAGTTGAACTAGGTGATTGGGCAGTGACATAGAAAACTGGATGTGGGTGAGGCTTAAAAGATATATGCGGGTTCAAAGCAATATAGCTGCATTTCCTTGTCTTTTCTTTCTTTTTATATTTCATTGAGTAACAAGTTGATCTGCATTTATCCTATAATCGGTGTTTACAGACAACCTAAAATGGATTTTAAAGCTATCTTATGCTACCCATGACTCTATCCATGTCCTGTTGCTTTAAAGGAATTCCTCACATAACATTTCTATTTACAGAAATCCACCAATAATCCTTGAAATATCTATTTTACACTTTAAATGTACTACAATAATTATCCTCACATGGTAGTCATTAGTTTCTTTCCGGAGAAACTGTATAAAAAAGGGTTTTTTAAGAAAGAAAGCAAGCTTCATTATGTGAAAATTAATTTTGGCATTACAACAATGCCAAGGATACTTATTTTTAAATTTTCGAACTATTAAAAATCCAACACATGCAGTCCAGTCCGAATTAGCCTTGACCACAGGAGGCGCCTAGAACTACAGTGTTTCACTATACATAGGGGTGGTTGGAGGCTGACGTTAAGATGCTGCACATTGGCAACTTGATTGTATTTTGTAATCAGTTAAAAATATGAATTATATATATATTGTATACAAACATGTGGTCCATGCAAGCCTGCATTCTCCTTTTTCTACCATGAAAAAATTAAATTATTCTAGTTAAATTGTTTTTTTATTTTTGTGTACATTGCCCTGCTCCTTGTTTCACAAGTTACAGGATTTTTCAAGATAATTTAAAATATATCATCTTAAACACTTGTGAGGTACTTGGTTAAATTTTCTAAAATGTTCAGTTAAGTAAATATTTTAATTGGCAAGCTACCAACTTGTGTTCAGTAGAGCATCAATAATTCGGATGTCAAAATCTGAACTGTCGATAAACTGGACTCAATTGCAGCCACAAAAAAAGTACATACTTATTTACATTGTTGACATGGCTAAATTATTTTATTAAAACTAATGATTGCAGAAATTGCATAAATACAAAATAAATAGCATTTTCATAAAATGTATCTAGGAGGAATGTCCTAGAAACTGCCAATTAAAAATTGTGTGTGAGATATCACACACATTCATCCAAACACATGTAAATAAAAACAAGACCTCTTTTTTTCTCCTTCCTATATACTTCGCTTTTCAGAGGCTAAACCATCAGAGTGAATTATGAATGAATTTAGTAAGTATTTTTATATTGATTTTCTTTAAAAAAAATTTGATTGCTTTATTCCAAAAATCAGACATATTTACTTTTCTGTATACATACATTATACGGAGTGTTTGGAAAGTTGTGTAATGCTGAGGAAAATCGGTTTAGAGATTTCAATGGAATACACGTTTTGGGCACCCCTGATACCGAAAACGTTTTTGTTTTTCTGTCCCCTTTCAAAACTTGTCAGTCTGTGAACACCATTAGTGCCTATAAGTGCGAATTTTTCCAAAATCTATATTCCCCGGTCGATCTGGCTCCACTGGAGGCGCCGCGATGTTGAAAAATGTTTTTCGGTGTCTTCCTAAAACTACAAAATCGAAGATAGGGGTTGTCCTTCAAATAAAATTTGTTCTCCATTGTGAATTCTTTCAGTAAGGCCATGTACCTTTTATATATATATATATATATATATATATATATATATATATATATTTCGGTAGTTTTCGTGCAATATTTGCAATTTTAAAAAAATTCAAAAACAAGATTTTCTCAAAACTACTCAATTTTTTTCTTTAGACTTTATATAGGGGTAATGCAAAATGTACTCTGTGATGACATAAACGCCCAATTGCTCTATTCTTTTGTCTTTCAAAAATTACAAAGATGTAATGTATTTTTTACTTTCCCAAGTCGTTAGTATTGACATTATCGGAGATTTGTTCGCATATTTATGAGTACCTACATCTACTTTAAATAATGGCATATAAAGTTTCTGGAAAACTAGCTCACAATTCCGCATTTTTAGAAATGCTCAAACGCTATAAATGGTTCCAAATTTTATCTTCAAAATTTTCGAACGGATAGTGCAAACTGCACTCGAATATGACGTAAAGTTCATTTTTGTTGTTTTTTTCCTCCCAAAAATTACATAAGTCTATTTTTTTTTAGATCTTTCACACCGTTAATATGCACTTTTCCAGAAATTTTTCGAAACCAAAAAGTTTCTGTTAAAAAATCCTCAAATTTCGAATTTACAGTAGCGTTTAAACGCCATTTGTTTGAAAACGGCTCCAAATTTTTCAAAGAAAATTTCCATTTAAGACGTGGTTTTACTGTTCTTTAAAATTCTTAAAATATTTCCGTTCTACTATTAGGAAACAGAAAATTTAATAAAATTTCAAAAAGAAATGTACTCAGGGCGGCGATAGATGGCAGCTGGCAAGAGAATGTGGGAAATCCGAGTAGTTAGCGGAGCCCAGGAACACTGCTCGTGGCAAGGTACTTTCCAGTAGGGATGTGCCCTTAACAGCTAAACTGTTTTTTCTTAACAGTTGACGTTTAGTAACTACAATGTATACTACAATGAGAAGTGTGTCATTTAAATTAAATCCGTCCAATATGTTTGTTAACTTCTTTCTGTCCCATTACAGCTTATGTGAGATCCACTAATATTTCCCTAAGTCCGATAGAATACAATGTGGTACGTAACTCTCATTATAATATTTGATATTCAACAGTCATTCCCACTCTAGCTGTAGGCAAGCAAAACACAGTTTCTACTTCTTATTATTTTTGGTACTCGTCACTTAACTATGAACATGTTGCATATTTGAAAGAATATTTTCAATCTGATCACGAATTACGGTTACTTTAGTAATATTCTATACACATTTGCTACTCATCATATTAACTGCTATTCTTCCTTGGCAGTTCATCGAGTCTCGTTCATTTCAGCTGTTTCTCTGTCCATGCCCAAACATAGTAGGGGATGTAGTGCAAAAAGGTAGCTGCGTAAGGTAAGCAAAAAGGCGCCGTAAGGTAGCTGCACAAGCTTTACGGTGCCACCAACGTTGTTCGTTTTGCCGGGATTAACTCTTAGCAGTCAGGCATGTTAGGTTGCTGATCACGAACGTATTAATTTTCAACTGTTACTAATAACCGTTATTACGAGTCCACTGTTATTCCGATAACAGTTATTGAAGAAAAGCTGTTAAGTCCATCTCTACTTTCCAGTAGGTGAATCCTCAGGAAGGTGCGGGGGAAACGAGAGTCAGCATGCTTCACACAAACTGTTGCCAAGAGTCACATTACTCTGTAATTTCCTGAATTCAGGAAGTAAGCATAAAAGTATATGTATTAATGCTATATCCATGAATATTTTAATACAATATTTCAGTGCCCGCACGAGCTGCTTGCCCTCCTGGGAAACCCGGCGCCTCGTAAGGGCACGGGCAACGTCCCCTGACCCCGAACTCCCTGGATTCGCAAGCTGAAGCGGCGCGATGCAGGTGAATAGTGGCTTCTTACGAAAATATATTGGCCTGGTATTTTCTATCAAATAACCGAAAATTGTATTTTGTTTATATTCTTCACTAATTATTATTTGATGTTTATTTTCGTATTAAATTCAGCCTATCGTTGCTATGTGACAGGAATATGTTTGTATGGAGAATTATTTCCTTGTTTTCGCTGTTGTGTTGTGTTATTAAATCAGTTATTTATTGTATTTGGAAATAATGTGAAGTAAACTAACAAGTCTCTATAAGTTTACAATTCTCAATTACGGGAGGACAGCGCTTTTAACAGACAAGAATAAATGTAAAACCTTCTAACGTGAACATAGAAAGTTCGGTGCATTTATATCTCTATTAAGGTACATTATACCCCAAACGTGCAAAAATTTGAAGTATTGCTTAATCATTTTTTGTGTATTTTTTGAATAAATACATCTGCAATGAAAACAAAAACATTAAGAAACAGATTTGAAATTTTTTGGGGGAGATAACGGAATTTTTGTAATTTGAAAATACGGAATTTTGAGCTAGTTTCCACAGAAAACGGTTGAATTTTCGAGAAGCTATATTTGATATTATTTAAACCACACGCACTCATAAATATAAAAATGTTAACAAATTGCCGCTAATGTAAATATTAACAACGTGAGAGAGAAGTCAAAAAATTAAATTTTTGTATTTTTTGCAAAAACAAAATAATAGAGCAGTATGGCGTTTATGTCATATCATAGAATACATTAGGCACTATTCTTAACAAACTGTTTAACGAAAAAATTTGGAGCCGTTTTTAAGAAAATCTTATTTTGTAATTTTTTTAGAGAGCACATATTGAACACAATATTGCACGAAAATTTTCAAAAAAAAATGTACAAGACCTTAATAAAAGAACTCACGATAAAAACAGATTTTATTTCATGGAGAAATCTCTATCTTTAATTTAGTGTAGTTGTAGAGAGACCGAAAAAATTCAAAATTTTGCAATTTTCGAAAATTCAGAGTTAATCGTGAAATTAAGGACCTATGCCACCGTTATAAATGTATTTTACTCTATTCTTATAAGAAATTTAAAGAAAAAATTTGGAGCCGTTTTTGAGTAAATTTTGAAAATATACGAGGGTCTGCATGTAAAGTAGCCCCAAAAATTAATGAATGTTTTTCAAACTCTCAGAGCTTCGGCTCAGGCCAGATCAACAGGGGTTTCTTCAATTTGAAAAAAAAATCCTACGCATGGTTTAGGCGCTTGTTATTCACATACACCGGACGACGGATATTTTGTTCTAAATTGATTTTTCGGTATCAAGAATCCACAAAACAGGGATTCTGGCTACACCACATGTTAGAGGATTTTTTCTAAATTTAGCAAGTGGATTTATCCACTTTTTCGATATCAAGGCTCGGCAATGAATTTTTTCTGCCGAAAATCCGCCGTTTTTACGTGCAGCATTACATAACTTTCCATACACTACGTACATTACATATACGTATGTATACGAGAAAGTAAACTAGGGGTGCTACAGAATGACACAGACTTTCCCATATTAGTATTCCATTTCCTTTGGTCTCCGGCCAGCTATTCGAACTTGCCATATACTCTTGCCAGCTGCCATCTATCGCCGCCCAAATAGCTTTTTGAAACATTTTCTTAATTCTCCTTCTTAATATTAGTATCTTCTTAATATATTTCTTAATAGTAGAACGAAAATATTATTACTTTCCCGTATACATACGTATGTACGTAGTACAGGGAAAGTTATAAAATGCTGCGGGAAAAATTGGCGAATTTTCGACAGAAAAAATCCGTTTCCGGGCCGTGATAACGAAAAAGTGGATAAAACCAGTTGCTAAATTAAGAAAAACTAGTGGCGCTACAGAATGGCACAGACTTACCCGTATTCGTTTCTATTTCGTTAGGTTTCGTTAGGTTTCGTTAAATTTCATTCCCCACACGTCATATACAGTTTTTACTGTTTTTTTTGACAAATAAATAGGCCTGGGCTAGTTATTCGTAATTGTCACATACTCTTGCCAGTTGCTATCTATCGCTTCTATTGCCGGCAAAAACTACATTGTTTGACATTTTCTTAATTTTTCGGTTTCCTAATGGTAGAACGGAAATATTAATTTTAGAATATTAAAGAACACAATTACCGCGTCCTAACGGACGGACGGACGGGCGTTTTGCTTTCAATCGGTTTTTCGGTATCAAGGAACCACAAAACAGGGATTCTGGCTACACCACGTGTCAGGGATTTTCTTCTTAATTTAGCAAATCTTCTGGATTTATCCACTTTTTCGTTATCACGATCCGGCAACGAATTTTTCCCCCGGAAATTCGCCATTGTTTCGCATAACATTACATCACTTTCCTTATACGACGTATATTTCTCCGTATATTTCGTACATATACGGACAAGTAAAAAATCCTCTAACACGTGGCGTATACAGAATCCCTGTTTTGTGGATACTTTATACCGAAAAACCAATTGAAAGCAAAACGTCTGCCCCTTCGTCCGTCCGTCTGTCTGTCCGATGTATGTCAACAACACTAGCCTAACCTAACCTAACCTAACCTAACCATGCGTACGATTTCTTCCAATTTGAAGAAATCTCTGTCCATCTGACTTGAGTCGAAGCTCTGCGATTTTGAAAAACATTAATTTTTGGTGCTACTTTAGATGAAGCTCCCGGACATTTTCGAAATTTTCTCAAAAAGGCTCCAAATTGTTCCTTTAAATTTCTTGTAAGAATAAAGTTAAATACACTTATTAAGGTGGCATGCGTCCCACTTTTACGGTTAACTGAATTTTCGAAAATTGCAGAAGTGAATTTTATTCTGGTCTTCCTAGAACTACAAAATTGCAGATAGAGACTTTTCTTCGAATAAAATTTGTTCTTCATAGTAAGTTCTTTCTTTAAGGTCACGTACTTTTTTTTTGGGAAAATTTGAGTAATTTCACGCAACACTGCGTGCAATATTTGCAATTTAAAAAAATACAAAAACCATATTTTCTCAAAAGCGGCTCCAACTTTTTTCTGTAAACGTTTGGAAGGAATAGTGCTAAATGTATTCTATGAGATGACATAAACGCCATTTTCCTCTATTCTTCTGTTTTTTTCCCAAAAATTACAAAAAAAAATGTTTGACTTGTATCTCACGTCGTTAATATTTACATTTGCGGCGATTTGTTGACACTAGCTGAACCCGTGCGATTACATCGCACAGCAGTATGTGCTATAGGAAAGTGAGGACAGAAAATACTGCATATCCACAAAAATAATTAAGTTTCGTATTTACCAAGATCTTTAAGGCCAGGTAAATGCATACAGTACATTTATACAGTTTTCGTGCAGTTTAGATGTACAGAACACGTGCAGACTAGGCTGCACGATTTCTACCTGAAAACTTTTGAGCATGTTGATAATTTTTCATGCATAAATCTTAGTTTTTCTCAAGTGTCTCTAGCGGCAAAATCGTTCACCAAAGGATTTGTTAACCCACGCGACGGTAATCGTCCATTTTGATTTTGTGGTTATGTGTGTCAAAGTGCGATTGTGTCAAGTGATACGATAAACTACCTCTTTCGCCATTCCCTCCTTCCTATTTTTCTTATCTATGATCCTCATGGCTAATTAACACTTTATAAAGATCATAGCAAGAACGCAGACACTGAAATACTGCCACTGAAAGTTTGGCATCGAGAAACCGATGTTTAGGCCTAAAACATGAGTATTATTAAAACATGATTATTATATTAATGAGTACACGTGCTTTAAATTATGTCAAGTAAACTTTCTCGAAAACTCAACAGTTTTCTGTGAAAACTTGCTCAAAATTTCGCATTTTCAGAAACGCTCAAACACCGTTTTCTCATATTGACTCCAATTTTTTTCTTCCAACTTTTGGAACTGTTAGTGCTAATTGCACTCTTTGATAGATGTAAAGTTCATTTTGAATTTTTTTTGTTTTTTTCAAAAATTCCACATTTAATTTTTTGAAAAAATCTCACATCCTTATAATGCACATTAGCAGCAATTTGTAAACATTATATTTGTGAGTGCGTTTTAAATAACTTCAAATGAAGTATTTTGGAAATTCATAAATTTTCTGTGAAAAAGCTTCAAATTTCGCATTTTTAGTAGCGCTAAAACCCATTTTCTTGGAATGCCACACACTCTTGCCAGCTGCCATCTATCGCCGCCCAAACTACATTTTTTTTTTTTTTGACATCTTAATTTTTCGGTTTCCTAATGGTAGAATGGAAATATTCGTTTTAGAATATTAAAGAACACAAAAACCTAGTCCTAAATGGCAATTTTCTTTTAAAAATGTTCTGCCGTTTTCAAGAAAATAGCGTTTAAGCTCTACTGTAAATGCGAAATTTGAAGCTTCTTTTCACAGAAAATTTTTGAGTTTTCGAAAAACTTCATTCGAAGTTATTAGAAGCATTTACATTCACAAATTCAATAGTGTTTACAAATTGCTGGAAATGTAGTTTTTAACGGTATGAGAGAACTTTCAAAAAAATTACATTCGTGTAATTTTTTAAAACAAATATCCCAAAATGAACTTTACGCCATATTAAAGAGTGCAATTCGGACTATCCATTCGAAAAGTGTGAACAAAAAAATTGAAGCAATTTTTGAGAAAATGGCGTTTGAGCGTTTCTGAAAGTACGGAAGTTTGAGCTAGTTTTCACAGAAAACTATTCAATATGCGAGAAACTTTATTTGACATTATTTAAAGCACATGTACTCATTAATATAGTAATGTGAACAAATAGCCACTAAGGTAAATATTAACGTGTGAAACAAGTAAAAAAATTACATTTTTGTAATTTTTGAAAAAACAAAAGAATAGAGCAATATTCGTTTGTGCCATCTCATAGTGTACATTAGATACTATCCCTACAAAAAGTTTAAAGAAAAACTTTGGAGCCGTTTTTGAGAAAATCTGTTTTTTGTAATTTTTTAAAATTTCGTATATTGCGTGCAATATTGCGCAAAAACTAGTAAAATTTTCAAAAAAATGTACATGGCCTTAATGAAAGAACTTACTTTGGACAACAAATTTTGTTTGAAGGAAAAATCTCTATCTTCAATTTTGTATTCTAGGAAGACGCAGAAAAAAATCAAACTTTTGCAATTTTCGAAAATTCAGAGTTAATCGTGAAAATGGGACCTATGCCACCTTTATAAGTGTATTTTTCTCTATTCTTACACGAAATTTGAAGAAAAAATTTGGAGCCGTTTTTGAGAAAATTTTTAGTTTGTCCGGGGATCTTCATGTGAAGTACCCCCAAATTTTGAAGAACATTTTTAAAAATGGCGGCACCTCGAGTGGAAGCAGATCGACAGGGGAATATCCATTTTGGGAGAAATCGTACGTATGGTTTTTCGGGTATTTCCGGGTATTTCCGTTGAAACCTCGAAATCGATTTTCCGCAGCGTTACTTACCTTACACTACGTATATTACTCCATATATAGGTACGTATACAGGAAAGTAAAAATAGAAGTTTGCAGATTATGACATACAAAACTAGTGGTGCTTCCAACGCACATACTTTCTCGCACTGCTTCTACATGGTCCTAAATGCTATTGAAGTACTACATAAACCAGCAAAAGTGTTTTTCTGCCCGCAAAACTTTTTCCGTCCTGAGACCCGAAATCCGATCCTCGAAGTTAACGAGCAGGCACTTATACCACTACATCACACTAGCAACGTATAGGTCGAACTGAGCCATAACATGAATCGAGCTATAAAATGGTAAGGGCATGATAAAGAACAATTGATATGATGGTAGATACGCTTTACAAATCCAAGAAGAGATGTGAAAAATGTTAAAAGTTAAAAATGAGAAAAATTATATACAGACACTTCCAGTTCATTTATCGTAATTATCAATATTTGTGATTCAAATGGCTTCATATGGTTTTCAAAAAATTTTTGTAGAATTCTCAATTATTTCCTGTGACAACAGAGAATTTTGACAAATTATATTCCCGGCCAGGACTCGAACCAGCGAAGCTTCCCTCGGAAGAGCTGAGCCAATGCTCGCAGATTATAGAGCGATTTTTCTAACTCTGTCCCTCAAGCCCCTATTGTCACGATGGAATACCGCACGGTATTTCACGTCTTTCTCCGTCATGCCGCTCGAAGTCGCATGATCGCAAGCACTGCTTGATACGGTCGCAATCATGCGATATCTGGCGGCACGACTGAGCACGACGCAAAATACCGTGGCATATTCCGTTGTGAAGACGGGCCTTGAGGGACAAAGAAAAATCGCAGTATAACGAGTAGTAATAAGTGTATGGTGGTTTCATTTCTTGCATTAGGAAGTCGAAAAATCCAGAGAATGTGAAAAATATGTCCTTTGGGAGCTCAAAGAAGATATCTGGGAAGATCATCGTTCATAACAGAACTAGTGGTGCTACAGAATGGCACAGACTTTCCCGTATTAGTTTTCTATTTCCTTTGGTCTTCGCTAGCTATTCGAAATTGCCACAAACTCTTTCTTGAGAGCTGTCATCTATCACCACCAAAAGTACATTTTTTTGTCATTTTCTTAATTTTTCGGTTTCCTATTGGTAAAACGGAAACATTAATTTTAAAATATTAAAGAACACAAAACCTAGTCATAAATGGCAATTTTCTTTTAAAAATTATGTGCCGTTTAAGAGAAAATGGCGTTTTAGCGCTACTAAAAACGCGAAATTTTAAGCTCATTTTCACAGAAACGTTTTGAGTTTTCAAAATACTTTATTTGAAGGACTTACACTCACAAATATAATGTTTACAAATTGCGGATAATATGTATATTAAATTTGTGAAAGATCTTTCAAAAAATTTACATTTATATAATTTTTGAAAAAAACAAAAAAAAACTGAAAATAAACTTTACGTCATATTAAAGAGTGTAATTATCACTATCCGTTACAAAAGTTCGAAGAAAAAATTTGTAGCCATATATGGGAAAATGGCGTTTGAGCGTTTCTGAAAATGCGAAATTTTGAGCTACTTTTCAAAGAAAACTGTTGTGTTTCCGAGAAACTTTACTTGACATTATTTAAAGCACATGTATTCGTAAATAAAATAATGTGAAAAAATCGCCGCTAATGTAAATATTATCGACGTGAGAAACATGTGAAAATATTTACATTTTTGTAATTTTTGAAAAAAACAACCTATAGAGCAATATGGCTTTTATGTCATCTGATAGATTACATTTACCACTATCCCTACCAAAAGTTTAAAGAAAAGATTTGGAGCCGTTTTTGAGAAAATCTTGGTTTTGTATTTTTTTTAAATTGCACATATTGCACGAAAACTACTAAAATTTTGAAAAACATTTCCATGACCTTTATGAAAGACCTCAATATGTAGAACAAATTTTATTTGAAGAAAAAATCTGTCTTCAATTTTGTAGTTGGAGAAAGACGCCGAAAAAAATTCAAACTTTCACAATTTTTGAAAATTCAGAGTTATCCGTGAAAATCCGACATATGCCATGTTAATACTTGTATTTTACTCTATTCATACAAGTAATTTAAAGAAAAAATTTGGAGCCGTTTTTGAGAAAATTTTGAAAATTCTCGGGGGGCTTCATATAAAGTACCCCCAAAGTTTAAAGAATCTTTTTCAAAATCTCAAAGCTTAGACTAGAATCAGATCGACCGGGGAATATCCATTTTGGAAGAATTCGTACGTATGGTTTAGGCGTTAGCAGTGTTCACAGACAGACGGACGTTTTCCTTTCAATTGGGTTTTCGGTATCAAGGACCTCGAAAACAGGGTTTCTGGCTACACCACGTGTTAGAGGATTTTTTTTCTTAATTTAGCAACTGGTTTTATCAACTTTTTCGTTATCACGGCCCGGCAATGAATTTTTTTCTGCCGAAAATTTGCCATTTTTTCGCGCAGCATTACACAACTTTCCCAATATTACGTATATCACTCCGTGTATACGTACGTATTCGGGAAAAATAGTTCAAATTAGAGAGATTAGAAAATTAAGTTCTGCGAGAATGTCTATGGCATTTTATAGCACCATTAGTTTATATATTTACCAACCCTTATTACACACGTGGAGAAAATTTACAGAAAAAAATTGGAGTGGTTTTTCAGATTTTTTTTGTTAATTTGAAGCAAAAATTACGCAAAAACTACTACTTTCTCAGCAAAATCTACAGAACCCTTTTCTTCTTCTTCGGCATTTCCCCTTCAGGAGTTTGCCGTTTTCGACCTCCACAGATCTTGGTTTTCCCAATCACCAGGTCTTAAACTTCTATCCTCCATGGCTTCTTTGCTTTATTTTTCCCATTCCAGAGTTGGCCTTCCTCTCTTCCTTCTTTTTGATGGTTGCCATTCCAAATTTTTTTTTGGCCATCTTCCTTCTGGCATCCTCTGGACGTGTCCATACCATTGGAGTGCTTTGTTTTCTAATCTTTCGGTATTTGAACAAATTACCTCCATCTACTTCCATACATCCTCATTTCGGACTTGATCATACCGTGTTAAATGTAAACATCTTTTCATATAGTGCATTTCCACCATTCGTATTTTGTCTCTGATATTTTTGGTTTGGGGCCACATTCCTCCACCCAACACATAGGACTATATTTTCTACCACGGTATGGAATATTCTTTTCCTTATTTCTCGTCGGATATTACTATTCCTTATCACACTGGATATGGCCCGGCCCGGCACAGCATGGTTTGTTTGTAAATATTGTGTAAACAATGATTGCTGAACTTTTCACATTCTTTCTGTCATTAAAATTTACCGTGCAATAATGTTTATGAATATTTTTTGCATTACGCGAAAGAAAAAATAATGATTTAATGCACCAACAAATGTTTGATGAATTTTACAAAATAATAATAATAATAATAATAAAGAAAATTCAAGCATCGGCTCAACGAATAAGACGGTACAGACATAGAGAAGATTTCCGTGTACAGAACCGGTTGTTTGAAACAGACGCGAAGAGATTCTATCGCAGTCTGACTCTAAAACCGAATGGCAATGCTGCCCCTCCTTCAAAAGATGACGTCGATACATTTTGGGCTGGAATATGGGAGGAAACCAGATCCTAGAAAAAAGACGCATCGTGGCTCCAATCTGAGGTTGATGCTGCCAATGGACTCGTGGAAACAGTGGAACATGTTCAAGGATTCTCGAAAGAGGACCTATACCAAACAATTAAGAACATGGGAAACTGGAAATCTCCTAGGGTTGATAAGATCCCGATTTATTGGATTAAGAAAGTAACAGCATTACATTTTCTTCTATCAAAGGTTGTTAATAAAATTTTTGAAAACCCTAAGGAACTCCCCGAATGGCTCACTCGCGGCATCACGTATTTGCAACCCAAAGCAGGAGACAGCTCCTTGGCGAAGAACTACAGGCCAATTACGTGCCTGCCAGTAATGTACAAACTTATAACTGCAGCCATAGCTGACAAAATGTATAGGCACCTAGAGAAGAACCATCTGTTGCCAGTTGAACAGAAAGGATGTCGTAAAGGTTCCTATGGCTGTAAGGAAATCTTGCTTCTGAATAAAATAATTTTGAATGATGTAAAAAAACGAAAACGTAATTTAAGCATGGCTTGGATTGACTACCAGAAAGCCTTTGACAGTGTACCACACGATTGGATTTTGAAGACCCTGGAGATCTATCGATTTCATCCTAGACTTGTTGAGTTTTGCAAAGCTAGTATGAAGTCGTGGAGCACCAGGTTACTAATCCACAGCGGAAAGGGAGTAGTAGAAATAAGAAGTATTCAGATTAACAGGGGAATTTTTCAAGGAGATTCACTATCCCCTCTGCTGTTTTGCATTAGTTTGATCCCTCTATCGAGACAGATGTCGCAAGCTGACTTTCGTTACAAGCTCCATGGTGATGAAATTCCTGTATCACATTTATTTTACATGGATGATCTTAAAGTGTTTGCTAAGAATGAAGCGATTCTCTCCCAAATGCTGTCATCAATGATTTTAGCAATGACATCTGCATGAAGTTTGGTCTTGACAAGTGTGCAAAAGTCACCTTAAAAAGAGGGAAAATGATCACGTCAGAGAACATTGAAGTTGATAGACACATTGTGATTCAAGATCTTGAGCCAGGTAAAACTTACAAATATCTGGGCATTGAAGGATGTGAATCCATCTCGAACGACACGATGAAAGAGAGAATTCGCAGGGAGTATTATAGAAGAGTGAGACTTCTCCTGCAGTCCGCTCTGGAATAAACTGGTCCGAACTCAAGGAATAAAATATCAGCAATAGGTAGTTTGGCGGTGCCTGTAGCCGAATACAGTTTTGGACTAGTGGACTGGACTGAGCAAGAAATTCGCACCATGGATCGAAAAACCAGAAAACTGCTAACAATACATCATGCTTTCCCACCCTCGAGCTGATGTACATAGACTTTATGTGTCACGTAAGGAAGGAGGAAGAGGCCTCAGACAAATTGAAGCCTCCTGGCACAATCCAATAACCGGGATGGGAAAAGTATGTAGTCAGCCGTCAAGATGACCCACTAATGAGGCAGGTCATGAAAGCTGACCGAAGAATGGGAAACAGAGGCATTGTAAGTGTAGCAAGAAGCATTGCGAACAAGACTATGAAAAGACATCCAGAATTACAGAGACACTGAACTTCTGATGCTACTTAATATGAAATTTGAGACACAAAAAATGTTAACGAAATCGTGGAGAGACAAACCACTCCACGGACAATATTTGAAACGAATGGACAAGGTGCAGATCAATAAAGATCAATCATTTATGTGGCTTAAAAGGGGAAGAATGAAGCCAGAATCGGAAGCACTTGTAATAGCTGCCCAAGATCAGGCGTTGAGAACACGACATTATGATAAAGCGGTTCTCAAAATTTCCCAAGATGATAAATGCCGCATTTGTCAGGAACACGTAGAAACCATTGATCATATTGTCTCAGCTTGTCCAATCCTAGCAAAGACCGAATACTTGAAAAGACACGACAGGGTGTGTAACTACCTCCACTGGCAGATCTGTACCGCCCTCGAAGTTCCGAACACATGCCCCAAGTGGTACGAACACTCACCGAAACCGGTGACGTCTGTTGGATTGTGTACGATATTGTACGACCAACAAATTCAAACTCATCGCACGATATTGGCAAAAAAACGGATATAGTCATCCGGGATTTGAGAAAAAATCGTGTCTACTTGTGGATGTTGCTGTGTCCTTGCGATCAAAACGTCGTTACCAAGGAGGCAGAGAAACGTCTTAAATACAAGAGTTTGGAAATCGAGTTCAGCCGACTGTGGGGCGTATAAGCACAGGTCGTCCCGATAGTTATCGGGGCTCTGGGATTTGTTCCGCAAAATTTGTATTAGAACTTGTCTAAACCCCTAGGTAATTCCATAGACTGGGAAGTTCAAGAAATCGCTTTATTTGGAACAGCCCAAATTTTGCGCAAAGTATTGTAGAGGCACCGACAGTCCCTAGATCTACTCCTTAGGTAGCTGGTTGCAACCTGAGTAGATTTTATATTCAGCCGACACATAACATCTTTAGTCGTGATTTAGAGGAATAATAATAATAATTATTATTATTATTATAATTAATAATAATAATAATAATAATAACAACAACGAACCACCGGTGGTAGGTCGTTGAACAGGCGGGCACCTACCGGGTCACCCGAAAATACTACAGCCGACAATCAAGGAAGCGCCAAAGATACCCAAGCTTCGCCTACCGAAAGTGTTTTGAGGGAGATTCAACCCTCAACCACCAAGGCAGGAAAAGAAAGACAGCGCTTAAAGTGGACAATTGATATAAACACATTCATTATGCGCACTTATTATAAGATCACAAAACTTGAAACAGACTTAACAATGTACAGGCATGAGCTATATCAACAATTTAAAACTCAATACCCAGAATTAAACGTTACAGAACAAAGGATTGCTGACCAACGTCGAACAATTATCACCAACAATCTTCTACCGCAGACGTTGCTAGAAGAAATTAAATCAGAAGTGGCAAAATCCCTAAGCAATAGTGTCCAACAAACAAACTTAATAGTCGAAGACTCATCTCAAAATACTGATCCTCAAACAGCTGCAGCTCTTGCAGATCCGGATCCAGCAAACATTGAACAAATTATCGAAACAAGACCTCCAGCAGACGCTGAACTGATGGTGCAGACATCAAACGAAGATGTTCTCGTAACGAAAGTACGAGACGAATTCTATGCCGCAATAATTGAATTTGAAGGCTCGGACCCAACACAACGGCACAGTATCCAAAGCAAAACACATCCAGAAAACTAGCTCGCATAGTAGAAATATTGAACAAGACTGTCATAGCAAATTATCTGATACATCATTCCAACTTCACAGATGTACACACGGCAGTTTACTGTGGTGCAGTAGCAGCAGTCAGATGTAACGGCTCCCACACCAAGGAACGCACTCAACAAGGCATAAAGGTACAAAAGAAACCAAAATGGGAACGACGATTAGACAATAAGATAACTAACATCAGGAAAGACTTGGGAAGACTAACACAATACAAACAAGCTAACAAGAGCAAGATCATAGTTAAACACGCTGCGAGTATCTTCAAGAAAATCAGAACGCATACAAAACATGAAAGCCATAACCAACATGTAGATGAATACATTGACACTCTGCAACAAAAACTCAGTGCGTATTGCCAACGTCTCCGACGTTACAAAGAGTGTGCAGCGCGCAAAAACCATAACACTCTTTTTAACACCAATGAGAAAATGTTCTACAAAAGTCTTAGGGAAAAAGAAAAACCAGCCACACACAATGGAATACCGACTAAGATGTAATAGAAGCTTACTGGTCGTCACTTTGGTCTACAGATCTTCATCATGACAATAGTGCCCCATGGATAATTGAAGAAGAAATGCGTTGCCAACAAATGAAACAGAAGCAATTTACAGGTTTCACAGAAGAAAATATCACCTTTACCATAAAAAAGACCCATAATTGGAAAGCAACAGGTGTTGATAACATTCACAACTATTGGTACAAAAAATTCACATGTACACACGCGCTACTAGCAAAACATCTCACAAATTTTGTACAACAGCCAGAGACAATGCCACCTTACTTCACACAGGGAATTACGTACTTGAAATCAAAAGATTCTGACACAACAAATCCATCCAAATACAGACCGATCACTTGCCTGCCCACAATCTACAAAATATTGACTTCATGCCTTGCAAACCAGATAAATGCGCATTGTGACATGAACAAAGTTATAGCTGAACAGCTAAAAGGATGCAGACAACACTCCCAGGGGTGCAAAGAACAGCTTTTGATTGATTCTGTAGCACTGGAACAGGCGTACAAAGATCGTAGAAATATATATACAGCTTACATTGACTATAGTAAAGCATTTGATTCAGTTCCCCATTCCTGGTTGTTGAAAGTTCTCAAAATATACAAAATTCACCCAGCAGTAGTCACATTTCTTGAATACACCATGAGAAATTGGAAAACAGCAGTCACGCTCAGCAGTCAAGACAAATGTTTGACAACAGACCCCATTACCATTAGAAGAGGCATCTTCCAGGGAGACTCTCTCAGTCCCCTTTGGTTCTGTCTAGCACTGAATCCTCTTTCAACCAGATTAAATAATAGCGACTATGGGTTCAACATCAAAAGTAACAAAGTGACTCAGTTCAAGCTTTCACATTTAATGTACATGGATGATATAAAATTGTACGCAACAACAGAGACACAACTTACACACTTGCCCAAAATTACAGAAAACTTCTCCAGGGATATTGCTATGAAATTTGGAATAGACAAATGCAAAACACAAAAAATAACTCAAGGAAAGCGCAAATGTAATGGCTTTCAACTCCAAACGGGAGAAACAATACAGGCGATGTCTGGAGAAAATACCTATAAATATTTGGGTTTCGCTCAATCCAGACGTATTGAACACCGAGTGATTAGAGAAACACTCGTGAAAACATATATGAACAGATTGACCAAAATTCTGAAAAGTCAACTCAATGGGAAAAACAAGTTTAAAGCAATCAATACATTTGCAGTACCTGTTCTCACCTACTCTTTTGGTATCATCCACTGGACCAAAACTGATCTGGAAAATATCGAAAGGAAAACAAGAACAGCTCTAACCAAGCATAGAGTGTACCACCCTAACCCATCAATAGAAAGACTTAAGCTACCACGTCAGGAAGGAGGTCGCGGCATAATAGACATTACAAACCTTCACAACTAAATAATTCATGCACTTCAAGAATATTTTGTCACGCAGAAAAACGACTCGTTCTTACATAAAGCAATAGTACTAGCAGATAGCAAACTCACGCCACTAAATTTGCACCACTATGATCATGATTCATTAAGCTCTGCAACTGAGCCACCTGACAAATACCAGTCCTGGAGACAAAAATAATTCATGGGAGACATCGCCACGATCTGGAACAGCCCTATGTCGACTTGGAAGCGACTGTCGAACGCCTGGCTTTCCCGTGGCGATTTGTTTGCCGAAACCGAGGGACTGATGATAGCAATCCAGGATCAAGTCATCAACACAAGAAATTATCGTAAATACATCCTTAAAGATTCAACTCTGGGAAATGATTTATGTAGAAGGTGTCATCTGTCCAGCGAGACAATTAAACATATCACATCTGGCTGCAAAGCCATAGCCCAAACCGATTACAAACATAGGCATGATCAGGTAGCCAAATTTTTCACCAAAGGATTGCAATAGACAGTGAGCTTCTGGAAAACAAGCTGCCATATTACAAGTACACACCAACAACTGTGATGGAAAATTCTGCATGCAAACTATATTGGGACAGAACTATTATTACAGACAAGATGATAGCACACAATAGGCCAGACATTACGCTAATTGATAAAATTAACAGAATCACTTACCTAATTGATATCGCAATCCCAAACACACACAATCTTCAGTCCTCTCACACAGAAAAGGTGTCCAAATACACTGATTTAGCAATAGAAATAAAAGAACAGTGGAAAATGGAGAAAGTTTACACAGTACCCATCATTGTGTCCACAACTGGTGTCATCCCAACAACTTTGCATAACAGCCTACAACAGTTGAAAATGCCAAAGACAGTGTACATGGAGTTACAGAAAGTTGCCATCCTCAATACTTGCGCAATAGTCAGAAAGTTCCTCAACAATAGTATTACTCATGCCTAATACATGTAATCCTGCTTCGACATCGAAAAGGGCCGTTACTTGGCAAGAGCCCGTACGGTTACCTCAATCCTGAGATTTTATCCAGAGACAGAACTGTATGATAATAATAATATAATAATAATAATAATAATAATAATAATAATAATAATAATAATAATAATAATTTTAAATGAAAAAGAACTCGATAAACGAAGTTAAGGACTACATCTGTCACATAAATACCGAATTATATTTATTAATGTTAATTATAATATTATATTTATAAAAAACACAAATCTAGGTGGCTTTGGGCGACCTGTAACGTAGGCAAGACGGGATTACTGGCTTACTTCGATTACTGCTAATATACGAGACACAATTTTTAAAATTTTTTTTTAACATTTGTTGCGTGATGACGCAACGCGTCTCTTAAGCCCTCGTGGGCGTTGAGCGCAAGTAATCCTCCATTAACATCAGCGCTATACCTATTTCATCATATCACTTAACATCAGCGCTCTCTATATTTGAGTCACGTCTCGTCTGTCAATTGTCAAGAGGGCCGCCAGGTAGCATCTCCGCGTACGCCCCTGCCTCACTACCCAGCAGGCCAGAATTGGGAAGGAATAAGGAAGGGGATAAGGTTTAGGACACTTCACAAAGGTTAGGACTAGCCCTTGTGAAGCAGCTGAACTCGTTTTGTCGGAACAAATTTCACATGAGAATCGACTGGGAATCAAACCCGGACCTCAGTGGTGAAAGGCGAGCGACTTTGCTCTGAGCCACGAGACAGCAATAATATCAAGACAATTAAAACTGATTTATACAGCTATAACTTATACCAACAATGACAGAATTGCTTGCAATACTTCACTGTCGTGCTTGCAGTACGTTGCCAGGAAGCTAGATGGAATTTCAAGACTCTATTGTTATAACTCGTAATAGAAACAATTGAAATCAATGGTGAGCACGAGCTCACTGGTCGACCATTCGACCGTTAGCGCGTTCAGTACATAGTCGTACAGCAACAGTTCTTATTTAAGCAGTAGTCCCTCTTCATTAAAGACAGATTGCTTTCATGGATTATTAAAAGTACATTAATTTGTTAAAAAAATTGCAACAACATTTTTTAGCAAATATGAAATAATTGTAGGTGTTGACATTGCCAACAATATTGTTTATTTAAATAGCACCTTTCGATGACTTATCCATCATCATCAGTTTCTAGTACAAGAAATATAAACAAAAAATTAAAACATGAGTCAAAACCAAAACAATAGGTTTCGAAGATCTATGTAAGAACTTGAATTGAACATGTGAGATTTTGTATCAGAGAAACACTTCCACTTTATTGCATTGATTCACAATTACTGTAAATACTAAATGATTTAACACCCCCTTTTTATTTTATTTTATTTCATAAAATGTTAATTCGGTTATAAAATTATTAGTAATCTTTGAATCCTAATGTTTTGTTTTTGACTCATGTTTTAATTATTTGTTTATATTTATTGTACAAGAAACTGATGATTATGGCTAAGCCGTTGAAAGCTGCTATTCAAACAAACAATATTGTTGGCAACGATAACACCTACAATTATTTCGTTTTAAGTGACAATGACAATTTATTGCAAAACCAAATAAATGTTTTTCTTTATGTAATCCATGTAAATAAATTGTCTATAATCAAGTGGGACTATTTCTTAAATATTAAAGACAGACAGTAAATGCAAAAATATAATCAAGCAATAGTTCTTACATGACAGTTCTGGGAAGTTTTTCCGAAATTTGTTGCCGCGCATTGTCCTTCCTGTTATCATGATACCCTGAATTACTAGGATCATATAAAAATGGGTACTTTCTAACTGCTTCTATTAGCATTTCGTCAGAAATCATTTCAACAAAGTTCATGAAGTTCACCAATTTCACAAATGACCTGCACATCAGGGCGCCCGAGACAACACTCCGCGCTAGCCGTCCGCGCTAGACGGCCGGGGCCGTCCGCCGCGACCGGATTTTATTCTCGGGGAGGCATTCCGGGCCGAGCGGTGCGGTGCCGGGCGGAGCTGAGCGGAGCTGGCAGGTAGCAGTGGGAGACCATGCTAGTTAGTTGTTAGTTTAAACCATGCAAAAGATTTCTGCCGGGTCTGCACCGTGCCGTGCCGTGCCGGGCGGGGTGCACGGCGTTTATCCACTTTTTCGTTACTAGACCCCAGCTATAAGAGTTTTTCTGGCGAATATTCGCCGTTTTCCGGCGCACGATTACACAACTTTCTCTTCTTGCGAAGTATTCGTAAGGCGAGAAAGTAAAAAGACTGAAGTAGAATAGAAGCAGCCTGAATGAGATACCCAAGTTTACTAATAGGAGGGTCAAGAAAAGAAAGAATAAGAAATGATTTTGAAACCTTAAGAAAAGGTCCGAAAATTAAAAACAGAAAATCAAATAGAAAGATACCAATGAAAATGGCAAGATCACATACGAAGAATGAAACCATCCCAGATCCAAATTCCAAAAACAGATCCTGGAATGCAGACCAAGAGGAAAAAGAGCCATTTGGCCAATAACACGATGGGAGGACCAGGATCATCTCAGCAGTGTCTAAGGAAATACCAAATCAATAGGAATAGGCCTCTAGGCCTAAACTTTAATAGTTCATGATAATAATGAGGGCAGTGAACACTTAGTTATAACACCTAGTTATACCTGGTCAAATTATCACAAAATTTAAACTATCCCAGAGAATTGAAAATTTGTAGATCAGTTTTCCCTAACATTGCCATTTTCAGAAATATTTGAACGAGTAGTTAACATGAAAATGATAATAGCAATAAAAAATAAAAATTCTAAGAGAAGCTCGGCATATGGGTAAATCAATCAATACAGCAATATGAAACAAACACTTTATTTGAGGGAACATTTCTTCCAATAAAAGTTGCAAAAACACTACAAGGCTTTAAGGATCCTATTACAATGCTTATTCATGTAGGAGAGCATTTGACAGCAAGAGATTTACTGTAAACATTGGTCATTGTACTGTACAGAGACTCACTTTTATATATCAGTTTTAATACGTTAGATCTACTTCCTTTATTGTATATATGATTTTGTAATTGTTTTATATTGTCTCCAAATGTTTGCAGTAAGTTTATGAGTTTCAAAGACAGCAAAAGAAGAAAAAAAGTACACAGAAATAACTCACAATTTGTTTTGTAAACTACATGACTCTTATTTCAATATAATTATTGTAAGTTAAGTAATCTTAACTTATTGCAATGATTAATTATAATCTAGAAATATGAACAAATAGGGTACATCCACTTCAAAATATTGCATCCAGAATGGAGTGGCCACCCATGGAATCTTAAACTCTGGATGTGGCTTTTTAATGGATTAATATGAAGTAAGTAATTTGATGAATCACCAATGCTGACATCAAAATTATTGTATAAAACTTGACATGTGATAATAAAATTTTCTTCTATCCTTGCATAGATATTGAAAAATTAATCATTGTGAGTGTCCATTGCAGCAACAGCAAATTGAGTTATCATAAGTAAATCGTTACACACGACTAGTATTTAGTATAGTTATTTTGCAAAAAATATATTTTTCATTTAGTTAACTAAATATGTTCATTAATTCCATGAAAAATTCTTGATTACCTCTGTGTTAACAGCTTGCATGCATAATTAAAACTCCACAACTACCAATCAGAATTCAAAAAAGAATCAAAATCATTTAATTAAGACCCCATAACACAGATGTGGCCATGATATTTCCATTTCCATGAAACATAAGAATGTACATCCCAGATTACGTACCTACATCAACACATATAAATAGTGATTGAATATAACTATTGGTGAAGTGTACATTAAGCTAGCTGACAAGTGGAACAATATAAAATATTTAACATGAATAAATCAATTGTTTTACATGAAAACATTTGATCTTTGCATTACAAATTTAAAAATTTAAACGTTAGTTGTGTTTACCTGTTCGAACAAGTAAACATGCAAAGTGTGACAGAAGTGACTTTTTCTTTTTACTTTCCATGTTTATACATGTTGCATTCTCTCTCACATGTGTCTTAAAATTTCCTGAGAAGTAATGTTTTAATGGCTTTGTCAGCTTCTTCTGATATTTCATCTGAAATAAGTTCATTTGTCCCCCATTTGACACATTTCTTTATCCTGTATGTCACTATAGCCATCATACTACACAATGCATAAGCTACTAAAATAGGCCTTTTTCGGAAGCAACATGACATAATCAAATGTATGCCTCACATGGTAAAGAATGTGTGAAATTCTCAAAATTTAAATTATTCTTAAATGGAATCAAAATAATATTGAATGTAACATGTGGTTAAAGGGGTATAATTGCACTCATAGCAAACAAGAAAACACGCTCCCCTCGTCGCTCGTTTTTGTGAACATACCACTCAAGCAAATATACTTCTCTTTATCCACTTATTTCATTAATTACTGTAATAGATTCAAAGAAAATGAAACATAGATGCAGTACTTTTCATATCCAGTTCATGATACATTACATATTAATACAAAATTCATGATAAAAAACATTAATATCACTGCCTCCTGGAATAATTTCATGAAAGATATGGCCTTTACATTAAAAACATAAATTCAGAATGTTTTATTTATATTCCAAAATAGTATCTGTTAAGAAATTACAAGAAACAGATATTAAAATAACACAAAACCAATTATAAGCAGTATATAAGAACGATCATTAATTTATTACAGTTTATGTTCTGTCTTATTTATAATTTATAACAATTAAATTGTCAATTTTTTAAATCACAATAGACCAAGCACAGACTTAGGTGAATGAATGAATTGAATTGAATGAATGATTGAATTTTCTTCATTTGATGTTGTTTCTTGATGAAAGATCATAATTTCTTTCACCGCAGAAGTCGCCAAAGGTGGCTCAGGGAATCAACTGATGTCACTGCAGTGTCTGAACTGAAATTATATTGTCATCATCATCATCATCATCATGTTCAGGGATTATACCAAACGGTTTGTTCTAGTCTCAAGCATTTTAATGCTGGATTTAAAATTGAGCACTCCAACATTGCCATATTCTTTCTTCCTTGAGATGTGTAGTTGAGAACTTGTTTTGGAATGTGGTGATCCTCTGTTCTGTCAAATGTTCCAACTGATTTACTTGATATCTTTTGATTTTATCAAGGACACTAGTGACATTTAATTCTTGGCATAGAGTGTAATTTCTTTTTTGATCTTCAAGGGTGTATCCTGCCATTATATAATCAAGAATTTTCATTTCAATAGCATCAATTCAGCTGAATGGATTGTTAGAGTCTGCTTCTCAGACCTATAAACGAGCATGGGAAAAGCCATTTCTTTAGACAATTTTAGGTATGTTTCTCTGCTTGATGCTTTGAGATTTTGTTTGATGGTTCAACACACTTAGCTGATTTATTTAATTTATTTACTGCATCATTATTATTCCAGTACGAAATATTAAAACCTAGATAGTTGAAATTGCTGGCTTGTTCTTAATAACATTGTCAAGCACTATTTTCACTTTTAAACAATCTATTCCTTTGAATGTCATTTCTTAGTTTTATCAATACATATTTGTAAATTATACTCTCCATAAATATAGTTCAAAGAAGGGACAGTAAACTGATGCTTATCTTCAGAATTATATTACGATGATTGTCAACAAAGAGAAAATATATGTTAAAAATTGTGGGTGACAGTGGGCATCCTTGTCTTACTCCACCATTTAGTTCTTCCAAAACAAGTTTCTTTTTATTATTTGCTGTTACATATCAATTATATTGCAATTTGCCAAATGTCAGTAGAAGAAACATGAGAATTTGAAAACTTATGTTGAAGGCCTAAATGAGAATTGTTTTGTAATTGTTGAAGTTGAATATTTAAAATTCAGAAACAAGACGGGAAAAAAAAGAAAGAAGGATAACATCGGAAGAGGGGAAAAAAGATAAAAAAGAAGAAAAAAAATCAGTGAATTGCGTTTAGTGTATATTTACGAGATAATCAGTGAAAGTCTAAAACAGTCATGCATTATGAAATGAGGTTTTTTTCTTCTTCTATTCTCTTTTTTTCTTTTCTTTTCTCTTTTTTTAATATGAGAGTTCGTATTTTCCTGAAATAAAAACACATGAAAGATTTCAGTATTTTAATTTAATTTATATTCAAATTTATTTGTATTTTTTTTTCTTAAGCTAGATATGGTATTGTCATAATGTTGTTTTTTTATGTTAAAAATAATTAAAAACAATTTGTGATTATGTTCAAAGCCACTCTTGTTGATACATTCCTTGAAATTACAAGAAAAATAAGGTCATGTCCAAAGTCACTGTACTCTGGACAGAGGGTTTTTTTGTTGTTTTTTTAACTGTTGTGTTATGATTTATTTTTTATTTTATTCATTAATCCTACAAGAGAAGACCAAACTTTTGAAATCATTATCACATACACATCAAAGTTTATAAAAATTTTACTGAGGCTTGAAGTTGAAAAATGTTCATTTACCATCTTTTATAGTATTATAAAAGCTGAACAAACTTATTGACATTCTCAAATCAACAATATTATAAAGTTATACCAGCTCATTTGAAAATTAAATAATAAAAGAAATAATGGAAAATTTATGAAACACAGTTTTACAAACAAAATTTACTCTTGGTAAGAAAAAAGGTTTATAATACTCTCAAATTTCTTTGTTCAGTCAAGATATTAAAATAAATTAATAGTTTATAAAGCCAATAAAATTGAATACGTATCACATATTACAGGATGGAAAAACTAAAACATTGGTATCTTATCTCCATATACCCCATAATGAAGGATAAAATAAGTTAACACTTATAACGAATTATGTTATGTCCAGAGCTTATAACATCTGGTAATTGAAAATATGCACTTTGGGGAATTCTACAAACATTATCTTTTCAAGTATTTTACACTACATGACGCGCGCAACCGTCAGGTGCTTGCAATGTTTATTATTTGATACGATGGGTGATATATTAATTTGGTCAGGAGTGACAGTTGTGCTTGCAGTGAAATAGTCGCGCTCTGTTGGCAGATTTTTCAGACCATTCCCGGCTCTTCCCGCCAATGGCCAGGGCAGTTGGACATCAAACTGTGAGTGTTCCGGAGTGCTAGTGTTTGGACACAGGCAGGGCTCCCGCTGTCTCTAAATGTGTTGCTCTGTGATATCTGTTATTACGAATGTTCTCCGAAGTTTTGTGTGAATCATTTGATGTTCTGTGCTTTCTTATTTTTTGATACGGTTTGTTTAGTATCCGATCTCGGCAATTTACTGTGTCCATACAAAGACAAAATAATGAACCGGAGGAAAAAGGCGAAAGTGGAGTACCGAGATCCAGAAGAGAAGTCTACCCATTTATTAGAGAATATATTTGTTGTGTCTGAAAAGACAAAGGATGGTGGGCCATGCACGACTGCGGAGAAACGTTTTCCAAATGAAACTGTGAAGAACGATTTAACGAATTTTGAACGAGGTTCAGGTACTATTTCCTCTAAAATTGAGAAGGAAGAGGAACTAGTTTCTGATCAGGATGACCCTTCCGGTTTGGAAGGAGCTGCTTTTCAGAGCCGTTTACCCTTTGATGAAATGACAACAACAGAAGCTGCTTATTTCTCAGATATTGCGCAAGGAACGCAGGAATTACAGGGTGTGTTTTTACACATTCGTAATCGTTTGCTTCAGATATGGTTAGAGAATCCTAAACAGCAGTTACTTTTGAGAATGCTATGTCAGAAATAGAGCTTCCATACCAAGGCGACGAATCCTTAGTGAGGCGAATATATGTTTTCCTTGAACAACATGGGTATGTAAATTTCGGTGTTTTTAAGAGACTGAAGCCACTTCCCGTCCAGAAGCATCGCAGGGTCCTGGTGCTCGGCGCAGGCATCGCAGGTCTCGTCGTAGCTCGTCAGCTGCAGCACCTCGGGATGGAGGTCGTGGTTGTGGAAGCCAGAGATCGTGTGGGTGGACGGATAGCAACCTTCCGCAAATCAAATTACATTGCTGATTTAGGCGCAATGATTATTAGCGGTTTGGCAGGCAATCCTCTTAACGTATTGTCCAAACAGATAAATTTACAACTGCACAAGCTAAAACAGCGTTGTCCTTTGTATGAATCTGACGGGACAACAGTGCCCAAAGACAAAGATGAGTTGGTTGAAAGAGAATTCAATCGCCTATTAGAAACTGCTAGTTATTTGTCTTATCAGTTGGATTTTAATTATACAGGTGGTAAACCTGTTTCTCTCGGCCAGGCCCTTGAATGGATCATTAATTTACAAGAGAAACACGTTAAGGATAAGCAAGTGCAACACTGGAAGGCTGTTGTTAAACTTCAGGAACAACTGAAAACCGACCAACTTCGCTTACTCGCTCTTAGAGAAAAGATCGATGATCTGGGCAAGCAGTATAAACGGTTTATTGGAACGAAAGGTCCCCGTGACGTCACACGAGAATTTGTAATTCGCTGCACGTTGCGGGAGCTCAACAATGCTTGCCGAAATTGGGATGCGTTGTCGGAGCGGCAGAAGGCGACTGAAGGAAGGCTGCAGGAGCTGGAAGCGTCTCCGCCCAGCGATGTGTACTTATCGTCTCGCGACCGCCGGATCTTGGACTGGCACTTGGCCAACCTGGAATTCGCCAACGCCACGCCGCTCAGCAACTTGTCGCTGAAGCAGTGGATCGAGGAGGACGCGGGAGGTGCAGAAATAAGCGGCGGGCATTACATGGTGGGCGACGGCTTCTCGCGAGTGCCCGTGGCGCTCTCTGAAGGCGTGGATGTTCGACTCAACACGGCGGTGCGTCGTGTGACTTACAGCCCTCAGGGTGTCGAGGTAAGGTTGGCTCATGAGCGCCGGCTTAAAATCGTAAAGGCCATTCAAAAAATAAGTTCGCAAAAATTAGGTATTTATCATCCTCTCCTTTGTAACCACTTGTAACACAAACTTTTAACTAGTATCTGTCGAAAAAAAACTGTGGCCAAACCCTTCTAATATGAATCAATAGTAATAATAGTGACAATTTTCCTTTTCTTGTGTATATCGTAACACACACACCTCAGATTAACGTTCTGCTTTATCGTTCCTCTCATCCCCAAGCCAAAGAAAAGAAAGACTTAAAATTGGATGTTATATAGTCACGAGCTGGACGGAGATGGGAGCAATAATCTATATAGAGCGTCGTTATGATTTTTTTATTGGAACCCTCAATTGGATGACTGTCCCCATCTCCTTCCTGTTCGTGATCTCGAAGTTCCATTATGTTTGAATCGGAGCATACCAAGGTATAGAAAGCCGACTAATATAGTAGTTGGCTATAGCACGGTGGTAATTAATAGTCTTCACGTTTTCAAGTGAAGCTTTTCGCTGAAAGCTCTGCCCCACAATCTGCGGTCGGCCCACGTTGTAACAGAACCTTCTGAACCATGGGTCGGACACGGGCCATCATGCGTTGTTGACCAAAATATCTCTGCTACCCGGCTCGTAAGCTACTTGAATACGGTTTGTGTACTCGCTCTTCTTTCTGCTTTAAAACCGCTAGTACGAAATAGTGTTTTGGGTTATTTATTTTTATTAATGGGAATAATTATTTTATATTAGCATTTAATGTTTTCCTTCGAAACAACAAAATTGGAACTTTTTTTTTTTTCCTTCTTTTTCGAAGCAAGAGTAAAATTCTGAAATATACATTGCGACAAACAGTTCCATTCAAATTTTAGACATTCAATTTTTATTGTTCTTATAACTGTGACATTTCGGCTATACCTTAACAGCCATCTTCAGACATCTTTTCACCACAAAACGAAAAAATGTCTTAAGATGGCTGTTAAGGTATACGTCACAGTTATAAGAACAATAAAAATTGAATGTCTAAAATTTGAATGGAACTGTTAGTCTCGAAGTATCAGTATAGACATTCTGTAAAAGAAGAGATTAAAAAATTCTGAAATATTCACTTAAAATTAACAATATTTAATTTCTTCTGGAAACCTTTCTAGATAAAATTCTTTGAATGAAAAGATATATTTTTGTGCAAACGTAATGTAATCTACCCTACTTGTGAGAGAAATAATTGAAGTAAATATTTGCCTTAGTGAAGTACAATGTATGTCTTGACGAATTTCTTCTGACTAGTGTAAAAAATATGTCTTCAAGAAATATCCTACATGTTGACGAGTATTTTATCATCTGTAGAAAACACTCACAAATACATAAGATTCTTTGAAAACATGAGACGTTTATAGATAAGTCTCTTTTCAATGAATTATGCAAAATATGCACCTATAATTACACAAATATGCACCAACAGAAAAAAAATCGGCCAAATATGCACTAATGTATTAATTTATATAGCATCGTATTCTAACCAGATCTGAAGACCTTTCACTTAGCTATGCATTGGAGCAATGGACAAAAATATGCAAAATCATAAAAATCCTCTCCTCTCCCTAGTGATTATAGTCATTACTTATAAGGTAGGGCTCTATGAAAAGAATAAAATGATGCTAACATTAAAATAGGTTCTACCGAAATTCATTTTCATTATTTCATATATTTAACATTTAAGTTAATAAACACAAGAAAATTTTTTAGCATTTTAAGATTATCATGGAAATTGTATTATTTGATCACTAAATCTTTTTACTTATAACTATTATTTAAAATATATTTGAAGAGTTTGTTGTTTTACAAAAACGATCATAGTCCAAAATGCATAGTATCATTAAAAATGGCCTGGAATTTGAAATGCAGATAAATTGAAGTTTATGGATGATATTTGAATCCTTAAATGTCTTATGTAGAGGCTACATAAATTGAGGTTTCAAAATAGAGTTAGTGGGAACTTTTGTGTTTTTGTCAAAAATTGTGAGTACTTTTCTGGAGTTTTGAACATCTGCAAGTAATAATTTTAAACTAATTAAAATTTCATGTGTAAAGTGGGTAATGTTTTATTCTCATAGCTATTTTACAAACAATTTCAGGAACTGACTAAAAGGCTTCACAAATCTTCTGTTCCACTACTATTTTCAGCGTACTTCTCCATTTTCTTCAATGGTGTTTTCACTTCTATCACTTGTGTCTGCAAGTAATTTGACATTAAAGAGTTTGTTTTTAAAGTTCCTGAAATACTGAGAAAATCTCTGAACATCTGCTAGTTTCTTTAGGTTCAGCAGAAGAGTTTTCTTATACAGTGTCTTAAAATAATTTCACCGGTAGCTGTTTCTTGCTTCTGATATTTATCTTATTGAAATCACCATGGTATGCATACTTAACAAGGACATGACTCTTCCAGGCACGTAGCCAGGGGAGGGGCTCGAGGGGCTGAAGCCATCCCCAAAATTCTTATCTTGTTTTTCATTCATTCATTATTTATTTATTAATTTAAATTTATCCAAATATATCGACGTGTATAAAAGTACAGACAGACAGATTTACTTCAAATGAAGATATTCTTCCAAGTTTCCATGTTTTCCAGGCTTTGCTTCCATCCATGAAATGAACAAGTTGGAAAATTTAGCTCCATACTTTGATATCAGAACATCACTCTCTGCAGTAAAAGCTGAGTATGAACTATGGTGTATAAAACTTCCACCATAGATGCTAACCATGAGGTGCTGAAAGCCTTAGAGAACTGCGATCCAGTGTATTTACATACTATTAGATACTTACTATCTTAGCTACCTTGCAGTAACAACTGCTAGTGTAGAGAGGTCATTTTCTACAACGAAGAGAGTAAAAAGTTTTATACGTAGTGTAATGCATGATAATAGACTCAGTGCACTAGCCATTATTTCAAATCATTGGGATATCACTGTGGACAAAATGATTGACATTATGGGTGGAAACAAGATCGGAAAATTGCATTTGTAGTTGATGCCTCCTGTAGTTTGGATTATTGGAATGGAAAATAATAAATCAAATATTGTGTTCAAACTTTCGAAATAATGTTTAAATATGTTTAAAATCATGTTGGTGTTTCATTTTTCAAGAGCATCTCTTTTAAATTATTCCTATAAAGATATAATAAATTATCGTATAATCCATTTTTTAAATTTTGGAAGCCCCTCCCGAGAACCTTACCTTTACTTTACCTTTTTCAATGATAACATGACTAAAATACTTGCCATTGTCACAGAAACATAATCAACATGCAACAGTACAGCCAACCTTCAGGGAAAAAACAAGTATAGTCCATTCCTGTCATTGGACAATGGCTGTTTTTGCCGAAAACTGAGTGGACATTGGTTGTTTTTGCAAAACTAGTGATATTTCATAGCTCATTATTTCCTGGACTATGGCTAATTTTCCTACACTATTTAGTACAGATGAAGACTGAGGAGAGCAGCATAGAATACTCTAGAAATCATCATATTTGAACTATGGTTGTTTTTGTAAAAAGCTCTTCATTTCCAAAAACTTTTTCTAGTTTAAACATTGCAGTTTTTGTTATTTGTTGAAATAAAATAACTCTTATAGTTTCTTGATGCAATTTTAACTTTTTTTCTTTTTTTTGAGTGGGGGACAGCATTGCCCTGGGCCCAAAATTGTCTAGCTCGGGCATTGATCTCTTGCATAGATGTTCTAAGAATATTGTTGTACTTAACATAACTTTTTCTGTATATTTATAAAAGTAACATTTTCATGAAGAAGATGGGCTTTATACCCAATACTACAGTCAAATTTAAAAATTTAAAGAAATAAAATTGTGCATTAAAATATTTTGTATTATTATTTAATTTGATATAAATCATTTCAAATGAAAAAAAATTCAAGTGTGTTCCATCTTTGAATTGCATGTTCTCAGACCTGTAAGAAATGTTCAGATTATGTATCTTTATTTATTTATTTATTTATTTATTTATTTATTTATTTATTTATTTCACAGTTTTACATTGTTATAGAAAACAACTTTCTGTTACCCACAATTCTAATAAATTACATAATTTTAATTTTATTTCTCCATTTGTCCCGTGTATCTTTATTGGTTTCCTAAAAAATATGTAATTTATTTTAGAAAAAATCATTTATTTTGGAAATATGTTTAAGAAAATTGACTTTTGACAGGGATTTAAATTTAAATATGTTTTGTCTTTCATAGTATATGGCAAGCTACTGTAACAGTTTCATGATAATATTCCAAAAATATGTAAGAGTTTCTTTAAATATAAGAATTTGCTGGGAAAACTAGATTTCTGATTAATGATTTGAAAGACTATTCTTAATTGCCTTGAAAATTCAGTTGCACAGTTTCACCCACCATTCCAGCTTGCCAGAATTTGACCGGCTTCCACTTTCTCGGGTTTTTTTTCCACTGATTTTATTGTCTTCAACTGGCATTACACATTGCACTTCATATTTCTGGAGCTGGCCTTGATGGCTTGCCTTAAATAGAATATTTCACAATTGTTAATGTGTATATGTGGGGTGGGGGGAGCTCATGTTGAACTCCTATGTTGTTTGAATGTAATGTACAAACATTTTTATTAAAGATTTCCTGTAAGCAAAGAACCCAAATAACCCTGCCCTTAATAACCCTGCAATGATTAATTTGCACTGAGTTTTGGGGTCCTTAGATCTTTCTAAAATTTTGTTGATGACTGAATTACAACTATAGACCGTGCAGTTTTCATTTTATTCTTGCCTGGGAGTTTCTTCAATTGTATGAGCAGCTTGTGTATTTGGAAGGGGTACGCTGATTTGAAAAATTATTGAAGCATATGAAAATGAAAAATATGAAACCGGATCAAGACACTTAATTGGAATTAAATCTTACAATTGGATTCATTGAGGCAATTCATTTCCATTTTTTTACAGAACGCTTCAAGGGCAGCATGCTCCTTCCCAATACACAAGAACCAGATCCCTATTATCTTATGTAAAATGGGGAACATTGTTAGCACCAAAGCCTCTCAGGCCACCAATTTTATGAGATATAATAGTTTTACCTTCTTCCTTGCTAGTCACATTTTTCAGAATGTGTTGCGAAATGTCAGTTGGCTGACATACTCACTATTTTTGTCCTTGCTTCAGGGCAGAGCTAAGTGAGATTTATTTACATTTGGTTGGAATTTGATGCTTTGTAGATTAATATGTTAGTGCATATTTGGCACATAGATTAATATGTTAGTGCACATATTACATTCATGTAATTGTAAGTACATATTTTGGATATTTCTTTAAAATGGAGACTTATCTCTAAAACGTTTCAACTTGTCAAGGAATGTTTTTCATCTTCTTTTTTGTGACCGTTCATTAATTCGAAAGATGATAAAATACTTTGCAAATGTAGGTTCTTGATGTATTTTTTAAACCAGGCAGTGAAATGAAACGAGACATACTAGGTGAATATTTACTTCAATTATTTCTTAGAAGTAAGATAGATTATGTTATGTTTGCTTAAATACATCCTTTTATTCCAATCGTGCTGCTCCTGAATTTTATCAAGGAAGGTTTATATAGGAGATGAAATAATGTTAATTTTAATTACATATTTAAGAATTTTAAGGCATAAAATTCCTCTCTCTATTTCTCACATTATTTCTAAATTTGCTATTTTCAAAAAATTCAATATTCAGCAAAAATTAGACCTTTGTCAGTCATTTAAGAGTTCCTTGTTTCACATGTAAAATATAAAGAATAGTTATTTTTGTCGTTTACGTCGTTAATCACACACTTAACTCCTTAGCAATCAACCATCTAAACAATGCTTTCAGAACGCGTCCATAGCAACGGCTGTTAAAATGCTCGAGAGTCCTTTAAAAATATTTTAGCGGACTCAGCCGGTAGGTTAACTACTCGGCATTGCTATCATTCCGCCTCGCAGTTAACCTGCCGGATTCATCCGAGGATGAGTTACATGCAATATTTTTATAATTTCTAATTCTTCTAGTTATTCAAAATAATAATTTAATACTTTCGTGAGTTAAGAATTGCCATTACTCTCGATGTTCTGTAGCATGGGTTGTTGATACAGGTTCTTAGTCGTTTTTAAATAACATTCGCAGTGCGGAAAAGGACAAAGTGAGGAAAGGATGAAGAGGGCAAGAGACAGAATTGAGGAATGGTACAAAATGGGTCAAGGGACAAATGGGACAATGGACAAAGTGACAAAATGGGACACTAGGCAAAATGTGAAACGGGGGATATGGGAGAAAATGGGCCTAGGGGGAAATAGGACAAGAGGACAAATGGGACTAGTGGGAAAAATAGTTTTGTGTGCCTTGACGTAGCCCTGAGGAAGATCGCAGAATGACGGCCGAAAAGTTGGCCCCGGCTCCTAGAACGCGGCATCCTACGCTCTCTTATTGACATTGCCTCATAAGATACACGTAAAGGAATGCTCTTCACGCGGTATTTCTTATACTGCGATTTTTGTAGGAAGAGCTCTCAAGATAACTCAAATCCATCTTCGCGATGGAATATGTCACGGCATTTCGTATCATTCACAGTCGTTCCGCTAGATTTCGCACGATCGCGACCTTATGAAGCAGTGCTTGCGATCATGCGACTTCTACCGGCAAGACCGAGAAAAGACGCGAAATGCCGTGACATATTCCATCGCGAAGATGGGATTTGAGTTATCTTGAGAGCTCTTCCTACAAAAATCGCAGTATAGTCCACCCGGCCGTGTTCCTCTTGGGCAGCGTCTAATGTCAAATACGACAATCACGGTTTGTGTTGGCACGTGCGTGCAGGTGGAGGTGTCCGGCCCGCGTGCGCACGACCGGCCCGTGACGCTGGCGGCGGACGCGTGCGTGTGCGCGCTGCCGCTGGGCGTGCTGAAGCAGGCGGCGTCGGCGGGAGGCGTGCGTTTCGAGCCGCCGCTGCCCCCCTGGAAGGAGGCTGCCATCCAGCGCGTCGGCGTCGGGAACCTCAACAAGGTAACACTTAGGCCTCATTCACAATGCAAGCTTAAACGTAACGTAACGCTGTAAACTTTGCCGCAAAATTTGCACGTAAAAACGAGCGTTCACAATGACGAACGTAAGTTTCGCTTGAACCAATCAGAATTTAACGTACTGAAACCAGATTGATTCGTCTCTAACGTGGTCAAAAGATATTTCCACCATGGTTTGTAGCTTTTTCTTCGAGATTCCTATCGATTTATCTTTATATACATGCGAGTAGATGTTTATTTATTTATTTATTTGTCAAAAAACAGTAAAAACTTGTATATGACGTATGGGCAAAGAAATTTATCTGCGCACGTTTTCTTGAGGGCCAGAATTAAAAAAAAATGTTGTAGTAGTGCTCACATTTCCTTCATCTTATAAACAAGGATTCTCATGAACCAAATTCACGAGTAATTCGTCGGACATAATTAGCTTATTCGCCATCTCAGGTTAAAGTCAGAATAAAAAATGTCCAAATTCTTACAATGAATTCACTACACGCATCAAAAGCGTTCGTAAACTAGTTCTCTACATTACAACAACAATGACATAATCACAAACTACCTGAACACAATCTGAAATCGAACTTCCATGCTGCTCTCTGATTGGTCTTCGGTAGAATTACCACGTAAGCTTAACGTAAAAGCTTGGAGCTTGCGAACTCTTTAAGTTACGGTCTTACTTCAACGGTTACGTCAAGGCATTGTGAATGGTTTCGCTTAATAACATTTCTAGGTTTTGCTGCTATGTTACGTTTGCGTTTAAGTTTGCATTGCGAATGAGGCCTTATGGCGGAGAGAGATGCGCATCGTATCCGACTTAAGCCAACGACTTTCAGGCACCAGTTTGCTTCACATTGTTAGCGGGAATTTTAAATGCAGCCAGAGACCAAAATGATCACCTTGTTATAAGTAACTGAAATTTAAAAAAATGCATATTGTATTTTATTATTTATTATATTATATATTTTTTATATTATTATATATATATATTTTATATATAATATTTATTTATTATATATTTTTTTTTATATTATTATATTATTTTTGGTCGGTCACCGTTGAAAATTGTCACTTTATGCCACTTTCAAAATTTTTCTCAACACTTATTGCTCTCCATGCAACAGGGCGGCAATCATCTAGTCTGGCTTTTCAAACGATGTGCCCGTGTTGTGGTACGTGGTTCGTGGTGCAAACTGGTGCTGTGCAAATTTGGTGCGCCGGACTAGCTCACCCATCTCTTCACTATGATACTAATCTGTAGGGGATTTCAAATCGTTTGTTTCCCCGTTCCCCGCGCATGTTACCTCATTCGAACCTACGCAAGGACCTGGGAACCCCAGAGGTATTTTGAAGTTTGTATGTTGACTCATACAAGTCTTCAAGTCCCAGCCACAAACCTGCCTAAGGCCCGCAACAGACTACTCCGAGGAATGCGTAGCGAGAAATGAGGAAAAATCGAAACAAGCGATACTTTTCGACCAACATACACTTAAAAAGGGTTTTCTCGCTCGCCTCTGCGGAGGCGAAAGAGTTCCTGAGTCGAGTCGGTCAGCGAGCGAGTTTTCTCGGACACATTTCTCCCCAATGACTTTCTATATGACAATAGCTGGTACCCACCGCGTTTCTACCTCAGAAGAAATAATGTGGAAATATTCCTCTCCCCCACTCTCTCAATATCCACTCACTCATTCCCTCACTGGTCATCCCCCTTCCCTCTTATTCCCCCTCTCTCTTATTTCACCCTCTCTCATTCCCCCTCTCTTATTCCATCCTCTCTCTCATCCCCTCCTCTCCCTCATTCCCCCTCTCCCTCATTCCCCTCTCCCTCATTCCCCTCTCCCTCATTCCCCCTCTCCCTCATTCCCCTCTCCTCATTCCCCCTCTCCCTCATTCCCCCTCTCCCTCATTCCCCCTCTCCCTCATTCCCCCTCTCACTCATTCCCCCTCTCACTCATTCCCCTCTCACTCATTCCCCCGCTCACTCATTCCCCTCTCACTCATTCCCCCTCTCACTCATCCCCCTCTCCCTCATTCCCCCTCTCCCTCATTCCCCCTCTCCCTCATTCCCCCTCTCCCTCATTCCCCCTCTCCCTCATTCCCCTCTCCCTCATTCCCCCTCTCCCTCATTCCCCTCTCCCTCATTCCCCCTCTCCCTCATTCCCCCTCTCCCTCATTCCCCCTCTCCCTCATTCCCCCTCTCCCTCATTCCCCCTCTCCCTCATTCCCCCATCTCACTCTTTCTCCCTCTCACTCTTGTCTCCCTCTCACTCTTTCTCCCTCTCACTTTCTCCCTCTCTTCTCTTCTCCCTCTCTCTCATTCTCCTCTCTCTCAATCTCCCTCTCTCTCAATCTCCCTCTCTCTCATTCTCCCTCTCTCTCATTCTCCCTCTCTCTCATTCCCTCTCCCTCATTCCCCCTCTCCCTCATTCCCCCTCTCCCTCATTCCCCTCTCCCTCTTTCTCCCTCTCACTCTTTCTTCCTCTCACTCTTTCTCCCTCTCTTTCATCTCCCTCTCTCTCATTCTCCCTCTCTCTCAATCTCCCTCTCTCTCAATCTCCCTCTCTCTCATCTCCCTCTCTCTCAATCTCCCTCTCTCTCAATCTCCCTCTCTCTCAATCTCCCTCTCTCTCAATCTCCCTCTCTCTCAATCTCCCTCTCTCTCAATCTCCCTCTCTCTCATTCTCCCTCTCTCTCATTCTCCCTCTCTCTCATTCTCCCTCTCTCTCATTCTCCCTCTCTCTCATTCTCCCTCTCTCTCATTCTCCCTCTCTCTCTCCTCTCCCTCTCGTTCTCCCCCTCTCCCTCGTTCTCCCCTCTTTCTCATTCCTCTCTCTCTCATTCCCCTCTTTCTCAATCCCCCTCTCTCTCAATCCCCCCTCTCTCTCGTTCCCCTTTCTCAATTCCCCCTCTCTCTCATTCCCCCCTCTCATTCCTCCGTCTGTCTCGTTTCCTCCCGTCTGTCTTGTTTCCTCCCGTCTGTCTCGTTTCCTCCCGTCTGTCTCGTTTCCTCCCCTCTGTCTCGTTTCCTCCCTTCTGTCTCGTTTCCTCCCCTCTGTCTCGTTTCCCTCCCCTGTCTCGTTTCCTCCCCTCTGTCTCGTTTCCTCCCCTCTGTCTCTGTTCCCTTCCCTCTGTCTCTGTTCCCTTCCCTCTGTCTCTGTTCCCTTCCATCTGTCTCTGTTCCCTTCCCTCTGTCTCTATTCCCTCCCCTCTGTCTCTGTTTCCTCCCCTCTGTCTCTGTTTTCTCCCTCTGTCTCTGTTTTCCCCTCTGTTTCTGTTTTCCACCCTCTGTCTCTGTTTCCTCCCCTGTTTCTGTTTCCCCCCTCTGTCTCTGGTTCCCCCTCTATCTCCGGTTTCCCCCCTTTCGCTCTGTTTCCCCCCTTTGGCTCTGATTTCCTTCCTCTGTCTCTTTCCCCCTCTGTCTCTTTCCCCCTCTGTCTCTATCCCCACTCTGTCTCTATCCCCCTCTGTCTCTACCCCCCTCTGCCTCTATCCCCCCTCTGTCTCTATCCCCCCTCTGTCTCTATCCCCCTCTGTCTCTATCCCCCTCTGCCTCTATCCCCCCTCTGCCTCTATCCCCCCTCTGTCTCTATCCCCTCTCTGCCTCTATCCCCTCTCTGCCTCTATCCCCTCTCTGCCTCTATCCCCTCTCTGCCTCTATCCCCTCTCTGCCTCTATCCCCTCTCTGCCTCTATCCCCCCTCTCTGTCTCTTTTTTGCCTTTGTCTCTTCCCCTTCTGTGTCTCTTTTTCCGTATCTCTCTTTTCAAACTCTTTGTCC
>JAHLJT010009419.1:15681919-15870593 GCA_031308135.1 Acheta domesticus | reverse complement strand
CGGCGGGCTGTGAAGCTGGCAGCTGATTGCTTGAAAGCTAAATACTTCAGCGTCTGCCGCCAGATTGCGACGAGCAATGACGATGCGCACGATGGCGAGGTCACTCTCTCCCTCTTCATCCCTGGCCAGAGAAACCGATGCTTTACGCTAGCGTCTACTGCGGAAAGAAGCTCGTTTGTGCAAGAGAGCGCAGCACAATCAGGCGTTCAGTAAATTATCTTTCTCTCTCTCCACTCGGGAGTCCCCGCTTGTCATGGTACAAACTGTAGAAATAGTGCCTGACTACTATTTCTTAATTAATATCCAAGAAATTGTATTATCTCTAAATAGATTACATATTATTTAAGTCTGCAATGTAATAAATTAACAAATGGTCTTATTGCAATCCGCGTATAAGAATTAAAGCTGAGCCATTGTATAATTTGCTTTCAAGACATCGGCAGCCTGACTGCTGTGAGGATTTTGAGGAAGCGCCTAACACCGTCGTAAGCAATCGAGATCGTGGAAGTAGTCCCAGTGTATCTACCTTGTGTGCGTTCGCTGTTAGACGAAAGTAGTTGATAAGTGACTGTGACTAGTTATTTTGTGTGTTATTGTTGAGCATCCCCAAACGGTGAGTCACGCACGCCACTGGAAGGTAGGACAGTTTTTAAAAAAAGTTCTTATCTAGCCGCAGCACTTCCCTGCGAGAGCGAAACGTCCGGATCTAAATGAAACCAGATTTCCAAATTTAGGGCCTTACTTCCGGTTTCGGAACTCATTCGTCTTAAGCTATCAAAGGAAGCGACATGGGCCGTTTTCAAGGTTCAGTTGCGGTTCATGGACCGCGATCAAAACGCATCAGTTCATCCCCTTTTAATCAAGGTGACCTGTTATTAATGAAAACAAGCAGTTCGACAGACTTTTGATTTTGTGGTAATCGACTGGATTTAATGATCTTGGATTTAAAGTTTGCGTATTGTTTTTAAGCTTGCTATTAAAAGTAACACTCAATTATTGCTTAATTTATTAACTTAACAATGGTACTTGCTCAGTACGAGATACGTCGGTACGGCGTAATTTAATTGCGTCTTACGGCATCTAGAGCCAAATCATCTCTCTGCGAGTTTAGACCGTTCGAGTGAGCTCTGGTCAACAATAATTATTACCATTGCAGCGACTCAGATCTGGAGGCCCTAGGGTTCGTGCCCGATGGTGGCGGATTTTCGACGCTGGCTTCGTAGCTAGGACAAATTCAGCCGTGGTTTCTTCGATTCTTAAGGCCCTTACACACGTACCAATTTGTTTATTTCATTCGTTATAGTTTTGCTAATTCGTGTTTAGATTTTTCTTTATTGTTAAATTAGGTAATGTTAGGGTAGTTATCTCGCTGTATGTTATTTTCAGTAAGTTTATGTTGAAATTTCAGAAGTCGTATAATTTATTTCATTTGTAATAGTAGTGTTGTTAATTAGTGTTTTAATTTTTTTCTTTGGTGAAGGTACCATTTGTATAGTTTTTTCAAGTTTCTTTTTAGTAAATTAATTCGTTTGTGTTTTAGCTTTAGAGCTTTAAAGACTAGGTTAGGATAATAGGAACAATGGAAAACAGTAGGAAATGGCTATTATTGCGGAGCGGCTGCAGCAGCAGGAAAAAAAATCGCAATAGGAGCACACCACAATAGACGACGACCCAAACGACGCGAGAACACTCGAAGAACAACAGAGGTACTTTCCTCGCGGAAAACTTGGACCACTACTGATAAGTCGGGTTCTTGGTTGGACCGTGTGTAGCAAAGTGTACAATCTGGTCGGCCCGACAAATTGGTCCGTGTGTAGGGGCCTTTTTGCGCACGGAAACGCGCTCTGAAACGCATATCCAATAACCAATCTTCCATCTAGCATGTGCTAAAGAAAGTGTGTGGCGGCCGCAGGTGGTGCTGTGCTTCGAGCGCGTGTTCTGGGACACCGCAACGGCGTGTTTGGTCATGTGGGCGGCACGACGGCGTCCCCGTGGCGAGCTGTTCCTGTTCTGGCGCGCGGCGCGGGCGGGGCGCGCCCGCGCTGTGGGCGCTGCTGGCGGGCGAGGCGGCGGGCGTGGCCGAGCGCGTCAGCGACGACGTGGTGGTGGGGCGCTGCGTCGCCGTGCTCAAGACCATCTTCGGGCCTCCGCCGTGCCGCCGCCCAAGGAGGTAACGACAAGAAACAAAGAAAAAAATGTACAAATAGTTTCGGATCGTTGGGATTTGGTTTGGTAGTGTGCTGGAGTACTACGAGTGCTGGAGGTGCGTATCTACGGTATGGCCGATACGGCATGTACCATGGGCGCCAGTCACAAGGGGCGCTGTTTAGAGTATACGCGCTAAAACAATAACATCAACCCTAATTTGAAGTATTCTGACAGGGGTGCAGAGTCTATACTTGCCATGGACGCCGAATTACCTAGATACGCCTCTGGCTGGATCACTTCGAGTAATACCAGTACCATACTTCGTAAGTGTTAAGGCTTCGAAGAGCATGATGGGTTTTGGTTCGTTTTATTTTCGTCAAAAAACAGTAAAATCTCTATTGACAAATAGAGAAGAATGATCTGTGCAAGTTTTCTTGAATTTCATAATCCCAGCCCTTTCCTCGCTCTTACCATACATCAGGCAAGCCAAGATGACGGGCAAGGTAATAAGCTTATTAGAGCTCGCAGCACCTTGTCCTGAGAAATTGGAGATTTAAAAGTAAGTGTTGTACAAATTCCTCTGGAGTACCGGTACATCACTGGACATGGTACTGGCTGTGACACTCTTTGGGAGAAGTTAATTGACAGTTTTTTGCCACAAATTTAACTATATTAATTCCCATTTTCTCTTTAAGACAAATAAATGAAATAATACATCAATCCAATTAAAAATTTTCAATTGAGAGTAAAATTTAAAAAAATTGAATCAAAATAATCTTGATTTTGTTTACTTGATCCTGTTTACTTGAGTGATATAAAAGCATGAACTTTCTGCGTTCACGTTAGAAGGTTAACAAACAAATATTCTTGTCTGTTAAAAACGCTGTCTGTCCGTAAGCAAGAATTTTAAGCCTATAGACACTTGTTAATTTATTTCACATCGTTCGCTAAATACAAGAAATAACTAAATGATTTAATAACACAACACAAAACGAAAACAAGAAAAGAATTCGCCATTCAAACTTATTCCTGTCACATAGCAAAGATAGGGAGAATTTAGTAAGAAAATAAACAACAAATAGTAATAACTAGTGAAGAATATAAACATAATACAATTCTCTGTTATTTGATAGAAAAAAATCTGGTAAAAATGTTCGTATGAAGCCACTACTGCTCTGCCTCGCGCAGCGTCCGCTTGCGCATGTACACCCTCTTCCAGAATTTTTAAGGGGAAATGAGTTTCGGAGTCGGGGGAAGTAGGAGGAGCACCGGGCTCCCCAGGCGGGCAAGTAGCTCGTGCGGGCGCGGTGTGACGTACCTACTACACGTAGTTGAATGATGACTAGAAATACTAACAAAGTATTTTGAAAATAGGCATTTTAGCAGTCGAGCAGGGGCGGATCCAGCCTGATCATGGGAGGGGGGTGCAAACACAAGATTTTCGCAAAAACATCTATATTTTTTTCCCATAAACTTTTGGTAAGGATAGAGCTAAATGCATTCTATAAGATGACATAAACGCCATATTGCTCTAACTCTTCTGTTTTTTCAAAAATTGTGTGACGTCGTTAATACAACATTAAGGGCGATTTCTTCACATTATATGCACTTACAAGTACATGAGCTTTAAGTGATATCATGAAGTTTCTCAAAAACTCAAAAGCTTTCTGCGCAAACCAGATTCCGCATTTTCAGAAACGCTCAAACGCCATTTTCTTAATAACAGCTCCAAGTGTTGTTTTCCTAACTAGTATGTATAATGCTAATTGTACTGTTTAAAATGACATAAAATTAATTTAGGTGTATTCTCTCTCTCTCTCTCTCTTTTTTAATATATCTCAGTCCTTTAATATGCACATTTCGAGCTGATTAGTATACATTATTGGATTTGTGAGTGAAAATGTTTCAATAACTTCCATTAAAGTTCTTCGAGAATTCATAAGATTTCTGTGAAAAAGAGCTTCAAATTTCGCATTTACAGTAACTCTTAAATGTCATTTTCTCAATAATGGATCCAAAATTTTCCAATGAAAATTCCCTGATTTGATGAGGTTTTACTCTTCTATGATATTCATAAAGTAATATTTTGGCTCCACTATTAAAACCCGAAAAAACTGAGAAAATGTCAAAAAAAATTGGTTTGGGTGGCGATAGATGGTAGCTGGCTAGAGCATGTGGCTAGTCCGAAAAACTAGCCAACCAAAGAAATTGGAAAACTCAAAAGATCAAGAAAGTCTGTGCCGTTTTGTGGCTCCAGTAGTTGGGATTTCTTTCAAATTCTTCTGTATTTCTGCAATTTTTGTATAATTTTCCCATTTTAATTTTTTCTTCCCAGCCCCTGTATCTGCAACTGTTCTTGAGTAACCGAAAGGAGCCAGCGCTCCTGATAATTCTTAAAAAAATATTTAATACTAAATTTTTCAAAAAATAAAATAAAAAATTATAAAATAGTGCTATTTCATTAAACTGTATGCAAAAAATTGACATAATGGTGTCATGTGTGATGTGTTGCGCATCATTGATTAATATTTAGAAATTGGAATATTGCTGGTTGATGCTTTTCAATTTTATAATTTATAATTCAATAAAAATTAAAAGTATTTCAGTTGCAGAATTTTTCAACATAATTATATCTGCTATTCTTAGTTACTTATACATACACTTTTTAATTTTTTGTTTGAATGATGTTAAATTGTAACTCTAAGGAATACTTTCAAAATATAAAACAGTATTCAAAATACATTGTGACTTGATAGGAATTTTCTTTATATTTCAGCATAGAAATGGAGAGGGGGGAAAGATCAGTGAAACTAAGAATGGGGGCAGCCAAATTACCCTGGGCAAAAGGGCTCCCAATGTTGTTAAAACGGCCCTGTGTGTTAATGCTGTGTTAATACAGTAAACACACATTATAATAATACTGCTAATGTACTATAATAATAATAATAACAATCAATAATAAAAACAATAATACATCAACCTTACTTTTATAGACCATTCAAATTTGTTTGTGTCTTGTACAAGATATCATGGCATGTAGTCTGCTGTAGTAGCATGGCTGTAGTAGTTACTGTAAACTAGTAAGATGCACTCATTTCGAGCAAATAGGATACAAGAAAGCTTAAAAATGTATTAATGTTATGATTAATTGTTTATTGATAAGGTTACATTATTGTTATTATTATTATTATTGTATGTCAACAGAATTGCACATTATTTTATTGTGTATTTATGTTCTAGTCATAGTTGAGTGTTGTCTATTTGTATTTTATATCCTAGAAGTAGGAATGACATATTCCAAAACGATGGCACCCTTGAATAATACTTGCTGTATTATTAAGGCAGCCTGCCCAAATTCTATGGTCCGAAACTTTGTGTGAATTTTTCCCCAATAAAGGGCCTGGAGCGGTGTGGGTGCATGTGCGTCGTTGCTGTTGCAGGCGGTGGTGACGCGGTGGCGCGCCGACCCGTGGGCGCGGGGCGCGTGTTCGTTCGCGGCGGCCGCGGCGGCGGCGGGGGCGACCGCGCAGCCCTCGCCGCGCCCGTGGCCGCCCGGGCCCGGACCCCTCCGCCCCGCCCCCGCGGCTCTTCTTCGCGGGCGAGCACACGAGCGCGCGCCACCCGGCGACGGTGCACGGCGCGCTGCTCAGCGGCCTCCGCGAGGCGGCGCGCGTCGCCTCGCTCCTCCGCCCCGCCCCCGCCCCGACCGCCTTGTGCTGACGGCCCGGTCACGTTGGTGGTGTGGGTCCCTCGGCCGACCGCCCACCAACGCCTTGAGCGTTTTATTCAACAAATTAGCTATTGTAGTAAACTACATCAAGACGTACTGTTCCTAACTTTTACAAAATTTAAAAACTCAGATGACAAGCTTTCCTCCCTTTCAAGCAATATGAAGCATTCTGTGTAACGGTTGTTTACTTCATAATTGGTTTTTTCAATGTAAATTTCAATTCCTCCCCCCTCACAATTATTGATAAGCAATGAATATTCTACTTGTACAATTTGTTATGATTAATTAGCAATATGTGGTAGTGCAAGTGTTGAATAGCTTCACACCACTTAGCCCTTAATCTCACTGCTCTGTGCTACCTGTGGCACTCCGTCCTGTTCACTAACTTGCAGACAATACTCACCCTCGCTCTCTCTCACTCTCTCTCTCACACACACACACACACACACACACACACATCTTCTACCCCCATTTTGACGCAAGACTCTTCCGTTTCTCCAATGCTCCAAGATTGTTACTAAGAATTTTGGGTTACACAAGGTTTTGTTATCAGGCTCTTCTCTCTCTTTTTTGACAATAAGTAGGCAGTGCAAATCCATCACCTTGGCACTGATTGATACTCAAGAGTATTGTACTTATAGGTAAAAGTATCATTGTCACAAATGTGAGGTAGTGCTTATGTGACAGCACCCAAAAAGCTAAATCTTACATCTCATACCTGTACACCTCGGTCTCCCTTATTCCACATTCTATTGTTCACCCTCTACCAAGGCACAGCCTTCATCACTTGCCCTCTCCTCAGTCCTAGCAGTTCAAAGATGGTACCAAGAATTTTTGGTAACTACTGTGCTCCTATTTTTCTCTTTGGTTTTTGTACCACGAGTAAAACAAGCTTCCTTCTCCTTGATGCCAATAGACTGAATTTTAAAGGATTTTTGAACCTTTGTATTTAACAACTATTTTCTTTTACATCATTACATGCAACGTAGCATACATAGCCTTTTGTACCTAAACAAATGCATTATGGTTGTAAACTTCATCAAGAAAACCTTGCCATGCATAATTTTTGAAAAATTTTTGATAAGACTACTTTTTCTACCAATGAATGACATTATTATACATGGGTTTTGTGCCATTTTTAACCCTGTCCCCACATCCCCGGCAGCTCAATGCCCTCACACGGACACCTTCACATATATTTCCACCTTGTGAGCCTCCTTTACTTTCAAGCAATCCAAATGAGATTTCTAACAAATTTTTGTTCTTACTAACTTTGTTCTAATAAATACACAAAGTTCAAACCTGTGTACCTGCTTTCCCATCCCCTACTCTACTGAAAATTATTCATGTTTCTGCACTGCATTTGAATGTTTTATTTTATAAAACATACCCAACAGTAACATTAGAATACTGACTGAATAGTGTTAGATTAAGTGCACGAAAGTAGCTGTGGAGAATTTTCATTAAAAATTATTTTTTACTTTTGGGATTGTAGTTTTTCACATATAAGGAAATAGTTATATTTGGTAATGTAAAAATAATTGTCAATGTTTTATTTTTAACCATATTCCAGATGTGAAAAAATTGTATTTACTTAGATTTTAACAGTGTTAACAAATCAGTTATTGAGGTAGGTGGTGGGTTGTTTGTTTGTTTGTTTGTTTGTTTGTTTGTTTGTTTGTTTTAGTAATCTTGTCCAGTGTCAGAAACAAGTGGATTCAAAAGAAGTTGACACACAAATATTTAATCAGTTTGATGTATCTAATTTATTCTGTTCTGCATCATTTTCATGAAAACATTCCATAGTAGTTTTGTTCTTATGGTCCAAATATTTCACTTTTTACTTACAATATAGTAATTAAGGATTTTGCATGAAAAATAATTTCATTAAATAAGGAGTGAATTAGTTTGATTTGTGAAAGAATGTAGCTAAATAAAACACTTTGCAATAAATTGTTTACCTTATTTAATAAACTCAATTTCATTTGAGAAGAAACACATTAAACAAAGGGAGAAAAAATATATTGATAGAGTGAAGAAAATCACTGGAAAAATACTAATTGAAATTATTGGTGACTGAAAGCTGGAGTGTGAGAAATACTGGTTTTCAGACTCCAATTTATTTTAGTAAAGTCTATACGAATCATCAGAATACTGATTTGCAGGAGCTTCAACAGCAAGTATTTTCATAAATATGTTGTAAACTTAACTAGGTGTATCATCAAGGAAGACCGCAGAACGTATCGAAAGAAGCTCATGACCACTCGTTTCTGGGATTGTGGAAGCTTTATAATGGTCTGCTCTGAGAGAAACACCTGTGTCAGTGCAGAAAACAAAGGAAGACTACATAGATCAAAAGTTTAGCATAAAAAATGGGCAGACTCACGGTTTTGGACGTAAAGTCAATACACCATTGTTTACAACTCTACATGTGTGTCTCCATACATGTACAGCGAAGTTTTTTACGGCTGGTTCCGCTTCTCGGCTTCCATCTCCCAGTCTCCATTTTGGAGACTTCATCCCTCCATTTCTTCTCCTGAGTCCTTTCTCAAACTTTGGTGTATTGTTATCTATTGGCAATCCCATTCCATCACACTTCTTTTTCCACTTTTTAAGAAATTCTTCAAGATATACATACATATATATATACACACACACACATTCATTCATTCATTCAAGATTCAGCATTTGGAGAAATTGCAGCGAAAAATAACTAAACTGCCAAAGGGTCTGCAGAACATGGACTACAGTGATAGGTGTCAAAAAATTGGACTCGCGACACTGGCGCGCAGAAGAGAAAGAAGCGACCTCATTGAGACCTACAAGATTCTTAACGGAGAGTATGACGTATAAGAATTTGAGGAATTTTTCTTTAGACGGCCAGATGATAGACTTTGAGGATATAATAGCAGATTGCAGAAAGAGAGAGTGCGGACCAACCTTCGTGGACAATTATTGCCAATAGAACCGTAAATACCTGGAACGCGTTACCACAAAGTCATGCGTCCGCGAGAAATATAATGGTCTTCAAGAGGAAACTAAGGAATTGATGTGTCCTGATGCCCACGGAGTGACATAAACTGATAAACTGTATTTTGATTTATGATGTGAAGTGCTGTGTAATAGATGTAGGCATATCAGCTTTGCTGCTCCCGTATAATAAATAAATATATTTTGAATAACTCGTATTGCAATCGAGGCTATGAACGAATGAGGCCCCATAAAATTAATGCTACAATCCTGGCTTGGCACCCAGTAATTCGACACCACTTCTCGTATCTGAAGGAAGACTATGAAGACGGTTCCTGTTCATACAGAAAACCATGTCCAGCTGCTCGTGCCATAAAGCACTGTCATTCAGAAATTGGCCGCTCAAAGTTGGGTTTCAGTGTGAAGCTATTTTCACGTAAAACAACTAACGGGACCCGTGCGAACATTCAGCTCTTTGTTAATCGTTGTTTTGAAAGTGACAATAACTTTACACTGGAAATCAGCGTTTGTAAGAACCCAAGCTAAGAAGTGGGGGTACCCTCCAAAAATTGTATTACAACTTCTAAAAGGTCTGTTTTAAATGACGTCATAAGACACAACTTTAAAGGTCTAAAAGGCGTCATTTCCAAGTTATGCACGATGTTAAAATGTGTTGTAGCTAAAATTGTAGTTAAAATGTGAGTTCCGGGTTGCATGAGAGCTATTATTTCCCCCAGTACGTATTAAGCACGGAGCGAGCGCTCCGGGGACATAGTAAATGCCCCAATATCGCAAACGACCTGCAAAAAAATCCTGTTTCGAAAAAGAGGAAGATAAACGCAGTGAAAAATGCCAACAGATGCCCCATCTCTCGTTTTCATCAGTGAGAAAGTGTGACGTCATGGGTACTCACAGCGAACACAGACACAGAGCTTGCATATATAGTTATATTTACAAACAAATATGTACAGTTAAATGGTAACATTTTATACAATCGCTCTGATAGACCTATTATTCCCTGATCGCGGGAGCGATCCCAAATCCGATTGAGAATCGGTTTAACTAGTGGCACTCGCCACTCGTTAATTCGAAACGCGCACAAAGCCCAGCTTCCGTAATCGGATGTCACACTCGGACACAAAGCCCTTACAGGCGCATCAATCTGTGATGTGCCTTGATCGCAGGAGCGATCTTAACTGATTGATGTGTGAGTGGTGGATCTCTAACCACACCTCACTCGGAGCTCGCACACAGCATCACTCCTACGTGACCGCAGTCACATCTGGGTCACGTCCCCGCAGGCGCGTCAACACGTGACTTTCCTCATGAGCCCTGCTCGCCGCTGCACCGCCCTGGCGCAAATTTGTGCAAGAGCACGAGGTCCTCACTACTTCTCTAGAACCCACCCATTCGCTTCGTCTACTCTCTTATATACCGGAGGCTCACGTGACCTTCCTACGTCACGTCCGCCTCCCACGCCCTGCCTCTTAGAATGGCCTGCCCTTTGTTCAGTCTTTGGGCGTTTTCTCTAGGGCACCTTTCTCTTCCTGATTGGCGAGGCGATTTCGTGTTGGTAATCCCTTGCCGCCCATACCTAAATAGCTACCACGAGGTTCGATTACCAATACGTTACAAAAGGCTGCATGACACTATGACCCGACGAAAATCTCTTGCACAGGGTATGAGGTCCACTTGCCGTATCAGGAGTCAGTGTTGCCAGGTGGTCTTAATCATTTCCCACTAGAAAGCGCTGCGAAAACTACCAAAAGGTCAAAAAACATCCATTTCAAACAATGATTACTTTATGTTTAAAATATATGAGATATGGAAATTAAATAAATACGAAAAATATTATTCATTTTATTTGATATTTATATTTTACAATAATCACCCATATTTGTAATGCACAAACATATGTATAACAACTATATAATGCGTATACACACACATTAAGTTTTGTTTTAAGGAGTTTCACACTAAATGAGTTTCCTCGGTCTCACTCATTGTAATGTCTGAAAAAAATGATAAAGATAACTTTATAATACTTTTCTTCAACCGAAAAACCTGTTTTCATTATTTGTTTATTGATGTGATTCGTTCCTTTCCACCAAATGTGTTTGCTTCTACCAATCTTTGGTTTTGGCAAACAACCGCCCAATTTTGAACGAGGGAATGCCCCCTTCCCGGGATCCGCAACTGTTTAGTTCGGTAATATGTTTTGCTTACCCTGAACATTTGTTCACGACCCGCCACTGACTCACCGTAGTAGGTCGACCATTGTCCAAAATTTGTCTTTTTTGTACATCGTTTAAACGAGAAAAGGGTGTACGTAGTAGTTCATTCTGTTTAATTTTGTCTGCATTAATTTAACGTAACATCAGATTTGAATGTAACAAATTAAGTAACACTAATAATCCACAGCATACTAATATAAATCACATTGTAATATCAGCTTGTCCAATTCTAGCAAAGACCGAATACACGATCAATGGTTCCTACTTGTTCCTGGCAGATGCGGCATTTATCATCTTGGGAAATTTTGAGAACAGCTTTATCGTGATATCGTGTTCTCAACGCCTGGTCTTAGGCTGCTACCAATTCTGGCTTCATTCTACCCCTTTTAGACCTCATAAAAGATTGATCTTTATTGATCAGTACTTTGTCTATTCTTTTTATATATTGTCCACTGGAGTGGTTTGGCTCTCCACGTTTTCTTTAACATATTTTGTGTCTCGCATTTCATATTAATTAGCATCGGAAGTTCACTGCTGTGTTATTCTGCAGGTCTTGCATAGTTTTCTTTGCAATGTTTCTTGCTACACTTACAATGCCAGTTTCAAATTCTTCGGTCAGATTGAATGACCAGCTTCATTAGTTGATGACTGTCATTAATCGCATTCCTATTGCATTGTGCCAGAAGCACATAACACTGAAGGATTGTGACACATTGTGCCAGAAGGCTTCCATTTTTTTGAGGCAGGGGCGGATTCGACCTATCATTTTGGAGGGGCCAATGATAAACACTTGTTATTATATTGTATATTATTTTTGTAGGATACATATGATACTATACAATATTATTTTTAAACAATTACATAATTCTAACATAAATATTGAAATCAATTTTGCCAAATAAAGGAAAGTAACAAATGAAAACTCTAGTTGTTTTGGGGTTGGCTTGGCCCCCTTGCCCCCCCCCCGGATCCGCCATTTGTCTGAGGCCTCATCCTCCTTCCTTACGTGACATAACTTTATGTACATCACGTCGAGGGTGGAAGAAATGATGCATGGTATATATTACTCGTTCACTTTACATTTGCAGACGGCAGAATTAGGAACTAATGTTGTTTTGAAAGCGAAGGCCCGAACACACAACCGAGAATACACGAATGGTGCCGATGTCAATCAGCTGTCTCCGAAGGCAGAACAAGCGCTTCGGGCACATCTGACGAATTATGTCTTTCTGACAGTGTGCTGGAGTCGCGCCCTTAAATAATTAAAGTAATATACAACAAAATAGATCACACCACTCGCTGTTCACAACATTTCCGTACAATATTTTTATTTCTTCATTGCACTTATCTACTACTTAATGGTTATGTTATTGCCCTGCCAGGGTTCTGTGTGCTGCTCACCGCCATCTATATCATATTATAAACGGTCAGTATCTACTGCAGACGCGCGTTTCTCATTCAGTCGGCGGTGACTTCATGTAAACAGATCGCAGCGCTCCGTCTGCAAATGTAAAGTGAACGAGTAATACAGAAATATTTATTTACCAAATCTATGACTACATCCTGCCGCAAGCGGCGGCAGACCTCGGCATAGACACAACTTCATGGGCGTTTGCTCCAACCTGTGTACCTACGTCGCACATAGGAGTATTTGAGATGGAAAACCGGTCATAAGTGAAAATTCCGAAGTTAATCGAATGCCACCCAAAGTGCACGTGTCTTTACCCAGGATAACTATTCCATAAAGCTGCAGCCCCCTGAACCTTCCGCAAGTAGCATTTAGCCGCACGGTCAGTCCGAACTCAGTTATTGTCTGAACCTGGTGACTTTCTTTTCCGTGGTTCAATTGTGATATATAGTTTTCTGTGCAAGCATGGCTTCATGTAGCGGACTACAGAAAAAAAAATACTTGGACGTGAAAGTAGAAGGTTTGTGCTCTATAGTAAAGCATTTTTCATTTGATTGCTCCGTATTATTTTGTTCTAGTAGTCAATATTAAAATCCCCTAATTAGGGTACGTTCCTTGAATGAATCTTGAGATATAATAGTATTATTGCCTATAGTGTCTCAACTTGTTGACTTAAACTTTTTATGTGAGAATTAAGTATACACGTTTGCCTAGTTGAAGCTACAATAAAACGTCACGTCCATCGTCCCCCACATTTTTTTGTAGTGGTACATATTGATTTTTTAAATTTCTTTATTTGTCAAAAAAACAGTAAAACTGTATATGACGTGTGGGGAAAGAGATTTACCTGCGCACATTTTCTTGAGGGCCAGAATTTAAAAAAAACGAAAATAGAAAACAAAAAAAATGAATTTAGAAAATAATTATTTTAGAAAAATAAAATAATTTGAAAAATGTTTATTCCCGAGTTATAGAAAATCAATTTCAACGGTACATGAACTACGAGCAAAAGGAGTGCTCAACAAAACGTGCGCACAGTGAAGCTACATTTACGTCCAGAAGCAAAACAAGGGGCCATCTCAGCATTTGCTCAATGGATCAGGGAAACTGAACAAAAATCTGATCGAGATGGGGGTCATTGACCCGGAAGCTGAAATACATTACTTGTTACAGGCGTATTAAATATTTTTTTAAAAATGTATACAATACAAACGTAAACTAATTCATTATATAATGAATCCCCTGGAAGAAGGCAACCATCGAAAGATCGACCTCCTATTACTTTCCCGTATACGTACGTATACACGGAGTGATATACGTAGTATAGGGAAAGTTATGTAATGTTGCGCGAAAAAATGGCAAATTTTCGGCGGAACAAAAGTAATTGCCGGGCCGTGAAAACGAAAAAGTGGATAAAACCAGTTGCTAAATTAAGAAAAAAAATCCCCTAACACGTGGTGCAGCCAGAAACCCTCTTTTGTGGGTCCTTGATACCGAAAAACCACCTGAAAGGAAAACGTCCGTCTGTCCGTCCGTCCGTCCTTCTGTCTGTCCGTCTGTGAACACTGCTAGAGCCTAAACCATACGTACGATTTCTTCCAAAATGGATATTCCCCGGTCGATCTAATTCTAGTCGAAGCTTTGAGATTTTGAACAAAATTCTTCAAAATTTGGGGTTACTTTATATGAAGCCCCCCGGGGATTTTCAAAATTTTCTCAAAAACAGCTCCAAATTTTTTCTTTAAATTTCTTGTATGAATAGAGTAAAATACACGTTATTAACATGGCATAGGTCCGATTTTCACGGATACAGCTCTGAATTTTCGAAAATTGTGAAAGTTTGAATTTTTTTCGGCGTCTTTCTCCAACTACAAAATTGAAGATAGAGATTTTTTCTTCAAATCAAATTTATTCTGCATATTCAGTTCTTTCATAAAAGTCATCTAAATGTTTTTCAAAATTTTAGTAGTTTTCGCGCAATATTGCGTGCAATATGTGCAATTTTAAAAAATTACAAAAACAAGATTTTCTCAAAAACGGCTTCAACTGTTTTTCTTTAAACTTTTGGTAGGGATAGTGGTAAATGTACTCTATTAGATGACAGAAAAGCCATATTGCTCTATAGGTTAGTTTTTTAAAAAATTACAAAAATGTAAATTTTTTCACGTTTCTCACGTCGATAATATTTACATTAGCGACGATTTGTTCACATTATTATATTTACGAGTACGTGTGCTTTAAATAAAGTCAAGTAAAGTTTCTCGAAAACACAAGCGTTTCCTGTGAAAAGTAGCTCAAAATTTCGCATTTTCAGAAACGCTCAAACGCCATTTTCTCATATATTGCTGCAAATGTTTTCTTCAAACTTTTGTAACGGATAGTGCTTATTACACTCTTTAGTATAGCGTAAAGTTTGAGTTATTGTTTTGTTTTTTCAAACATTACATAATTGTAATTTTTTTAAAGATCTCTCAATCTTCAATATGCACATTACCAGCAATTTGTAAACATTATATTTGGGAGTGTAAGTGCTTCAAATAACTTCAAATAAAGTATTTTGAAAACTCAAACATTTTCTGTGAAAATGAGCTTCAAATTTCGCATTTTTAAGTAGCGCTAAAACGCCATTTTCTCTTAAACGGCGCATAATTTTTAAAAGAAAATGGCCATTTATGATTAGGTTGTTGTGTTCTTTAGTATTCTAAAATTAATGTTTCCGTTCTACCAATAGGAAACCGGAAAATTAAGAAAATTTTACAAAAAATGTACTTTTGGCAGGTGATAGATGGTATCTGGCAAGAAAGAGTACGTGTCCATTCCGAATAGCTAGCGAAGACCCAAGGAAATAGAAAACTAATACGGGAAAGTCTGTGCCATTCTGTAGCACCACTAGTTGTCTTTGTTTCTTATCTTGGGTCTACCTACTTACTTCTTTTAACATACCTACTAAATCTATAATTTTTACATCTTACATCTAAAACTATAATTTTTACATCTTTATAAGTAGTACGTTTTGCGGCACTTTCTCATCTACTTTTCTTTTTGTCTTTAAGACATCTTCAACTTTCGGTAGTACCGATCTAGCCACACCCGCAAACGATTGATTCGAAATAACCCTTGAATCAATTCTGGTTTCCATCGGTTTGATAATCTCTTTAACTGTCTCTCTAAATGTGTCTCTTACGTCTTCATTGGTAAAGACAAATTGTTTCAGTTGCGTAGCTGTAACTAACGACTTTTCAGATTCTTGATTTTTGTCACTAGTGAATCTTTATCAGCAACAGATAATTTCGTTGCGCGTTATCACTAATTTCGTCACACATTTCCAGGCCATTTTTAAACTCCACAACTTCTTTTTCATTTGTCCCTTCATCACAACTTCTCTTCTCAGCCGTTTCGTCCTGACTTGGTCCTGACTGCCCTGACTAAAGAAACATTGCCCGGCCCGAGCCCGCGTTGAAGGGGGTGGGGACACCTGATTTCTCTGCAGCTTGTGCATATTGACATATTTTTACTTCCCCGTATACGCACGTTTATATGGAGTATATATTACTTTCCCGTATACGTAGTATATTTACTACGTATAAACGTAGTACGAAGTTATGTAATGTTGCGCGAAAAAACGGCGGATTTTCGGCAGAAAAAAATTCATAGCCGGGCCTTGATAACGAAAAAGTGGATAAATTCAGTTGCTAAGTTAAGAAAAAATCCCCTAATATGTGGTGCAGCCAGTATTCCGGTTTTGTGGGAACCCGAAAACAAAATTTAATCAAAATTGTTGGCGCCATTTTTAAAAAAAAAATTGAATATGTCCTAGGGGCTTCATGTAAAGGACACCCAAAATTAAAATATCGGTTTCAAATTCAAGAGGGACACGAGATCAGGTCAGATCGATCAGGAGAAGTATCAATTTTGGAGAAAATCGGGCTGAACAATTTAATTTCTAGTGTTGTTCACAGACAGACGGATAGACGTTTTGCTTTCAGTATCAAGGACCCGCAAAACAGGGATTCTGGCTGCACCACGTGTTTTTTTTTTTTTCGTAATTTAACAACTGGATTTATCCGCTTTTTCGTTATCAGGACCCGGCAATGATTTTTATTTTCGGCCGGAAATCCATCGTTTTTTCGCGCAGCATTATATACTTTCCCAATACTATTACGTATATACTCCGTAAGACGTACATTTACGGGAAAGTAAACTAGTGGTGCTACAGGATAGCACAGATTAGTTTTCTACTTCCTTTAGTTTCCTCTTTAGTTTTCTATTTGCTTTGGTCTCGGCTAGCTATTCGGACTTGTCACATACTCTTGCCAGCTGCCATCTATCCTCGCCCAAACTACATATTTTTGACATTTTCTTGATTTGCCGGTTTCGCAATAGTAGAACGAAAATAATATTTTATGAATATTAAAAAACAGTAAACCCTCGTCCTAAATGCCAATTTTCTTTAAAAAATTTGGAGCCGTTTTTAAGAAAACTGGCGTTCAAGCGCTACTATAAATTCGAAATTTGAAGCTCTTTTTCACAGAATACTTTTGAGTTTTCCAAAACTTCATTAGAAGTCATTTTAAGCACTTTAACTCACAAAGCTTTTAATTGGTTTTTGACGTTAAAGGCATTAATTAATAAAAGGAACTTTAAACATTGGCATACTATTTACTAATATTTGTGAAAAAAAAGTTAATTCTTCAAAGAAAACGTATGCCAGCTTAAACTACTGTGTTGCTTACAAGACTTTTAGTCACAGTTGTTAGCAATTCACAATTCAACTAGTTTTATTTAAAAGATTTTGATAAAATGAATCTAACATTTACATTGTCAATATAAATTGAAATGATTTCTGTGAATAATCATTTATATTAGCCACCTAAATGTAAGAAGCAGTTCATAACATTTAATTACATAGATATTAACATACATCCAGTTTCATGGTGTATGGTTATTAGTTGTGAATATATATATATATATATATATATATATATATATATATATATATATGTATACACATTTGTGAATATATAGGCGTAGAGAAATTGTGCTATAATATATTTAGTTTTCGAGAAATATAATCATTTTTGATTTTTTAAATGGAACTATATATTTTTTCAGCACCAATGTATAGATCATGAAAAGAGGAATAAAATGATGTATCATATGTTAGTATTTTGATGGTAATTTGAGTATAAAATTATACTTTCTGCCATGTGGTTTTTAAGTAAACGGTCTTTTCTAGTGGCAGCCCTTGCAACAGTAGCCGTTGGTAAGGATGGCTTTCGCGGCGTCGAGACTGTTTCGTGGAGACAAGGTGTGCGAGAGGGGCGGCCGTGAGGGATAAAGGCGTAACTACAGCAATTCATAGTCTTGACATGAACACCATAAGAACAAACATCAATTTTAACGATCAGAATGAGAGATTTTTGCCATTTGTTCATCTGAATTGAACTTTTCTTCTACTGAAATTCCAAAGCAACGATAATCAAAAAGAAGAAAAAAATAATTTGTAGCGGAAAGGACGATAATAATAAAGGTCTTTTTCAAACTTACAAGAATCGAGCTCAGTGTGATTTGGCAGAAACAGCTCTCATTTTAAAATATGGAAAGGGAATGAATGATTAAAGATTTTTATTGTAACATCTCGATTAATTCATAGGTAGGTAGACATTTTTCTATTATTATTACTGTCAATTAACTTCTTATTTAAACGCGTACAAAAAGAACAAAGCAATAAAAATTTTGAAATACTCTTGACAGTCTATCAGTGTAAATTTAATAATCTTTAACACAAATGCACATCTGCAGTCACAACTGCTAATACTGGTTGGAGAGTTTCTCACTTCATAATGCCACGTGCTGCCAAAATCTTGAAAATCCACGGTACAAGACGGAAGTGTACTGTTTTCTTTTCCATTTATGAACAGCAGTAGAGGTGCGGTTGCGCAGCGGACGAATATTCATCTTAATTAAAAACTGAATTTACCAACGAAGAGACGGTAGTTGGATTTTTGTCAAGTTTGAAAATGATATTTATTACTAAAGAAGACAAGTTAAATGCAGATAAATCAATGGGGAAAAAATCTCTTATTCCGATCGTTGAAACTATGACAACGACTGAATCGTTGACCTTAGTGACAAGACTCTGGATTGCTTTAGTGAGGCCTCTTATCCCTCATTGCCACCCCTCTCAGTCTCCTCTCTCTCCACGCAAGTCTTGACGCCGCGAAGGCCACTTTTCCCGAAGGCAAGAGTTGCAAGGGCTGCTTCACGAAATATTGTCCGTTTAATTCGAAATCACATATCAGAAAATCTAATTTTATACTCAAATTATTACCAAAATACTCGTATATGATAATATATGTAATAATAATATGTAACAATAATATATTTTATTCCTCTTTTCATGATCTATACATTGCTGCTGAAAAAAAATATAGTTCCATTTAAAAAATCGAAGATGATTAAATTTCTCGAAAACGGCATGTTACGGAACTGTTACGAAAACTATTTCTCGAAAACGGCATGTTACTTGCCCCATGATCCCGCATTATTAATGGAAAACTCCATTTCGATATCCTGAAACGTTTAGAAGTCATGGTGGTAGTCCATAGTTGGTGGGACACCTGTATGCATACAGGATGAGTCATGTAACTTTCGTACTTCCTGTAACATTTGAACGGTTGAAGTTATTGCAATGCAGTTTTCACGAAAGTGCATGAGGGAAAGGGGATAATTGATACGTGGATTCATTTCTAGTTTATCACTTGTATTTTACGAGATATTTGAGGTAACTTTGTTTTTTCAAATGGAACTAGACATATTTTTTCAGTTTATCATGACTAGCGTAAAAAAGATGAATCCAATAATATACATGTTGTTACATAAGCATGTTTTTGAGTAATTTTGATTTTTGGGACTAGGGTTTTACGGATATCTTGAATAGTCCACCACACAAGGTCACGCAGCATGTGCGTGTGTGTGTGTGTGTGTGTGTGTGTGATCTATACCTCGCAACACGGACAGAAATAATGATTATTTAATAGATTTTGAATAATTTCTAAAAGTTTCATTTGTAAACACAAAATCTTCTAAAACATCTTTATCTTATCACTGCCACCATCTCGTAGTTCACCAACAATATAATTTTAAAATGTACCTTGCAGCAATGTTGCGCAAATTTCAATAAACATGTGGGAATAGCTTGAAAGAAATACATCAATACATCATACAAATTGTAAATTTAACAAACAATTTTTTAAAATTATTATAAAATACTATTTTTGTTCGATGTATTAATCTCGCCGAGTCCTATTTGTTTATAATCGTCCTTAATATATGGAATAACATTGGGCGATTGATTTTGACGCCCAATTACTCTACAAATACGCATATTTTCGAAAATTTCAACATGACCTCCTTTGAAGATCTGTTTTTGATGAGCATATTTCATTAAGAAAAATAATTGTATCTTCACATTGTATTTATAGGAACAGGCCGAACTTTTTTTTTATATATTTTTTTTAATTTTTGCAAAATCAGACATTTCAACGAACATGAAACCTGCACCATTATCTAGCAATTTTCGAAAATCCAGAGTTTTCAACCAACATGAGACGTGCACCATTCTCTTAAATGACTTTCGGACTATCCAGCAAGAAAATGTATTAAAACTTGTTGGCGCCATTTTTTTAATTTTGAAAATGTCCCAGGGGCTTCATGTAAAGAACCCCCCAAAATTAAAATATCGGTTTCAAATCCAAGAGGCCACGAGATCGGTCAGATCGATCGAAAAGTATCAATTTTGGAGAAAATCGGCTGAACGGTTTAGTCGCTAACGTTGTTCACAGTCAGACAGACGTACAGACGTTTTTCTTTCAATTGGTTTTTCGGTATCAAGGATCCACAAAACAGAGATTCTGGCTGCACCACGTATTAGGAGGTTTTTTCTTAATTTAGTAACTGGATTTATCCACTTTCTCGTTACCAGGGCCATGTAATAAGAGTTTTTCTGTCGAAAATCCGCCGTTTTTTCGCGCAGCATTACATGACTTTCCCTATACTATACGTACGTACGTACGTATAGTATACGGGAAAGTAAAAATACGGATCACTCACGTCTCTCAATACTATATTTCTTTGTGTGCTTTCTTTGTGATTAATTTTAAAAAAAAATTAATAAATTTAAAAAAGTTTTATTTAATTCGTCTTTCTTTGTGATAAATTTATTAAGTAATGTGAATTATAAACAAAATAAGAAATTTACTCGTAACAAACTAGTTTCAAATGTCCCACAATTTCAGCCCAATTCCAGGATTCCAGCATCATGACGTGTGAGTACGTGTGATGGTGACGTGTGAAAAACGTTTCGAAGCTTTGCTGGTAGATAGCTTAAGGAGCGACTTCCAAAGAACATTATGCTCTGAATCGCCAGCTATTATTCCTAACTGGCAGTCACCATTTTGGACCCTCAACAACGTTCTGTGAACAGAACGAAAGGAAGTTCTTGAAAATTAGGAAGGGGAGAACCACATAATATAACTGAGTGTTATACTGGGAAAACTATGCGTAATGGTATTACTATTAAGAAAGTAGTTTTCCTTCAAATACTAGAATTTCTGATGCGGTGTTGGAGATGATAACTATTTACTTTAAATAGCAATCATTAAAAAGATATAATATTGGATTAAATGTTCTTCATTTCTAGCATGCAAGTATGATAATTTATTTTTAATGAATATTATCTCTATATCTTTTTGTAATAAAAATGAGAGTTTGAAGAGAGAAATATATTACACAAAAAGTACGTCTTCATTAAAAAAATATTTGTCTATAGTTTAAAATTTTTTTTATATCTTGTTTTTATGCTTTTTAAATGTATATAATTTTAATACGGTGATTTACAATATTGAATAACCGTGAATCAACTCTCAGAAATTCAATTGAGGATGAGTACCATTACATTTAATTTTCAGAATGATGACTTTATACTTTGTCGAAAGAACCGTACTTCAGAACTAAAAGATCTTTTGAAAAACAAACAAATATTTTCGTCGAAGTTTTCTTCCGGGCTAGGGGGCCGTGGTCTATTGGAAAACATACTTCCAAACGTTTCTTCCGCAACTGCGACGGACATCCTACATTGTTAAGACGAAACATTTCCAATAGACCACGGCCCCCTAGCCCGGAAGAAAACGTCGACTATAACTCCGGCCGTGAAAGCCTACATTGTTATATTAAACAAATATTTTATTCAATACTCCCTTTGCAGTAGTCGCCAAAACAAATGAAAAAGGGTAGAAAGGAAACAATCATTAGAGGCCGTCCATAAGTTACGTAATGCCAATTTCGATATTTTCAAAACCCACCCTCTCCCTTGTAACGCCCCTATCTCTAAGTAACGCAGTATAACTCTGCCTCGGACCCCCTCTCTTTCTTTAGCGTTACGTAATTTATGGATGATTTACTGAATAGATCATTGTAGATGCTATAGTTTTATAGATAGATAATTGTAATGCTATGGTTTTGTTAGAATTTATTTCTAATGAGAAGCGGTCTTGGGAATTCGTTTCCAAAAATGAAATGCTTTATTGAAAATAGATTTTAATAAACTTTTATTAGTGAATACTTATATTTATCAATGATGTTTGCAATCAAAATTAACATTTTAAATTTACCAATCAGCAAAATCTGTATTATATTTTAATCATATTAAGAAACATCAGTGCGTAATATATACAGCATTACTATATTTTAAGTTTGTGTGGTTTAATGGTTGACTTTCGTCCACTTAGAGTTTTTGAATATAGACCCTTGTAATAAAATATTTATTATAAATTATCAACAATAAATACACAAAACATTCATAATTATTATATTATTATTAACTGCCCATAAGAAAACACTACATCTCATACCCAATGAAATACAATTTTTGTAGGCTACTTCATTTTTAAAAGTAACGTGTAGAATTTCGAGATAAATCATCTCTGGATGCCTCAAAATGGCGGCTTCGTAAATAACATTGGTGGACCGACCATTTCACACGTACTCTGATTCCACGGAGACTGGAAATTGTGGACGCGAGAATAAGGAAAGGGGGAAGGGGCATAAGGCGTGTAGGGGAAGGGTGTGTTGACGCCCAACGTCGTGAAGTGAGTATCTAGTTTTCGACATTTAGAAGACGTGTAATTACGTTTTTGTACTCGCATTGTGTAGATATTCACTATTACTCTTTATATTTAATTTTGTAGTGGTGACTAAATGATTAGACCAATATTTTGGCGTATTTTGCTTAAACATCAGAGGCCGGAATTGATTCAAAGCAAAATGGCTTCTACTTTTTGTATTATGTTATTTTCGGTGTAGTTGTACACATAATTTAATGTAGTCGTGCAATTTACTCAATTCATTGCATGAAATTAAACATTCCTATGTTGGTGGTTTTGAATTATGTAGATGTTGAGTTATTTTAACTATGCAATTTACCTTTCGTGCTGAATGATGACTCAAGGAGAGTATCTCCCGTTCACAGTGGCCGTATTAGACTTAACAGCCTCTGTGTTGGTTTTTTATCTAGAAGCTGCTTTGTTGCAATTCTTGCTACCGTATTAATGATCAAAACCCATGTTGACTTCCTAACTTGATTATTCTCAGTTTTAGGAGTTATCATCATGCAGACGATCAAGTGTGTGGTGGTCGGAGACGGAGCAGTAGGAAAAACGTGTCTGTTAATCTCGTACACAACAAATAAATTTCCATCAGAATATGTGCCAACTGTAAGTACCGTATTGTTATGGAGCATGCTAATGAAGTATTAAAAGGATTCCCTCCTGTTTAGTACCTGTATACACTTCGATTATTTAATGGATATGACACTTGCATGAATGAAGGAGGAAGTTTTAGATAAAGAGCTCGTAGCTATTTCATTTCGCTTTCTTTTAAAGAACTTTTGAAGCATTTTCCTTTGTGATTGCTATAGGTTCCACTCTTCATGTCTCATACTCTGATATTTTATTGCAATTTTTTCTATTCATGGAGATTGAAACACTTATGAAAATGTCACTTAATCTGAAAGCATATGACTATAAATATTGTGTTAACATTCATTAATGTTAAATTCTTAAAAAGGAATAATAAAAATTAATGTTCCTTTTTTAAATAAAACTACTGGCTCTCAATAAGGATGTTTGCTTCAACTGAAATAAGTGTTATTTAGAAGATCTTGTGTATTATTTCAGTATAATCTATGAATCTATCTAATAATTCATCATTTATATTATTCATTTTTACAGTTGATTGAAGAATTAATAAATATTTAGTACACAACTCGTAGAGTTCGAAACTTGAGATTTTTTAGACTTTACAATGTATTCTTATTGTAATCTGTTATAAATTGCAATACTAATTCTAAGTATCACGTTTTTTAAGAAACTTCTCACTGACTTGAAGGGGAAAACACACCTTATGATGGTAGTAATAGTAATTTAAAACTAAACTGTTGTTTTTGTTGGAAAGTATTCATTTATTTGCAGAGCACAAGTGTTTATATCATTAACTGGTTACTTCCGAATGTTGTAGGGTTTCTGTTCCTATTGCAATATTTGATTTTTTTCTCCTTTTTCTTTTTAATATTTGCTTCCTTGCAGAACTAAGACTGCATTTTGGTTTCAAAACTAGACAAAGCATGTTGAATCTGTATAGTCTATGGATACTTAATCTAAAAAGAGTTAGATTTAAAGTGTAAGATCCTGAGAGAAGTGATTTTACACATTTTTGTAAATGTACTATTATTTTTAGGTATTTGACAATTATGCTGTTACTGTTATGATTGGTGGTGAACCCTACACACTTGGCTTGTTTGATACTGCAGGTATGACTTGCCAGTTTTTTTACTATTGTTTTATTACAAACTGTATTTATTATTTATTTGCGTTGAAAATCTTACCATTGGATAAATGTTTATTGATGTAATATAACAGGACAAGAAGATTACGATCGTTTGAGACCCTTAAGTTATCCACAAACTGATGTTTTTTTGGTTTGCTTTTCTGTGGTATCACCTTCTTCATTTGAAAATGTGAAAGAAAAGGTGAGGATCAGAGTTTATCTTCTGAATACATGTACTTGTTTGCTGAAACAAAAGCTGAATAATTTGTAGTTTTATTAAGTTTTTGTTATGTGATTAGAAACATTTTTTACTGTAATTTGCAGTGGGTTCCAGAAATAACACATCATTGTCAGAAAACACCTTTTCTACTAGTTGGTACACAAATTGATTTAAGGGATGATGCTGCAACAATTGAGAAGTTAGCTAAAAACAAACAAAAACCAATCACTTTTGAACAAGGAGAAAAATTGGCTAAAGAATTGAAGGCTGTTAAATACGTTGAATGTTCAGCATTAACTCAAGTAAGTACATTGAAGTGTTTTTAAAAATTGTTGACATGAGACTTGTTAAACAAATGCACATGATTAAATACAGTGACATATCTTTTGCACTAATAATAATGTGATGTTTGTTGGATATTTGTGCACCAGAAACGGTTTTTATTTCCTTTCTTCATTTTTTAAATAGAATTAATAAAATAACAATTCGAATCTTGCATAGATTATTACTAATACTAATACCTTTTCTCCAATTACAATTGGGGTTATCAGGAAGGACAAGGTTATTCAATTAGGAATTTCAATTTTGAGAAATTGAAGCTTCCCATTGGATAACTGTATCCCAGCTGGTCGTTAACTAGTCAGATGTATTCATTATGCAACTTTTCTTGAACGATGGTGTTGCTTCCCCCTCTCTGGCACAATAAACAATTGAAGGCGAAAGCTTACTGTGAGCACTGATGACAACATTCCAAATACATCTTCACTGGCACGAAATATAAGCTTTTTCTGCTCAAGACGAGTCATTGATATTCTCCAAAAAATCTAAAGAAATGACCAAAGCAGGTAAAGGTCCATTACAGAAGATACCTCGAACTCTTGAGAAAGGTAGAACGCAAATTATTGAGAACGTTGCAAAGGCATGACTGATTCTTCTGAGATTGGCATTGCTGCCTAAAATCTAGGGACTGATTTTGTAACTAATACCCCCATCTACCCACATTTCTTCAATCCATTGTTTAAGAAAAGTTGCGTGAGTAATACTGAATGTGAATTGGAGAATATAATATTACTTGCCTGTGACAGAACTATGCTAAAGGAGTATGTAATATGTCATATTAGTTCTAATTCCAATGTGCTAAAGGAAGAGCTCTAGTTGAAAAGAGAAAGAAAAATGAATATTACCTCTTGAGTTATAGAAAACTTCCTTTAAATTTTGCAGATTAAAAACATTTGTATGCAGTGTTAGATTGTGATCATCAAGCTCTGTTAGTTGGAATGTTGGATTGCATAAAAAAAACACTTCTTTCTAGAAAAGATTATTTGTGGTGCTGTGCCCATTGTATTATACAGAATAGCAAACTGTTTAAGAGCTAGGGAAAATGCTGTTATAAGTGCCAAATAAGGGAGTTAAAAGTAGGAGTCTGTGCATTTGGAGTTTGAGATACCATGAGTAAATAAAATGATAATGACATCGGAAATTCATTTATTTCTTATATTATGCAAATAATAAAACATTTGGCTTATCTTCAGACAAGTTTTACCAACAGTTGAATAATGTATTGCATCAGTATGATGCCAAATTAACATGTGTTGTTTATTTCATGTGGTAATTGTATCGATGTGAAAAATGTTTTAATTCCTGTATTTCACAAAGTATCTAATATACAGACTGGATTATATGCAATTGTTTTTTGGAAAAAATGTACACATATATACGTATATGCTGCCCCCCCCCCCATATGCATCGCAAATGGAGATTTATGCCAATTGTATACAAATATGCAGCAAATAAAACTTCAGAAAATGCGGATTAAAAATAAAAACAAGCTTATTCATAATTTTGCTAGGTAGTACATATATTAAATACTACTTTTAATCGTATATTACATGTGAAGGTTTCATCAGACAATACTTTTTGCAAAACATTTTACCACATGTTTTTCAAAATTGTCAAGCAAAAAATTACTTCTCTTTTCTGTATACATATTTTTTTTATTTGTGCCAGTAAAAAACGGTAACACTCAACAAAGAACCTTGGCAATATCCTTTAATAGCAAATATCACGTATTTTTATCAGTGACAGAACAACACTTTTAGTACATAATTTCACCAGTTTTCCCTTTAACTGATTTACAGTTTTATCAACTTCGTTAATTAAGGAGACTGAATCCATAAGTGGTAAATTTTGCTTTTCAAGTAATTTAATTTTCAGAAACTAAGCTGTAATGAATTTTAATAAAAATTGTCATGCTAATGTATCCTCGTGTGAAGTAATTCAATTTTGACATTCTTTCAGGGCTTCACAAGAATTGTCAGCCAATTCTAAAATAACTTTTTTAGTATCACCTAAATTATCACAATAAAACATAACTGCACCCAACCAGGTTCCCCCATCTTGTCAAAACCGGCTGGATAAATTGGGTAGGTTTCTGGCCTTTAAAAATATTATTTTTACAGAAGAAATTAATTTATCAAGGGCTACAGATTTCTGATTGTTTCTGTTACAAGGTTAGCTTGTCTTGTCAATTCTCGAAGACATTAATGGTGACCCAAGAATGGAGCAAATGAAAAAGACGTGCTTCCACAAAATCTCTCCTCCAATTTACGAGTTGGATTTCTTTAAACATATGCAGATACACGCAAGATTAAAAATACATGCATGTTAAAAATGTCCAGTTGTCTCAAAAATTTGTGTGCATATGCAACTTGCTTATAATCCAGTCTCTAGTAATATAGGGTGATGTGTATTGTGTTGTTTTTTGAATTCAATGATTTAAATTTAAGTTAGCTTAAGCCTGTTTATTCAAATCTTGCCATATGAAAGTGATATTTTAATCTCCTAATTTTCTCAAAGATAAATTGATCTGTGTAATAAAAAGTTGTACTTGTATCAAAAAAGGTCTAATTCTCTATCTCCATCTTACTGAAGAAAATCTTCATTTGAATTAGTGAGGAAGTTGACCTGCTGGAAGTGTGATAATTTTTGTAAGGGAATACTATAAAAAGATGTGTTCGCACAAATTCTTGTTTAAATTATTTGTAAAGATTATGTATTTATTCTATTTTTTTGTTAAGGCATTTAATATCATTTTACCTTGATTTGCTGTCAATAATTACATAATTGCCAGATTTGCTGCTTTAGGCAAGGTAACAAATCACTAATCAAACAACTGTATAGGATTATCTGATTTGGGGGTATACACATTTCTTGTCCTTTTTTAGCAGTAATGTAAAGGTATATACTTATTTCAAACATACCTATTTTACTAACATTTGTATTGTGCCATCCAGTGATCAATGAATTAATGTTGACAAAATGTTGGAATTTCTTATAAAATATATCATGAATCAAAAACTTTCGTTTTTTCCCACATGAATGGGATCTGAAAGGATCATTTATCCTTTAGTTACCTCATGTTTGGCTCCAGAGAAATGAAAATGCCTGTATAGTTTTTCTTCAACAGGATAAACCATAGGATAATATAAATTTTGAAATTACTCTGAGGTCATTGCAGAACCAAAAAATATTTTTGCATATAAGAAGCATAATAGCTCAAAATAAACAATGGATAATGCTTTCTTGTATAGTAATGTTATTGTTGTTTAAAGTTTATTTATGATTGTTATACACTGAAGTTCTAAATTCTGTTAGTTGTGATGTTCCGTAAATGCTGTAGCTAAAAGAGTTTACCAGGACTTTTTAAAAACTTACTTTAGAATGTTGAAATATGATGGCCATTTGTAATGATCCCTGCTTCCCCCTCCTGTTAGGAAATTTACTTTGTGGCAACCCAAGAAAACTTAAACTTTACCTGGATTTTTTATAATTTCATATTTATATATTTTATTTTTTAATTATTGACGAATGTTGATTTTACAGAAAGGGCTGAAGAATGTGTTTGACGAGGCAATATTGGCTGCTCTGGAGCCACCAGAACCTGTGAAGAGGAGAAAATGTGTCCTTCTGTAAATAATAAAAAAACGCCAAGAGAATAGGCGATCAAAATTATATAAGGTAAAGTAAATGCTTTATTTTCTACTTAATTATATTCCGTTTTCAATTGCATACAAGTACAGAAAGGAAATAAACGTAGTTATTAAGTATATGTGCATGAGATTATCAATGTATTTTTGTGAAATATATTCAGCAAGTTTGGAAAAAGGCATTATTCAAATTTTCAAAGAAAAGATTGTCATTGGAAAATTCCCTCTTCGTGTTAATATGAAACCAGATAACTAATACTTGATGCTTACGGCCAATCGGATGTAAAAAAACAGCTCTAGCATAAAAGAAAAAATTACGCCAAATTTGTCAATGTTCAAATTTGAGGTTGTTTTTTATCCCAATTGCTTCAACAATTGCAAGTCTTTGTAGGAACAGGGAAAAATTCTTATAAGAGAAGGAAGATGAAATTATAGGAACAAACCCAGGGATAAAGTAAAGGTCAAGGAGAAAAAAGAAAAGAAGGAAGGATTTAAATTTGTTAATTATTACAAATCTTTTTGTAAAATCGCATTTATGCGTTTTACATCAGAAAGCCAATTTCTTATCTAAAATAATATACATTGAGACTTTTTTATTTTTCCAATTTATTAATTATGAATGAAAATTCCTGGTGAAGATTACTCATACCTAACAGTTGCTATCTCTTACACTATCAGTGGAACAGAAACATTTGTACTTTTAAGTACCAAATCTCCCCCTATCCAAGGTGAATTTTGAACAATTCTGAATCTGATGATTCTTAATATGGTTATAACAGAGTAGTTTCTTGAGTGTTCAATTGGTTATTGATTAAAAGTATCTTATGTATTATAGACAATCATATATAAACAGGAGTTAATGAAAGGCACAACAAGGGTTGCAGTAAAATGGCAGTTTTTTTGTTCCAGTCTTAAAATGTACAACGTTTCGTGACTTTCTGTCACTTCTTCAGGTACTGCCTGTGAAACAAAATAAATACTTTACATCAAATTAAAATGAAACATACGAACCATAATTAACAAATACACATAAGTGCAAAGTACAGCGAAGTTTTTGAGTCTCACCTTGTTCCATTGCCACAATTCTTTATTGTTATAAAATGAACATGATGCATGATCAAAATTATATAAGGTAAAGTAAAAATAAAGTATGTAAAGTAAATTAAAAAGACACACACACACACACATACCACACATTGTGTGTGTATAATATATGTGAGCCATTCCACTGTCAAATCGCAAAAGAGTTGACACGACATTTTTTAAAATGCACGATATTTTTTTCTTAAATCTGGACATCAAAAAAAGAGACATGTAATTTTTTTATTTGCCTGAAAATTGGTTATTTGTGTAGTTATGGCTATATTAAATTTTGGAATTTACAGGTACTTCGCAAAATAAGATCAATTATCTCTCGGAATGTACCAAATATACAAATTTTTGGTTTGTGTCATTTAATACTTTGAAATGTGTATTTTATTCCTCTATAAATAAATTTTTCAAAAAATATTTTTTTCATTTTAAAAAATGTATTTTTTAAAAAAAAAAAAAAATTTCTATATAAACTCGATGAGATAAAACTTTTAAAAAAATATAGGCGTGTTCCTTGTTCAATTTTCTATAAAATGCAACAAGAAAAAAGTGGGCACTCCACACATACAGTTCTAAGAAAATCAATTGTAAGTATGAGGGCGCGCTGTGCCTGCCCATGCACTAACGAATTGGTTTTCGGCCAGTCTTTGACGCAAGTGCTGAAGAACTTAAAAAAGAATGACCATCTGCCTGATAAGGGTTTCAAGAGTATTTCAGATGTTCACTCTGCCCCCAGAATGTGTGTGGGTGTGGGTCATCTATGTTCTTATGGGTGAGAGCGAAACGAATTGAAATACGAGCCATTCCACGTCAAATATCACTCGAATTGACGTGACTATTTAAAACAGAAAATGACACAAATATATGGCATTCATTCTGGACATCAAAAAAGAGACACGTGTTTATTTACCTGAAAATTGTTTATTTGTGTAGTTTTGTCTATATTAAATTTTGAAATTTACGCGTACTTTGCAAAATATGATTAATTGACACTCAGAATGTACTTAACATACTATACTGGTTTGTTTCGTTTAATTTTTTGATATGTGTATTTTATTTATCTATAAATTACTTTCTCAAAAAATAAATATTTCATTTAAAAATTGTAATTATTTTTAAAAAACGAAACTTCCTTTATGAACTCTCTCAGATTAAAATTTAAAAAAAATAGGCATATTTCTTGTTCAATTTTCTACAAAACATAACAAGAAAAAAGTGGGCACTCAACACGTACAGATAAAAACAATCTATTGTAAGTATGGTATTCGGGCGCGTGGTTCCTGCCCCTGCACTAACGAATTGTGTTCGATCAGTCTTGGAAACTAATGCCGATGAACAATAAAAAGAATGGCCCTCTGCCTGATTTGTGTTTCAAGAAATATTAGGTAATCATATGTTCACTCTTTCCCCAGAAGGGATGGGTGACAGCAAAACAAATGCTTTTCCTCGATGTCGGCGAAACGAATTTTACTGCAGAGCTGCCTTGCGTCCTAGGGATGGGGTGCCATTCTGACCTTGCTCGTGAAGTACAATCGATCACTTGTCAAGGGACATGGTAAAATTTTCTCAACATTAGTCGCAATACGCAATACTTATGAAGATAAGAGTGCTACTATTTGTTCTGTGAATCGTTTGTACATTGTGCAACATGAGTGGCGATCAGCGTATGAGAGATGTTTCAGTCCATTTACACTTTCTGATCACGAAGAAAATCTCCAAGACGCGTAAACCATGATTTGCTGGTGAGTTTACAGGAGTCATTAGATTGGCGAATTTGTGATTCATTTCGGAAGAAAGGGAATCGGCTTCCTAAACAGCCTTTTCTTAATGAAAATAGCGTCGAGATCAGTGGCTCCCGTGGCATTAACGAAAGTAGCGGAACGTCCAGTGAAAAAAGTGGAAATCAAGGATGTGACAATTTAAGCTCTTCAATTCAAATAGTTCGTCAAGTGTCTACGAAATGAATAAAGAGAAGCTAAACATGAGTTTAATTGCAATAGGAGAAACCCCCGCCAAGAAAAGAAAATTGGAACAAAATGGCATCCCCATGAGAAATTTTAGAAAGTACAAAGTGCCAACACAGATAAATGTTTTCACATTGAAGATCCTTCGATGTCCATCGAAAAATCAGACAAAGATACTATTTAGCAACTTATCGATTACTTTCACTCAACAGATGACATGACGTTGAAAAATTAAATTTTGACAATTTTTGACAGTTGGACATACAATAAAATTAAACGACTTTTTGCAGCAACCGAATGCATGATAAAAGTGTCTAAAACCTTGGCTGAAGAAAATGGAATTTTGTCCAGAACTGAAGTAAATTCGGTAAGGCATTAAAACTGCATTGTGACGAAAGTCCAGGAATTCTATGGTATGCCAGTACTTTTATTTAAAGTGAGTTGTGAGGGACCAGAAAATTTCAAATGTCAGTCAAAACCTGAGTCAAGAATCCGTCATTTAATTATTTATAAATGTATTAATTATTTATAAACATTAATATTATTTACATATATTAAGACACACAAATATTATTATTTATAAATTCAATTATGAAGTTTCACTGCCTCAAGAAGTACTTAAATTACTGCTTCATCCGAAGAAACCGATGACCAGAAACGCAAAACACATGTCTATTGCAGCACTCTATTACACACTGGTTCGTAAAATATTAATATCTTTTAAAGTTACTGAGATCCCACTTTGATTTTTTCTGGACTTATTATCAATACTCTAGTGCGTTTATAATATTTTTTAAAAATTTTTAGCTCGTCGAGTTTTCAAAAATATTCAATTTTCAAAATACTTTGAATCCTTCTTAATTTGGTTGTTGGGTCAAAATTTGAAATTTACTTCAAGCTGCCCAACAAGCTGAATTAGAGGCATTGTGATGTGGAAAATGTCCGGGGGCATTGCCAGGGTCTCTTTCTCCCATCACCCTTCTCACCTATTTGGGCGGCTTGCTGCACTCCTACATGCTGTGATTTGGGAAACTCAGAACCAAGCTTTTCATTTACATGGAGTTTTGTAAATGTCATGAATTTGTTCTCATTTTTAACTTTGCTTGTGTTTCTACTGAACTGTGTAAAGTAGTCTACTACACATTTTTCTTGTGATCAGTAGATCTAGATGGTTTATAGAAGATCTAGAAGAGTATTAGTTGAAAAATTATCTGTGTGCACTATATCTTTTTGGGTCTATCCATATTTCATAGGACTTCTTTACTTTACGTTTCTTTTATAACTCTTTCTTAACTTTTTAGTTGCAGAATACTTACCAAATTGTGATTGCCATTTCAGTGACTTTTTACAGAAATGAGGTTGGTTTTTTGTGTCAGTCTGTTACTCATGGCTAGATCTCCTCCTGTTCACCTTTGGTTCAAGTGAGGTGTTATTGGTTGTCTTGTTTACTAGCTGCGAATTGATGTTTGTTTTCTTTTGCTGAATCCTTACCGAGAATTCTCAAGAAAACATGGTTGAGGGGGAAGTGAAAGAAATCTAAAATGCATGGAGGGTGAGAGGGATATTAAGGCACCTACAAAGGTGATCAATACTTCGCTTGATTCCTCTTGAAAAGACTTTAATATTAGAACATTTTTAGATGGCTCCCAGAAAAATATTCTGAAAGAAATCCTGAAAGACTGTGATTGTGGGTTTCAAAACACAAACAGAAGTAAAATGGGGTGAATTACTAAAATGCCATTCTGCCCAAACACACATCATTATGTCTTGATTCATTCTATGGACAATGATTAAATCTAATTTTGTAATGAACCCTACCAGTTTAAAAAAAAAAAATTATTAATATGTTCATTTCTGCCCCGTAGGATTGATAAACTAGCCAAATGTATTATTATTTAAATTTCTTTTTATAATTTAGGACTTGCAAAGAAGGTTAAATGAGATATTAGTTCATACCAAAGGTGGTTGGGTTTTTTCTTTTTAACTTTGGTACTTTTAGATTATTCTTAACAATCATTAAATTACATTATTTCATGTGATGAAAACCTGTTTGGTTGCTTAAATTGCATTAATGGAGTAAAGTGACATTTATTGTTTCAAACTTCTTTAATTGTCTATATTTTCTTTCTTTTTTTAACAGATTTTTGGATTGGATTCCTAGCATATGTTGCCATTTATCAGTTGATGGCAGTTTTCTGAATCAGTGGGTGCCACTTATGCTACTTGAAGAATTTTCTTTGAAGTTCTGAAAAGCTACATCATCTTGAAGACTCAGGACTGTAAACAAAATTTAATAAGTAAGAATTTTGAGCACCATATTACACAATGTGATGATACATGGTTGTCTATCAACTATAGGTATGTTATGAAGACTAGTTGAAGCATTTTGACTGGAGAATATTAACATGAAACTAGAAGATACTTTTGTTTGATGAATATTTCACTGATACAGAAACAGCAGATTGAATTTCATAATCCTTCCTTGTGCTACAACTAATAATTGAATAATAATATAATAATTATAACACAACTGAAAAATATGTATTGTGAAAATGGGTCAGTTTTGTGTATGTATGAATAATTGTATGTATGTGTGAATGTAATGATATTACATAAATATAGATTTTTCATTTAACAGATTTATTTGAATTGTCACTGCCGTTACTGTTCATATTGGGACATAGGTTTGTGTTGTGTTAAGATACTATTTTTGAAACAAAATATGACAGTATCTGCAGGCAGGACATTGTTCTCTTCCGTTATTCGATACTTGTCAGTTGGATCTAAAAAATGTTTTTTCGTGCACAATGTGTATATTATTTTCAAAAATAGCTTCCCCTACCAGTTACCTCATAGTTACAAACCTGCCCAATGGTACATACAAAAGAAAATAATTGTTATTAGCTGTATATTCGTATGTATTCCCTGCCTCTGCTCTGAAAGTTGTTGCTAAAAGTTTGGAGTGATGCATTTTTGGAACGGACTACTCCAGTTCTTATCTTCCGTCTACTTGTGACTACCTTGCCAGCAGTTATGTGCCGTATTGGAAGCACCGTCTTGAAATTGCTTACCTGTCTGCCCATATAAATGTCACATAGAGTACCCTTTTTCTTTTATCTGAGCAATTTGTGGTGTTACTAGACTGTAAAATGCTAAGATTTGGTGAAATGTTACATGTGTTCAGCGAACTACAGGGGACACACATTAACAGAACATATAAATAATAATTGACTAATACACATTGATTTGTTATTTGTTTTTAAAATTTGTAATATTGTGGTATGGCAGAAATGTAAGGCAGTGGTGCCTCGTGCAGTAGCGCTGCCTGTCGTGGGTGCTTTTATAAATAACCAATCAGTATCTTTTAATTATTTGCCACTTGAATGGTATGAAGTTTTTCTCATGTTTTTTTAAATGTTGGTGAGCAACAAATATGTTAATTGTGCCATTCCGTACAATGCATGCAGAAAACAAATGATAATCATTTGACTTCCTTTGTGAAATGGGAGAAATGTGTTTAAGAACAATTTACTTTCTTGAAATACGTTGTGTGTTCTCAGATGTTTGCATACAGTATTCAGTGGTTTGGTACTATAGATTATTTGTAGTTTTTAAGCCTGAACTTGTGTAATTTTTGTGCCTAAAAATGTATATTCTCTCGTGTACCATCTGCTGCATTACATTGTTGTGAGCAAGAAAGTCGAATGTTTGAGCACTTTTCTCTCTCCAGAAACAAATATCTATTTTTAGATGTAATGAACCAACCTGCTTTTCATATGCCCTTTTTACAGATTTATACACCAGTGTATTTTTATTTGCTCATAAACATTATAGAAAATGTAGATAAATTAGAAGAAATCTGTTACACCAATACTGTTAATTTATTTTTGGTACTGTGACAGGATTTCTTTGCAAATGCCTCATGGAAGAACCAATATTATATTGTCAAATAGTTTCATTGTATCATAGGTAATCATTTGGTTTATTTAAAAAATACAGTCTTAAAATTTGGATTTAAGAGGTTTATTTCTTAAAAGCAATGTACAGTGTTCAAGTAGAAATAATATGACTTAACATATTGAAGTGTTATTTTAACAGACAATGTGCCTTTAAGTATTAATATTCCTGTTGAGTTGGTGGTTACTGGGTAACAATATTCTAAATCTGCAAAACGCAATCAATATTTCAATAGTTTGTTTGATTGGAACTGAAATTTGTTAACTTTATTATCAAGTGTCATATGAAGAAACCAGTATTTCTTGCAACTACCTTTTCTTTTGTGCTAGGAGCACTGACACCTTTGAAGTTATGAAAATACTTGAAATAAAAATTTCGAAGTTGTGTGTTTGTTAGTCAGTTAACTTTGTCAAGAGAATATAGGTATGTACTTGTAGGCCAGAAATCACTGGGAATTCGGTAGAAATGGAGTGAGAGCCAGTGGTGTTGACAAGGTGTCAACAGTTTTAGCACCCTCTGCTACATGAAAAGTGTGTGTATGTGTGATTGGGCAGAATAGTACCACATGGTACAATTGGATGTAGGTGCATAGTATTGCATCTTCTGAAGTTCTTGACAAAACACCACTTGCCTCTGTCTGTTCAGAGGAAAGAAAGATTTTCACCAAAAATGTGGGGGGGAAGCTGGCAAAGCTGTTTTTTGTGAAGCCAATGATAGCACAATTTTTCATCCCTATTTAGTCTATAGATTTCCAACAACAGGTTTGTTCTTAGTTTGCTCCACTTCAAAATTTTGTGCCAGGAAACATTCTTGCCACGGAATCCCAACTCAACAAAACTCATTTTGATTATTTAACACCAAAATATAACTTCTCCTAACTATTCTCAAGTTAAAACTCAAAATTTCACCTGTACCTAAAAAATGTTGCTTTCTTGAAAACCTAGATATGGTCTGCTTGTAGCAATCTTTTATATTCTTCAGCAACCAAGCAAATGACATGAAACTTGTATGATTCCTGTAAAACTGAAATGTGTACACATTACTATTTTCAGGGGGGAGGGATGTCATTAAAATAGTTCTTACTGTTGGGTGATTTAGAGTGGAAAGGCTGTGGGAATAGTGTTGCTCAATGATAGTATTGTCTTTGACCAGGTCATAAACCATTCTTGAGGGAAGCAGGAATCATTCCAAAATTGTAAGAGGAGACAATGTGCTAACAAAGAATTTTTCTCAAGAAATATATTTTTAATGATTTTTTCTTCCTCTTTATAGTGTCCTGGACAGTCAAGTATCCAAAGTTTCTCTTTCTCACCCCGACCCCCCTTGTAACTGTCATTTCTGTATCGACTGGTTTTTGAAAATGACTATCTGAGATTTAATGTTTTAAAATTGTGTCTGCAAAACGTGTGGTGCGTATCTCAGTGTCATTGTTACTTGGATCTGGATACTAGTGATGTCTTTTTATAGGTATGACCTCCAGGATTCCTATAAAACTGTTGTTCAAAACAATTGAGATTAATAAAAATTCTAATTACATTAAAAATATTACAGTAATGCAATTGCTCCAAGTTACTGAAAGAAATGTTTGAAACACAGAATTGAAAACAATTTTAATAGTAAATGTAAGCACATCACCACTCAAGAAATGTGGTATTCAGTGAGAAAATCTTGGAATTGTTTTTGTACTGCCAACATCTGATGGAAAAAATATGGTAGAAGTGAGAGTGAAGCTTCATGTTCACTTGAGCATTTAGATTTATCCTTGACAATTTAACAGTGCATATATTCTTTCAGATGCAAAGTTTCCTGTCTTACAATAAAAGGTGAGTGAATCTAGATCCACTTCATGAACACTTGAATTTTCATCATAAAAATATTGTTTTAATTATATTTTCCTCTAGGGCAGTCTCAAGAAATCTTATTTTGACCAAAGAACGGATAATGTGAATGATAACTGAAGCCATATTGAATCTATTATAAAATTTTCCCCTAGAATGTTTTCATGTACCCATTTTTTAACTTACTATCGTATTCCTTGATTATAATGAATTTACAATAATAAATTGTTAATTGAATGGTAGTGAAAAATTCCTTTAGTATGCCTTTTTATTATTCACGTGCATGGTGAGAAACATGTCCATCAGTGATGGTGTAATGCAAAGGATGTGGTAAAAAATAAACCGTTTCATCACGAATGTCGAAACTTGTGGGTTTTCACATGAACTATTATAATATCGACTTTATATTTTCCTACTATTCATATATTCTCAATAGGTGTTGCTTCTTTTATATTTCACTCATTAAGACTGCCAACGTTCGGGCCCGCAATGCCCGATCCATGTTAAATCAAGATCCAACGTATAGTCCTTGAGTGAGGGGACCACGAAGTCTAGACTTCGTGGAGGGGACGTTGCACGCAGGCGCTGCCGCCACCCCCACACTTGAACTGCGTTCGCACATTGCCTGCGGTGCATACACGCGCTAGGGCCTGAAGACATATATATATATATATATATATATATATATATATATATATATATATATATATATATATATTGCGACTACCTCGTCTGCAGTTGGGCGCCGTAGACGTGGTAGCCGGTTCGCTCAGTTGGTAGAAAGGTTTGCCTAAATTGATGATAATGGAGGAAGTTGGTGGCCGGTATAAAATGAGAGACTTTTAATCATGTTAACAAACAGGTGGCATTTATTCAGCAATAAAAGATCAAGGTAGTACCACTTATGTCGGCGAGCATGCTCTCCTTTTCCCCAATTCCAAAATAACATGCACACACACAAAGTAAAATTATTACAATGAATAGAACAAATGTTTCTTTACGCTGATTCCTTCTTGAGCGCGGCCGGGAATCTTCTCTTCGTCGCCCGGTCAAAAGGTAATTTAAAATTGTTCGCTAAACTGTTCATGCCTTTCGACCACGGGCGCGCCAAAAGAACGAGAAAAAAAATACCGCCTTAGCGGGGCGGTTCGCACAACCAACCAGAGTTGAATGACCTCGGGCCGCCAGCTGGCAGGAAGGACGGCACGCGCGCTGGGGTGCCGTGCGGAGGGACGAGCAGGGCCGAGTCAGGTAGTCGGACGAGCCTTTGGGTGTTGGCCCAACGCACACAGCGCCGTTCACTTGCTGTTGCTAATTACCAGATAATGTCTGCTCGGTTGAATGATCTCGTCACTTTCAGTTTACTGCTCAGTACTTTGGAGATCGTGGCAAGTTCGTGGATGATGAAATTATTTCACAATAACGTTCCAAACACGAGCACAAGTCAGTTACTTTCACTGCGTGATGCGAATATCAATGAGGCGTCTCACAATCCGCGGTCTACAATTATTTAGGGGCCGCGCACATATTCTCCCCCGAAAACTCTACGTTTTCTTACAAGTCCAACTAAGAGAAAAAATTGTATCTCCGACGCCGGGCTCCACAACGGTTACGACTGGTCCCTCTGACCGCCTCTCACGTTCTCTCTCGATGTCGCCTCCGCGAAGTCCTTCGAGCCTCCCTTCCCCCACCAAATTCCTCCAGAATGTTCTAGGACATTCGAGAACTTTGCCTAAGTCCGGCGGCTATTGGCGAAAGGGTAGTGCGTCGTAAAATTATTCCGTCCAATCATCGGAAGTTTTTCGGCCCGAGAAATGAGAGAGAAACTGCACTCGTTCCCTCTCGCTTCAATTTTCTGTCAAACAGGGGCAGTAATTAATGACTGGGGGAGGGACTGAAAATCTCAAGGGAGGATGGGGAGGGCGATAGGCGCCGCGGAAAAGTACTGGAGTGTCGCGTGCACGTGCAGACCTCCCAGGTTTCGGAACACTTGTGTGTGACTAATTTAAGGGGGTGGGCCGGCGGGTGGTCGGACAGAACCCTGGCGCCGCCGCCGACCCCTCTGTCGTGCGACGTGCCGTCCTTCTCAGGCTCGCAGCCGTAATGGATTCGGTATCACTACAATATATTCTGACGCAAAACCCGCCCCGAACACCCCAAATTTATTTAAATTTGTTAATTCTCTCAACAATGGTTGAGCGTCTGGGCGGGTGCGCAGATATCTGCTCTTTCGAGCTACTTATATCTCAGGGCAGCGGGATCTTTGGGGTGTAGAGAGCAATCCAAAACACAGGAACACAAATAACAGTAAAACAAAGTTTAATGATTTCAAAAATAATAACTAATTCTACTACACACGTAACTTTTCATCATTCTCTTTCAACTTTCCAAATAAAATCATCAACTCACACTGTATCCTCTTTAAATCAAATAACCAAAACTCTTCAAATTCTAAACACAATTACTGTTCATGGAACAATTAAGAAATCTTTAAAAATAAAATTCTGCTTGCACCTTTGACTCAATCACTGCGTGCGCTTTACTAATCTCATTTCACATTCATTTTAATTCTAACACCTCTGAACAAAAAACGTGCTCTACAGCACAACTTCCTCCACACTTTAATACAATTATTACCACATCAATCTACTTTAACTCATGTACAAAACCAACAGGTAACCAGGCGTCAAAATGGCTATTGCTTTTATAACTGCAACATGAAATGTAGGCTTTCACGGGCCGGTTCTTCATTGTGGGAAGTTGCCGGGCTTGCAGGCCGTGGTCCAACGGAGACTACTCCAGACGTTTCGCCTACAGCTGTGGTAGGCATCTTCAGTGGTGATGCTGGCGGGGGCGAAGGAAACTCTGTCCGGCAGCACCGTCGTCGACTGATGCACTACGGCGTCGAGGAGCCGTATTTATACGCGCGGTTCGCGCCGAGGTTCGCCGCGCTCGCGACTGATTGGGGCGCGTCACCGGTGATCGCGCGTGATTGGCTGGGCGCGTCGGCGGTGTTAATGGGCTGCTGCGCCACGTCAGCGGTACTGGTTGGCTGCCGAGATTTTGCGTAACGAAGTGCCGGGTACCATGCTTTATTTAACTTTTCACCTCTCTTCTTTCCTGTTAAAATTATTTTTATGTTTGTAAATTTCGATGGCTTCCATTTGGAGTCTGCTATAGTAATGCAGTGGTGGTGGAGAGAATATCAGTAGCTTCAAAGCGTATGTCGTGGCCGCGTCCTGACAGCGCGTGATCGGCAACTGCTGATTTTTCTGTTTGTCCTAAACGGCAGTTCCTTTTGTGCTCTGTTATTCGTGTATTGAAACTTCTCCCCGTAGTGCCTATGTACACGGATCCGCAAGAACAAGGAATTCTATACACTCCGGCTAGAGACATGCGATCCTGGGGATCTTTCGCTGAGCGTAATATGTTGCGAATTTGTTGGGTGGGTTTTTAAAATGGTTCCTGACCCCATGTCTAGTAAACAATCTCCCTATGCGATCTGTTACTTTCTTCACATAGGGCAGGAAAACTGTACCATGTGTTAAGTCTTGCGTATGGTCGCGATCAGCGGTCTCCCTCTTCGGTGTGTAGGGCCCTTCTAACTTCATCGGGCTTGTATCCATTGGCTTGCAATGCCTTCTCGAGGTGTTGTAGTTCTTCGGGTAGGTGGTCAGGTTCGCAAATGCGTTTGGCACGGTTGTAAAGGGTTTTAATCATATATATATATATATATATATATATATATATATATATAAAGGGTTTTAATCATATACATTATATATATATATATATATATAATGTAAATTTCCTTGGGCGTTTACACACGACATGGACACACTGAAAGAAAGCGCTACTGTTAATTATATATATATATATATATATATATATATATATATATATATATATATATCAAGCGCGTAAGACTTGTTACACACGGCGGATTTCTTTGGACTGAAATTTTACCGTCGCCACTGGGCGGAAACATTTGCAACGCCATAGGAGTGTTTGTAGTTGGGTTTCTGAAATCAATCCAGTACACTGCTTTCTTACTTTCCCGTATACTATACTATCAGATTGGAATGCAATAATGGCATTCCACGTCCCGCTCGCGAATTTTTGTGAATTACGTCTCATTGTTGTGACAAAATTTAGCTATATGAAAAGGAGTTTTATTTGTCAAATTTGTGTTGATATTTGCTTGAAAATATTTAGTTTTCGCACCAAACGTTTTACCATTTGTAATGAGTTTTACAAAAAATGGCGATTGAGATGTGTTAATTCGGAAAGAAACTGTGGTATAAATGGTATTAAATAACCATTACTAAAGGCGAGAAAGTACATTCTGTTTTGCCGCCACTAGTTTTCAAAAGGCAACGTTTCCATGGTTTGTTGTATTATATGCATCAGGACTCGCACATATGCCATAAGTTATATTTTAATATTTCTCGGGATATATGTTGTATGTAAATTAATTTGTAAATATTTTATGTATTACACATATACGGAACTTTGTCTTTTGAAGTTGAATTATTTTAAATTGACGTAAACGCAGTGAAGACAGAATTTATCTTATTATTCTAAAACAAAGTGGTTGAAAACCTACTTGAAATTAAATATTACTTTCCACTTAAGAACGATATACGAAGATCAAACGTCTGTTTAACGCGCGTTGATATAACCACCTGTTCGGAGACACTATGGCCCACAACACAAACTACAATGTATGTCAAAGGTAAACGCATATTTTCTAGCTTTCGACGCGCGTTAGCAACAACGCCTAAGAAATACGAGAAGTATATTAATTATGTTTCATGCTCACTTTATGCCAGGTGTGAGGTATCTGGTGCGGCGGAACAGCACATCTGTCCTTGCCTCATACCATTAGGTTCGAGGTTCCAGTGGGTGTGGATCGAGATTCCAGTGAGTTTTTGTTTAAGCCTTTTGTCATGAATTTTGGTATCCATTTTTTTAAGTATAATAAATCAAATTCTAAATTAATGGTTGTTTTTTGGCTTGATGGTGGACAAAAAGAATTAATAACGTCCGCGCAGGTATAAACAGAGGCGGGATTTAGGGGGGGGTGGCTGCCCCCCCCAATCTTGGGACAAATTAAAAAATATATATATTTAATTTTATTTCGTGGATCTTCAAAGGGTACCCCCGGATAAGATGGTAAAAAGTTCCCCTCAACCAAATTACATATGAGTAGTTACACTATAATTCTAACATAAAAATAATATTTTTGAATGGTCTTTTAGCCTCCGTCCCACCACCCACACCCCTCTACAGCCAAAAACGTGTTTTTTTTATTTCAATTTTTTAGTCAACTTAACACTATTTTTTCTGATTGAAAAAAATATGATAATGAGAACACAATTTGTACCATCAGAAAAATATTTTTCAACATTTTCTCAGGCCCAAATTCAAACACAAAAAAAATACTTTTGAAAAAAAATAACGAAATGTTTTTTTACTGTGTCTTAGAAGTGTGGAACAGGCTCGAAAAAAATACCGAAGGTTTCTCTTAAAACACAAATTGTTGGGGATTTTTTTCAGATTTTTACTTTCCCGTATACGTACGTATACACGGAATGATATACGTAGTATAGGGAAAGTTATGTAATGCTGCGCGAAAAAATGGCCAATTTTCGGCGGAAAAAAATTCATTGCCGGGCCGTGAAAACGAATAAGTGGATAAAACCAGTTGCTAAATTAAGAAAAAAAAATCCCCTAACACGCACGTGGTGTAGCCAGAAACCCTGTTTTCTAGGTTCTTGATACCGAAAACCCAATTGAAAGGAAAACGTTTCTCTGTGAACACTGCTAGCACCTAAACCATACGTACGATTTCTTCCAAAATGGATATTCTCCGGTCGATCTTATTCTAGTCAAAGCTTTGAGATGTTGAAAAAGATTCTTCAAAATTTTTTATATGAAGCTCCCCGGGGATTTTCAAAATTTTCTCGAAAACGGCTCCAAATTTTGTCTTTAAATTTCTTGTATGAATAGAGTAAAATACACTTATTTACATGGCATAGGTCCGATTTTCACGGATAACTCTGAATTTTTGAAAATTGCGAAAGTTTAAAAATTTTTACGGCGTCTTTCTGGAACTACAAAATTGAAGATAGAGATTTTTTCTTCACAGTGAGTTCTTTCTTTTCATCTACATTTTTTTGAAAATTTTAGTATTTTTTCGCGCAATATTGCGTGCAATATGTGCAATTTTAAAAAATTACAAAACAAGATTTTCTCAAAAACGGCTCCAAATTTTTTCTTTAAACTTTTGGTAGGGATAGTGGTAAATGTACTCTATCAGATGACATAAAAGCCATATTGCTCTATCGGTTGGTTTTTCCACAATTTACAAAAATGTAATTTTTTTACTTGTCTCTCACGTCGTTAATATCGTCGTCGTTTACATTATCGGCGATTTTTACTTTCCCGTATACGTACGTATACACGGAGTGATATACGTAGTATAGGGAAAGTTCTGTAAAGCTGCGCGAAAAAATGGCCAATTTTCGGCGGAAAAAAATTCATTGCCGGGCCGTGAAAACGAATAAGTGGATAAAACCACTTGCTAAATTAAGAAGAAAAAAATCCCCTAACACGTGGTGTAGCTAGAAACCCTGTTTTCTAGGTCCTTGATACCGAAAACCCAACTGAAAGGAAACGTCCGTCTGTCCGTCCGTCCGTCCGTCTGTCCGTCTGTGAACACTGCTAGCGCCTAAACCATACGTACGATTTCTTCCAAAATGGATATTCCCCAGTCGATCTGATTCTAGTCAAAGCTTTGAGATTTTGAAAAAGATTCTTCAAAATTTGAGCGTACTTTATATGAAGCCCCCCGGGGATTTTCAAAATTTTCTCAAAAACAGCTCCAAATTTTTTCTTTAAATTTCTTGTATGAATAGAGTAAAATACACGTTTTAATATGGCATAGGTCCGATTTTCACATACAGCTCTGAATTTTCGAAAATTGTGAAAGTTTGAATTTTTTTTCGGCGTCTTTCTCCAACTACAAAATTGAAGATAGAGATTTTTTTCTTCAAATAAAATTTATTCTGCATATTGAGTTCTTTAATAAAGGTCATGTAATGTTTTTCAAAATTTTAGTAGTTTTCGTGCAATATAGCGTGCAATAAGTGCAATTTTGAAAAATTACAAAAACAAGATTTTCTCAAAAACGGCTCCAATTTTTTCTTTAAACTTTTGGTAGGGATAGTGGAAAATGTACTCCATCAATGACATAAAGCCATTTTGGTCTATCGGTTGGTTTTTTCAAAAATTACAAAAATGTAATATTTTTTACTTGTCTCTCACGTCGTTAATATTTACATTATCGGCTGATTTTTTCACATTATTATATTTACGAGTATATATGCTTTAAATAATGTCAAGTAAAGTTTTTTGAAAACACTACCGTTTTCTGTAAAAAGTAGCTCAAATTTCGGCATTTTCAGAAATGCTCAAACGCCATTTTCTCGTACTATGGCTGCAATTTTTTTCTTGAAACTTTTGTAACGGATAGTGCTAATTATACTCTTTAGTATAGCGTAATGTTTATTTTGAGTTATATTTTTGTTTTTTCAAAAATTACATAATTGTAATTTTTTTGAAAGATCTCGTCACATCTTTAATATGCACATTACCAGCAATTTGTAAACATTATTATATTTGTGAGTGTAAGTGCTTCAAATAACTTCAAATAAAGTATTTTGAAAACTCAATCATTTTCTGTGAAAATGAGCTTCAAATTTTGCATTTTTAGTAGCGCTAAAACGCCATTTTCTCTTGAACGGCACATAATTTTTAAAAAAATTGCCATTTACGTCTAGGTTTTTGTGTTCTTTAATATTCTAAAATTAATATTTTCGTTCTACCAATAGGAAACAGAAAAATTAAGAAAATGACAAAAAAAATGTACACTTTGGCTGTGATAGATGGTAGCTGGCAAGAAAGAGTATGTTCGTAATTCCGAATAGCTAGCGAAGACCCAAGGAAAAACTAATACGGGAAAGTCTGTGCCATTCTGTAGCACCACTAGTTTCACATTATTATATTTACGAGTATATATGCTTTAAATAATGTCAAGTAAAGTTTGTCGAAAACACAACCGTTTTCTGTGAAAAGTAGCTCTAATTTCGGCATTTTCAGAAATGCTCAAACGCCATTTTCTCATATATGGCTGCAAATTTTGTCTTGAAACTTTCGTAACGGATAGTGAGAATTACACTCTTTAATATGACGTAAAGTTTATTTTGTGTTTCTTTTGTTTTTTTTCAAAATTTATATAAATGTAATTTTTTTGAAAGATCTCTCACATCTTTAATATGCATATTATCCGCAAATTGTAAAGATTATTATATTTGTGAGTGTAAGTGTTTCAAATAAATTCAAATAAAGTATTTTGAAAACTCAAACATTTTCTGTGAAAATGAGCTTCAAATTTTGCATTTTTAGTAGTGCTAAAACGCCATTTTCTCTTAAAAGGCACATAATTTTGAAAAGGAAATTGCCATTTATAACTAGGTTTTTGTATTCTTTAATATTCTAAAATTAATGTGTCCGTTCTACCAATAGGAAACCGAAAAATTAAGAAAATGACAAAAAAAATGTACTTTTGGCGGATAGATGACAGCTGGCAAGAAAAAGTTTGTGACAATTCCGAATAGCTAGAGAAGACCCAAGGAAATAGAAAACTAATATGGGAAAGTCTGTGCCATTCTGTTACATCACTAGTTGCGATTGCTGGGCTGCTGTTCAAAAAATTTATAAAAACATTTCCCGCCTTTAAAACACCTGGACTTTAAATATACTTTGAAAATGTCTGCAACAGTTGTGTACATTTATTTTAGTGTTTATTATACATTTGTATATATTGGATGTTGAAGCACCCAGGAATATTTTGACTATGGAAGAAAGTTATATTTTTTTAAGCTTTCTTATCCTTTGTGTAAGTAATCGTACGCTACGGAAAGACGGTAGGTTTGGCAATTTATAAGAAGCATTTGATACAAGACCTTGTATGAGTGATACTGGTATATAAAGAATTTCATCCCATCCTACATCAAACAGATTTTAGAAGAAAAAATAGAAGTTTGCAGATTATGACATACACGAAAGATTATTGCAACACACATTATAATGACAAATAACTCGGAAGCGATGCTTCCTACGCCTTTTAAACCAGGTTTGCTTGTCTCATGGGGACACGACTTTTTTTTTTGAGAACAAGTAAATTCTGACAGATGACGTGTTTTGGAGGACGGGTAGATGATAAATGGGGAAATGATAAGGGACAGTTCGAGTGCAGGCGAAGGATAGATGGGCGACAGTGGGGAAACGAAGGAGAACAGATTGGAGCCCGATTATGTTGTTGTGCTGTATTTTTCAAAATACCAGTTTTATGATCATCCTATTCTACAAATTATTGCATATTAGTTCTTTTGGGTGCCTCCAATTTTGCATATTAGTTCTTATTGGGTGCCTCTTTTCCATAGCATGGATGGACAGAAAAGAGAAGCCGATATCAATGTAAAATTAAATTGAAGGAGAATACTGAAATTATCTTTCACGATAAAATTATTTTATTTTCTGTGAATTTATCTCAACGCTCAGCGATATTGGAATGGATTCTCTCGCACAGTACCGGGTCTATAATGCAGTAAACTACATTTCGGGGGATGGGAGGGTGCAGTTGGGTCCTACATTAAATCAATTTTTAATTTTCGTACAATTATTATTTACAAAGTGCAGAGTTTTCGCACGTGTACAGCTTGTACGAGTGTCTACTTATTTATACGTATTCAAGAACAAATACTTAGTAAGGGAAAAGAAAACTTTTTCTCTATTTTGAAACATCTACAGACGTGAGAGCACAGGCTTCCGCAGCCAGTGTGTTACTATTATCTGTCAGGGAGACGCCGCGTCCTAGGCTCAGTTATCAACGTTTTAGCTGCAATTCTATGGCCTTCCTCCTCGCGGAAGGTCGCACGTGCCTAGGAAGGTCGCACTGTCGGACAGCCAAGTGCTTGACTACAAATGTCTTAGTTTTTTTTAACTATGACCCAGCTATTAAAAAAATATGAAAAAATTCACAAGCATTCTGAGATGAAGTTTTAAGATTATTTTCGTGCCTGTGTCGGTGTTCTAAGACGCAGTAAAACACGTTCTTGTAAATCTGGGTCCAACCTATTCCCCTTCATTTCCTCACATCCCACATGTCCCCCAATTATCCTTCAAATATGACCGAATTATTATTTAATAAACTGCCAAAAACTATCATCTTTTCTTAGAGTATGATATTCTCATACAAAGGATTAGAAAGCTTTAAAAAAATGATAATTTGTAAGTACATTCCAAAATCAAAACATTATTTGGTGCTACAACAATGTATACAAATGTATAATAAACACTCAAATAAATGTACAGAACTGTTGCAGTCATTTTCAAAGTATATTTAAAGTCCAGGTGTTTAAAGGCGGGAAAATGGTTTTTATTTTTTTAACAGCAGCCCAGCAATCGAAAAAATCTGGAAAAACATTCCCAACAATTTGTGTTTTAAGAAAAACCTTTTGGCATTTTTTTTCGAGCCTGTTCCAGGCTTCTAAGACACAGTAAAAATATTTCTTGTTATTTGGTTTTCAAAAGTATTTTTTTGTGTTTGAATTTGGGCCTGAGAAAATGTTGAAAAATATGTTTCTGATAGTACATTGTGTTCTTATTTATCATATTTTTTCAGTCAGATAAAATAGCGGTAAGTTGACGAAAATATTGAAATTAAAAAAACACGGTTTTGGCTGTAGAGGGGTGTAGGTGGTGGGACGGAGGCTAAGAAACCCTTCAAAAATATTATTTTTATGTTAGAATTATAGTGTAACTACTCATATGTAATTGGGTTGAGGGGAACTTTTTACCATCTTATCGGGGGGACCCTTTATATATAAAAGATTTATTTGTTTCTGTATTTTGAGAAGAAATATAATATTAATAATAATTAAGCGAACAATAATTTTATTAACCTGAGCTAATGACATACATTAATAAATTGGTGAGCTTTAGTTCAGTATTATAAAACGCGCGGGATAATCAGCGTTATTTTGAATACATCCCTTATTACTACATCCTCTTTCAATTATATTTTGCCTTGAAACGTTATTTACTAGGAAATTAAACAGTTTCATGCCTAAAATCATGAGTCATAACTAGACCTTGTATTTTAGGACAAATGTCTATTTAGTTCCTTTAGGATGTTGTGAAAAATAATTGCAGACGTTTACGAATCATGAGAGAATAGATCTACCAGTGGCGTAGCAAGGGGGGGGGGCAGAGGGGGACATTTGTCCCCGGGCGCAAGTTCTGGGAGGGCGCAAAATTTCGGAATGTAAAAGATAAAATTCATTCAATTTGTGTAAATTTTAAAAATTGTTGGGTCTAAAAATAATCATTAAACACTAAACAGGATTAATATATCGTTTAAATTTGGCTCCTTGTAAAAGTTAAAATAGAGTTTTTTGTCTGAATATTTGCATGTACAGTCATCCACATTAATGCCTGGTTTTACGTGTTATGAAAAGTAAAACTTAAGACATTTACGCATTGGCGCAGTTACGAGTTGACCTGTCTTAAGATTTAATTTGCCGTAGCACGTAAAACTAAACATTTCGCGTGGAGTCGGTAATATTTTATTTATTTTTTTAAAATTTATTTAGTCAAAAAACAGTAAAAACTGTATATGACGTGTGGGGAAAGAAATAGAATGTACGTTACCAACAGTAGAATATAGAATGTACGTTACCAACAGTTCCTAATGTGTAACCATAGACTAAGGTGGTTACTCTATGGTGTAACTGTCAATGTATTTCATTTTGTTGCCGCGAAAGTCGTCTGGTTAAGTTATCATTTATTCTTTGTATTTATAAATATGAGCACAAAAAAACTCAGTGGCGCTCAGAACCGAAAAAAAAGGAAACTTTCGGAACTGGAAAATGAAAAATCCAGCAAGGCGATGGAAAACTTTTTAAAAATAATGAAAAAATCCGATACTGCTTCGACTGACCATGAAGAAAATTTTTCGTCAAACGTTGAAGTATGTTCAAAATGCGAAAAAGGAGGTCCATCATTGGAGCTCGAAGATGACGGTTGTAGTGAATCTAATCGAGACAGTCAAGGTACATATTTATTCATAGTAAATAGTTTGTCATCCAAAGTAATAGACCAAGTTCATTGGTTTATTATGGTCGAAACAAAATGTAAAATACATCATTTACATGATACCTTGTAGCGTTGAGTTTAAAATATATTTTGAACAATACTAATGCGTGATGTATTTTCAGAGTTTGAAATTTATTATGAAATTATAAGTATTTAATTTAATATGTATAAAATAAAATATTTAATTAAACATGATTACTGATATTTGATAATTATTGATGTATAAAATACATCTAAGAAGATACGTTTTTAATTCTGATATACAATTTTGGCATATAAAAGTACTCTATTAGTTAACTAAAATTTGTATTTATCCGAAAACTTGTTTGATATGTCAATTTGATTAACTATATCACCAAAATTGATTTCAATGAAAAGCATGAAATAAAATTAATTTATTAAAGATTATCTTTTTGCTGTTTAATGATATTAATGTGAGAAAATGTTGATTTACATACATATGTTGAAGCAAACATTGAATGCAATTTAATACCAAAATCAAATAAATTGGGATAATCTTTTTGTAATAAATTTGTATGTATATCTAATTCTCGAAAATATTTTTAAAACATATCTGCTTTTAATTTACGTAATTATAAATAGGATTTACTACAATCCAATCAAAATTCATTGGATCTTCGAATAATGTAATATTATTGAATACTTTGTCAGAATCATTCAATCATTGAATGGCTTGGAATTCTAATTCAACTGTTTTCGAAATGTTTATATGTGCATATATAAGTCAGTAATATTTTGGTGTTTTTCTTGAAGTCTTAAATTTAACGTATTCAAATGGCCGGTCAGATCAGAACAGAACGTTTATCTGCTCAAACATTTAACTGCACTTATTCACTGAACATACTGAAATAACGGTTGATTTATCAAATCATACAGAATAGTATTTACAGTTCTTAATAAATTTTGTTAACTTATCTTCTAAATAGTTGTTTATAGTTCACTATATGACAAACAATTGATCGCCCAAATAATGTTATTTTATTAAATTTATTTGCTTCGTCTGGATAATTCATGACTTTTAACATGTTATTAAAACAATTTTTCAAAAATTCTTAACCGAGGCAGAAATATTAATTTTAAAAAGTTCTTGTTCAGACCCGAAGTTCATTACAATGGACAAATTCCAATGTAATGTCCATTGTAAAAAAATCAGGTCTGAAATGGTTAAGTGAAATGATTTAAAAACAGTAATAATAATAACAAAAATAAACTGTTAGAGCTAGAGAGCTAGAAAGAAGCAGCATACTGTTTTTGTTGTCTACTTTTCAGTTCATCAAACTTGCAAAATCGATCGAACTTAGCAACAGCCCATGGATTCAACCATTGGAAAAATCCAGAAAAATTACGAATGCACGAAAATAGTCCTTCTCACCGCCAATGCTTTACCGCTTGGAAAGAAGCTGAGCTGAGATTGACGAAGAAGGAACGTGTAGATTCTGCGTTGGAGAAGGCCATACAGTCGGAAAAAGAGCGCTGGCGTGAAGTTTTGCAGAGAATTCTCTCTTGCATTCAATTTCTTGTCAAACAGAATTACCTCTCCGTGGACACCATGAAAAACTAGATTCTTCAGACTTTTTGAACAAGGGCAATTTTTTGGAACTGCTGAAACTTCTTTCGCAATATGATCCCGTACTGAAGAACCATTTGAAGTATGCGGAAGAAAATCCACGATCAACATCGTATTTATCACCACAAATTCAAAATGAGTTCATTAGTCTGTTGGCCTCAACTGTACGCAATCAGTTGATCAGTGATATTTTGCGTAATAAATATTACGGGATCTTGTTCGACTCGACCCCGGACATAGCACACAGAGAGCAGTTTTCCGAGGTCGTCAGATACGTAGATATTGATTTTGATAAAAAGACTGTTCAAATCAAGGAATCATTTTTGGGCTTTATCGAACTTCATTCCAAAGATGCAGTTTCACTCGAAAAAGTCATTTTACAGCGATTGGAGGAAGACAACATACCGTTGTCTGATTGCAGATCTCAACGTTACGATAACGCAGCAGTGATGTCCGGTGCTATATCTGGAGTTCAACAAAGAATATGCAATAAAAATAGTCGCGCATTGTTTTTGAATTGCGACAATCACTCGCTGAATCTGGCAGGACTTCACGCAGCTAATCAAGAGGCAGTTGTTACTTTCTTCGGCACCATAGAAGCTCTTTATGTGTTCTTTTCGCAGTCTACTATACGGTGGGACTTGTTGAAAAGTACAGTGAAGAAAACGCTGAAACGAGAGTCTCAAACCAGATGGAGTGCCAGATATGATGCTGTTAGTGTCGTCTTTGAGCATCTAGATAATATATTGGACCTGCTTGAAAAAATGAGAGAGAAAACAGAATTGTCTGTGGAAACTAGATGCGAAGCTGAAACTATTGTACATCGAATGCTGTCCTTCGACTTTCTAAGCCTCCTGTACTTTTGGAACCAAATTTTGCGGAGAATTGAACGTGTTCAAAAACGACTGCAAGATACATCAATAAATTTTGCAGATGCTGCGAAGGATATAAACTCACTCCAGAGCGAATTAAAAGAGATAAGACATGAGTTGTGCATTAAAGCGATTGCAGACGCGAAAATAAAATGTGACCAATGGAGAATCAACGTCGAACGAAGAAGAAGAAGACGTCGTCGAATGCCTGGAGAGTTAGCTGAAGACGCAGGTCTTTCAGCAGAGGAGGAACAACGTCGTGTTTTGGCTAGCATCGTGGACCGACTCCAATGTGAATTCGACAACCGGTTTCAGCGTCTTAGAGATCTGCACGAGAAGTTTGGCTTTCTTTTAGATGTTTCATCATTGATAAATAACTACGATTTAGATTATTTGGAAAAACAGTGTAATATTTTCGGAGAATTTTATGCGACGGATGTTGAGAGTACTGGCTTGTACAATGACATTGTTGATTGCAGAATGTTATTACGTTCGCGGGATAATGTGATCAACACCCCCATCGAATTGCTCCGTATTGTGATTCAGTACGGTAAAGATGTCTTTCCAAACTTGAGAATTGCTTTACAGATTCTGCTAACTGTTTCGGTATCGATAGCAAGTTGTGAAAGATCATTCAGCAAATTAAAGCTAATTTTAACATATTTGCGAGCATCAATGGAACAACAGCGATTGTCTAATTTAGCTCTTTTGAGCATAGAGAAAGAGACCCTTGAAAAGATTAATACATCAGATATTATAAACAAGTTTGCATCCATTAAATCGCGTAAAATACATATCTAGATCTGTTTTTCAAACATTGTACGTATTTATTAATAAAAACAAATATAATTATTTGAATTAAATTCTTATTTTCTATCCTCCCGCGTAGAAAAGAGGATCTGGCATGAGTATGGCAGTATGCGGCAGTATGGCATAATTGTGAACCATACTGTTACCATACGTCTGCCATACTAGTGTCATATTTTTATCATTCTGTTGCCAGACTAAAGTATGGCATCAATATGGCACAGTATGGCACAAGTATGGCAACCGTATGGCTCGCGATTATGAGCCAGCCTTTCGCCATTCTTATGCCAGATTCTCTTTTCCATGCGGGCTCTTAACAATGCAACTTTTTCCTATTTATGTGTGTGTGTGGGGGGGGGGGGGCGAAATTTCGATAACTGCCCCCGGGCGCTCACTATCCTCGCTACGCCTCTGAGATCTACTGAAAGCGCCTAGTGCCTAAAATGTCCTTAAAGGTCGATTGATGCCCATTTTAATATGTTTTTGCCTAAAATTGCTTAAAACAAGTTATTTTCAAGAACGATCATATTTTAAGTGCTAAATTTTGAAATTCGTTTTACGGAAACGTAAAAACTTTCAGAAATGCAAATATTGTGTGATCAAATACGCAATCGACATCGAACCGAAATCTTTCACCCAAAATACCGAACAAAAGGAGCCCTGCAAGTCAACATAATTAAGATGTTTCATTCTCGTCTCCGATCAGCACGCACTTCTGAGACAATTGCACCCATTCCTGGTGCAGCTGCGCTGTTGACAGGTTTAGGCTTATCGCCGCAGCGCGTCGTCTGCCAAGTCCAGGGGAGGAAAGAGGTCAGGCAAAGCCTTCTGTCGGACAGGCGAAGATTACAAAAGACGCCAATGGTTAAATGGGGTGTGTGGTGCATGTTTCTTTTGGGGGGGGGGGGGTGAGGCGAGTAAAGAAGTTCCAGGAGACGTGAGCATGAAAAACATAACTAAATTTGTTTGCTCCTATAAATCTGTGTCAGTGAAAAGTGCATTTTCAGCCTTCAAAATGATTTTAATAGATAAGACAGCCTTTTTGTAGAAAATATTGATTATGTTCTATACTGCTAATTATGAAAGTGAATAAAATATGCTTGTAGTCTCTCTCCTAAATGTAAAAATACTTTTTCGTGCATAGTCAAAATTACCTAATTTAATCCTTTTGAGATCAGTTCTGATGCCAGAAATATAACTTTTTCATGTCTATTTTTTTCCTGGCTTAGTCATTCTTTAACTTTTTTAGAGTGCCTAAAATGTCGATTGTAATGCTTGTTAGTGCCTAATTTCGTAATTTTGTTGCCTATTTTAGGTGCCTAAATCAAATCTTTTTTCTGCCTAAAATTCCGAGGTCTAATCATAACACTCAAAATTTCTCTCTCAAAAATAAAGAGTATTTCCCGTTTATTATAGATATAGATAAAGGTGGTGATATGAGCGATTTGTATAACATGAGCCCCCTTGGTATCTTTTCACACATAGCAAATATTCCAGGAGGAACGATTTTAACAACTAGTTTAATAATTATTTTTGCCATCATAGCGCTGTGGTTCAGCTGTAAATGAGAGCTGATGTGAAACAGAGGTGTTCGTGTTTTCTCGGTTCTAAAACTTTGGAAGGCAAGCTTTTAGTTTTTAATTTTAGTTTACGTTCGCTTTGACCGATTCTGATTCTTAACGAATGAAATACAATATGCTTTAACCCTTTGACTGCCACGTGTGTTAATCTCAAAATTACGCTGCCAGGCCTCGCCAGTTTTTTCGCTACTCTAAATTGCATAAGTTGTGCATCATAATTATATATGTGGCCTCTCCTTGCGGGACAAATCTGTATCAATTTGATGCTTATGGCAGTCTTACACATTGTTTTTATGCATGCCATCTATAATTTCGAACTATCAAAGACTGGTTTTAGTTTGCAGAATTTTAATCCGGCGATGGTTGTAAAACGAACTATCTTTGGTCATGGCTAACTTGTCGGTCGTGCCCCATCCTTTTGCCAGCTATCATCTATCGCCGCCCGAACATTTTTTCACATTCGCTCAATTTTTCGGTTTCCTAATGGTAGAACCGAAAAAATACTTTAAGAATATTATTGAAGAGTAAACCTTCGTCCTATATGGAAATTTCCGTTGAAAAATTTGGTGCCGGTTTTACGAATATGGCGTTTAAGTGTTACTGTAAATGCGAAATTTGAAGCTTTTTCTCACTATTGCGATTTCGAAAAACTTTATTGGAAGTCGTTTGAATCACTGTCACTCACAAATGCAATAATGTATACAAATCGCCGAAAATATGTATATTAACAGCGTGAGAGATATTTTAAAAAATTGCATTTGTATAATTTTTGAAGAAACAAAATAATACAGTAAAATTAATTTTCTATCGTCTTAAAGAGTGCAATATACAGAGTAATATACGTAGAATTCAGAATGTTAAGTAATGTTGCGGAAAATCGATTTCGAGATTTCGACGGAAATACACGTTTTGGGTGTCCCCTGATTGCCGAAATTTTTTTCCCTCCAAAACGTCCATCCGTCAGGTCTGGTATGTGAACAACACTAGCGCCTAAACTATGGGTACGAATTTTTCCAAACTGAATAAACCTTTGTCGATCTGGCCTGAGTTGAAGCTCTGCGATTTTGAAAACCATTCATTAATTTTTGGGGGTACTTTACATGAAGTTCTCGGGACATGTTCAAAATTTTCTCAAAAATGGGTCCAAATATTTTTTTAAAAAAATTCTTCTAAAAAGAGAGTGAAATACATTTATAAAGATGACATAGGTCCAATTTTCACTGATAAATCTAAATTTTTGAAAGAAGCAAGAAACAAATATTTTCGGCGAATTCCTCTGCAAATACAAAATTAAGATAGATTTTTCTTTCAAGTACATTTTTTCTTCATAATTAGTTCATGTATTTTTTTACTTGTCTCTTACGTCGTTAATATTTACATTAGATGAGATTTGTTTATATTACTGCATTTATGAGTGCATGTGCATTACATTAGGTCATATAGAACTGCCCGCTCCGTCCGGTCCTGCTCGGCCCCGCCACGCATCACATGTCAACGCCCACCAACAACGAAGCCCAGATGGATTGAAAATTGCATTTAAATAAATTAAAACTAGTGGTGCTAAAGAATGGCACAGACTTTCCCGTATTAGTTTTCTATTTCTTTTGGTATAGGCTAACAATTCAGACTTGACACATACTCGTGCCAGCTGCCATGTATCGCCACCCAAATTATTTTTTTAAAAACATTTTCTTAATTTTTCGGTTTCTTAATGTCAGAACGGAAATATAATTTTAAAAATATTAAAGAACAGTGAATCCTCGTCCTAAATGGCAATTTTCTTAGTAAAATTTAGAGCCGTTTTTAAGAGAAATGCGAAATTTGAAGTCCTTTTTCACAGGAATTTTTTGTATTTTTGAAAAACTTTATTTGAAGCCATTTAAAGCACCATCACTCAAAAATACAATAGTATTTACAAATTGTAGAAAACGTGCATACTAACAGTGTGAGAAATCTTTTAAAAAATTACGTTAGTGTAATTTTTGAAAAACAAAACAAAAAAACCCTCAAAATGAACGCCATAATTTACGCCATATTAAAGAGTACACTATCCGTTCGAAAGTTTGAAGAAAACATTTGGAGCCATTTACGAGAAAATGGCGTTTCAGCGTTTCACAAAATGTGGAAATTTGAGCTAGATTTCACAGAAAACGGTTGCGTTTTTGAGAAACTTTACTTGATATTATTTGAAGTACATGTTCTCGTAAATATTAATGTGAACAAATCGCCGCTACTGTAAATATTAACAACCTGAGAGACCAGTCAAAAATTTAATTTTTGTAATTTTTGAAAAAACAAAAGAATAGAGCAATATGGCGTTTATGTCATCTCATAGAGTACATTAGGAACTATCCTTACCAAAAGTTTAAAGAAAAATTTGGAGCAGTTTTTTGAGAAAATATTGATTTTGTAATTTTTTAATATTGCACACATTCACGCAATATTACGCGAAAACTACTAAACTTTTCAAAACAATGTACGTGACCTAAATGAAAGAACTCACTAATGAGAACAAATTTCATTTGAAGGAAAAAATCTCTATCTTTAATTTTGTAGTGGTAAGAAGAGCCCCAAAAAATTGAAACTTTTCGGAAATTCAGAGTCAACCGTGAAAATATTACCTATGCCACCTTAATAAGCATATCAAATTTTTTAAGTATAGTAAATCAAATTCTAAATTAATGGTTGTTTTTTGGTTTGATGGTGGACAAAAATAATTCATAATGCCCGCGCAGGTATAAAGAATCTCAAAGGTCCGTAAAAGGGTATTAAATATAGTTGAAGTATTAACTTCAATTCTTTGCTGTGTGTGTGTATGTGTATATATATATATATATATATATATATATATATATATATATATATATATATATATATATACACATATATATACACACCAAAGAATTGAAATATATATATTCAACTTAAGCCCTCGGTTCTCTTTTCTATATTTACTCTATTCTAGCATGAAATTTAAAGAAAAAATTTGGAGCCGTTTAGAGAAAATTTGAAAATGTCCAGGGGTCTTCGTGTAAAGTACGCCCAAAAATTAATGAATGTTTTAAAAAGTCGCATAGCTTTGATTCAGGCCAGATAGACAGGGGTTTCTTCAATTTGGAAAAAATCGTACATATAATTTAGGCGCTAGTGTTGTTCAAATACGACAGACAGACGGATGGACGTTTTCCTTTCAATTGATTTTTCGATATCAAGGAACCACAAAACAGGGATTTTGGCGACACCGCGTGTCAGGGGATATTTTTTTCTTAGCAACTGGGTTTATCCATTTTGTCGTTATCAGGGCTCGGCAATGCATTTTTTTTTCTGCCGCAAATTCGCCATTTTCTCGCGCAGCATTACATAACTTTCCCTATACCACATATACTCCGTATATACGAATGTATACGGGAAAGTAAAAAAATAATTAAATAAACCGTGATATCCCCAACGATTCCGGAGGTACTTTTTTTTTGTTGACCCGCATCCTTTGCCCCGTCCCCGCACACCTTCGTGCTCTTGTTACATAAAAATGAGTGGTTTGTTTATATGTACCACAAAAACTTTAGAATCTCTGAAGTGATTGCTCCCAAAGGGTCCCCCCCCCCCGATAAGATGGTAAAAAGTTCCCCTCAACCAAATTACATATGAGTGGTTACACTATAATTCTAACATAAAAATAATATTTTTGAAAGGTTTCTTAGCCTCCGTCCTACCACCCACACCCCTATACAGCCAAAAAAATGTTTTTTTAATTTCATTTTTTTTCGACAACTGAACACCTATTTTATCAGACTGAAAAAATATGATAAATAAGAACACAACTTGAACTATCAGAAAAATATTTTTCAATATTTTCTCAGGCCCAAATTCGAACACAAAAAAATATTTTTCGAAAAAAAATATCAAGAAATATTTTTTACTGTGTCTTAGAAGCCTGGAACAGGCTCGAAAAAATGTCAAAGGTTCCTCTTTACACACAAATTGTTGCGTATTTTTTTCAGATTTTTCCAATTACTGGGCTGCAGTTAAAAAAATAAAAACCATTTTCCCGCCTTTAAAGCACCTGGACGTTCAATATACTTTGAAACTGACTGCAACGGTTCTCTGCATTTATTTTAGTGTTTATTATACATTTGAATACATTGCTGTATCACCCACTGAAGTTTTGATTTTGGAATATACTTACGAAGTATCATTTTTAAAGCTTTCTAATCCTTTGTATGAGAATATCATACGCTAAGGAAAGATAATAGTGTTTGGCAGTTTAATTAATAATAATTCCGTCATATTTGAGGATAATTGGGGGACATGTGGAAAAATGGAGGGGAAGAGGTTAAAACCAGATTTACAAGAACTGTTTTACTTGTCTTAGAACACAGACACTGGCACGAAAATAATCTTCAAACTTCATCTCAGAATGCTTGTGAATTTTTTTCATATTTTTTTAATAGCTGGGTCATAGTTTTTAAAAAAAACTAAGACATTTGTAGTCAACCACTTGGCAGTTCGGCAGTTGCCGCGTCCTAAGCACGTGCGACCTTGCTTGAGGAGGAAGGCCACAGAATAGCAGCTAAAACGTTGACAACTGAGCCTAGAACGCGGCGCCTCCCGGACAGATAAATAGTAACGCATTGGTTGCGGAAGCCTGTGGTCTCACGTCTGTAGATTGTTTCAGACTAGAGAAAAAGTTGTCTTTTCCTTTACCTAAGTATTTGTTCTTGTATACGTATAAATATGGAGACACTCGTACAATCTGTACACGTGCGAAAACTCTGCACTTTGTAAATAATAATTGTACGAAAATTGAAAATTGATTTAATGTAGCACCCAACTGCAAACGCTCATCCCCCGAAAAGTAGTTTACGGCATTATAGACCCGGAGAGAATTCATTCCAATATTGCTGAGCGTTGAGATAAAAATTCGCAGAAAATAAAATAGTCCCGTTAATTTTATCGTGAAAGATAATTTCAGTATTTTCCTTCAATTTAATTTTACATTGATATTGGCTTCTCTTTTCTGTCCATCTGTGCTACGGAAAAGGCGCACCCAAAAGAACTAATATGGAAAATTGTAAAATGGGATGATCATGAAAGTGGTATTTTGAAAAATACATCCCAACAACATAATCGGGGCCTAATATATTCCCCTTCACTTCCCCATTGTCCCCCATCTATCCTGCACATGAAATGTCCTTTATCATTTCCCCATTTGTCATCTACCCGTCACCCAAAACATGTGTGTTAGAATTTACTTGTTCTCAAAAAAAAGGGCGTGTCCCATGAGACAAGCAAACTTGGTTTAAAAGGCCTAGGAAGCATCGCTTCCGAGTTATTTACCATTATAATGTGTGTTGCAATAATCTTTTTTTGTATGTCATAATCTGCAAACTTCTATATTTTCTTCTAAAATGTGTTTGATGTAGGATGGGGTGTAATTCTTTATCCACCAGTATCACACTTACAAGGTCTTGTGTCGATTGTTTCTTATAAATTGCCAAAACTATCGTCTTTCCGTAGCATACGATTACTTAAGCAAACGATTAGAAAGCTTTAAAAATGATACTTCGTAAGTATATTCCAAAATCAAAACTTCATTGGGTGATACAGCAATGTATTCAAATGTATAATAAACACTAAAATAAATGCAGAGAACCGTTGCAGTCAGTTTCAAAGTATATTGAAAGTCCAGGTGCTTTAAAGGCGGGAAAATGGTTTTTATTTTTTTAACTGCAGCCCAGTAATCGGAAAAATCTGAAAAAAATACACAACAATTTGTGTGTAAAGAGGAACCTTTGACATTTTTTTCGAGCCTGTTCCAGGCTTCTAAGACACAGTAAAAAATATTTCTTGATATTTTTTTTCGAAAATATTTTTTTGTGTTCGAATTTGGGCTTGAGAAAATATTGAAAAATATTTTTCTGATAGTCCAAGTTGTGTTCTTATTTATCATATTTTTTTCAGTCTGATAAAATAGTGTCCAGTTGTCGAAAAAAATTGAAATTAAAAAAACACCTTTTTGGCTGTATAGGGGTGTGGGTGGTAGGACGGAGGCTAAGAAACCTTTCAAAAATATTATTTTTATGTTAGAATTATAGTGTAACCACTCATATATAATTTGGTTGAGGGGAACTTTTTACCATCTTATCGGGGGGAGACCCTTTGACACGAATACTTTTGAGGAGCCAAGAATGAAAAATAGCGTGGTTTCGTTATCTCATTTTTTTAATTCAGTGAAATGCAATTCTCAATCCATCTGGGCTTCGTTGTTGCTGGGCGTCGCCGTGTGATGCGGGGCGGGGCCGAGCAGGACCGGACGGAGCGGGCAGAGTTGTCAGAATGGCAGGGGCGGAAGATCAGCAAGGAACGGGCGAAGCAGAATAAGCGAAAGAAGGGGGAGCGGCGCAGCGGCCAGAGGTGGAGCGAAAGAGCAGACCGAGTGGAAAATATGGGCATGGCGGAAAGATGGAAGAAGCGGGAGAAAAACACAGTGGATGGGCGGGGCAGGAGATGTTGGAAGGGCCGCCGTGGCCCGCCAGATAGGGTGTGTGGAAGAGACAGACGAAGCATGGTGAGCGGGAGGAACAGATAGAGCGGAAGGGGCTGGATGGGCGAGACGAGAAATGTTTGCTGGACTGACACCGCATGCCAGATAAGGCGTGTGGGTAAGTTGAACGATCGTGATGTGTGGGAGCAACGGATAGAGCGGTAGGGGCTGAATGGGAGGGGCGGGGCGGGGCGGGGCGGGGCGGGGCGGGAGGTGTTTGCAGGAGGGCCATGCGGTGCCAGGTGGGGCGTGCTGGGGAAACGGACGAAGCGTGAGGATCGGGAAAAAGTGATTCAGCAGAATAAGCTGGTGGGGCGGGGCAGGACAGTCATTGTAGTTGGATGGGGCGTGCGCTGCCTATTTAGGTGAAATAAATGCCTCAAGTTCCGGCCTCTAGTTATGAGTTGTAGGAGGACGGCCATGGCAGCTGGGAGAGAGCACGCGGAGAATATGGTGGAAGCGGATGAACGGGAAGAAGAGGAGGATCGGCAGGGCGGGTGGGGGTTGCGCGGGGCGGGCCAACCAGCTTAATAGATGAATGTGAGAAATAAATATCTGGTCAACGCCGGGTAATCAGCTTCACTTCTTGGCTGTCTGGGTAATGAGCTTATATATTTTATATAACTATAAACTTGAATTTGAAATAAGGGGCGTCCATTGACTTAATGCCCAGGCTGCTTGTTTTCTCTGAGCGCCCCTACCAGTAACAGTGTAACCAGTAACCAGTAACAGTGTACCAGTAACAGTGTACCCCTACCAGTAACAGTGTACCAGTAACAATTTATAACTGATATCATTCATTAGAGTATTTCATTATGTTACAAATAATCCAAACTCTTGGAGCAAATTGCTACAGATTGAGGTCATATGCATAATTTATTTTGCGCGTGTGTATCTGGTCTTGCACGTGTGAAGTTACGATGAAATAATAATTAAAGTCATCCCCGTCAACTTAATGAATTTATTTAAAGAGTCTTCCGACTTTTGCCACAGTCTGCAAGTCTGATGATGACGGCAAATCCGTCGAAAGCCGGCTCTCAAAATAAATCCATTAAGTTAACGGAGATGACTTCAATTATTTCATCATTTAATTTCGCCTACAACACCTCATCAGCCTTCTCACAATTCTTGTGTAGTTAACGAAGCGTTCCGTTTGCAAGGTTTCGGACCAATAAGGAGTGCGCATAACAACTTACAACTGGCAGGCACTAAGCACGGAGCGGCCGCTCCGGGGACCCCGCAATTTTCATAAAAACAACCGAGACAGAAAAGCAATGGGAATGGGGGGGGGGGATTGCGCATATTCACTCTCGTTCTCATATGCGAGAAGACTACACAAGACTGCGGCTAACGAACACCCCTTGCGTGAAGAACGTGCTTGAAGAGGCGACTCGACCTTCTGGTAGCCAGCAACTCGAAGCTGCAAGCAGGCAATACTGATAGAAACTTTCCTTCCTACGTGCACTATCTTTTGGGGCTTCTCTTCCAAGATATCTGCAATCGATCGTGATATACTGATTGTCGGTCTTCTCTGAACTCATAAACACGAGCCTGCTCGCATAAGTCACACCTGACCTTACTACATCCGGGCGTGAATCTTGGTTATAGACGGTATTGAGTTGCAAAGTCATCGAAGTTTTCGGAACGTGTTGTCCTTACAAGAGATACCAAGAGTCCTCCATATCCTTACATTCTTCGTCAGCTCACGAAAAAGAATCACATCGCCAATGAGTCTCTTCGATGTTGCGTTAGCAGCCGTCTTTCATGTCCTGTTTTCTTTCCTTGGCCAGCGACATTGATTCATTAACATCGACGATAAATGAGAGAGAACTGGAGGCTTATTTTCGCTCGATGGACCGTCACTGAGAAATTTGCTGCTAGGAAATGGGTAAAGCGAGGAGCGGCGCAGCGCTAGTTTGTTCGAACGTTAATTCTGTCGGAAATAAATGAGCTTAAACAAAAAGGTCATTTCAAGATTGTGAAATATGCAGATTTGCAGTGAAAATTGCATCCTTTGTCATTATGTCACAACTAATAGAATGCAACACCGAGAATTCAGTAAAGATAGGCCCCAAAACAAAAGCAATCGGCGGATCGTGAACGTCAAATGAAAAAAGCTTTAGAAAAATTACCTAAAATAACCTCTACGTGCTACACTTAAAGAAAAAGAAAGGATGTTCAAATGTACAGAAAACGATCAATACTATTATTAAAAAAATGTATATCTGATTTCTTGAAGCGAAACTTTAATGTTGTGTTAAACGACTATTGTGCTCATCCGGAATAGAGTGAAACGGGTAGTACAGCATGGCCACAGTCCTAGAACTACAAACGGGCGTTCTACAGGTACAGCCGAAAAACTAAAGATTCACATTCACATGTTACACGAAACGTTAAATGGAAATTAATCAGACTAATCTTTCTGGTAATTAAGAAATTGTTGATGTAAGTATGAGTAGGTGACACTAGCACAACGATGTAAACAACACATCCACAATTGAAGATGTCCAGGAAAAACGAAAATGCGTTTAATAGATGGCCAGTTCCCATTTTATTCAAGATCCTAGATATCCCAACAGTAAATACATAGATGTTGTTCAAGAAAGATGCAAGAAAAGCATCTACTTATAGATTGCAATTTATTCGCAAGATAGTAGATGAAGTATCGTCTGAAAATGTTAAATCTTACCCTTCACTCTTGATAAAAAGCACTGTTACACCTAATTATATAAAAAGGAAGCATTGTCAAAGAGAAAGCAATTATAACAACTTTACTTCTGCATGTTGTGTGAGTTGAAAGTTTGTTTACGGAAAATGCTGTAAGAAAAATATCAGCATGCCTACACTGTGCTTATTTTTTTCTTTCTCCATTAATATGAACATTAAATTTTCATAAACTAACAAATATTCATTAATGTTTTCATTCATTGCTCAGTTCCGTCTCTATTATTTCAAGTTCTGTAAAAGTTTCTACAATTTTGTATTTTGTAACTTCAAACTTTTAAAAATATAATGTATTAAAATGTTCCAGAAATATGTGCATTTATTCATTTATCCACTTAATATTGCAGTACGTAAGAACAATATATAATCTTAGCTTTTCAAGTGCTCAGGAGATCATGTGTGAAAATGACACATAACGGTCCTTCTTGGTAGAATGAAATTCTGGTCCTTCTAGTGTTAATAGTAGAACGGAAATATTATTTTAAGAATATTGAAGAACAGTGAAACCTCGTCATAAAAGGCAATTTTTTAAAAATTTGGAGCCGTTTGTAAGAGAATAGCGTTTCAGCGAAATGTAAATGCGAAATTTGAAACTCTTTTTCACAGGAATCTTTTGTGTTTTCGAAAAACTTAATTTGAAGTCATTTAAAGCACCTTAACTCATTAATACAATAGTGTTTACAAATTGTAGAAAACGTTCATATTAACGGTGTGAGAAATCTTTTAAAAAATTACATTTGTGTAATTGTTGAAAAAACGAAAAAAATGTTCAAAAATGTACTATACGTTATTTTAAAGAATGTAATTAGCACTATCCGTTCGAAAAGTTTGAAGAAAAAATTTGGAGCCATTTTCGAAAAAATGGCGTTTGAGCGTATCTGAAAATGCGGTAATTTGAGCTAGTTTTCACAGAAAACTGCTGAGTTTTCGAGAAACTTTATACAACGAGAGACAAGTAAAAAAATCTTTTTTGTAATTTTTGAAAAAACAAAAGAATAGAGCAACATGACGTTTATGTCATCTCATAGAGCAGAGCCGCTCAACCATTTGCTCTGAGGAGGACCGGCCGGTTGCTCTCTTCTCTTTCGCCGCAGAAAGAGCAAATGACGTCATCAAATATCGATCGGCGGCATGTGGCACAGTGGGTCGCGTCGTATTTCTACGGGGTATTTTCCGTTGTTCGGAATGACAAAATCTCACAGCTCTGGGAAAGGATATTACGACAGAAAAAACAGTAAGATACTTTTGTAACATTAATTGGAACAGTTGCTAGATATAAACATATTCGTGTAATTTGGAAATTAGAAAATGATAATTTGCAATGCAGCATGGAAAGAACGGTATCTTTTTGGAGATTGCGCCGGCAATGCCAATTGTTTAATTGCAAAAAAAGTGCTCAATAACATAAATGTAATAGCGGTGACATTACACAGTTTATCATGCTGCTGAATATGAAAAGTATTATAAAGGTTGCACAAAAAATGTGATTAAATAAACTAGTAATAAAAATACTAAAAGTAAAGGAAATTAAAATTAAAAACTGAAGTTGATTGCAAAATCAAATATTCTTGTTACACCTTTTAAGTGTTTTTTTTCTCGCAATACACTTTCTATATTTGGAAGAGATGACACGGTGCTATTGAGCCGTAACATGCATTTCAGATTGTGATCTGTAATTGTACTTCTCATTCGAGATTTACAAATTTTCAAAGAAGCAAAAAATTGCTCACAGTTGTATGTTGATCCAAACGTAACGTAACAATCGAGCAGCATTACGATGCGGTTTTGGAAAACGGTTTTTTGGGAAGTTCTTTTCCTAAACGCTCACGTTGTAGTATCGGTATGCAATACAATTAAACTCTTTTGTATTGTGTTATTTTACTGTCAAAACAACATAAGAACATCAAAATATATCCAAAATTTACTTCTAGTGAGGCATTGTTTTTCAGAACACTGAAAACTTCCTTTTGTTCTTCTTCAGCGTACTTGTCATTTTCATCAGCATGATTAAATTTATAATGTCTTTGCAAATTAAACTTCTTCACGTGATCGAACCCTTTATGTAAACTAAACATTTGGCATAGCAGCCGTAGTCGGCGAAAAGATCCTTTTCTTCCCATACTGCATTAAAAATTGTCGTTGTAGATGCTCTGGTCTGTAAAGTGCTCGCGTCGACTTCCATGTTTCCGCGACTGGAGTTACCGGGACACTGTGACAGTGGTTATCGCAAGGCGCGCAACGCTCGCGCTCCGGTGTCCCGCTCTCGGCAGAAACTACGGCTCCGCGCTGCCGATTTGCTCTGCTTGAGCGGCCCTGTCATAGAGTATATTAGGCATTATCCCTACCAAGAGGTTAAAGAAAAACTTTGGAGCCGTTTTTGAGAAAATCTTGTTTTTGTAATTTTTGAAAATTGCACCTATTGCACGCAATATTGCGCGAAAACTACTAACATTTTCAAAAAAATGTACATGACTATAATTCAAGAACTAATTATGGAGAACTTATTTTATTTGAATGAAAAATCTCTATCTACAATTTTGTAGTTGGAGGAAGATGCCGAAAAAATTCAAACGTTTGCAATTTGAGAAAATTTCGAGTTAACCGTGAAAATGGAATCTATGCCACCTTAATAAGGTATTTTATTCTTGTCACAAGAAATTTAAAGAAAAAATTTGAAGCCTTCTTTTTAAATTTTGAAAATGTCGGGGGGCTTCATGTAAAGTATCCCCAAATTTTGAAGAATGTTTTTCAAAATCGCGTCGCCTCGAGTGGATTCAGATCGACGGGAGGGTATTAATTTTAGAAGAAATCGTACATTTAGGTGCTAGTGTTGTTCACAGACGGACAGACAGACGGACGGGCGGACGTTTCGCTTTTAATTCGCTTTTCGGTATCAAGGATACACAAAACGGGAATTCTGGTTACACCACGAGTTAGGGGATTTTTTTTCTTAATTTAGCAACTGGTTTTATCCACTTCAATGAATTTTTAATGACGCCCGTCAATGCCCGTCAATGAATTTTTAATGATGAAAATTTGCCGTTTTTCGCACAGCAATATGTGTTCTTCACAAACAACACATATTGAAGCTAGAGATTTTACAATAATATTACATAACCATTACTAATAATACGAGAAAGTTTGCTCTTGTAGCACCACTAGTTTTTAGTTTCTCTGAAGCTCACTTTCTTTTCATTAGGCCTTTTGCTATTAGCTTCTCAAAGCCTTATTAAACAAGTTTAAAACGTCCAAAACATTGGATTTATTTCGTACGAACGTAATTTTAGCGAATTTTGACTGGGCGAATTTAGTTACATAAAAGGAGTACATAATGAACGACAACATAATAAAAAATTGAAACAAGAATACTAGAGGGGTATTGCAAAAGAAATTAATTCGTATTTCATTATTTATTAGTACATACAAATGAATTTATGAATAATTTTATTATAAATTATTTTGTAAATGAGAGCGAACAGAGATTTCGGGACACAAGAAAATATGCTATGTTTGTACGTCTTCCCAATACGTGACATTACAGTTTTTTAATACAATACATTATTTATTTCTCTTCAGACGATTCGAATTCATTATTCAGAGGATCTACGGCCATGCTGACAATACAAGGTTTTCAAAGGTTGAAATTACCCGAGTGATTAATAAACCTACAAATGGGATTCGCAACTGATATCATAGCCAGCTCTGCAGTTACGGACTTCAGCTTGTGGCTTATGAAGGTTTTTCGAGACATCGCCCGATCTATTTCTGGTGTGTGGACGGACGTACCCTCACCGGCACGTTTTTCAACCTTTATATCTCACAACACATCTCTCAGTGAAGTTTGTTGCGGGTTTGCTTACTCTTTGCAAGAAAGAATCGCCGTTCACCGAGGGGATTTAGTTCCTCCCCCCCTAGTCCCTGAAGCTACCTTCACCATTTTCCTGTACCGCTAAACTATTCGTTCTTGTTCTCCCGTTCGGACCTTTTGTTCGATGTGGCTGCAGTTGAGAAGGAAATTGCTTCATCTGGTCGCCACGTGTTCGCCGATTTCTGGATTCATGGTTGGATTGTTCAACCATACGACTGATTATCGTGTCTGCAGCCTTTTTCATTAAAATTGGTATTGGTAAGTGCTTTTATTATTATTATTATTATTATTATTATTATTATTATTATTCCTCTAAATCACGACTAAAGACGTTATGTGTCGGCTGAAAATAAAATCTATTCCAGGTTGCAACCAGCTACCTAAGGAGTAGATCTAGGGACTGTCGGTGCCTCTACAATACTTTGCGCAAAATGTGGGCTGTTCCAAATAAAGCGATTTCTTGCACTTCCCAGTCTTTTGAATTACCTGGGAGTTTAGATAAGTTCTTACACAAATTTTGCGGAACAAATCCCAGAGCTCCGATAACTATCGGGACGACCTGTGCTTTTACGCCCCACATTCGGCTGATCTCGATTTCCAAACTCTTGTATTTAAGACGTTTCTCTGCCTCCTTGGTAACGACGTTTTGATCGCAAGACACAGCAACATCCACAAGTAGACACGATTTTTTTCTCAAAATCCCGGATGACTATATCCGTTTTTTTGCCAATATCGTGCGATGAGTTTGAATTTGTTGGTCGTACAATATCGTACACAATCCAACAGACGTCACCGGTTTCGGTGAGTGTTCGTACCACTTGGGGCATGTGTTCGGAACTTCGAGGGCGGTACAGATCTGCCAGTGGAGGTAGTTACACACCCTGTCGTGTCTTTTCAAGTATTCGGTCTTTGCTAGGATTGGACAAGCTGAGACAATATGATCAATGGTTTCTACGTGTTCCTGACAAATGCGGCATTTATCATCTTGGGAAATTTTGAGAACCGCTTTATCATAATGTCGTGTTCTCAACGCCTGATCTTGGGCAGCTATTACAAGTGCTTCCGATTCTGGCTTCATTCTTCCCCATTTAAGCCACATAAATGATTGATCTTTATTGATCTGCACCTTGTCCATTCGTTTCAAATATTGTCCGTGGAGTGGTTTGTCTCTCCACGATTTCGTTAACATTTTTTGTGTCTCAAATTTCATATTAAGTAGCATCAGAAGTTCAGTGTCTCTGTAATTCTGGATGTCTTTTCATAGTCTTGTTCGCAATGCTTCTTGCTACACTTACAATGCCTCTGTTTCCCATTCTTCGGTCAGCTTTCATGACCTGCCTCATTAGTGGGTCATCTTGACGGCTGACTACATACTTTCCCATCCCGGTTATTGGATTGTGCCAGGAGGCTTCAATTTGTCTGAGGCCTCTTCCTCCTTCCTTACGTGACACATAAAGTCTATGTACATCAGCTCGAGGGTGGGAAACATGATGTATTGTTAGCAGTTTTCTGGTTTTTCGATCCATGGTGCGAATTTCTTGCTCAGTCCAGTCCACTAGTCCAAAACTGTATTCGGCTACAGGCACCGCCCAACTACCTATTGCTGATATTTTATTCCTGGAGTTCAGAGCGGACTGCAGGACAAGTCTCACTCTTCTATAATACTCCCTGCGAATTCTCTCTTTCATTCTGTCGTTCGAGATGGTCTCACATTCTTCAATGCCCAGATATTTGTAAGTTTTACCTGGCTCAAGATCTTGAATCACAGTGTGTCTATCAACTTCAATGTTCTCTGACGTGGTCATTTTACCTCTTTTTAAGTTGACTTTTGCACACTTGTCAAGACCAAACTTCATGCAGATGTCATTGCTAAAATCATTAATAACAGACAGCATTTGGGAGAGAATTGCTTCATTCTTAGCGAACACTTTAAGATCATCCATGTAAAATAAATGTGATACAGGCCTTTCATCACCATGGAGCTTGTAACCAAAGTCAGTGTGCGACAGCTGTCTCGATAGAGGAATCAAACTAATGCAAAACAGCAGAGGGGATAGTGAATCTCCTTGAAAAATTCCCCTGTTAATCTGAATACTTCTGGTTTCTATTACTCCCTTTCCGCTGTTTATTATTATTATTATTATTATTATTATTATTATTATTATTATTATTAAATTAAGGAAAATACGTGAAGTACATTATAAAAAGGAATAAGTTTAAGATTGTAAATTTTTCTGCTAATTTGCATTTGTTGAAAAGTGCATAAAGGAACATAATGCACCGGAAGAAAGTATTGGGCTTTCTCTACGCTCTTTAATGAGTGCAAATTACTGATATGATAGTTATTTATGTAACAATTCCAAATTAGCCTTTAAGGACGTGTTACATACTACGTTTTTGATTATTTCTAGTTATTCAAAATAAACATTTAACACTTTCATGAGTTAAAAATTGCCATCACTCTGTAGCCTGGGTTGTTGGCACGGGGTCTTGGTACCGTTTTGAAATCGCGGTGCGCGGAAGGAACAAAAGGACGAAGGGGGACAATTGGACGAAACGGGGAAAGGAGAACGAAGAGGGCATGGAGACAAATGGGATAATGGAGACAAAATGGACAAAATTGGAAAAGGGGAAGAAAGGAATAAGATGGGGAAAAGGGGGACAAATTAGTCAATGAAGATGAGATAAACGGGACAAAATAGGTGAAGGGAACAAATGGATCAAGGGAACAAAATGGGTCAAGGGGACAAAATGGAACAAGGGACAAAGTAGGGCAAGGGGACAAATGGACGTGGGACAAAACGGACGAATGAGACCAACGGCACAAGGGGACAAAATAGGGCAAGGGGATAACTAGAACAAGGGGACAAATGGACCAAGGAGACAAAACGGGACAATGAGGACATAGGGACAAATTGGACAAGGGGATGCGTAAAAAATAGTTACGTTCAATTCAAGTAAATGCTCGTAATATACAGAAGAAAATCAGATGTAACGTCTCAAATAAGAGTAAATTTACATTACACGATATGTGATACATGTATGATATATGTTACTTCAAAGAAAAGGGGCAAACGAAGATACATAAGAGGAAAGTGTTAGTTTTGATGAAATGGCGGATAGCGTAACACGTGTGATTGTACGTAGCAAATCGATTTGAATTCTGCAGAAAGAATAAGCGTACAAGAAAATCGTATTCCAGCCTTGAGATCGGTTGTTTAAAATTGTAGGTAAGTAATTGTGTACGTGACGTGGCAGTTGAGTGTATTCAGTGTAGTACATTTTTTATTAAAGAACCATGACTGAACAATTATCTCCATTGCCGTCGTTTGAAATTCTAATATTTTCGCGAAAAAAGTCGACAGAATGAAGCGAAACAACTGCTGTTTTAAACTTATTTTAAACATATTTAATTCATTAAGCAAGAAGAATACAGAAATTGCAATTGTCAGACGATAGAGCCATTGTCACATTGAGAATGAACGACTCTTTTTCTTTCATGTAAGTAATGAATAAATTTCATGGTAAATCAGTATATTGCTGCAGTGAAGAATCATTTTGTGGTTCCATGTACTAATAAAAATCACTGTGTCACACGCGAGATAATCTGCTCGTGTTTTTGTGGTGTGCAAACGTTTCGTGTCTTCTTATCGCCAATATTGTTTATAATCTTAGAAATAATGAGAGCCGAGTGAATGTGTGGGTATCCCTACGAGCGCTGTCGCCCGTTTCTCTTGCGCATCCTGCACATTGCAGTCGCAGGGCATTGTGGACATGTGCAATGCACTCGAGATCGCCAGCGGCCAGCGGTGACAGAGGATTGTTGACAGTGGACCCGGACCACGCGCTTCAATCTCTCGTTGGACTGCCTAATAGGTCGAATTAAGTCGCTCGCTGGCGGGAGAAGGGGATCTGATCTGTTTTCTCCGATCAATATCAGGCGACTGCCGAAGCAGCTCCTTAACAAAAGGGCCACTGACCGCGCGATCTTCCCTTCCTCTTCCTTGTCCTATCCTCAGCCCATACTAACAAACACACTGACTGCACTCCACTACCATATATACCAGTCAGCTTAGAGCTTGTTCCGGATGGGTGGTGCCTTGCTGGGACAGATACCGTGAGCAAACCGCGTGACGTGTAGATCAGCGCCGGATCTCACTATCCAATTGGTGAGGAAAAGTACCACCTCCCGTAAAACCATTCACCTGACTATATGAAGACTACACAGTTGTCGTCCCCGGAAACACGAAACAAACCGGCGTGGGTGGCTCAGGGCATAAATTGATGTCACTGCAGAGCCTCTGACTGCGAGGTCCTAGGGCACACCTGCACAGCATTTTGCACTTTCACTGACCTCAGGAGCTGCGTGCGGGCAACTCGGGTGCAAATGAGAAAATCGATGAAGGGTGGGGATGAGACCCAATCTAGGAGTGGGGACAACCAGTCAGAATGCGCAATTCGAAAGATAGCGCGTAAATTTAAAGAACAATCGGCAAGAACATGACGGTCATATACAGTTCAAGTAATATTGTCTTTTGTATTATATTGCAAATGTTTGTTCTCGGTATATGACAGGGCGAAATATGAAACTACAACGAATTATACATATTAGATTTCGACACCAAGTATTATAATTGCTTGTAGGGCTTATAATGCCATTCGCTTTGCTACGATGTTATCACAAATTTAATGTTCTCCTAAACACAAAATTTTGATACTGAATTGTTTTTGTTTGATGATGACAGCAATAAACTATTTTTTATTAACTATGTTTAATTGAATAAGACGGTTCTCTCAAAGCAAAAACATTGTTCTTGAAAAAAAAAATCATGATTATTTTCTGTTTTAATTTCTGACAAGAGAGTAGAGTCGTGTACGAGATCGTATAAAAATATAAAGCCCTTTGCATTCTATTTAACCAATACCCATGATTATCTTGTGATTGTCCGTAACATATGGTCGCAAAAGTTTGATCGTTGATCTATTTTATTCAGTTTCATAATGGGGGAAAATGGTTACAAATGTGCTATTAAAATTACCCTTCTTGGAAATGCCACATATTCTATTTTATGTCAATCTTGATGTGAGAGATTGCTCTCATGATTTTGTTCATTTTTCTATGATTTGCAGATTATAATATTCCTGGTGAACAATCAATTATTAAATTGCAATTTTGTGTTAGATAGAATTAAATAATATTTTTTTCTTATATATAAGCATATATTTTAAAGCTTTAAAATATTGCTTAAGAGTCGCAATGAGCATGTTATTTTCTTTAAAAAAATTAGAAAATGAAAATACATACAGTGGTGGATACAAATGTGGATATACAGTAGTGCACAGAACGTAAACAGTGAATTACGACCCTGGTAATTTGAAATACTAGACATAATTCATTTAAACAAATGGGCATTATTAGACGCCCTGGCATTCAATCCACGCGCCGCATCGTGCTACGTCAGACTTCTCCCCTCCCCGCAAAGCTTCTTGCTCCCCACTACTTGCACTTTCGGCGCTGCCACGGGCAGACGACCGGCTCGCAAGCGCAGAATGCCCGCGGGAGCAGGCGTTGTGCAGGTCTGTCCTAGGGGTACAATAGCTACGTAGATTCTTCGATCAACACCAGGCGAAAGCCAGAGCAGAACCCTAACAAACGGGCCGCGCGTAGTATTTCCTTCCTCTTTCTTGACCTATCTTTACCCCTTAATTGCACACATTTACACTTACACTATCCCACATGCCGCGTGACCCATTGGAAGCTTAGAGCTTGTCCGGTTCGGGCGGCGCTCCGGATCCCGGGTCGGAAGAAAACACCGCAAGCCGACGGGCAGGGCGGCTCCGGGCCTCGCCACCCAGCTGGGGAGGATCGCCATCTCCCACGATGAGAACATGCTCTGTACTTACGGGACTACCGACCTTGGGAGTTGACGCGCGCAGAATCACTAATAAATGATTCCTCTGTGCTGACGGTGCGCAACCATTTGCTCGTCGGGCAAATGCGTGGAGACGCCGCGTTCCCCCCGCTCACAATCGTCAATTTTAATCACACCATTTAGGTAATGAGTTCTCTTAGTATTCTACGCAGATGACTGTTTCGATGATGTCGCTAGGAAAGTGTCAGAACAATGAAAATAATTACACTTGGGAACAAATATTTTTTTCCATACCTCCAGTATGAAAATAGGTGATTTCGTAGGAAACAATCTCGCTGATTTCGAAAATAATTGAAAAAAGTTTATATCACGCAGGTTTCAAAAGACATGAACATACGTAGTATTTGAAATAAACAAAATCCCATACTAATTTCCGCATTGTCACTCGGGTTATATTCCTACAAAATTTTTATGAGCATGCTTCATATGAGATAAGAACAAGTTAACTAATGGTGCTAAAGAATGGCACAGACTTTCTCGTATTAGTTTTCTATTTCCTTGGGTCTGGGTCAGCTATTCGGAATTGCCACATACTCGTGACAGCTACATCTACCGCCGTCCCCAACTACATTTTTTTTTGACATTTTATTACTTTTTCGGTTTCCTAATAGCAGAATTGTGTAAATTCGTTGCATTTTTATTTCTGGCTTAATTTTTCTTTCTGAACAAATATATTGATTTCTTTTGTAAATAATAAACAATTTACATGTTTCTGGAGTGTTTCAATGCTTTAATAATGCACATTTTTGCCTAGAAATCAATTTTTCAAACCAACTTTGAGTGCTTATTGTGGCTAAACCATTCGGAATATCCACGTAGTTTATTAGTCAAAATATGCTTAGAATTGCCTTGAGAGCTTATTTTCGGAGTTTCGACGTTTCCTCTCCTGACACTCTGTATATATATATATATATATATATATATATATATATATATATATATATATATATATGAGCTAAACTCCGACACCGTTGTACTAATCTCCATGAAAGTCGGCACTTCTACGTGTTTTTCACCCAGAAGGTGTATGTGCAATTAATTCTGTTGTAACTCCACTACATGCCGCTGGAAGAAAACTAAATATTCACGTCGAGTGCAACGCGTAACCCACTCTGCAGCATTTTGAGTCTACATCGTTAAATAACTCCTAAAGAGGCGTTCTAGGGCCTTAAAAACCAAAAATTTTGAGGTCGAAGGCCACAATGAAAGTTTCTCACACCGTAATCTACAAAAATGAGCTCTTCTCGAACTTTCTATTACATTTTTGCTGGTCCGGCTCTTCCCGATATTACCTCAACTTCTCAGAGACGTGCAGAATCTGCAAGTAAATGGTGAATGAGAGGGACAGAGAGCGGCAGAGCAGAGACAGAGGACGGACAGGGACAAGGTGAGGAGGGAGAGACAGTGAGAAGGGAGATGGAGGGGAAGGAGGGAGATGAAGGGCAGAACAATTGTCTGCCGGGTTTTCCTAGTTCTACATACAAACGTGGCACTCTACCTTCCTGGAGGTAAAAATATTGTTCCCTAGTGTAATCCTTCAATAAAAATTCCATAATCGCGTACTACAACACGTTCGCGACTGCGCCGAGGAAGGTGGATGGAGTGTGCTGTACGAGACCCAGCTCATTCAGCGGGAATAGGCCTGACCTGATGGTTGCTAAAGGCCACACCGCGGTTGTCGTTGATGCAGCGGTGGCAGTGGCTCGCGCAGGAAAACTCGCCTCGGTAAGTGAGAAGAAGATACAAAGATATTCTCACATACAAGCAGACCTTGGTCAGCACTGCCGGGCGGTAGAACACCTCCCTGGTGTGGTGGGGGCCTTCGGCGAGCGGTTCGCGGGTACCGACGCTGCCCTAAAGAAATTGGACAATGTTATGCATCAATCGGCTAAGCGCCATTTTTGAAAAAAATGAGATATGGACGTCATCAGTTGCATTGGACCATGTTCCAAGTGTACGCAAAATTTTGGCGCCAAATCTGTAAAAATAGCCTTATAGTTAATGAAAAATATAAATCCCATCAGTCACATCAGGGAATTTAAGTTTCGCAACAATCCGCTGTAAACCTAGATCTTCGACTCTGCTGTTCTTAATTTCACATTATGCTGGTAAGCGCTAGATATTCCACTCATGTTTGTGTAGTTTGGTGCTTAAGTGAATGAAATAATTAAATTACAGTTTTTAGAGCTGAAAATGTAATAAAACATTTGAACACGCTTATCTCAAAACTTATATGATGTCGCATAGCCGGTTGATGCATAACACCGTCCAATTATCCTCTGGCGACAAACTAAAGAAATTGCCTGAATGTATCGTCGCCGAGAAAATATCGGGTAGCGCCGATATTTTTAAAGTCAAAGTGCAATTCGTCACGTCTCCGTGAAATTCTCTTTCTTCAGAGACCTCATTTATAAAGATTGGTTGCGTGTGAGAGCCGCAAAGGAAAGAAATACTGAAATAATATAGGAGACGATGCCATGTACTAGTCTGTATAAAAATGTGGTCACTCTGTTCACTGACGAAAGTAAACATTAATGTTTACGAAACCGTGCAAATGCACTACTCGAACAAATATCTATGAAATATGAATTGGTAATATTGCAATTTCCAGATTATAATCGCCGTAAAAAATAACGCCCATCCGCATGCACGCACGCCCGTCCGCACGCATGCCCGTACATCGGCCCGGCCGTCCGACTGCCCATCTGCCCGTCGGCGCGTCAACCCATCAACCCTTCCGTCAATTCGCCCACACACGCCCCTGCCATCCGCATGCACGCCCGTCTCAGCCCGTCTCTCCGTCCGTCCGCCCCCGCCCGTCCTTGCGCCCGCCCGCCTGTCCCTCCACCCATCCTCCCATCCGTTTGCCCGCTCGCGCTCTCGCCCATCCTCACGCATGCTCGCCCACCCTTCCGCCCTCCCATGCGTCCGCCTGTCCGTCAGCCCCTCCGTCCAACCACCCTCCCATGACTTTGGCGAACGAATAAAATGTTGATGGACGAGGCGACGGTAGATGCCGAATCGGGCGTTTTGAAAGGAGTACGCCCGAGACACTTTCGTACGAATTGCGTACATTATATTTTTAGTTCGAATTCAAGGAAACTTTCAATCAATTACTCCTGGGATCCTTCTCAACATGCGAGGCAGCAGCTTTTTTTATTATGTCGCCCCAGTGTTTGGTTTACTTTGCGGTACCCCGTTGCTTTATATGGCCATGACTTCTTTGCAGTACGCGTGCGACGAAATTGTTTTTTGCCGCCAAGAAACACTTTCCAAATAGCAAACAGTGAAGGTAAGTACTTCTCGACTTCCATGCACGAGTGCTAAAAAAAAGTAGAGAAAGAATCGAACCTATTGTTCCCTCTCGCATTATTTGGTTATGTACGTTTTCCAAATTTTTTACACAGGTGAACCACAGTAGATGAATCGTCAGCAGTGGTGTAACTGCCATTGAAGGTGAGGGATCGTAAAATCAACGAACGCCTATCTGCAACTGCTCAGCGCAACCTTCTTCTTGTTCGCCCCACTTTCCAGTGCAGATAACAGCGCCATGACCTTGCGTGTAGTTCCAACGCAAACTTGGAGGTAAAGAAATTATTATTGAGAACTCATGTGATTTCAGTGATGGTTCCAGGAGAGGCTCGAAGGCTTCTCCGCCCCCAAAACACAATTAATTATAATACTTTTAACTAGCGGACCCATGCGAGAACTCTCGCATGTTAAATTCCCTATCTTCCCTTTTCCATATTAAGAGGGAAAGTTGTTAGAGAAACGTCCAATGTACTTACAGAATTTAAAATTAAAATTAAAACAATGAAATTGATGTTTGAAACAAATTTTGAATAAAGGTTCATTCAGTCGGTTCATTATACGTAGGCATGTTCTTGGAACAAGTCACAACTCTTCCTTAAAACATTTGAAGTAATTATACAATCTTCCTTGACAATTAGCTTTTTGCTTTCGTTGATAGTCGCAAAAATATTATAAAAGCATTTTTATTCTCGAGAAAGCAACTTAAAGTTGTCCATGCGAAAATGCAGAATAACCCTACTCTTTGGAATATTATTTAACATTGTAACTAAACTGACAGGTACACCCGTGCCATTTAATCGCCTAGATTATCAAGTAATTAGTTTCATTTCACATATACTTGTAGATTCTGCACGTCACTGAACAAGTGAGGTAGTATCGGGATGCGCCGGACCAGCAAAATACAATAGAATGTTCAAGAAGCTCTCGTCCTATAGATTTCGGCACGAGGAAAGTTTCTTTGTGGTCCTTGCTTCAAAAATTTGAATGGCCAAGAACGCTTCGGCTAGGAATTATTCAACTAAATAGATTTTAATAATGCTGCCCGAGTGTTTCGTGATGCTCGTGCAAATGCAAATCGCCACCGTGAAGTTCTCTTTCTTTAGAGATCTCATTTATGAAGATCGGTTGCGTGTGCGCAAAACTCATCTATATACTATACTGAAATAATATAGGAGAGGATTTTAAACAATATAAACAAAAAAATCTGAGATAAAGTAGCAGCATTTGGACTATCATACGCTGTACCAACTATACTTCAACTTATTTTCAATGATTAATACATCGATCTGTTTAATAATAAATTCAGATCTAGATCGTTTACTACCCTGCTCAAAAGAGCATTTAGAGTACTAAATGTACTGCAAGAATAGTCCTAATTTTCTTGCGAATGCTTCAACTTGTCCAAAATATAAATTAACTTGTTGAAATTACTAATCACTCTAGAAAAAGTATTATATCCCAGCATTTTCAGTGCAATATCACAGCTGAACACGCTGACTTGAAAATTTCACTGAATCACTGCTGATAAAGAAAATACTGGCACAGGTAAAACAGAATCCAATCCCAATAAGACAGTCTTCACTGTGCACTACACACTATCGTGCATTATTTGCCAATATCGTTTCTTTCTTCTTTTTGACAAAGAACATCAAAAGATGTAAGAGATCTCTTTCCATCATAGTTTGACTTAGTTTCTAAGCTCTCTGATAATGCCCTTCTCAAATTTTCTTCAGCCTTCTGTCTTATCTTTTGGATTCACACGCAGAACATTCTGGCAAGTTAGTGGAGGTGGTTCCTTGAAACTCGGTCGTCTCGTAGTAGACTGTAGCTCCTTTTGTGACTTTTCATCAGTGGAAGGACTTGCAGCGAATTTATCTTTTATCAAAGTGAATTGCACCCACCTTCCAAGAAATGAATCGAATAAACAAGGTAAAACACTTATTTTTATTGAATGATTTATGTTATATCTTTAAAATCATCCTCACCACAAAAATAAACAATATTGTGGAAGAAATATAGGCCTATGCTTTCATCAAATTTCATTTTTAATTCATGATTTTAAAAAATTCCCTCTTGAATAGCCCTATCCATGAATGTATATTGACTTAAATTAGCGAAGTACGAAATTTGAGGGTGAGCGATTAAAACGGACAAAACGATTTTGAATAAGAATAACATGAGAGTTTTGTGATTAATCATACCAAGTACATGAGTACTGTAGGTTATATCACAAACTTATCACAGAAACAAGACTGTCACAACTTACATTCGACAGATGAACGGTTGCACTATACGCATAAAAAGCTATCTTCATCGACATGAGGCAACTATTTAATACTTCTAATTGTTACTGCGAGAGCATTTACGTTTATTTGCATAATCTTGAATTACTGTACACAGAAAGCATACATACAATATGCGGTCGCGTGATGCGGGTTACATTTGAAATGAATATTTAGATTTTTTCAACAAATCCTTTACATTTTTGTAGTCAAAATGCAATTCTTCACGTCTCCGTGAAATTATCATTGTTTAGAGACTTTATTTATAAAGATTGGTTACGTGTGAGAGCCGCAAACGAAAGGTATACTTCGAAATAGTACAGGAGACGATAATAGTAATAACAATAATAATAATAATAATAATAATAATAATAATAATAATAATAATAATAACTCCACCTAGGGAGTACACGACCTTGCAGTTGGTGGTGGAGCTTGAGTACCCCATGAGCCTTAAAGCTATGTCAGTGGTAGCCTAGCTGCCGGTAGGGCCTCCCTTGCTGAATAGGGTTGAAGGTGAGGGGTCAGACGAAGAAGTACTCCATCTTGAGGAGAGTGGGAAGTAAGTAGAGAGGAAAGGGTCATGAACCTTTGGACTTCCTGTTGTCGGCCCATAGAGGGTACAGGAGAGAAACTGGGTTGGCACACCAGGCCACTGATTAGAGTGGAGGCCCGAACCTTGCATTAGCCAGCGAACGGAGGCTGCCTTCAGCAGTCAGTGAAAATCCCGTAGGGTTTAGTAATGCCGACTGGCGATCGGAGGGACCCCTTGCTGGGTCCTGCGGGGGATGCCCCGAGGCCACTGTGGGTCGCAGTAACAGATGGCAGGAAACAACCCGAGGGTTAAGTGTGATCTGTGAACTCGAACTTGCGTCCTGCGAATCTTCAATTCAAACCAATGAGCAAAATGGATAGAACAAGAAATGTAATGAATCTTAACGTGCCTTGTTCTACCAATGTCCCATACCTGCTCAGAAACCGAGCTAATGTCACTTTGTCGACGTCTGGCCATCCCACGGATGTTAGTCCCAGGGACCCAGAGCCGGCAGTAGCTCGAAGCCATCGTCAGAGATGGACCCGGGATGAATTAAAGGAGGTGATGTGGTGCTTTTACTATGCAAAAGCGAAAAATGGGGGCTCAGAAATAGAAGTTTTCAAGGTATGGAGAGAGCGGAACCCAGATATGAGACCTATCCTAGACTCAAAGAAGCTTGCCAGTCAACGACGATACATACTCAGCAGTGGAAAATTCACAGCAGAACAACTTGCTGACATTGAGAAAATGTGGAGTATGTACTTCGCTCGAACTATCCACATGACGAACATGTAGAACTTGAAAATGATGATCCTGTGGAATGTTCATCTCTTTCCAGTGAAACACACGTCAGTGGCGAAAATTCATCTGGCAATGAATTACACGATAAGGACATAATGCGAAATATCCTTCGGCGCGAGATAGAAAGAGTTAGTCAACTTCCGTTTGAATCTCGCGAACCGTTGAGGAGAATATACGAAAATGCCAAAGCTAAAAGAGTGATAGAAACAGTGAATTCTGTCTTAAATGAGGTGGTCGAGACCCCAGGCAGAGATCTAGACTATTACTGAAATCAATCACATCATATATGCAACTGGTATATCTAGTATCTCAGATAATTTTGGGGCCAGCCAAGAACACCGACGGCCGACAGCAAAACAGAGTAAACAGCTCTGTACCCCCATGGATGAACAGAATTATGAAACGGATAGCCGACGCCCGGCGCGAAATATCACTCTTAGCTGAGGCATCTTCTAAATCAACGCACACCTCGAAAGTTCAACGAAAAATATTCAATGTTGAACAAAAATACCAAATTGAAAATGACACCAGCAGGCTAATGGTAGTTGAGAAGCTAAAAGAGAAAATTCAAGCATGGGCTCAAAGAATTAGACGTTACAAACGTAGAATAGATTTCCGTGTACAGAACCGGTTGTTTGAAACAGACGCGAAGAGATTCTATCGCAATCTGACTCAAAAACCGAATGACAAAGCTGTTACTCCTTCAAAAGATGACGTCGAAGCATTTTGGGCAGGAATCTGGGAGGAGAGCAGATCCTACAACAAAGACGCATCTTGGCTTCAATCTGAAGTTGATGCTGCCGATGAACTTGCAGAAACAGTGGAAGATGTTCACCAATTCTCGGAAGAGGACCTCTTCCAAGCAATTAAGAACATGGGAAACTGGAAGTCCCCCGGGATTGATAAGATCCAGATTTATTGGATTACGAAATTAACAGCAATACATTCTCATCTAGCAAAAGCTGTTAATAAATTTTATAAAACCTAAAGGAACTCCCGGAATGGCTCACACGCGGCATCACGTATTTGCTACCCAAAGCGGGAGACAGCTCTTTGGCGAAGAACTACAGGCCAATTACTTGTCTGCCAGTACTGTACAAATTTATAACTTCAGCCATAGCTGACAAAATGTACAGACATCTAGATAAGAATCATCTAATGCCAGCTGAACAAAAAGGATGTCGTAAAGGCTCTTATGGCTGTAAGGAAATCTTGCTACTGAATAAAGTCATTTTGAATGATGTAAAGAAACGCAAACGTAATTTGAGCATGGCTTGGATTGACTACCAAAAGGCCTTTGATAGTGTACCACACGACTGGATTTTGAAGACCCTGGAGATCTATCGATTTCACCCTAGACTTATTGAATTTTGCAAGGCTAGTATGAAGTCGTGGAGTACCAGGTTACTAATACACAGCGGAAAAGAAGCAGTAGAAACCAGAAGTATTCAGATTAACAGGGGTATTTTTCAAGGAGATTCACTATCCCCTCTGCTGTTTTGCATTAGTTTGATCCCACTATCTAGACAGCTGTCGCAAGCTGACTTTGGTTACAAGCCCCATGGTGATGAAAGGCCAGTATCACATTTGTTTTACATGATCTGAAAGTGTTTGCTAAGAATGAAACGATTCTCTCCCAAATGCTGTCTGTCGTGAATGACTTTAGCATCTGCATGAAGTTTGGTCTTGACAAGTGTGCAAAAATCAATTTAAAAAGAGGGAAACTCACAAGTCTGAGAACATTGAAATTGATACGCACACTGTGATTCAAGATCTTGAGCCAGGTAAAACTTACAAATATCTGGGCATTGAAGAATGTGAAACCATCTCGAACGACAGAATGAAAGAGAGAATTCGTAGGGAGTATTATAGGAGAGTGAGACTGGTCCTGCAGTCCGCTCTGAATTCCAGGAATAAAATATCAGCAATATGTAGTTTGGCGGGACCTGTAGCCGAATGCAGTTTTGGACTAGTGAACTGGACTGAGCAAGAAATTCGCACCATGGATCGAAAAACCAGAAAACTGCTAACAATGCATCATGTTTCCCACCCTCGAGCTGATATACATAGACTTTATGTGTCACGTAAGGAAGAGGAAGAGGCCTCAGACAAATTGAGGTCTCCTGGCACAACGCAATAGTCGGGTTGGGGAAGTATGTAGTCAGCCATCAAGATGACCCTCTAATGACGCAGGTCATGAAATCTGACCGAAGAATGGGAAACAGAGGCATTGTTAGTGTAGCAAGAAGCATTGCGAAGAAAACTATGCAAGACACGTCGAATAACGGAGACACTGAACTTCTGATGCTGCTAAACATGAAGTGTGAGACACAAAAAATGTTAAAGAAATCGTGGAGAGACAAACTACTCCACGGACAATACCTAAAAAGAATGGACAAGGTGCAGATTAATAAAGATCAATCATTTATGTGGCTTAAAAGGGGAAGAACTGAAGCCAGAATCGGAAGCTCTTGTAATAGCTGCCCAAGATCAGGCGTTGAGAACACGACATTATGATAAAGCGGTTCTCAAAATTTCCCAAGATGATAAATGCCGCATTTGCCAGGAGCAAGTAGAAACCATTGATCATATTGTCTCAGCTTGTCCAATCCTAGCAAAGACCGAATACCTGAAAAGACATGATAGGGTGTGTAGCTACCTCCACTGGCAGATCTGTACCGCCCTCGAAGTTCCCAAACACATGCCCCAAGTGGTACGAACACTCACCAAAACCTGATGACGTCTGTTGGATTGTGTACGATATTGTACGACCAACAAATTCAAACTGATCGCACGATAGCGGCAAACAAACCGGATATAGTTATCCGGGATTTGGCGAAAAAATCGTGTTTACTTGTCGATGTTGCTCTACCTTGCGATCAAAACGTCGTTACCAAGGAGGCAGAGAAACGTCTTAAATACAAGAGTTTGGAAATCGAGATCAGCCGAATGTGGGGCGTAAAAGCACAGGTCGTCCCGATAGTTATCGGAGCTCTGGGATTTGTTCCGCAAAATTTGTGTAAGAACTTGTCTAAACTCCCATGTAATTCAAAAGACTGGGAAGTGCAACGAAATCGCTTTATTTGGAACAGCCCACATTTTGCGCAAAGTATTGTAGAGGCACCGACAGTTCATAGATCTACTCCTTAGGTAGCTGGTTACAACCTGGAGTAGATTTTATATTCAGCCGACACATAATATCTTTAGTCGTGATTTAGAGGAATAATAATAATAATAATAATAATAATAATAATAATAATAATAATAATAATAATAATAATAATGATGATGGAATGTTAGGGAATAATGCTCCAGCATATTATACGTATGAACCTGATGCTGTGCTCGAGACGAAGACGTACGTCTTATATTGGGGTCGGCCTATTATGACGGTTAAAACAGTTGATCATAACCGCCCCGACATCCTCATAATAGACAAAGAAAAGGAAACGGCTTCTATAATCGATGTCGCAATCCTTTTGACTCACAACTTGCGGAAGTCCGAAGCGGAAAAATTAAGAAAATATGAGAACTTGGCAATTGAATTAAAAACATTTGGAAGTTGCACGAGGTCTCCCATTTCCCCATAATCTTATCAGCTGAAGGAGTTGTCACCAGGAACTTTAAAAGAAATCTGGAGAATTTAGATATCAAAAATATCTTTGACGAATCACAGAAAGCCACCCTCCTTCAAACATGTCATATTGTTAGAAAATTTTAAATGAGTGACATTCATGTAGGTCAGGATGAATTTCCTTCCTGCGCAGTCCGAGCCTAGTCCTATAAATCAACTGGACAGGTGAAAGTTTTCCCTGCTAAAGCAGAGAAAGTGTGACAAATCGATGATGATGATGATAATAATAATAATAATAATAATAATAATAATAGTAAAATGATTTTACTTTCTAGACTACTGATTACGCAGTATATAAAAAGTATTTTGATGCTGTAAGAAAACACGGCGATTTTTTTATAGAACTCGGGATGCCGGGCCCTGGTTACAAAAAAGTAGCTAAATCCTCTTCCTAGCTGCTATCTGCGTGCGTCTAATGACTAGACCTCGAATTTTAGGACAAATGTCTATTTAGTTCCTTTAGGAGGTTGTGGAAAATAATTGTAGATGTTTACGAATCATGAAAAAAATTGATCTACTGGAAGCTTCTAAGAGTGCCTAAATTGTTCTAAAAGGACGGATGAGGCGTATTTTGATTTTTTTTTACCTAAAACAAGTAATTTTGAAGATTTATCATATTTTTATTACTCTTTTTTTTAAAATTTGTTTAAAAAACACCAAAACGCAACGTTTTCCCGAATTCCCCGATCGATGAATACGCAATCGACTACGCACCGACATCTCTCACAACACTGCGAACGTAAGAAACTCCGCAAAAAATAAGTCAGTATAAAGAGGATGTTCACGAGCTGAGATTCAAGACTCGGTATAAGAGGGTGTTTCAGTGTGCTCGTCTCCGATCAGCACACTTCTTAGGCAATTGCTCCCATTTCCTGTGCAGTGCGCAGTTGACAGGTTGAGACTTATCGACACGCTATCTACTTCTACGCTATCCGGGCGAGGAAATACAGGTCCGACAAAAGTCTACTGACCGAAAAGCGAGTCTTACAAAATTGGCCTGTCTTGGATCCCTAGTAAGTAAAAAGGATCATTTCGAGTTTTCTTCTGTGTGCGTGCGCGCGCGCGCGCGTGTGTGTGGTTCGGTTCGAATCTAGATTATATACTGTGTTGTTTAATTGTGAAAGTGAATAAAAGAATACGCTCGTAGTCACTCTCATAATTGTAAAAAGTTCTTGAATTTCCTAAATAATAAATATGCCTAAATTAAAACTTATGTGATCAGTTTTAGATGTCAGAAACGTTACTTTTCATGCCTATTGATTTTTAAATGCCTGATTAAATCATTTTGCAATGTATTTTAAATGTCCTAAAACTTTCTCACATTTTTCACGCCAAATAGTGCCTAATTTTGTTATTTTGTTACCTATATAGGTGCCTAACTCATAACTTTTTTGGGACTTAAATTCCGACGTCTACTAATGACCTATTAGTACCGCTCGTCCACGCTCCCGCCCGTTCGTCCCCGCCATCCACATGCACGCCCGTCCGTCAGCCAGCCCGTCCGTCGGCCCGTCCGTCCGCCCGTCCTTCCGCCCATCTGCCCGTTGTCTCGTCCACCTTCCCGTCCGTTCGCCCGCACGCCCGTCCGTCGGCCCGTCCCTCCACCCACCCTCCCGTCCGTTTTACCTCGCCCGCCCTTCCCCACTCCGGTCCGTTTGCCCCCACGCACTCCAGCCCATTCGTCCGTCAGGCCGCCCTTCCCTCTACCCACCCTCCCGTCCTTTCGCTCGCACGAGCTCCCGCTCATCCGTCCGCCCACACGCATGCTCACACGTCCTCCCGTTTATATATATGCTATTTAGGAAAGGTTCGAACTGTCAGGGAAACTGTAATCAGGGAATGGGAAAACAGCACTGGTTAGTAGTACGAGCGCAGCCTAGACTGGAGATGAAACAATTAATTCAATAAGCAAGAGATAATTAAGTTAACTAGAAATGCTAATCATTAATATTAAGTAGTAAGTTAGTAATAATTAAATTAGTCAGTATGCGATAATTAAGTTAATTAGTAGAAAATTGTTCGAAGAGGCGGGGGTGCGGGCGATCTTCTGTGGCGGTGTTTGATTTCAGAGGCTGAGGAGGCCAAAGACTGGATGGAGAAGATGCCCACGCCAGGAAATAAATAAATAAATAGGTAAAAAAAAACAACTAGTAGTTTAGCATGTACTCGTCTTCTGACGGCAGGTTTTTCCCCCTTCAGGGGTTTTTTCCTCAGCCGTACCTTATGGTCTCCTTTCCGCGGCTTTGATGCGATGAAGAGACCATTAGGGGTGAATGCCAGAATTCGAAAGGTTAGAATGCGGTAGGAGTAGGTAATGTAATGGCTTAAAGGCCTTCAGCGTAGCCACATAGTTAAAAGAACTGAAATTTTGTATCAATGTGTTATAATTACCTATTAAATAAATAAAATATATATGCTCACCCGCCCGCGCGCCCGTTCGCCCGCATGCACGCCCGTCCGTCCGTCCGTCCACCCGTCCACATTTCCGCCCGTTCGTCCGACCGCACGCATGCCCATCAGTACACCCACCCACCCACCCACCCACCCCACCCGTCCGTCCACCGTCCGTCCCTCCGACCGACCGCTCTCTGTCCGTCCGCCTGCCTGTGCGCACTTTTCACTTATTGAAAAGTGGATTTTTAAATTATTTATAGACAATTTATAGAAATTGTTTGTGCATTTCTATGAAATGCTTCACTTTAATTTGTTGGTTGTTGGTAAAATAGAATAATGTTCTGGAATAGGTTTAAACATAGACATACAATTTTCATTAAAACCTCTTGAAGTGTTTAAAATTGCCCAAGTTTAAAAATTATTTTGAACTTTTCCTTCAACTACATTATTAAAGACAATTTTTTTCTTAATGAAATCTATTTCTCAAACAAACATCCTCAAATCACTTCTTGCAAACTTTTTCCAAAATGTAAACAGTTTTCACGTAATTTTGAAGGGAATCGTGACACTTTCCAACAAATACCTAAATATGATTATTCAAAAACTGGCTCCCAATTTTCATTTTTAATTTGTTTAAAGATAGGGCCCTATACACTGAATTCTTTTTCACAAGAACTGTTTTTATTAAATCTTTTGATTTAAAAAAAATAGAGATACAATTTTTTTTATCTGTGCTTTGTTCGTGAAGAAGTTTTTGAGGGAGGGCTGAAATATTAGTAGGATAGACATTGGAATGTTATATTAAAACTGTTAGAAATAAAACAAGAAAGTATATGCTGTTGTAACTTGTAGCACTAGTAGCGGGACGTACAGGTGTAATGGACAGCAGATAGATTCATTCACCATAGTACACATTTAATTTAAACTTCTGAAGATGAAGACATTTCACTTGTATACTTTTCTAAGAAAAGTTTTCTCTGATCTTAATGTTTACAAATTTAATATTTAATGCAGTTGTGGCCATGAAATCTATAATGATCTTTAATTAATACTTGGAAATATTATGTTTTCGTGTCATCATACACAGCTCAAATTTCACAAAATTTCAAAACTTTCTTCACAGACAGCTCTGCTTTTCTACGACTTCTGATACTCTCAATATAGTTAAAACTATTTGTGTGGTCCGAAAAATTAGAAAAATATGAAAACATGTGGTTCACAATCAAACACAAAATCTCAAATATTGCAGGAATTGAAAAGATACCAACATGCTGATTGAAATGTTATCAAATATTGGGCTCTACATTCATTTCTATATAGTTGTTTGTGAATATTGAATATCATTCAAATGCTAAACGAAAAGTTTGCTATCTCTGCTCAGCACCAAAAATCACAAAATCCTTCTTATGAAAAGGAAGGTGCAGTTGCAAAATAATGGTTATAATTTTATTTATAACAACTACAAGTAAAAAGAGAAGTTATTTAAGAGATAAGTGATGAACAGTGAATCTAAATAGAGCTCTAACAAAATTGTCATGCCAATTGAAATAATTGATATGAAGACAAAAGGGCAGTGGCCCTAGGCCAGGTTGATGTCCTTCTTGAAAACATACTGGATTATAAAATATTTTATACAATTTTTACCTAGGCTTTAAAATGATATTTGTCCGTTTAGTATATTAAATTAACATATTGGTTTAAATTATAAATGTTTTAAAGACTGTCTTTGAGAGTAAATTCAAATTATTTTCCAAAAAAAGTAGTTCTAAAAGAAAGATTTTAAAAATCTCATTTAAATATTTTGTAATTATAAATTGAAATATAGTACAAATTGAAGGTAATATATAAATTAAATACTTAATACTCTTATAAATGAATTCAACTGACAAATTATGTATTCTTTAGTTTTTTTTAATGTACCCCCCCTAAATATTTTTAAGTCGACCTCATTACAGACAAAATACGGGGTAGTCATACACGTGTTTGGAAATTGGAGTGGGGACGAAAACGACAGGGAGGGAGGAGGCCAGGAAATCGCGGTTTTTACGATGACAATAGAAACGAAACCCATAGGAAATAACCAATTTCGTTCAAATGAGTAATGCGATATACTCTCAGGGAGTTCGCATTATGTAATTGATTATTCAGACTTAAAATATTTACATTTGCTTTTTCGGTATGTAGATATTCTGGTGGAAAAAGTTTTCTTCACAGTTCTCATCACAGCTTTTCAACATCTCACCAGGATCTTTCATTCGGTATATTTCCCCTTTCAAGTGGATGGACTTAAGAGAACTGAAAATAAAACAATAATGCATAAAGGATATTAACTTTCGTGGTACTTATGCTAACTTTCCAAATTTTAATTCCTTATTCCGATAATATCAATATCTTTAAGAATACGCAATTGGTCATAGTTGTTTAAAATTCCTCGATTTTTTTTCGACTGAATAGGCCTACGTGTATTAAGACTGCATTCTAGGTTTATAAACAAATATAAACTATTGATTGACATGGTGTCATAGGAAGCAAAAAGAACTTACGATGAAATCTCAATATCAACTGATAATAGTACGTAACCTGAAAGAATTCTGTGCAAACTTATCAATGATCGAAGAAATGATGGCCTCGCTTCCCGAGAGAGAGAGAGAATACGTGCTAAAAGGCATCCTTAGCAGGATTCTTACAATTTGTGCAACTCTATTGTTCTCTTTTTCCCCTGTGCGACGGCGCTGTTGTCCAGTCAAATAGCAAGGTTTGGCGCATGGGAGAGGGTGGGAGCTGGGTGGGAGTGCGAGGACCAGTCGAAGTGGAAGGGTGGGAGAAAGAATCATGAATGGTGATCATGATCGTGAGTTGACGGAGTTGAATAATGTGACGATGGGGCTGTTTGTGAACATGAGCTTTGTGAAGATGGGTTTATTTAGGAGGTTGACTACTTAGAAAATGCTTCTACTTTCTCGCTCATCTTTCTTCAAGAAACGACGACGGCTGATTTCGTTGGGTAAATTTTTTGCATTGTTTACATTTATCAGCTGTCATCCGTCACAACAGAACAAAAGCATTAGACTACTCAGTATATATAATACACTGTGCGAGATTGTTTACTATTATACTAAGATAAATGGATAATGTGCGTGATGTTGCTGCCTCCGAAGCTGTTGTTCACGTCACATATACGCAGTAGTGAAGTACAAGTTTTAGTACGCAGTTACTTTAAACAGCGTGGACATTTATTTTGACGAACAATGCGTGAATTAAATATTGTATATGTTGTGGAGTTAATGCTATGTTTATTGTTTTATGTAGAAACATGGCAGCAACATTAGAAGCAAGCTATCAACCTCTTCAAACTTTTGGACCAGATATTGGAGAAGAAGAAACACCACAAGATAGTGGTGTGATGTTTCATGTGGTTCCAGAAGGTGGAAAATGTAAGTTAAATACTGTATCATTGCAAAGTTCTATTCTGCCTCTTTTGCTGTGTTTATTAATGATTTTGTTATATAATTTGTGGAGTTGGTACTCATCAAAGTTGAGGCTAGATTCAAAGAAACAACTGTGTTGTTATTTATATCTCATGACCTGTTTGGCTCATGAAGAATTCTTGTCACAATCAGCTGTTCTTAAAAACAAAGAGGAGTGTGTCTTGGAACTGAAATGTTTATGAAAAGCATCATTATTTTTATTAAAAAATACAAGCTGTTTATTTATAACAATATGAGCCATTTGATTTTATTATTTTATCCACTTCATGTTAGTAATATGGTAATATAACTTAAATTAATGTTGTATGTGATGAATGAAAGAATGTTTTTGATATGTGAACTAGTTCCGCAAGAGATCAAATTAAAAGATGGAAATTTAATTTTTATTGAAATATATCATAATGATATCATCAACAGTGATTACAACATCTGTAAAAAAATATAATAATTTTTTTGCTTATAGACTTATAATACACAAGTTTCAATGAATGTCAATTTCATGATAATTACAAAATATAATTCTATGATAAAGGAATGTAGGTAAGAAAGAAACTCCTTACATTAAATATTTTGAAAACCCTTTCAACAAAATATTAATCTACAGTAAATACTGATGGGAAAATTATAGAGCAAGTGTCAGGATTTAATTATTTGGGCATCATTATTCGACAAAACATTGAAGACCTAGAAGGCAGTATTCAAAAATACGGTAGAACAATTCGAATAGTATTATGGGAGAGAGATGTCACAGGAGACTAAAATTAGAATTCGCAACATAACATCAAAACCAATCCTACAGTATGGTCAGAAATATGGATACTAAAACACAAAGACCCCTGAAGGCTAGATGCTTCTCAGATGATGTTTCTAAGTCCCATATCAGGCATTGCAAGGCTAGACTAACAAAGAAACAAGGATATTAAAAAGATGCTCAAGACTAGTAAGGAACATAAAAGACTTCCAGAGGAGATAGCTTGCCTACACCAATAGAATGAAAGAAGAAATATTGCCAAAAGTTGTCTTAAAAGTAAAATAAGGCAAAGGGACATATGAAGGCCAAAGAAGAGTGTATCATTCAGAGATACTCCAAATCCAGAAATCAAACATAAACAGGCTGCATACCTAATACACCAGTACAATTTATGATGAAGAAATTCCAATAATATTAACAAATTGTGTTCAGGGTTAATCAGTTGTCTGTAATTGTGTACAAAATTGATTATGATACAAAAATACAAAGAATAAATTGTCAGTTGATTATGTTGTAGTAGAATAACATCATACATTAAAATTTATTTAATCTGAGAATGAGAGAATTGTTAAATAGATTTCTAAAATTGTTTTTGATGACTTACCGAATATGTTTTGGGAGTTTATTTTGTATTATTCTGTAAGGGCCACGTGTTTGTTGATGATTTAAAAGAATATACTCTGTGTTAGTTTTTCTTTTCTTCTATATTTAGTGACACATTTGCTCATTTTGTATGAAGTGTTTGCTGGTATTCTTTTCCATTAATAATATTGCTCTGTAAATATAATAATAATATTATTTTGTTGTTGTTAGGCTGTATAGCAATATACTGTATAGCTGTCGTTTGGCTATACAACAATAGTGCTACTTCCATAATTGTTTTATTTCTTCATTAGTAGTTTCTACACTTGACTGGGTTGTAAGTTGAGTATGTACATTACAGCTCTTTTCTGCATTTTTTTTATTCTATCTGCATCCCCATGTTTCAGTTCCATTTTGTAAGTACGGGTGAATTATTCCAAATTACTCTGGTGTACAGGACGTGAGGGTTGTATATTTTGAAAAGTTTTTCAATAGTTATGTAGGAACTTACTTTGCTGACAGAGATTACTTTGATGTCAAATAAAAAATATCTTTGAAGTTTGTCAATTAAAATTCTAGTAATTAGGGTATTCCTGTTTTAAATATTTTAAAAGAAAATTAATATAGTCAAAAAGAATGTTTTTAAATATATTATTAAATGATTTGAATGTTTAATTGTTAGTATTAGAAATTCATCTGGGTATGAGAAGTCATTATGACATTTATTCACTTGTGGAACTAATTTTCAGTTCCCAACCAACATTTTTAACTCGTGAAAAATTGTTATATTTTCTCATGAAAAATTGTTGTAATAATAGAATCTTTAATATACTTGGGAGACCGAAAATACGTGTGCTTAAATGTACAATTTTTATTATGGAATTTGCTTCGTTCATTAATCATTCACAATTTGTTCCAGCAGCTCGCTGGAACCATGTGGAAGACTTGGATTCATTCTTTGCCCGCATGTACCACTACCATCAGAAGCATGGCTTTACATGTATGATGCTGCAAGAAGGTTTAGAACTGCTTCAGTTTATCTTCATAGTTGTTTTTTCAACTTTCCTATTTAGTGGTGTAAATTATTCTGTACTTTTTAGGTGAGTTGTTAACATTATTAATATATATCTCTATCTATCCTATCTATCTATGCTATATTATTGGAACCATTGAGTATAAATATTTGAAATAGATTTTTTGTTGTTCCCCTTCCTTGTTCTAATACATCATTAGTAAAATTCAGGGGCAACAAAATTACATTTTTTAGTACTGTACCTTTCACCTCCTGGTTAGAGTTGAAGTTTAGCAATTACTTGGGAATGTTTCCTGATGAGTGATGGTGAAATTTATAGTATATATGAGGGGATTCGTATCCCCTTAAGGTTGTTCAAATAGTTGGCTGTCTCAAAGTTTAAGCTGGGCATATTTTGGGCAATCTGGGTTCAATTCCGGGTTGGGCCAGTCAATTCTTTGAACAATCAAAACATAATTTTTATTATTCTTTGCTTTCTTTTTCCAGGGACGACATTCCCAGTCAAAATAGGACTAATCATAAAGTCTCCCTTAGTGATGCAGTTCTACCTTTAGATGAATGTATTGGAAATTTAGGTGTTTTTGCATGGTTCTGCCTATTTGTGGCATTTATTTTCTGGTTTCTTCGAGCAGCTAAAGTTGTGTATCATACATTTCAATTTTGGGATATCAAAGCTTTTTTTAACAGTGCTCTTAAAATTCATGATGTAAGTTTTGTTCATTAATGATATATGCATGTTTGTTCTTAATAGAACTTTGCAAAGATAGTTGATAGAAGATTAGTGCACATATAAATATTCATATACAAATGCCCCTCAGTGTGATATATTTAGTGGAAATAGATGTATGGAATTTATTTAAAAATATTAATTAATACTCTTTGTGTGTAAATAGAGTGATCTAGACAATTTGACCTGGAGTGAAGTTCAGCGCCGAATTCGTGAAGTCCAACGTGAGCAACAAATGTGTATCCATAAGCAGGATCTATCAGAATTAGATATTTATCACAGAATTCTCAGGTAAATTACATGAAGAGAATACAACACAGCTTGTAGGTCTGTTTGCTGTGTTTTATTCATTTTTAACTATCATTTGTAACTACTATTGTCGTTTTAGGATGATGATGTCCCAAGACATTTGATTTTTCTTGAAAATTTTAAATGGAAATGTGTATTAAAATAAGATTAAAGCACCATTTTTGTGTTTCCTAATTTAAGAACGCTCTTTTGTTGGTAAAAGTTAGTAACCATTACTGAAGTAATGTCTTTAAGAATTAAAATTTTTTTGACATTCAACATTTTGTTTTTGTGATGGAATATTATCCTTTGATGCTGCTACTGTAGCTGGAATTCATATGCATTTTTGGTTCTGCTTTAAATTTTTAAGTATTGTTGAATGTGACTTGTTTGTCCCAAGAAACGAATCACCTTAAGTGTTCTAAATATGAAAGTATTGTCTATTTATATATTTTATATATTACTATTCAAATTTTGTCTTATATTTATGTATCTTCATGGAAATGTGGGAATTTGTACCAGCTAATTAAAGATGTTTCTAACTATATATGTACCGTACTATGATTTTCCTTATTCTGCTGCTGACAGAAATCAGCTGTTGATGGTTTCATTCAATCAGGAACTTGAATGTCACCATAGTGACATCACTGTAATGACATTTAAGCTGCCTATTGGATGGCAGTGAAACAGCTGATTTATATCAGAGGCAGAATAAAGAAAATCACTACATATATTTGTAATATCTTTAATTTAAGACCAGTGCCTAGTTATTTCTAATTTTTTATGATTACCTTCTTTATCAGAAAATATTATGCTTTGTTTTAGGTTCAAAAATTATTTTGTGGCAATGATTAACAAGTCTCTGCTACCTGTGAAAATCCGGATACCTTTTATTGGAGAAATTGTTTATCTTACTAGAGGTTTGAAGTATAACTTGGAACTACTCCTATTTTGTGAGTATTGTTCTTTGTTTCTATTATTTTTCAATTTTTTGTGTTTATTCTACATTCAAATTCTGTAGTTGATTTTGAATACCAGAAGCCTTACCAAACTTACTCAATGGTTTCATTTAGAAAATAAAATTTCAATTTAATTTCATGGAATACCAGATATACAAAAGTTGGTTTGAAAAAATTATTTCTATGCAAAAATTTGCATTATGGAAGCATAGAAACACTCCAGGAACATTTAAATTGTTTATTATTTACAAAAGAAATAAATATATTTGTTCTGAAAGAAAAATTAAGTGGGAAATAAAAAGCACCCATTTTACACAATTGAACTGCTTTTTTATTTCTCACTTAATTTTTTTGTCTGAGCAAAAATATTCATTTTTTTGTAAATAATAAACAATTTACATGTTTCTGGAGTGTTCCTATGCTTCCATAATGCAAATTTTTGCATAGAAATCATTATTTCAAACCAACTTTTGAGTGCTTATTGTGGTTCAACGATTCGGAATATACACGTAGTTTATTAGACAAAATATGCTTAGAATTGTCTGAAGAGCTTATTTTCAAAGTTTTGATGTTTCCTTCCTGGACATCCTGTATATATTTAATATTCTTTCATGAAATGTTATGAAATGGGTATTTCTTAAAATTAATGTTCAACTTTACAGATGTGTTCAAATTATTAGACTAAAACATGTATTTTTAATTTTCCTAGTAAATTTAAGGATATAAAAATTGGAGGGGAACTCTTAATACCTTATTGCTTTTACTGGTTACCTCATTCTTGATTGATACTAAGAAATATTTCTTTCAGGGACCACTTTACAATTTATTTTTTACTGGTAGTAACAGTTGTCAATTTTCCTCTAAAATGTGCTAGTCTAAACTTGCAGGGCACATGCTTTGAAACTCTGTTTACCATGTTATTGAATGTTTTGGTAGAGAACTTATTGAATTGGTGTTATTGAATGTTTTGGCTTGGTTTTCATTTCCCAAATTTCTTGCTACATTCTGTAGACATTATAAAGCCTGGGAACTTGATTGTGATTAATAGGGATAAATATTGAAGCATGCAAAATAAAGTGAGGTAATGGGAAAGAAAAAGGACATTTCACCCAGGAAAACCGCTGTTATGGTAGCATTTACAGCTGAAAACTGTTATATACAGCAGGAAATTGCTAACAGAATGAAAATGTCACAGAAAACTGTCAGAAGAATCAAAATCTCAATGCAGGAAAGTGGTGAGTGGAAGCCAAAGAGAGCAGGGAAATGTGGAAATAAGAGAAAATAGAACAATGAGAAGACTAATGATCATGACAACACTGAACCGTAAACTTATGTCTAATGACTTGTATCATCAGCTGAAAGATTTTGGGGTTGCAGCGTCTCTTGTGACTGTGAAGTTATGTGAATCAGGTTTATAAGCATACCAACCAAGGAAAAAACAGAATATCACTCCAGCAATGAAACCCAAGAGGCAGCAATGGGCCAAACAACTTATAAAGTGGATGAATGTGGACTGGGCAAAGTTATGTACAATTCTATGACAAAATTAAGGAGTAGTGTATTCCAAAATAAGACTTTGTGCTGCAGATTGTGATGTTCCTTTAGCATTCCATGAATACACATTTTCATTTTGGGGTTATTGAGGCTAGCACAGAATTTTTTGCAATAGAACTATTCACATCTCACCAGGGGAAGTCTGAATGCCTGCAACAATGAAGCATCGAACATCCTTTTTGGAATGGAATGTGGTGTCTGTGAAAGGTCTTGGCAGATTGCGCATTGTCAAAGGGCCATTGAGACAAGATCAACACAAAAAAATCCTTGAAAAGGAATTTTTTCCCTAAATTAGAAAGTGATTCCCTTATGAAGATGACATTTTTATGCATAATGAAGCATGTGCCACAAAGCTAAAAGTGCCTCTAAGAATGTGGAAGAAAAGCAGTTGAAAGTGTTACTCTGACCAGGGAATAGCTCTGACTTGAACACAACAGAAAATGTTGGGTTATTGCTAAGTGAAGGATAAGGAAATATACAATAACCACCAAAACAAGTCATGGACAAACTAGAGGACGTTTGGTACTGGAAATTAAAGACTCGGGTGAAAAGTTGGTAAACATTTTGCCAAAGAGGATAAAGTTGTTGATTAAGAATAAAGACATGCACACTAAGTATTAAATGTATGAATGTAACACATACACAGATGTAAACCAGTAAACATGTACGTAAATGCAAACATTTTACAAAAATATCTTTAGTCTAATAATTTGAACATGTGTGTAGACTGCTGTTTATTAATATAATTAATGATTTAATTTAAGTGCAGTGATTAAAACAGTAAATTAACCCTAGGGTGCATGGACTTGGGAAACTACATGAATACAAACATTTTTCACAAGCAAGACAAAATGAATGGTATATCAATGGAAAGAAGTAAGAGGAGTGAAAATTATCATTAATAGGCAAATAATAGAATAAGTATCCAAATTTAATTACTTAGGCAACACCATTGGCCACAGATCAGAGGTCATAGAAAACAAAATCCAGACATACAGCTGAATGAACGGACTAATCAAATGACATTTTGGAAGAGAAACAATTCAAGAGAATAAATTAAGAAAACTTAAATTGACTTCAGAGCCAACACTCATGTTTGGATTAGAAGTTTGATCAATGAAAAGTAGGGATTGACAGAGACCGGAGATCACACAGATCAGAATTTTATTCCATTCTGCAGGAGACAAGGTAAAGGATTGGCAAAGAAGAAAAGATATGGGGAAAAGGCTTAGAACAAAGGATTTAGTGGAAGAAACAAGGAAGTGGAAGATAGAATTTAGTGGAAGAACAAACAATCAAAAGAAATTGTTTTCTCACATCCTCAGAGTGAAGCAAGAAAGATTCCCAAAGACAGCATAAACCATGAGGGTGAAGACATGTGGGGAAACCACTTAAGAAATGGTTAGATCAGGAACACTTGAAGGCAAAAAATCTACCTGGTCCACTGGAAACAGGAACACCTGCAGTGAATGATGATTAATTTAATCCAGGTATATAATAAGTTCAGTAAATTAATTTTAAATGATTAATAATTGGCAGTAATTACAAAGAATACTTGAACTCTTTTGTCAAGTGTAACATATACTTGCATAAAGTAATACAATTTTATATAATAATAAATTGCTCATTTTTTTTACAGAACTTATGATTCTGTGAGAAATGACAAAACAAACTAAATTTTTTCCATGGTACAATAAAGCTGCATTAATTAGATTTCATCTTTAATATATTAAGTTTATTACTGGATCTTTGGATTTAACTCTCAAGGAAAGACATTAAAAAATCGTTTTTCCAATGGTTTTGAATAGTTAATTGAGTAAAGTATCAAACTTATTGAAAATGGAGGATGTAATAATGCAATTTTTGTATTTCATAAAGTTGCAACAATATGCCTCATATTACCAAGTGATAGTTTCTGGTCTGTAAGAAAAATCAGTTAGAAGTTTGGTACTCCTTTGTATTCTTAATCTAATAAGCAGTTTAAGACTCTTTTGTATAAAGAAAAAATGCTGATATTTTGCATAATCTAGTCCATCCTCAAACATACCAGGATGTTAAGATTATTGATTTTCTAAAATTGGCATGTAGCATGTGCATAATACCATTCAAATATTCACTTGATTAAAACAGTGTGCATATGTTGCAGAGGCACACTCAGGATTTTTCATTTACACTTAATTTAAAATGTATTTTTATTTGTTGATTTATAGTTAATACTTATAGCATTAACAACAATATGAATGACTTTCTTTATTGTAGAAAATGAGTAAAGGCTGTATTTTTGAACATGTATCATTGGCTTCAAGGGGTGGGGTGGGCTGAAGAGCTATGAACTGCTCTCTCTATCCTGGTAATGCCACTGCTCTGTTGTGAAAGTTAATGAAGAAACTTTTGTGTTGTTTGTACAGGGGGTCCATGGGCTCCATTTGAAAATAATTGGCATTTGAAGGAAGATTACAAGAAAGTAGCCAAACGACAAGAACTAGCTCAACAACTGTCTAAATACATCCTGTGGGTGGGAATTGTCAACTTCGTTCTGTGCCCACTCATCCTCCTGTGGCAGATTCTTTATTCATTCTTTAATTATGCTGAGGTATGTGAAATTATTTGTAATGTATACACATATAAGAGGTCGATTCCTTGCTTGTGTGCAAAACTTTTGTTGAACCAGATAATTTATTATTTTTCAAATGTTAATGTAGCTGAATAAAGACTGTTTTTTGGATAATACATGTACAAAATTGTTGGTGATGTAGGTCATAAAACGGGAACCAGGCAGTTTAGGATCAAGATGTTGGTCACTGTATGGAAGGCTCTATTTGCGACATTTCAACGAACTTGATCATGAGCTGAATGCTCGTCTAAATAGAGCATACCGTCCAGCTAGCAAGTACATGAATATTTTTACATCTCCTCTCATGACGATTATTGCAAAGTAAGTACTAATAATCAGGTGTGTTTTTTAATTTTTGCCTTATAACTTGGCTTGAAAACCATTGTCGGAGGAGGAAAATCATAGATAAACAAGAAAAACCATATATTGAAAAAATATTGGTATTTTTCCCCTCCAAAGTGACCTCCCCCTCCCTTCCTGAATTGCACTCTTGATCAATCTTGCCACTTTCTGAAGAATATCATCTATGTTCCTCTGCCACCTTGCCTTGAATGGGTTAACATATGACCTCTATAGCAGTGGCGTAGTGTGACTCGCACGTTTGGGCTCAACAATAACACACAAAATGTCACTATCAACATCTTCATCTAACAAGCGAACGCAACACAAGGCTGATACACTGGAACTACTTCCACGATCTCGATTGCTTACGACTGTGTAGGCGCTTCCCACAAAATCCTCACAGCAGTCAGGACTGCTGATGTCTTGAAAGCAAATTATACAATCGCTCAGCTTTAATTCTTATACGTGAATGGCAATGAGACAACTTATTAATTTATATATTGCAGACTAAAAAATATGTAATCTATTTAAGGAATAATTCAATTTCTTGGATATTAATTAAGAAATAGTAGACAGACGGCAGACGCTAGAAGCATTTTAGCTTCCAAGCTATCACAGGCCAGCTTCAACAACCCACCGATTTCAATCATAAGAAATCAATTTAAAATTAATACAAAACTTTCGCTCAACGGACCACTTGTAAGATTATCAATACAGTATTTAGGGTTCTTTATTAATATTACATACGGGGATGCTCAGCATCTCAGCATCCCCTGGCGCTACCCCACTGCTCTATAGATCTGTCACAGCCTTAGAGCACCCATAATAGAGTTAATTACTTTATTATAAAAAAAATATTTATTAAATTGTATCCTATGAGAGAAACAACATTTTGTGTGTCTGTTAATAAAGCAAAACTTTGAACACTACAATGTTTTGAATGAAACAGTAATGAAAACTTAGAATATGTACACGAATTAAATTAATTTCCTCCCCTTAGGAAGATTTTTATGAATGTTCTGGATTCTTATATGCTCAAGGCCAATAAAAGAATGGGTGAGCCATGTAGTATTTCTGTAGGATAGAGTGTCAAGATAAAAAAGATAACAAACATTGCATAGAAATTGCATGAGATAGAAAGATGAATAGCTTAAAGAGTTTTAAGGTCCTGTTATATCCAAAGAGCAATAGGACCTCTCATTAAATGATAAAAGTATAAAGAGCATTGCAATACTACATATCATTTTACTTTTGGTTTCTTGGGGGCATATACTGACATTGGTAAAACTGAATTAACCATCTTATATATCTATATCTGTGTGTAAACATACGAAATATTTGCTTGAGAACAGGAGCACGGTGTGTTTGGATAAATATTTCTTCTTCAAAGTGTACCTTCTTTACATGTATGTAACTTTAAATGGCTTCACTGTATTCATCGAAATAATCATTTCTAAAAGAATTCTTTGAAGTTCACTGTAAATCAAGATTTGCTCAAGATTGTTTTATCCAACATAATGCACTTGAGCATCTATAAATATTTTATAGAGCTAAAATAAGTCTACAACTCTGAAAAGAGGAAGCAGGATAACTGCAATTACCTCTTCTTTAATGGCTGTTCTCATATGTTTAACTATGCTACTCCCAGTAATTATTAAGTACGTGGACCAGCATAGTCACCTCAGGGTATCAATTGAAGTCACAGCAGTGCCTCTGACCAGTATGTCATAGGGTTCAAGTCCCAATGGTGTTACAATTTTGAATACTAGCCAGATAGGTAGGTCGAATTCAGCCACTATCTGGAGGAGGGTTGTAGGGTCTGGCTGTTCTGATGGGTAATTTTCCGTGGTCTCCCTGATCAATGCCAGACGAATGCTGGAGTAGTACCCTAACAAATTGACCCCAGACTGCATGCAATCTTTCCTTCCTCTTCCTTGTCCTGTCCTTCACCCTTACACACGCACACGCACTACCCTACCACGCATGTTGGGAGATGTATTGGGAGCATAGTGCTTGTCCCGGCTGGGTGAGAGATACCTGATTGGGGAAAACCCTACAAGCAGATGTGTAGAGTGGTTCTGGATCTCAGTATCCAGCGGGGAAATATCACTGCCCACTCCCACAATAGAACATGCACTACACTGTGGGACTAATTATCTTAACAGTTGGCAAACCTGGAAACCCTGATCTATCAAGTATGTGGTTAAACTATGGATACTTAAATGCAATTAATTAGAACATAAACAATGTTAAACACATAATTAAAGGAGGTGAAACTTAGGAGTAGTCTTTACATGAATATAATGTTGCAATTTTGAATGTTATATAATTGTTGTGTAAAGTGAAAAAGAAAGAATTTATTTAGTTAATGACATATATTTTATTATAGGAATGTAGCATTTATTGCTGGTGCTTGCCTGGCTGTTCTGTTAATACTGACGGTGTATGATGAAGATGTCATTACAGTGGAACATGTTTTAACAGCTATTACAGTTCTTACAGTCATTGTTGCAGGTAGCAGGTTAGTACTGTGTTTGCAACAAGTCCTTTATAATATTTTGGAATCTAAAAGAAACATTTTACAATGAGGAACAATATTTGTAAAATAAAAAGATTTAAATTAGAGGCTCTTTGTAGAAAATACATTTGCTTTTTTATTGTAGAGTGTTCATACCTGATGAGAATTTAGTATGGTGTCCTGAAAAACTTATGACAGCAGTTCTTGCACATGTGCACTATTTACCTGATAGTTGGAGGGGACAAGCTCATACACAGAAAGTTAGAGAAGAATTTTCACAACTCTTTCAGTACAAAGCTGTAAGTATTATTTTCATTCTTTATTAATGTTTTTATGAAGTTGTGATATCCTTTGTTCTTAAACATAGTCTTAAAAATGGCCCAATAAATCTTATTTGATGAAAAGAAGATCATTCGGTGTATTAGTGTTAAGTTTTCAGGGTATGGAAATAAATGGCAAGGTCTAGTAGTCCCATTGGATTTTAAGAACTCAGTATCTCACTGAGTTGAAGGTGTAAGTTTAAGAGATCTGGTGGCCTCCTGCATTAAATGATTTTTCAACTGGTGGTAAGGTTACCATCAGGTGAGCTTGAGGGCGATAGGTCATATAGCCCCTCTTTCTCTTGGAGTGCGATGTGTGGGATTACCTAATCCTGTGCGCCTATAGGCATCATATGCAATTTGTTGAAAGACTTGGGTCCGATGTGTTATTTACTCTTCTTAGCCTACATACTATGTTTGAAGGTGTTAAAATATCATAATATATTCTCATTATGATACTTCTCAATATGAGTAAAAATTTTGATCTGTAAATTGCAGGAAAGATAAGAGAACTTCTTTGAGATGATATTGGTTATTGAATATCTGGAAGAAAATCTTGTTCCAAAGAAAAGAAAAGTCAGCAAGTCTGTTTAAGACCATGAAATAGGCAAAGAGGACTTAGAACAATATCATTAATAACATATAAAGAATAAGCCAGGAAATAATTGTGACTTCTTGCTTAATATTGATTTTACATAATATTTTTTTTCTTGTTCTATATCTATTTATTTATTTATTTATATCAAAAACAGTTAAAAACTGTGTGTGACAAGCTATGGGGAGAAGTGGATTTTGTGCACGTTTTCATAATTCTGTGATCTCTATCCTAAACCATATTCTAGTCGAATTTTGAATACAGAAAAGAGCGTTTTTTTTTTTCAAGTTTTGTTGACAAAACATTAGCTCCTATATAATATAATATATTTTCAAAGGTAAATTAGCTATAAATTCCTGCCCTGAACCCTCATGCTCTTTATGAAAGAATAATACTTTTTGCCACAATAATATGGAAAACGATAATTTGAATAACTATATTTCCCACTGAAATTCAGAAGATGTGCCCAAATAATGAAGTTACATTTATGTCCAGAAGCAAAACAAGGGACCATCTCAGCATTTGCTCAAGGATCAGGGAAACTGGACGAAAAACCTGATTGAGATGGGGGAAACTGGACAAAACTGGGGAAATGGGAGTGGGGGAAACTGGAAGAAAAACCTGATCGAGATATCATTATGTGATGTAAATTATTTCTAAAATATACAGTGTCACACTGACATTCATCATGTCATTAATACTCTAACACTTCATCAGACAATGTAAATAATGAATTTCCTCCATTAGATCCATAGAATCATTCTATTTACAATATTAATTTTCTAAATACAAAAAAATGTAGCATGGGACTACTAGACCCAGCATGACTAACCACATTCCTCAAAATGGCATGTCTAAGGAAAGATTAGAAATAGGAAAATAAGGAATAGATCATATTTGCAAAAAGAAAATCTTTTATGTCTTATGGCTATGGGGCTCCTTTCGTATTTTCAGGAGGTTCACTCCCTCCTTTGTTGCTGTCCCCCCCCCCCCCATGCCAAAGGTTCAGACTATAATTGAAGGTGACATGTACCAAACAGGTGTTGAACTGCTTTCTAAATTTTTAAAAATTGATGTGCAATACATGATGATTTGACTCCTCAGAGACTTATCTTAATCACTGCACATTTCCTCTTCTTTCTCAGTAAATTTAGAAGAAATTTCAGTAATTTGAGAAGCTACTTCAATTTCTGATTAATTTGATATTCAGAGAAATTCAGAGAATTTCATTTCTGTCATCCATTAAGGGACAAGTTTGCTTTGTGATATTTTCTTATATTCCCAAATTTCCCTGTGACATAATTTTTTCGAACCATGCATCATCTTGCATGGTTAACATGTCTAACACCAACAGGTAACTCTTGAGCCTATCTACCATTTTTATGGAGGGATGTTCAGTAAAAGAGAAAATCAAGGATGTTTTTGGTGTTGATTTGTTGTTTAAATTATGTTTGTTGATGGAGTACAGTAACAGAATGATAATCTTCCTGTCATCTTGTTGGAAAGGTTAATTTTAGTTGATTCAACTGTGAGAGATTGCTCAGGGCATCAAATGATGTCCCTGCAGTGCCTCTGACCGGAAGGTCCTAGGTTTAAGTCCTGACGGTGGCAGGATTTCCGACACAGCAACAGTCACTGTCTGGAGGAGAATTCTAGCAGCCTACTGGTCTGGTTGGTAGTTTTCCGTGGTTTCTTGATCAACACCAGGCTAATGCAATCTTTCCTTCTTCCTTGTCCTATCCTCATCTCTTACACACACTTACATTAACATGTACTACACTACCACACACACACACCAGGAGATCAATCAGGAGCTTAGAATTTGTTCCGGCTGGGGCAGTGCCCTGCTGTTGGAGGAGATACCTGTTGGGGAAATCGTGTTAGCTGATGGTAGGTCAGTGCCAGATCTCACCGTCCAGTGGTGGAAAGCTGGCTTGCATTGTTTGCTGTGCCACACCTGCATTGTGTATTTTGTTCATTTCTAAAGTAATTCTTTCAGAGAGTAATCAGGGAGTGTAGGAAGGATTTATAATTATGAACTTGCTTGTATTTAAAAACTCCTTTTCTCTCGTGTACAAGTAACATTGGGACATGCTGTTTACATATCAGAAGTATGTATGATGTGAAATGGAATCTAAAATTCGGTTTTCGTATCCAATGAATTATTACCTCAGAAAGTTGCTGTACATTTCAATTTGTATGAATGGCAATATTAATGTTGAATGTATGGGCTACAGTAATAGAAAGCAAGCTAAGAAATTGACAGTGAAGATCATTTTCAAAAAGGTTGCCATCCTTGAAAAAAATTACAAAGATAAATGAATAAAAATGAGATAAAAGTTTTAATTCAAGCAATTCTTCCCAATTGATTTTCCCCAAATGTATGTGCATTGAAACATTTAATCTGTGAAATTTCTTCAAAAGTGTGAGCTTTGAAGGACTAATTTTATGCGTTTGTTATTTTTAAGGTGTATCTCGTGGAAGAGCTAATGTCTCCTGTGATAACTCCATTCATCCTCTGGTTTCATGTGAGGTCAAAAGCCTTAGATATTGTAGACTTCTATCGCAATTTTACTGTTGAAGTTGTGGGTGTTGGAGATGTATGTTCATTTGCACAAATGGATGTGAGAAGGCATGGGAACCCCACATGGCATGGGGGAGGTCTCGTGCCACCAGTGCCAATGGGTCCTCAAGCTGGAGATGCGGGAAAAGTTACCAAACCTATTCTATCGAATCATTATACTCAGGTACTTTCCCCCTTTTCATTCATTATATTATTGCTATTCATAATTTCATTTTTGGATATTTGTCACTTGTGCAGTTTGTATGGTGGAAGTGTCTCTTGTCGTTGAAATATACTAATCTGCGTAATTTCAGCTTTTCTGTTTGTAATAGTTGATGAGGAGTCAGAAATGACTATGATTAACTTCAACTTTCAAAGATCAGTAAATACTCTTATTATGTTTGAATTATCTGTATCTTTTTCAGATAAGTAAACGGGTTGGAAAAGGGTGACAATTAACCTGTTGTTACGTTCGAGTTTTCATTTGAACACAGCTCTTTACATGTGGAGCTTTTCATTAGTTTGGTTTATGATACAATAAACAAATATTAATATAGTTCGCAGAGGAATAAAATGTGAGAAGTTTTTCAAAATTCATATGAATTCATATGCATGGTGATCATGACACAATTAGTATGTTGTACATATACATGTGTTCCAAGAAAGGAATATTCTACCTTCCAAAGGTCTTGTATTACAAATAGCCCAAATACAAAACTTAACTTGGAAAAAATGGAAAATACTCCAGTACATTGTTTAGATAGTATTTTTTTAAAGTGAAGAGAAAAGTAGCATACATGAAGCATCTACAAATAAAGTCTGATGAAACTCTGAGGGAATACAGAGTAAAAAGAAACGTGATAGAAATAGGAGAGCTCACCAAACATGATGGGAAAGATTTGTTAACGAATTAAAAATGACATTCATGATAAATAGCAACCAGCTTACAAAATCTTTAAGTATCAAGTTTGCAAAACAATAAATATATCCAACAAAAGGCGATATTTATGAGAATGTCAATATGAATTAATTGTCTCCCCTTTTAATTTATGATTTTTCCCCTGAAGATTGCAACTGCCACAAATATAAATTGCAGTACTAGTGCTTAATAACGTTTGGAATTTATTTATATTTTGTATGTCTTTAGGCGGAAGATGGAAAAACAGAATTGTCTCTAGTTCATTTTACACTCACAAACCCGGATTGGCAGCCACCGTGTGAAGCAGAGAATTTTGTAACAGCATTGAGAAACCAGGCAAGAAGAGACGCTGGACAGTTAACTGCTGCACTCAATCCTGCTGACAATGCCTTTTTGTCCTCCTTGCAGTCATTATATAGTCTAGGTGGTGGGGTAAGTGTCTGACAAAAGAATTTCCACGGAATTTTTTAAGATCTTAGGATATATATTGAATTTGAAGAATATTTTTTAAAATCTTTATTTGAGAAAATTTTAAGACCTAGAACAGAAGTAGTGAAAGACTGCATAAAGATAAAAAAATTACAGTGGTAGGGGGAGGAAGGGACAGAGTGGTAGGGACAAAGGAAGTGGGCAGCCTCGGACAAAGGAACAAGCAGTTGGGCAGCCTCAGCGATAGAGGCAGGCAGGCAGAGAAAGAGATTGATTCGTAGTCAAGGTCTCAAGAGAGGCAGCTGTGGATGGGACATGTGACAGTGGGACGTAGATGGGACACTAAGTTGGAGGCAAGGTCGAAAGGGGTGACACAGATGGAGGCGGAGTTAAAATGAGTGTCAGAGAAGGAGTAGAGAGGGGTAATGCAGACAGACAGTGTGTTAGAATAAGAAATGAGGTAAGTTGAGTAGTATTAATTAATTATCTGTTACCTACCGTTGCCAATCGGTATTGCTGCCATTGCTGTGGTAAGCCGTCCTTCTGGGAAATAGGTTTTATATAGTTTTATGGATTAAGATGGAAAGGAAATGTTCAAAGGGAGAGTGTTAATAACTTTCTTCCTGAAATGAAATGATTCAAATGGTATTTATGGTTGATTTCAAAAACTGGTGAAATCAGCTGTCTTTTATATTTCAGTGTGCACTGTCAGATTTGAATATTGGGATAGGAATGACAGTATTCTTATGTAACAAAGGTGTTGCTTAATTTATTTCACACCCAAAAACTGTGTGGCTTATGTACAAGGAGATGGGTCAAAACAAATTTAAATTAAAATTCTCATTAGTTAAAAATGGGTAGATATTTTTCTTGGACTAATTATTTATGATATAAGAAAGTTTGGAATGTGATAATGAGCTACTGACTAGTCAAGGATATGCCACATTTAACAATTTCCCATTTCATATTTCATCATACTTGCCTGCTCTGTTCACTTTCTCATTGCATACTGTCATCTTACAATTCTTTTAAGTCAGATTTGAGTTTTACCATTAATACTCAGGTAGCTGATACTGCTACCTGAAAATTAATAAGTAAAGAAATAATAATGGTGAAAGGCTAAACACTTGCTTTCAGCCATGTGGATTTCTGCATAAGTAATAATTGTTTTAGATAAACAGCTTGGTAGCAAGCATTTTCCGGGGCAATGCTGCTGTGGGAGCTGGAACTGATTCTACACTGGGTTTGGGCTTCCAACCTGTGTTTGCTCACACATCTGCATCATCTGGTCAACCTGGTGGTGATCGCACAGTAGCCAGTGCTGATTCATCAGCAATCCCTGCTGTGCGGGGTGGACTTAGTCGGGCTGAAGGGCCTCTCATGGTAGATAGAGGACTCTTATACAGGTTTGTTTGTGTTGTTTTTAATTGTAATGAATTTAAATTTTCAAGAAGAGTTAGTTTTACATGCTTCAATGAATTTCAGCATTCATCAAGGCATATCGAGCACTTCAATGGGGGCATCTGTGTTTGGAGCAGGCCTTGATTTGCCTCCTGAAACAGATCCTCTTGAATTGACAGCTGCTGATATGAGTTTGGGCACTCTCTACCTCCATGAATTACATCATCGACAGGTAATGTTTCTGTGAGGGAAAAACTGAACATAATTGTTTAGTAGTAGTTACGGCTGTTACTTTGTTATGCGTTTCTTTTTATTAAGAGTTCATTCTGTATAAGAGACATGAAGATTATTCTGTCATTGGCATGGTTTCTGCTAGGTGGATTGTTCAGCATAACAGATCTCACTGCAATATCACTTGTTTCATGATCCAATTTTACTTTTTTTTGTGAATTTAGACAGCAGTTGCATTGCTGAAACCATTAAGAGAACTCACAATAATGTTTGGTGAAGCCCTGCATTGGACAAATACTTCCTTCCGTACTCAGTGCATGTAAAAACACCATTAAATGGGGTGCTTATAACCGCATCATTAGTTCAGTAGATGAGGGGTCCGAAGTTTCAGAGTGCATACCAATGGATTCTGCCCTGATCGCCTGAACTCACATTAAGTATACACAATTAGTGATGCTTACCTTGAAAAAATTAAATATTTTTTAAATAATCAGAATATTTTATATTTTTGAATGTATTTGCTATGTGGTTTCTAATTTTTAAGGGAATTTCAAAGGTTGAAAAAATTAGAGATTTTAACAGGGAAATTTGTTTTTTTGTGGGATTAGATTCTGAGCAGGATCATTAAAAATCAAAGAATCTGGAAATTACTTGTAAATAGCATTTGAAGTAATCTATAAATGATATAAGGCTGTGTGATGGAGGAGGGGGTCGAGGGAGTGTTTTCTGCATTACATAGGGACAGAAATGATGCAAGTTTGCTGTTACATAATTGTGATATTTATTTTTTATTTTCCAACACTTACAATTATAATTTCAAAGCAAAACATTAAAGTCCAAATGAAGCCCATGTTCCAGTGATTGTAGTTGTCAGATATGTCAACTCCGTGGAAGGATGATCTTCGAACTTTGTAATTTATTTATCAAATATTTAATTATTATTAATTTTAATATATTCCAAATAAAATTAATTCAGATTGTTTTATTACTGTTAACTACTGTTAGTTATAAAAGATTGTTTTATTGTTATACACTATTTCTATTTTGAGTGATATCCCAAAGTTGTGTGAGAAATAAGTTACATCTAAACTGAATTTTTATTTTAAAAATATAGTACTATCTGAAAATCAACATGGCTTTAGACCTAACTGATCTACATTAACCAATTTAACTATTTTAAAAACTTATATTACTGATGCTTTTGAGGATGATACTAAGTTAATGTTATTTTCACCGATTTTTCTATGGCTTTTGACAATCACAACATTCCTTGTTGACAAGTTGTCCAGATTGGGGATGGGTGACCTGCTTTTGTCCTGAATGAACTCTTATCTGACAGGCAGATCACAATATCAGTGTCAATGGCTTTTTCTCATCACTTTTTAATGTAGTCTGATGTCCCATAGCTTCCTACCTTGGACTGCTGCTATTTAATTTATTCATTGACGACCTTCCCAGTGAGGCTTCATGTTGATAAGTGTTTTTTACTGAGTTTTTCCAAGAAAAAACATTTTTTTATTGTTCGAATACTTTTTGAATAACAAATCCATGAAATCAGTTGACAGCATCGAGTATCTTGGAGTGACTTTGACAGCCGACTGACCTTAATCTATCAATAAATATGAAGCAATGCTCTAAAAACTCTTTGCTATGTCCTATATTGTGCTTTCCATTTTACTCTGTTAAAACTTTTAAATTGTTATATTTTTCTTTTGTGAGACCTTCACTCTATTGCATTGGTTATTTGGTCCCCATATTAGTCATTTAATGTCAAATCGCACTCACAAAGCATCACTATTTTTTAGTGACTTGGAACTTTTTCTTTATATGGTCTAGAATTTATTTATTTAATTACCCACAACAGGGCAAAGCCCCAATTACAGTAGGCATTACTAGGAAAAATATACAAAACATACAAAATAATAAAAAAAAGTTTCAAATGAAATAATAAAACTAAATTACAGAAGTCCAATTACAAGAATACATCTTTTTGCAAAATTGATAAAACATAACACACCAGTAAGATAAACAAAAATGGAAACATATCTTCAAAATACCATTACAAAAAAGGACCAGAAATGAGTATAAAAAATGACAATAATACAAAAATGGAAAACGCATCTTCAGGATAATCGGAACATAATAGCGAGCAATATTTAACTCAATAAATCCACATTCAGTGATCATTCAATCTTTTATTTAAATTCTGTTTATATTTTAGCAAAGAAAAACTAAAGTCTAAATCCCACACTCTACTGAATTCATTGAATTTTGAAGACATTCTCAAGAGTGGTGAATATTTGTGAGATGTTGTATTTGGTTTATTGAAATATAATAATTCTCGTCCTCTTAAATTTGATACTCGTGCATTAAATGACAATTGTGACAGCAATTCACTGCTATCTGATAGATCATTAACTATTTTAAATAAGAACAATTGTTCAGCGAAGACTCTTCTATTGGCAAGAGTAGTTAGATTGAATTCTTTAACTAAAATAGTATAAGCAACTTCATAAGCAGATTGATTGAACTTTTTGTAGTATAAATACCTTGTTTTTGAATTTTTTCAATTTGGTTACTTAGTGATATGCAATGAGGAGACCAAATAACTGAAGCGTATTCCAATCTGGCGCGCACAAGACAATTAAAGAGGAGTATTAAACTCGAGGTGTTATTGAAATTTTTGGAATTTCGAATAATAAACCCAAGATTTTTTAATGCACCATTAGTTATATTAAATATGTGTTTATGGTAAGTCAAATTATGTTGAATAGTAACACCTAAGTCTTTTACAAAATATACTCGTTCTAATGATTCATTATTCATTGAGTAATTTGTTCTTAGATATGCTTTATTTCGTGTATTAGTAATGAAACAACATTTTTTAATATTAAAGTACAAATAATTCTCTACGCTCCATCTGTAGACGTTATTAATATCAGCTTGCAATTTGTTTGACTCATTTTCATTTTCAATTGATTTATAAATTTTCAAATCATCAGCAAAAAGTAAACATTTTGAATTTTGAATTACATTAGGCAAATCATTGATATAAATTAGAAATAGGGGACATATTTTCTCCTTTTTTTCTAATCCCACCCTTTTCAAAAATATTACCAATTATTTTTTCCGAAGAATCCTGTGCACACACTAAGGTTTAATATGTGTTTGCAGAAATACCATTTTCTTCAGAAAAATAAAATGACACCTAAAAAGATGTACCTTCATGTGATGTAAATATAATTTTTGTAAACATATTATTTAAATATTTAAAATAATTTGAATTTTTAAAATGCAAATTTTCACATTAGGCCATCACTTATATTAATTTAAAAAATAATAATGTATTTCTACACTAATGTATAGATCTGCTAAATTTTAAAGTGGAACAAATAAATAACATAAAAAAAATTGTTAATCGGACTACATAGGGCCTACTTTGTAGGCAGTCCGCTGCCTGCTGACTGGCTGCTTGAACTAAAGGATGCCAATGACAACGCTTCACGATGTCACAACATAGAGCAACCATGAGACCTTTAATGTTATAAATCACAGAAACACACATGGTCTTGACTGGAGTTCCCCTGACAAAGTGTGATGAAACTACGTTTATTTAGTTAAACTACTGACACGGCTAGGTCTGCCTGAAACAGAGCAGCGCTATTTAAAGAAGATAACTGATTGGAAATAAATGTCACTTAAATTTTAGAATTCCAGTGATCCAAATTTATGAAAAAATGAGTTAAAACGATAGGACATTTGAATGCCGGCAGAGTTTAAAACCAAATTTTGTAAAAATCTAAATTTTTTGAAAAAATTAATTTCTCAAAATCTCCATCATTGATTCGGCCCAAATTTGGGAAAAATGTTGGTTACACATAGGTCTAACATTGTACAAAAATGTATTTTTGGTTTTACGTACATATCTGTTTTATGGTGATTTTAATTTTTTTATTGCATAGTTACTAAAATTAAAAAATTAACAATTTTGAATAAACCGACTTATTTAATATTTGTACAAGTCAGTGTGAATATTTTGAAGATGAAATCATTTTTCAATTGATTTTATCCATTTTACTATTCTCTTGGAGTTCGTACAGAATCACGAAACAATTTTCAGTGTCAAAATATTTGGCAAACAAAACATAAGAATTGGTGGCAGAGAATGGTGTTTTGTGTGTTCTGAAACTGAAGACAAGGCATGCGCTACCTGAAGAAACACTCCAGCAAGTTGTGAACGTCTATTTGGATCATGAAACACCTCGAGAATTGACTGGAAAAAAAGATTTTGTTAGTGTTTTGGTCAGTGAAAAGTGAGAACATAAGCAAAAAAATATCTACTACTAGGAAATTTGATAGAAATCTGCCAACTATTTAAAGAAATATACCTCTGGGTCAAAATAGCTTTTTCAAAATTCTCAGACTGAATGTCCAAAACAAGTGTGTACTGGCGTGTGCAGCAGGAACACATTCGGTCTGTGTCTGCGGCATTCATGAGAACTTCAATTGTATGATATGTGCAGCTTTATTGCCTGTGCTATGAAAATGAACTACTTCGTGAAGTTTTCAGTGTTCTCACCAGTATTAAATGCACTTCACAAACAGAAGTGACAAACTTGTGCCAATTGTTTTTATATGGATGAGTTCATAAGGGCGAAAATTGAAGACACTTGAATTGAGCGAAGTTGAGATGATTACATATCAGCAGTGGATCAATGTAGATTAGTGTTCTTTAGAAACAGTAATCAAATCAACTGAAGGATTCATGGATGAACACATACAAAAACTTGAACACTTTTCACCTTACCATTACACCAAAATGCAGCAGGTGGAATATTTTCGACAAGCCAAGAAAAGTGCATCTGATAAAGTCATTGTAGAAGCTGAGTTTTCCGAAAATTATTCTTTCATGTTGCAGAACAGTGTATAAGGGATCCACTGTAAAAATTTACAGGCGACAGTCCATCTGTTCTGCTACAAAGGAGGCCAAGAATCACAAATTTTCAACTATGTGATCATTTCAAATGACTTAGAGCACAACACCTCAGCTCAACACCTTTGCAGTGTGAACTTGTAACACATCTCTACTAAGATTATGACAGTGTTGAGACGTATTTTTTGGATGGGAATGGTGCCTAGAATTACAAAACAGTTAATGCTTCCCCAAAGATGTCTTCAATGTGAGTACTGAATGGCATTTCTTTGCTTCGCTACTTCTTATGGAAAGGGAACTTGCGAAGGAGTGGAGGTGGGGAGGGGACACCTATGTTATTCTCAATAAAAGCTAGACTTCAATCCCAACAGGAACCTATTAATTTATCCAGCAAGCTATTTAAGTAGGCTGGTGATACTGTGAAGAACATTACCTTAATGTTTTTAGCAACGCTGAACAAGAAAGAGTATTATTGCAACAGTTATATAATAAAAAACAGTAGAAGACACAAAGAAAATACATAGTTTCATTTTGTTATGAAACAGTCAATAAATGATATTCCTTCTGGGTGAAGTAAAATGAAGTAAAAGAAATATCAATTAAATCAACTGTGTCACATACTCTTATTCGTATAAATACTTTGTTTGTTTAATACTAAATTGAATCCATTTGACACTTAATTTGGCTATGAAGGGCATATGTATATATCCACATAGTAAGATGGGAAGGGATATTTCTATTTATTGCTATGTGAAAGTATATTGATGATAATTGTGTACTGCTGATTAGCATGTGCTTGACAGGTAACGCTTTGAGCAGATGCTGCAGCAAAACTGCAAGTAGACATTTCTATTGTATTTAATTTCTAGAATTATCTCTGTGTCCCACTTTGAAACTTACCAGACTTATGTACAATTTTTCAGAGATTGCAATGGAATTTTTTTCAAATTTTTAAACTATGAGTTTTGAGAGAAATTTAAAAAGTAAAAATAAAATAGGTCAAAAAAATTTTTAAAAAATTAATGAATTCAGTCATCAAATGAAAGCATCTTTTGTTCTTTAAAGTTGCAAAATATTAGATTTCTGTCACAATTACAACAGGAGTTAAAAACAATTAACTTTAGCGATGCATGCATTTTTTTAAAATATTTCAATATTAATAACATCTTGAAAAATATTTGGGAAATAATGAAAAAACATGTTCCATATTTTTGCTTACACTCTTCAAAAAAAAAAGGTAAAATATCTGGGACATCAAGGTCAAATATTCCTTAAATTTGTGCGATTTGGCATGGAATGACCCTTATATGCAATGGGATGTAGACAAATTGAGTGTTTTCAGAATAGATTTATTCATAAACTAACCTTTCTCAACAATACACCAAAGGCATAGTGTGAATATGACTTCACAAGAAAACACAAATCTTTTGATTTACAATCATTGCTAGTGAGGAGAATTTTTGCAGATGTACTTTTTCTCCATGGCATTATTTCTAACTGTATTGAATATTCTGATTTTATTTTGAAGATTTCTTTTGTTCTCCCTGAAATACTAGACCTTACTTTTCTTATTTATAATTCAAAAACAAACTATATTCTTAACATTCTTCATATTTGTTAGATTATGTAAACTCACAAATCAATATTAGAATCTTGTTACATTGCCAGCGTTACATGATTATTTGGGGGAATCTGGCTCGCGTTTCAAGTGGAGGGAGTAAACAAAATACTCATAATATGTGATATGTAATTAATGGATGACCCCTGGACCTGTGTTAACACAGCTGGCAAGGATTCCAAGAAAGACTGGGTTTTGAATCCTATGTCAATCTGCTGTTTCTCTGATCTTCTTCAATGTCTCCAAGGCCATGATTGAATGACTCTTCCTGATTTTCAGTGAGTACTAGGTGGTTACAAGGAGATGAAATTGCAGGAATGCAAAGCTGACCCCTCATTTCCATCCACAACTAGGCCTAGGAATTGCAAATCCTTGCTTCCACATATGTTATAGTTATCTCTGGAAGTTTTATTGGGCTATTGACCTCTGATTAGTGTTAACTGATTTTTTTTCTTGTATGTTAGGTACGTCGAAGAAATTATCAAGAGATTAATGTTAGTCATGGTGTTTGGCAAAGGCCTCATCAAGACATGCCAGGCATCAGAGAACATCGAGATGAAACAGTGGAAACTTCTCATTTTGCTGAACGAACTCCTCTGCTGGACGCATCCATGCGCCCTCACAAACCATCCTAGCAGCACTGTTCTCAGATACATTGTACATTTTGAGGTTTGTTAAGTGTGACTCGTATAGTGTAGTGATATATTTGATTTTGAATGTGTTGTTTTTACTTATGAAGATTTTTAGTGTGACATCGTCAAACGATATTGTGAAATGTGACGCTGATAATTGTGATCAAATATTTTCAAAGGTTATGACTTTAGAGCTTGCTACTTCTACATCTGACCAACTCATATTGCACCAATTTAACATTTTAAGCGTTCTTCGTGAATTAGTAATTTAATAAAAACTGCCATTAAATAGCCGTTTTTTGTAATCCAGTGTTGAGTAACTCATTGGTATTGTTTTGCAAATTGTGATAATGAAGAAATATCTATATGTTATTACTGTTTTCTGATTTTGAGTGTACTGAATTATTTCAATCCTTTGTTCCCAACATTGCCATATTTGAAATGGTATTTTACCTTAATGAAATTAAACCAATTCTAGTCATAATGGGTGTTGATAAAAGTGTGATCTCTACTCTATTGCTGGAAGAATATATTCAGAGTTCAATCAAAATTAACAGGACATGAATTTGAAGCAGACAATGTGTATCAAACAGCTGATAAATTTGGCAAAGGTCATGAAACTCTCATAGTTTAACCTTTTTTTCTTCTTCTTTCTTCGTGCTTTCCATTCCTTCCCCTCCCCTAAGTTCCGAATCAGTTTTGAATTATGAAATTGACTGCTGAGTCTTGAAAAGTAAATATTCTAAATACAGTATTAGGAACCTATAAAATACCTACTGCTAATTTTTTGGCTCATAAAAATGACACCTTTCCCTAATTTTGCTACTGTTATTTCAGGGTAATAGTTTTGGTGGTTTTGAAATAATTTTTTTGATTGTGGTATATTATAAATGATGTGCAACTAAATTCCAACCATACATAAGATTCTGTAAGATATTAGAAATAGGGAAAATAAAATTATGGTAGGCACAGAAAGTAGTGTTCTCGTGAATCGATTGATTGATTTCTGAGCACATCTGTTACTATGGTCATTTGTCATGTGCATGTTATATCCTGGGATGTGGTGGTGTTCCTTTCCCTGCTGGAATACAAGACCAGGCCACATCAACTTGCAAGCTGACACATCAACTTGCAGAGCTTCTCCCTCAAGGACCCCCCTCCCCGGGGTTACAGCATGAATTGACTGGGTGCTAACAGTATGAACTGTGGAAGAAGAGACTGCACATTCTGTGATTTGTTTGCTACAGTACTGCTTTGCATAGTATCGACTGGAGAAACCATGTGAAAGAACTCCCGAAGAGAAGCCAACCAATACTGCTAATTCTCATACATGCAATGGCTGTATTTGACATAGCTATTTAGCTAGGGTTACAAGTGTTAGTATTTGTTATAAATTTTAGTAAAAATTCACTTATTTGCTTTTCAGGGGACTGAAGAGGAAAATGTATAAGTGAGAAAAACACATAACAGAAATTCAATATTATGGGCAAGTCAGTATTTTAACATTGGCGCACTCCACTCTTGGACCTCAAAGGAGCTGCTACCAACATTATAGAGTAATTTTTATAAGAAGGGAGCACTTTGACAGCTACTGCTTGGCTTCTGCTGACAACATAATTGCAGGTTTTGTCCATGCACTCAATTTGTCAATTCGTTCCCTTTAGTTAGATCATTAGTTAATGGTATTCATCATCATCTCTTGCAATACCTTTGCTCCACATGACATTCATTTGTTTCTGACCTGTCAAACTGGTCCCTTCTTAGAGAAACTCCTCTTTTCCTTTGATTTATTTGATTTTATTTATTTGTTTAGCAAAAAAACAGTAAAAACGGTATGTGACGTATGGGGGAGAAGTACCATACGCACACGTTTTCTTGAGCTCCAGAATCTCTTCCCAACATTTAAACTACTGTGGTGTAGTTAGGAGTGGGGGGGGGGGGGAATGGGAGGGCAGTCCGCCCCGGGTGGTAGCAATTAGAAAATTTTATATTTTTATCTGTTTTTATAGTTTGTATAGATTACAGATTATAGCATTGATTTTGATGAAATTATAGATAAGTTTGCAGCCCTTAAATCTCGAAAAGTGTTTTTTATAAAACACATGCATTTGTTTGTTAGTTATTCATTTTCGACTATTTATTTAAAAATTATATTTCAATTATTCTGAATTACATAGTTTTTTAATATATTATAAATAAATGTTATGTGCAATATGCTTGTATTTTTATTAAATAATGTACAAACTATTCAGTAATAGATATTTTTATATTTAATTTAGGGGGAGGAAATACCATGTTTTTGCCCCAGGTGACACCAATGGAAGCTACGCCACTTAAACTATAAATAGTTGAATGATGAATAAAAGTTTCAAAGAAGTGAAGTTAGCAACGTTTGAAAATTAGAGATTTTCGCTCCCAAGTTATAGAAAATGTATTTTCATTGGTAAACAAACTACATTTTTTTTGTATTGCTAACAAATTAGTAACACTCCCCTGGCTCTACTCCGACCACTACTAGTAAAAATATGAGCTTAACAAAACGTGTGACACCTATAATGAAGCTACACATATGTCCGGAAGCAAAACAAGGGGCCACCTCAGCATTTGGTCAATGATCAGGGAAACTGGACAAACACCTGATCGAGATTGGAAGCTGAAATACACTGTTTGTTCTTGGTCATTGGCCCAGGAGCTGGAGTACATGAGACCTATATCTAATTGTCTTATTGCGTCAAATATGTCAGATTGATTTATATGTACTTCCCCAAATTTACTGTGGAGTTTAGATAAGTATTTTGAGGTGAAAATATAGAGATCAAGAGATTTAAAATGGTCCACGAATAATTTCACTGCATCTCCTGTGTTAGTAATTTGATCATGGCCAGAGTAGGCAGATCCACAGAAAAAGTTTAAAGAAAAAAATTGGAGAGATAATGGTGATAAACGTATCTGAAAACATGCAATTTGGAGCTCATTTTCATGAAAACTGTTGAGTTTTCGATGAACTTAAAACATCATTTAATGCCCTTGAACTCACAAATGCAATAAAGTAAAACTTTAAATTGCCGCTGATATAAATATTGATACAAGAGAGAATGTCAAATTACATTGTTTAATTTCTGGGGAGAGAGGGAAAAAAAACAAAAACACACACACACAATGGTTTGTCATCTTATACAGTGCATTTATCACTATCCCTACAAAGTGTTTAAAGAAAAAATATAGAAACGTCCTAGAGAAAATTTGGTTTTCATATTGCCCATCTTTCTTTCAAAATTACGGAAAAATTACATATGACAATAACTAAAGAACTAAATATGAGGAACAAATTTCATTTGAAGAAAAATCTCTATCTTCAGTGTTGTAATTGTAGGAAACAAAAAAATCAAACTCTTGCGATTTTCGAAAATTCAGAGTTGACAGTTGCTGTCGATAGTTTGACAGTTGATAATTGCACCTATACCATCATTATACTTATGTGAATATATACTTTATAATTATAATTATTACTTTATAATTTATACTTTATCTTATCTTAATACTTATGTGAATTTCACCATATCTTGCAAGAAATTTAAAGAAAAAATTTGAAGCATCTTTCAGAAAATTTGGAAATGTCCCAAGGGCTTCATGCAAAGTACCCTCAAAATTTAAAGAATGGTTTTCAAATCGGAGAGCTTCCAGCCGGCCAGATGGACAGGAGAATATTCCTTTTGGGCACAACCCTACGGATTGTTTAGGCGTTAGTTTTGTTCACAGACTGAGAATCGGAGAAACCGACGGTTTAAAAAAATCTGTTTCGGTAGTAGGGGACAAAAAAAACTTGTGTTTGAAATCGCGAAATAGATTTTCCGTAGCATTACATAACTTTATATTACGTGTATTCTGATTAACCAGTAGGCACTTAAGGCGCAGGGCCTACGAAATTCAGGGGCATACGGTAGAGCCTCCCGACTGTTTTTTCAAACGTTTAAGATGTGTGTGTGTCTATATATATATATATATATATATATATATATATATATATATATATATATACACACACATACATACATATATATATACATACATATATATAGACACACACATCTTATATATATATATATATAAAGAGACAGACCACCGCTCCCCCCCCCCCGATCGCTCGCGCGTCGCTGGGCGGCCGACGGTTTTTCTTATCGGTGGCTGGGGGAGGGATGGAAAAGGAGTGTGCACCTCTTATCTGGAGGAATCACGTGTGCGGATAGGGGAGAGAGAGGGGAGTGCGGGACGACGGGGCAGAAAGTTCTTGGACTCCGAGGTGTAAGGTTGACGGCAAAGTCAGAGACTGTAGCCGCGAATCAAGTCAACGAGAAGTTGTACCATGCCAAGGCGGCCTTCGCCACCCCTTGTTCTTGCTGCAAGCTTTGCTGTTTTGGGCGAGGCTATTTTTCCAACGGACTAAGGTCGGTATTTCGATCCTTGTATGTTCTACATCGGGCCCTTTCTACACGAACTGCCCGACTGCGTGAAACTGAGTTTATTGTCTCGCAAGAGGTGTGTATAATGCGTAATAAGACCAGTGGCGTAAAAGTGCTGCGGTGTTTTACGGGGACATGAGGGAAATAATCTCGGAACTAAAGTGGCCGCGCATTACATACTGGAACTGAGAATTTTGAAGCAATTAGTTATAGAATGCAGACTGGTGTAAGGCACGTGTTCACGCAATTCACCGTCAGAGATAGTTTTAGGGGCCATTAACGTTATTTCTAAGAAAATTCTTTGAATATTCTGTGCTATCAACAAACTATGTTTATTCACTGAAATAGAATACAAGATATTCTTGTAATGTCATTTCTTTAGTTTTCAAGAAGCTTCTTTGAATATTCTGCGTTTTCAAGAAAACATTTGTTCATTTAATTGAATGGAGATTTTTTGGGGGATTCTAGAGAATTTCGTGCACGAAATTATTTGCATATGTTTTGATGCAATGTATAATGAGGGACAGTTAACTGCAATTTCCGTGAACGGAAGGTACTACGACATTGAGTAATGCGAGGAGCATGTGCCCTTCACTCATCCCAACCGGGATTTCATTCTTGCCATTTGTTGAGCTTCAACTTGTTTTGTCACTGAAGATATTGCTGTGATTCTAAGTTGTGCAAATCTTAAAATGAATTCTTGATAACTTTGCAGTTGATTCTCCCTTTTTGATATTTTTTTTAATTGTGTTAATTTTTTTCTGTATTTTCTTTGTGTATCGATGTTATTGTCATTCTTCAAGTTTTTTTGTGGTTTCGCTTCAACGCGTATCCAATTACATGCTGTTCTGTGATTACGACTTTGTGCTTTTTTTTGCATTTGAAATCTTCTCATGAGCCACGATCCCACTAAAATCCCCCGAAACCGACAGCACAAATATATATATATATATATATATATATATATATATATATATATATATATATACACACACACACACACACACACACATACATACATACATACATTCACACATACGTGTTTTTCACCGAGTTTATGTATTGTTAATTCTGTTGTAACTCCGCTACATGGCGCTACGTATTAACTACATATTCACGTCAAAACCCAAAATTTTGAGGCCGAAGGGCTCAAAGAAACGCTTCTCACACCCTAATCTACTGAATGAACTCTTCCTGAACATTCTATTACATTTTTGCTGGTCCGGCACTTCCGTATATTACCTCAGCTGCTCAGAGACGTGCAGAATCTGTAAGTAAATGTGAATGAGAGCGGCAGAGACAGACAGGGACAGGGTGAGGGAGGGAGAGACAGTGAGAAACGGAGATGGGAGAGGGAAAGAGGGAAATGAAGGGCAGAACAACGTCTGCCGGGTTTTCCTAGTTCGCATATACAAAATTGCAGATTTTTAAATCTTAAAAAATAACTTTAATAATTTAGACATTACAGTACAATTTTAGATCTATAATTCGACTATTATAATATAATGGTGTTAAATCTAACAAACTAACACCTTTTCCGATTTTTGTATTGGGTAAACTTCTATAATAGTGCCATGTTCAATGTTTGTTAAGCTTTCTGTTTCTGTACGCTTAAATACTGCAAACGAAGTCAAACGATTTTGGGTCATTGCGGATCGTAAATAGTTTTTGATCAACTTTAATTTAGAAAATGAACGCTCTTCTTGTGCATTAGATCCAAGTATTTACAGAAATATTCATAACATAAATTTCGAATGAATTGTGTAATCTGTATTTCTCTATGTCTGTATGTCTCTCTCTCTCTCTCTCTGTTTTTTTAATTCCAAAAAGTCTAATAATTATGTTTTAATACAGTCGTATATTTTTTTTGAGGCCTACGAAAAAATTGTGCCTTAGGTCGCCCATAAATTACGTAACGCCAAAGGGGGCCTGAGGTAGCGTTACGCTGCGTTACATAGGGGTTCAACCGCATGTTACGGATGCGTTAGAAGGGGAAGAGGGGGTATTGAATATACTCGAAATTTGCGTTACGTATTTTATGGACGGCCCCCTAGGCTTACTACATGAAGTAATTCGGCCCTGCGTGTATTAACTCCTTGTACGTATATGAGAAAGTAAAAAGTGCATTAGATTATTTCAAGATCTAAAATTAAAGGATAATTCACACTGACAAACATCTTTTGGCGTAAAGATTGGAAGTATAGGACACTAGAAATTAAATGTCAGCTTTTGCAATTTAATAAATTTAAGAGATTTTAACGTAAATGGGAAGTACATCTTATGCCTATTCTTCCATTTCATTAAAAACAAATAAAAGAAAAAAAACTGCCGCTATTTTCCCAAAAAGTTTAAAAATTCAGAGGAGTTTCGTATGATGTACTCCCAAAAATTAAAATATCTGAATGATCCCAAAAATTAAAATATCTGATGAAACACAGACTATATATTACTCGTCGTATTGTATTTCCCAAATTTCAGGGCAAAAGCTGATACTAATATGACTGAGTTATGCTTAACACATACGTCCGATTTTAGATAACCCGATTGTTTAGTACAAAATTACGTGCATCTGCTCGCCGCCTACATCAATCTTAACCATCTTTGGAACAGCACTAATAATTAATTCTGACGGATGAAAGAAGTTACAATTCAAAATAATCTTAAACACGGATTTTTTGACCAAAAATTCAAATCATCGTTGAGGCGATTCCTATTCGTTTCTTCCCTGTGCATAAGGAGGTAAAGAAATGGCCTGGTTTTTTGAAGGGTGATTACCAACTCTCTTTCCACGACCAATAGTTACTGACGTGGACTTGCTGAGTTGTGGCTCAGAGCTTGCACTGCCACTGTCCATACTATACTCTCTAGTCCATAGCGACACGGACCGACAGTTTCTAGGATTCTAGTCCTGCTGGTGACGGAATTTTCTACACTAACTATAATGAAATTGAAATTAATTCTTAATGAAACCTTTTCCAAAAATAGATCTTTCAATAAGACCAAGTTCAGTGTTTTGAAAATACGAGTACTTTTCGCATTTTTGCGTAAAGATAATTTGATTTAAAAAATCACTAACTTCTTCAGATGTTTTCTTTAATTCTTTTCTCGGATAGAGCAAAGTACGCTTATAAAAATGGCGCAGATTTCATTTTCATTGGACTCTGAATTTTCGAAAATTGCAAACGCTAATAATATTCCGAGAAAGAACGGGCTGTGTTAGCACCTCTAGTTTTTTTTAAGCCAACGAGTTTTTTAATGGTGAAAAGGCCGAAACTGTGATTGTCAATCATTCCCCCAAATTCTTGTTGGATTTACTGGCTTCATTTGATTATTTACATCATGACATGTAAGTAACACGCCATGATGTAAATAATTACACTTCCATGATGGAAGTGATGCCAAATTATGAGTGGTGGAGCGCAACATTCTTATCTACGGAAGCTGTCGTGTTATGCTAAGGGGCGCAAGTATCCAGGCTCCATAGATAATTGAGGATTAATAACAATGGACCCCATAACGTTTTAGTAGTCTTGATAAATAATAAATTTCATATTCTTGAAGGGTTAAATACAGTCTTGTCTAGTCTTCAGGGATTAAAATAATATAAATACAGTAAGGTAAATACAGTATAAATAAGTAGGTTTTCAATATTGCAATACATATAATTATTACAGTTCAGTTAATTTTATTTTTCTTTGATATTAGTAGGTTTTAAATATTGCAATACATATAATATAAGCTAGGGAGTGGATGTTAACTATTTCGTTTTAATTTAAAAAATGCATACTTAAAGGACGCATTTTGCGACCCATTTTCAAGTGCATATACAATAATTGTTCTTAATTTGACCATGTTGGGTTTTATACGTACTGTTCTCTATCTCCTAAATTCACTTAAAATTAACAGACGCGAGGAATAATGAACCATTATAATAGCACGAATAACTGTATTTTCTTAATAGAATGAATAAATTGAGGGTTTTATTTTATTACTTTATTGGCAGGATCGTATGTCCTTATAAATGTCACTTATTAACATGCTATTGCAAATTGTTCTTCTTTCAGACTTCATTGTTACGTTTTTGAGTTTCACATGTTTTATAGTTCTTCACAACGGTCCATTTGCATGCCGAGGTCATATTCGTCGATATGGACATTTTTGCCTTGAATACTTACGGTGTGGCAGTTGTGTCAGGTAAACAAAATAAACTTAAAGATAGCAATTTATTTTCATGCTTGTTAACAATGGGAGTTTCTACTCCAAAGCTAATGGCTGTAAATATCTAATATAAATGGATCGTAGTTCGTTCGTAGTTCTCGTCGAGCGTACAGCGTAACGATTCAGAAAATTTCCCGCTCACAATTAGACAAATTTTCATTATTTTATATGATGATGCATTCAAAATCATTGTTGCCATGGGACACGAACGTGATAATAAGAAAGTAAAAATGTATCGCCTATAATACGGAGTCGATTCAAGGCAAAGTTTTTAGACAACATTAATGAATGGGTGAAAGCCAGTCTTAGTGGTCTTTCGTCGTTCAGTTGAATTAATAAGTTTGGAGTACGACACCCAATACAGACAGAATAATCGCCGGTAACACCTAATTAAAAATACAATTTCACCCAATTCGTAAACAATTCTTTACAGTACATAACCGACGACATGCAATGTTCAGAAAGGTAGTGTTTTACAACAAATGAGGAAATTGAAGTAATTGTTAGGTGTTATGCTGCTATTCATTTCTTCCTTATTACACGACATATTAATTTTCAGACAGCTAAAATAATTTGTAGTTATCTCTCACCATTTGGTATTTTAATGTTTCTTAAACAATTTAAAGTTATTTTTATGATAAAAATAGCTCATCTGTTTAACAAAAAATAATTTTATAGACATTTATTATGATACGATATGTAAAATTGAAACGTATCGAGAAATGTTTGTGATTGATAAGGTCACCGTAAGGATCTCAAATTTTTCTCAGTTTACTCAAATGATGTATATGATACTTAAACATCATTGGTTTTATATAAGTGCTTTATTGAAGTTTTTTTCTCTTGCGTAATGTTGTCTTAAGTCAAAAGGCGGGACAATTTAAACACGGGGTATGACAAAAAAAAAAAGACCTCTTCATTCCTACAAGTTAAAATTAAAAACACATGCTACTGAAATACATTAATATTGATTGTGTATAATGATAATGTTTTGAAAAAGTTAGATTTAGATAATTTTGAGATAATTTATTTGCTAAAAGATACTGCACCCGTCTCGGTATTTTTCTCTACAGGAAAACTTTTTTTCGTCAGGGCAGTTTTACGAATATTCTAACACTGGAAGGGTCTTCGAACAAATCTTATAGCAATCAAACGTTATCGAATGTTGCATAACCTTGTTTCCAGGTATAAATTCACGCCACTCAGGCACGTTTCAGTCTCATTGCAACCAAATTTAAGGGAGAGGCTAAATTAAAGAGCTGGAGAGAAGTCAAATTTCAGGATTTTCAATTGATCCCTATCGGGAAAATATTAATATCTGTTATTCGAAATACACACTTTAGAAGACTTTAATAAACTGCAGTAAGCATACTCATGATACAAGAACATTAGGAACAATAAGGTGACACTCCAAAATTTTTATACGGCACATTTACAATAAAGTAAGGACAATTCCTACCGAACTTGGTGGCAACCGTTCTGCAATGGCGTGCCAAAGGAACATGTCATGGTCAGAATTACATGGCGAAGGACAGAAACGAAATTTAAAAATGAGAGACAGATGTATTAGTAATTAGTATAATGTGCATAACAATTATCTTTTTATTTTCTCGTATACATACGTATATACATGGAATAATATTAGTAGGATACAGAAAGTTATGCGAAAAAAATCCGATAACTTTTGGACGGGAAAAACAATTTTGGATGTTTTGTAAGGCCCTGCTACAGAAAAAGTGGATAAATCCTGTTCTAATATGTAGTAAATTACTTCCTCTAACACGTGTCAGATTTCACAAATAGTGAGCCCTTGATACCAAAAAAGTGTTGTTTTTTTGTTTTGTTTTTTTTTCTTCTTCAAAACGTCCGTCCGACTGTACTGTGTCTGTGATCACCACGAGCTCTTATATGTGGGATTTTTTTTCCGAAATGGATATTCCCTGTTCGATCTGGTTCGACTCGAAGCGCCGTAATTTTGAAAAAACATTCTTTAAAATTTGAGGGTACTTTACATGAAGCCCCTGGGACATTTTCAAAAATTTTTCAAAAACGGCTCCGAATTTTTTCTAAAATACACTTATAAAGATGTTATGGTTTTTCACTTTTAACTCTGAATTTTCAAATATTTCAAAAGTGAGTATTTTTCGGCGTCTTCCTACAACTACAAAATTGAACATAGAGATTTTTCCGTCAGTACATTTTTTCTCCATTGTTAGATCTTTCATTAAGGTCATATACATTTTATAAAAATATTTAAGGATTTCGTGAATTATTGCATGTAATACGTGCAATATTAATAAGTAACAAAAACAATATTTTCTCGAAAACGGCTCCATTTTTTAAAAAATTTAATAGGGAGAGTGCTAAATGTACTACATAAGATGACATAAACGCCATATTGCTCTATTCTTTTGTTTTTTCTTCAATCATGACGAAAATGTAATTTTTTTACTTTCGACGTTCATATTTACATGAGCGGCAATTTGTTCACATTATTGCATTTATTAGTATATGTGCTTTAAATGTTGTGTTACAAAGTTTCTCTAAAACTCAAAAGTTTTCCATGAAAATGAACTCAATATTTCGCATTTTTAGAAACAAGTGCGAGCTCAAACGTCATGCTCTTAAAAACGGCTCCAACTTGTTTCTTCAAACTTTTCGTACGTAGAATAATTGCTATGTTTAAAACGACATGAAATTCATCTTGGTGTATTCTTTTGTGTATTCAAATACGTACGAGTACGTATATACGGACTAATAGATGTAGTGTAGGGAAAAATATGTAATGCTGCGGAAAATCGATTTCGAGATTTCAACGCTGTGGGGTCCCCTGATTTTTAAAAAAAAAAGTTCTTTTCAAAACGCCCGTCCGTCCACCTGTCGGCCCGTCCGTCCTTGTGTCCGTCAGTCTGTGAACAACCATAAGTACGACTTCTTCCAAAATGAATATTCATCAGTCGATCTGGTTCCTCTCGAGGCGCCGCGATTTTGAAAAACATTCTTCAAAATTTGGAGAAACTTTACATGAAGCCCCTGGGACATTTTCAAAATTTTCTCAAAAACGTTTCCAAGTTTTTTCTGGAAATTTCTTGTAAGAATAAAACAAAATACACTTAGGGTGGCATACCTCCAATTTTAACAGTTAACTCTGAATTTCCGAAAATTGCACAAGTCTGAATTTTTTTCGGTAGCTTCCTACAATTATAAAATTGAAGGGTCAATCCATTTTAAGTGTTCCAAAATTTAATAAATTGGTCGCTCGACCATCTCGGAGAAAAAAAAATTGTACATAAATTTCCTTATGTTTTGGCTGTTGAAAAACATATTTAACATTTTTTATTGTACCTTGTTTACAAATGGTGGCCGTTTTTGTTTCGCTTCGTGCGCAATTTTTGGCGTTGCAGGCATTAACTCGTTTCTAAATTACTCAGCTCTAGGTTGATGTAGCATTCTAGAATAAAAAGCATTCGATTCAGTATACTCTGGCCTGCAAATCGAAATATTATGTACCTATCTTCTATGTTTTTATCTGGGAAATATCTGCAACCAATCTATGGAACGCGAATGAACGAAATTCGATTTTCAGAGAGTAATTTCTGAAAGAAGGAATAGAATCACAGCCTTAATATTTCTGTGCTTTTACACATAATAGTATAGTTACCTTTTTATTTACAAATTTAACTTACTCAAATCAATTGGTTTTTTTTTTTTTTTTTTTTTTTTTGCAAAAATTGCACAAATCAATTTTTTTAAAGATCTCTCACACTTTTAATATGCACATTACCAGCAATTTGTAAACACTATGTATTCGTGAGTGTAAGTGCTTCAAATGACTTCTAATGAAGTTTTTTCGAAAACTCAAAAATTTTCTGTGAAAAAGAGCTTGAAATGTCCCATTTTTAGTAGCATTTAAACGTCATTTTCTAAATTATTTCCGTTCTACCATTAGGAAACAAATATTAAGAAAATGTCAGAAAATGTACTTTAGGAGGAAATAGATGGCAGCTGGCACGAGTATGTGGCAATTCTGAATAGCTAGCCCAGACCTAAGGAAATAGAAAACTAATTCGGGACAGTCTGTGTTATTCTGTAGTAACACTGGTTTTGAAAAATCTGTTATGCCGTTAATATGCACATTTCCAGCAATTTGTAAACATTATTGCATTTGTGAGTGGAATTGTTTCAAATGACTTCCAATGAAGACTTTCAAAAACTTCCAATAAAGTTTTCTCTGTAAAGAAACTTTGAATTTTGCATTTACAGTAACCTTAATAGAGATATTCTTAAAAACGGCTCCAAATTTGTCAGTGAAAATTTCCATGTAGGTCGAAGTTTTACTCTACTTTATTATTCTTTAAGTAATATGTCAGTACTACTATTAAGAAACCAAAAAATTGAGCAAATTTCAAAAAAATTACTACTTCGGGCGGTGATAGTGGTGGCTGGCAAGAGAATAGGGCAAGACCGAAAGGCTTGTGCAGACCAAAGAAATTAGAAAACTAGTACGAGAAAGCATGTGCCATTCTATTGCAGCACTAGTTTAATATGAAATAAAATGAAACCCATGAAGATTTTTACTAATTTATTGACATGTACAAGGTGCTCGCGATGTATGTAAAAAAGGCCAAGTTCCATTGCAGCTAATATTGAATTCAACAATATGCTCTGACAATAAATTAATAGGGCCTAAATGCTAAATGTCGGCAGCCACAGAGATGATGGTGACGGCAATGTTAGTGAAGCAGTGGGAAAGTATTGTTTCATTACATACGAAAATGCAGGTACAAAGGGTTTTCATCTCCTGCCAATTCTGGAACTTCTTCATAAAATTCTTTTCTTGTGCAAAAAGAAAAGGCTAATGAAAGTTAGACAAAACGTTTTGTACACTCCATGTTATCGTTTAATTGTCTGAAACTAATATGCATGAATATCCTTGTTATATTCTACTGAGTGTCTTAATTATTAATTAAAAATTAAATTAGAATAAAAGTACATAAAAGTATCCCCCCCCCAGCCAGAGTCGGCAGTGCCACAGAGAGACAATTACAAGCCCCCTCCAAATTCACAACGGCTCCATAAAGAAACAAAAGTTTGACAAATATGTATAAGCTTAATTTTGTAATAAAAATGTAATGAAATAATAACTGTAGAATTTGTTAGAGGTCTCAAATTAAAAGCAATTTTTATACACTAACTGGATAGTTTCTTCACCGCAACTTATAAAATATTGATAACAATTTTTAGAATCCTAATCTTAAGGTACAGATGTGTAGTATGTAAGGTATGATGGCCTCACAAGCTTTTCTTTGATGTTTTTAATGGGAACATGCCTGAAAATCTTGAAATCTAATTTTTATACCTTTTAAGCATTTCTCTTTACTATCCAAAAGCACAAAGTCATGAAATCAAGTAATGACATCGCATCAGAGGAGATTTTGTGATCTGTGAAGAAGCAGTAATGGTTGCAAAAAAGATGGCTACAAATAAATATTTTCTTTGCTTCAAATACAATTTGTTGATTAGTAAATGTTATCAAAAATATCTAGTAGCTTCTATAAGTTACCTGTCAGATCTTTTCTATTTTTGTATTGTTTAAATATAAAATAGCATATTGTTACTTTACAATTGCACAGTAATGTGCCAAAAGAGAAATCATAGTACCATTGAAATTATTTATCAAATATCTATACCTACATTGTTGGGCAAAATAGTTTTCTTGCCATCTGTCATGACATTTACATGCTTCATTTGGAAAAATTCAATTTACAATAATAATTTTAAAATTATTTTAATTTGGAACTTTATAAATTGTGAGGACTTGCAAACTAGTAAGTGCATGGACTAAACTATTTTAGAACAGTATAATTTCTTTTTATTTATATATTTTTTTTCATTGATACTATATTTCCTTTTTTGATGTATTTCATCTTTTGATTTATGTATTTTGATTATTGTAATATGAAATTAGTAACTGATTATATTCTTAAAATTTTATTGGTTTCTGAATGTTTAATTTGCTTAAATTTATGCACTCTACTTTTGCAGTATATGTGTAAAAGGAGGTAAAATACAACTTCAGACATTTAGGACATTGCATTACTGTCAGTATAAAAGAAGTGGAACTTCAATTGTAGTTATTGTAAGAAGAAAGCATAGTCAGAAGAAAATGTGGAAAAGAAATTTGTTTATTTCTGTTTATGAAAAAATTTAAGGAAATTTGATTCCTCTGCAAGTCTCTTCTCCATCATGAGTACTCATCATTCTTATCTGGCTGACAATCATGTGACTACTGCTGAGACCCAATCTAACAATGAAGAGACTGGATGTTGGGGATCCAACATTGTAGATATACAGGACAGAATAAATTTTTGTGCTCGACATTATGAAGGTGAGGCAGGAGTCACTCTTAAGAAAGGATTGAATGAATATTTGGGCCCTAGCAGTGCTGGTAATATTAGTAGCATTCATGAACTGTATAATTTAAACAACACTTCCAATAATAATTTAGTTCCTACATATCTACCACATGCTTCAAATTCTACAATTAAAGTGTTATCAGATATTTCTAATAATTTTATTAAACGAAATAATGTGTACAAACCCTCTTATAATTGTAGTGGAAAGTTTTGGAATCAATGTCCAATAAAATTACAAGAAAAACAAAATTCAGTTATAGTGAATATTTCTAATACCTCTTCAGAAACAAATCCAAGAGAATCAAGTTGGACAAGAACTGCTTATGAGTGTGGAAGTATTTCACGTTCTAGTGTACTGTTTCAAAATAGCTGTAAAGCCAGTGAAAAACCCATAAATGTGCATATTTTGAAGAGGAATTGGAATATTTCAGATTCTGTGGGGAACAATTTTAACTCTAGCAAGGATAGGAATTGTTTTGTAGGGAATATTAATAATACAAGAAATAGTATAAGTGGACAAAAGAATATTTTACACCAAAATAATAAATATTTATCACATGTAGTTTCTACATCTGGCCCACAATCTTTTAAATCATATCCACAACAACATTCTGGTCAAGTGAATTACAGCCAGATATTGGGGGGAAATTGTTCTGCTACTACAGTTCAGAAGCAAAATGTGTTGCAAGTCACAGCTCATCAGGAAAAAACAAATCATGAACACTCAGAAAATGCCAAAGTAATTTTTAATAATTCACTTTTGGTTAATACTGGATCTGCTTCAGCTAGTTCTTTGCCTTGCAATGTGGAGTGTTATCCACATGATTCAGAAGATTTACTTCTTGCAGATAAAACTATTAATGAATCAAAAGAAAATGATGAGAATTATGCTACAACTAGTGAAATGGTAAGCATTTGTTTATTTTATAAATATATTTTTTGAAAGATGTACATTCATAAATGTTTTATTTGATATTTTTGAGAAACAAAAAGAAGTAAAGCTAAAAACTTCTGGTTGGTCACAATCAGAGAGGGGAACAATTAATTTTATTTATCTATAATAGCATTCAGCTTTCTGAGTAATCTTGAATATTTTAAAGCAGAAAAGAGGGCTGGAGCTGACACTACTCATTTTGTTTTCTTCCCCTGAAAAAATACTATAATCTCAGAATAAAGTGTTTTTTTTTACGTGTCCTTAATAGAGAAGAATATTCTGACACATATTTCAACATCTTGGTAGACATTACATTTGTGACGTAGATTAAAACATGAAAATTCAAATTGTTTGGAATTTTACTGAACATATCTGATTGTTTTAAATATACAGACCTGGAAATTAAAAAAAAAAAAAAAATCTCATCATAAAGACATCATTATCAAAGCATTTGAAAATTTCAAATTCATCTTTCGTCTGTTTTCTCGAATATGAAAGACCTTGATAGGGAAAGAAAAGAGACTTTTTGCATAGTGTGAAGTACCTATACCGCTCTGAGCTTCTAAGCATGCACTACTGATGTTCATTGTCTCTTCTTCATAAATTCATAGTTTCATGCTTTCTTTTCAAACAAACTGAAAGAAATCCTTATTAAAAATAATATCAATTCAGTTTTTAAATTTAATCTTAATATGTTTGTCAATTGACACGTGTGTTCTCCTCTTTATCTTTTCATTGTGAAGTTGTGCTTTCCGGATTGTATATAAAAATGCAAATAGATTCATGAAACTAGCATACTTTCCATGTTAGTTACCAGATGATAAACAGATTTTTTTTTGTTGTAGGCCCAAAGCTTCAGTGTGCCTGTTCTAGGAAACAATAGCAAGGCTGTTTTAAGGACACTCTCAATGTTTTCTGTTGTTCAAAAGAAACTGAAATGGTCATGTTCCTGTTGTGGAGAATCTCTTGCTACAAAACTTTCTTTAACTACGCACATTAAGAGTCATTTACTACCTTGGTGTAGGGAATGTTTGAAGGTCACAAATTCAATTGAACAACTTCAGAGTCACATGGAGAAAAAGCACCCATCAGTGATGAAAATTGATGATCTAGAGACACAGTTTGTGACCTCAAAATATGGGAGACGAAGAAAAGTTTATTCACCTGCAACATTACTACCAAAACGAAGATTTGATACAAAGAAATGAATGTGTCTATAAAAAATATAAATAGGTGTACATATTAAAAAACATTATTTTTGTTTCAAAGAGAAATATGTGATGCTTCAAATTAAATTGTTCAATGCAAAGAGTGTTGTGTTTGTTTTAATCATATGAATATTCCCTTAATTGTATTTCTTTAGTAATCTCTCTCTCTCTCTCCCATATATATATATATATATATATATATATATATATATATATATATATAGTGTTAATTACATCATTTATAACTCAAGAATGACTGGACTAATTTTAATTATCTGTATTTTTGGATTCATCTCCGTCCCGAAAAACAGAATAAGTAATAAAATATCAAAAAAATGGCACTACATGGCACTGAATAAAAAACTTGATATTCATGCAAACGCAGCTCGCTACACAGTTCAAATCTATATCGTTAAATATCTCCTAAACGAAGCATTCTAAGGCCGTTCTTGAGGCCGTAAGTCTCAAAGAAACATTTCTCAAACCTTATTCTACAGAATGAGACATTATATTACATTTTTGCTGGTCTGGCACTTCTCAATATTACCCCACCTGCTCACGTAAGTAAATAAAACAAAGTTGGAGTAATTAAACCATTTACTCAAGAACTGTATAACTCAAGAACAACTGAACCAATTTTAATTATCTCCAGTTTGTTGGATTGATTTCTGCCCCAAATAGCAGAATAATTATTAAAATATCAGAAAATTTAACGAAAAATAAATATACAGAAAATTAATCTAATATATAAAAATCAATGTTTGTTGGTTCTTGCTTAATGCGCTGCCCTACCAGACATCCAATTGCGATAAAAATGTGTTAACTTGCTTGCACTTGTGGGAAGAACAGGCATTGTACAATTCTACTAAATGGTGCTAGAGCACATGATGTCGCTTCAGTTAAATGCAATTGCCAATTCACATGAGCTTCATTATTGCTGGGTGTTGCCGTGGGGCGAGGTCGAGGGAGAACACGAGGAGGAGATGGCGGAAGTTGATGAGAGGAGAGGGAAATAGAGAGCAGAAAGTGGGAGAAAAGAGACAGAGGGGAAGAAGAGACACAGAGAGGGAGAAAAAAGATAGGGAGAAAGGAGATAGAGAGGGAGAAAAGAGACACAGAGGGGGAAAGAGACACATATGGAAAAAGAGAGACAGATGGAAAAGAGTGAGAGAGGAGGAAAAATACGGAGGGAGAGAGGAGGAAAAAGAAAGTGGGGAAAGAAAGAGAGGGGAAGAGGAATATTTTCTCAATTATTTCTTCTGTGGCAGCAACATACTGGGTACCAGCTAGTTTTTATTAAATGCTCAATGTTGTTGTTCAAAAATTTAAGGGGATTTCAGATATTCCAATTACAAACATACAGAATTTACAAGGGCATTTTGATATTATTAAAACATGACAATCAAATGGAAATGAATTGTTTGTTTTCTGTTTGAAACATTTCGATATTAGTTTAACATTTCAGTATTCCTTTTTAGAATCAGGTAAGGCCTGTACAATTTATAGATGCTTTCAACGCACACAATTTAGGTTTTAGTAAATCAAGATAATTTTTCTAGCAGTATTTAATTTTGGAGGGAGCTGGTATATGCATAGAAGTATAACAGTGCTTAGAGAAAATAAGGTGATATTCCCTCTAACATCCTTCAATTTGGGAAAAAGCAATATATGTGTTATTTCTTGAAAACATTACTCCCTCACTGAAAGAACTACAGACAAGTGTTTCTGTGGTAATGATGAATGCAATAATTTACAAACCTTATTAAACATTAGCACACCTTGAGTACCAACACAGCTTTGTCCTGATAAGTGTAACAAAAAGGTTGAAATCTGCACTTAGTTGATGGTGCCTTTTAGAGGAAAATGGTCATAAATTCTAGAATACATCATTTCATGGGACAAAGCTAGGTCCGTAGCCAGGGATGACTCAGCAGCACTAATCCTAACTCCTTGAGCAACCCTCACATGAAATAGTTATTCTTTCTTTTTTTTAGGTGTTATTACTTTTGCAATACATGTAAAGTAAATTAAGCCACTGTTTTATAATGTTACACTTTAACGCATAAGTACATATTTTGAAAACAAGTGTGGACAAGTGTGAACAAATGTTAGGAGCAAGTTTTCAAGTTCAGTTGGGTAATGATGTCATGCAGTAAAGTTGGGCAATGAGATTGGGTTGTGAGGACAAGTAGGGAGGACAGGCTTATGTTTATTTTTTATTATGTGAATAGCAAGACAATCATGATAATTTTTATGATAAAATGATGATACACATGAGAAGGAAAAATAAAATTACAGTATGATTAATAGAAAAAAATAGAGACGAAAACTGAAAGAAGAAAGAAAAGATGGTAGCCAATAATCAAGAGAGAAGAAGTGTAAAATTGGTTCAAATGTTGTTTAAATGTGTGAATGCTGGGAGCATTCACGAGAACATCAGTTTGGCTATTCTAGTGGTCAACTCCGCTCGAAACTTGTATGGATTGCACAAAAAGTTGTCTTTATTCAATTTGCAATTGTGACCACAAAGGTGGAAGTTCATAATTGCAAATAAAGAAATCATCGAAACCTGGGCAGTTATAGTATCCGTTTAGTATTTTCTAAGTTTCAATGAGATCTGCCTACAATATCCCGGTCATTAGCAGTTGAAATGAAACGTGAGGAATATATTGTTTGTTCAGATAATAGCAGGAAATCGGCAATCTGAGCCCTAGCTGGCCCGTCTCTTACTGGTAGAAGTGGGGAGTGAATCATACAACGAACGCACGCTATGCGGATGCCACTGGGCCCCAGCGATTGCTTCGACATTGCCGCCTCTTAAGAGGGCTGGTGCGCGGACGACCGAGCGATTTAATACAGATCTCAACAGAACAGATTATACAGACTCTGGAAAAATATGTCACTGAAAAGAATGTGACCTATAATTATTTTTAATATAATTTATCTTTATATTTTTGTTCTTTTAATTTTCTCGGCTACCGCCGGTAGCCCCGGTAGCCTACAGCCACTGGTTTAATCCAAGATTTCTTCTTCAGCGCTATTAGGAGTTGAATCACAAATGTAATCCATGGTTTGTTAGATAGGACTCTCCTTTTCCGGTAGCGAATGGGGATTTTTAAGTCAATTGTGGTGAGGATAGTAGTTTTGAAGTCCCTCCCAGAGATCGAATGGTTTGGAGTGGTGAAGGAAATGCTGGGATAAGATGTTGACAGACAGTGATGTTATACTCCCATTAAACAGGAAGTCCTTTCAAGGTCACGAGCTAGAGGAAGAGGGAGTACTGCCATCGAATTGCAAGCTTCGTTACGACTTAAATTTTTGATATTGAAGCTCCCGTTTGGATAACAGTGTTCCTCTCTCTTATCGAAGTATAATATCGGCGTATATTTAATACGGGCATCATCAGTTGTGAAAAAATATTTCTATAAGGATGATGTACGAGTACTTTGTATAGGTTGGGCATGAATGGTAGTTGGACGGTTATGAGAAAGGATGTGTGGTCTGATTTAGCTAAATATGTAATATGGAGGACTCCGTAAATATATTATTTATCTATGTTAGTGAGGATCAGATCGAAAAGAGACACATGTTGAACGAGTTGGTTCGACAATCAATTGTTGGAGATTGGTGGTGCAATATAAATTTAAGAAATCTTTTTCATATCGAGAGGTGGTCAATGCTAAGAGCGGGCACGAATTTTTATTCACGGAGAGAAATTGAGCAATAACGTATCTCGTATGTCAGAAAATGGTGTCGGAGAACAAGTAACAGCAAAAAGTAAAAGAAAGTAGGAAAAAATCAGAGAAACTGGACAAAAACCCAATGATCCTCATCTCGATCAGGTTTTTGTCCAGTTTCCCTGATCCATTGAGCAAATGCTGAGATGGCCCCTTGTTTTGCTTCTGGACGTAAATGTAGCTTTACTATGCGCACGTTTTGTTGAGCACTCCTTTTGCTTTTAGTGGTACGAGTAGAGCTGAGGGCGAGTTACTTTTTTGTTAGCAATGCAGAAAAATCGCATCTGCATTTCGTTTACCGTTCCAAGTATGTTTTCTATAACTCGGGAAAGAAATATCTAGTTTTTCAAATGTTGCTAATCTTTTGCTTTTTAAAATTTTATTATTATATCTTGTTTGTATTTTATTCATCTTTCAAAAATTGTATTTATAGTTAAAATGTTGGGAAGAGATTGTGCAACTTAAGAAAACGTACGCAAATAATCTTCTTCCCCATACGTCATATACAGTTTTCATTGTTTTTTTTTTTGACCAAATAAATCAAATCAAATTAAACATTTAAAAAGGTATGGTCAAGCTTATTACAACTAGATATTTCTGAACTAAATTTATGAAGTGTGTATTATTATTAACAATGAGAAATGGTTAAATTTTCTGTTCTTGCAATTTATATTACAAATATTTTCAAAATCGGTTGCAACAGTAAAGAGTGACCGTGAAATGCGTGGAAGTTGTCGAGCAATTAATTCTCAAATAATAGTATACAAAACCTCCCCTGTCCAGAAACTACAGCCGCTATTTCAAGTTTTAGTTCAACATAACTCGACGCATTTCCGTCTTAAGAGCCGCAGGGCTTTCCTCCCACCGAGGGCTCGGGCAGCGGCAGCTTGCCCCAAAAGTGAGTCTTTCACTGGAAGCCGGTGGGGCGCGGAAGGGCTGCCACGGCCGTGGTGGCGCGCGTTGCTGAGGCCCTTGTGCAAGCCTGCAGTAGACAGCGGGCATCTTTCTGGAGGTCACCTGTGATTTCAGTTGGTTTGCATTCTGCATGGAGAATAGGAGGATTTTTGGAACCAGACAAACGATAGATATTACTGCAGAATGTGATGTTTCAAAATTATTCCCTTAAAAATCGTGGCATATCTTCGAAAAAGAGTAGGAATGTTTTTGCAATGGAGAAATGACAGCAAAGTAAGACAAGTTTCAGAAGAAATGTACTTGCATTTATCAATAAATCAAGAACATTCAAGACTTCATCGTTTCGGAAGTATTATTCAATGGTGAGGGAAACGTTACGTGTCAAGGAAAATGTTGGTATCTCTAAGTAAGTTCATGCATACTTCTCTAGGAAAATTGTTGACGATACGTGTTTAACGTGATTTTTTCGTGTGAAAGTGATTTTTTCAGATATTGTAAATTGATTGGATTTTTGAAGAGTCATGGAAAAGGCGACTAGCCAATAAATCTAATTTTTACAAAGTTGAATTTTACTGATTTGTTAAAAAAGCTTGTGACGATCAGTTTTTATTGTTGAAGGTTAGTTTTTAACTTACGTATATGTATTATCGTAGACTTACGATGTATCCAAACTCTCTTTCTTTCTCAGGTCATGACAACGAGAGTCGTTGGTGAGTGTGGTTACTTTAAGCCCGTTCTGTGGTTACTTTAATACCTGCGGTATTAAAGTAACACATATAGTATTAATACCGGAGGTATTAAAGTGCTATTTTTATCCCTGAAGGAATAAAGACACATTTTAACGTAGGAAAAAGGGTGATTGAAGCTGCACTTTAATCACGTTAAAAAAAATTCTTTATATTTTTTCAAATAAAACTCTTTATTTGATTTTTCTAAACTTTGAATAGTAAGGTAAAGGTACTAATATTGTAGGGGGTAGGTTTTACTTCTTTTTCAAGATTTAAATTAATAACTACCCTTAAACTTTATGAGTATGATTTTAATTAATAGAATATGTAAGGGTTGTTTATGAATAATGGTAATGTAAAAAACGTTTTAGTCTGGTTGATAGCCTCTATATAGATTTCCCAGTTAACTTGACAGTTCAAATGTTTTCTGTTTAGAAAAGCCGCGGATTTAATTCCAACATCTGTAGTTTCTTTAATTTGTATCTAATCTCTGTATTTTAAATTCCTATTCCTAGGTGTGGTAATCAATAATAATGATTGATTATTCATTAACTCAAATAATGAATTATATTCAAATATGTAGTATTTAAGTTTGTGCGATCAGTGTTAACCCAGTATCAAAAGTAATTCTGATATTTTTTAACTGTATAATGACTCCTTGGAATATTCAGAATATATTAAAAGTGTAATATAAAATTATATAAAGGAAAAAGTTATTAGAGATTCTAAAAGTACAAATAATCAAACAATTTTTATTTTTAATATACGATACAATGTAAGTACATCTCAATGGATATATAAAATAAATAGTACAAGTAGATTTAAGTCTGCCTTGTTTACCAAAATTGAAACACTAATTATAATTCGTGACTTCTCTAAAATTTAATAAAGTGTCTATTGATTTGGCAGGTATGCATATTGTATGTTTTTATCATTACAAGACATTGCTTTGAATTAAATAATAAAATTCAAAATTATTTTATTGCCAATAGTATTATTTCGATATTTTCGTCCACAATATCGTATTTCCAATTCCGATGGAATACTGACATTTCATCTTATCGCTAATTTTTTATGAAATTTAATTTAGCCTTTATGAATGTCACGAATTTCACGAAACTAAAGAAGACAAAAACAATTACCCTAAGATTCAGGGTGTACAAATGAATTTCGGTCATCCCGTTTTATCTTGCGAATTTGTTGTCGTTCTCTTTCTCTCTCCATCTCTGAGACACATTCTCTCGAATTACAAGTTCTATCACATTAGGATGTGTCCCTGTAGCTCCAATGGCTATATGCAATCTTTTTAATCCGACACGTGCAGACAATACGCTCAGGAATCCATCCTTCATAATACTACATAGTATTCAAATAAGCTGCGTGTGGTCATCCGACCTGCATGGGGCATGTGGTGTCATTCGACCCCTCTTGGAATGATAGTGGATAACTGGCCAATTCTTTCATATCCTTCGAGAACATAATTATTATTTTTATACTAAACAACATAAATAGCATATTGAGATAGATGGAATCGCGGTGAACGTGAAGTACACGAATACATTATTATACAGACGATCTCTTCTGATTCACTGATTGGGGAAGCGAGGTGTCATTGAACGCATCTCGGTCTGCTAATCAGAACGTGGCCATTTTTTCATTTTCTTCTAATGTAATTAAAATACCTCAAATTTTAAAAGAAATGGTTTAAAAATTCTCAGAGTCACCACACTATCCTGCAAATACATGTTACGTAATTCCTTAGGTTCCCTACAAGTGAAGCAAACTATTGCTAATCGAAGTTATATGAAGTTATACCATTCCTATTTTTTGTATCAAAAAATAAGTTTTTAAATGAAACCATATTAATTTACCGAATTCAATCATGTGAATGATAGAGAACGCGCAGATGAATAATATATTGAAGTTAAAAACGGAGGTTAATTTTCAGTTCGTCGGTGCACCATCAGTGTCGTCATCAATTACTGCCACGTGCATTTCATTATAAATGGTGACGTGAAATACCGATCTGGCATTTGGTCGTGCTCCATTAACACCACACGAAGTACTGAAATAACTATTCTTCTTTTAGAGAATGTAGACGGATCTACTTTCGTCGTGCAATGGTTTTAATAATAAATACCGGACGTGTTGGTCCGTTGTTTTACAAAACGCGGGCATTCGCGCTTATCACGCCGCCTGGCGGGTGGCATCCACGACGCCGCCGCTGCTGCTGCTGCCATCGGGCGACAGGTTGCGGAACTGCAGCGGAATGCCTCCGTAGAACTTGAGGAAGAGGCCGAAGGGGCTGACCTTGAGGCGGGTGGGCGTCTGCGCGCAGGGCTGCACCTCGAAGCGCAGAAGCAGCTGCGCCAGCGTCAACTTGATGGCCAGCAGCGCGAACCGCATGCCTGCGCACAGACACACGCCAGTTAGGAGCCGGATCCAAGAGAAAGACCGGATATTTTCTTAATAGTTCTCGGCAAAAACGCTTAATTCTATCTGTACTGAAATTTCAACTTGTTTATGAGTTAGAGTACATCCTTCACAGTTTTAACTGTTGATTGAAAAAAAAAAGTCCAAACATGCATTATGTATGAGTTTCTCAAAAAACTCCCCAAAGACGAAAACATGGAGGGAAAAGTATGCAATTAGAAAAAGAGCTTACCAAGGAAGAAAATAACACAATTCATTTTTCCCTCAAAATTAATTCTCTTGTGAATTTATAATGCTGTTATACAAAAATAGCTTGTGCAACCGTTTATAAATGCTTTATTTCGTTCGTAAATAAATTTGGAAAACTCGCTGCTAACATCGCTTAATTTCAAAACATGTAGTAATGCAATAAATGTTAACATTATCAACTAGTTGCCTAAACTACTATTCTGTGGTCTCGGGGTAAAAGTTCTTAAGTCAATTTTTGGCGAAATTGGGTTAAGTACTGAAACTATAAGTTAAGCATCTATATTTTATTTTAGAAAAAAGACCGAATTCAAATGTTGTCTCCTTAACGAGAAAAAAGCGTTGGGAAATGACGTTGAGCGCAGGAAAAAGCGTTGGCTCAATAATCTAACCCTAAAGATTTCTGACTTCACCCCTTTTCCCCCGTCGACCGCAGTGTGATGCGCGAGCACTGACCGATGCAGGTGCGCGGGCCGGCGCCGAAGGGCATGTAGAGGGGCGGGGCGTCGGCGTCGGCGTGGGCCCAGCGCTCGGGCACGAAGGCGTGCGCCTGCGGGTAGAGGCGCTCGTCGCGGTGCAGCGCCATCACGGGCACGAACACGGGCGTGCCCGCCTCCAGCGTCAGCCCTTCGGCCAGCGGGTACGCCTCCGAGCACGTGCGGTCCACGTACGGCAGCGACGGGTACAGGCGCAGCGCCTCTGCACCACAACGGAAACGGAAAGGGAGGCGTCAACTCATGCACGTACCGCTTGCAAAGAATGTGAACGTCAACATTCACTCATCGATATCCACGCAGTAAGTACTTACACGCAACACTCACTAGCGCAGGCATTTTTTATACAAGGGCTTGGAGCAAGAACAAACCACAGCAAGCCGCCCTCCTGTTTGTAATGTTAATGTCTAGATTTTTGTCCTCTCCAAGCCCTTCATAAATGTGAACAAGACATCATATTGACGAATTTATCCTAATAAAAGTCGACTTTGAATATAAGACGACCCGCTAATTTTGAAGAAACCTCCTGAGAAATTTTTAAATTTGCAACTAATTCTTATTAGTTAAAATAAAGTACCAAATTATTTTATTGACTAAAATTGCCTTCTTGATGAGAATGTTAAGACTTATTGCTAACCTATCATTTTCTTGTTCCTTAACATTATCATAATCGTGTTTTTTGACACTACGCTCATCATCTTCACATGTATCAATGTTTCTTTCTTTTTTGGTCCTCTTTCCTTGCTGTGACATCTGGCTTTTTCCTCTCAAAGTTTTGCGCATTCAATTTGCGTCGTTCTGAGACTCATCAGACACCACCTAAGAACATTGCCTTTTGTCACCACATTTTCTATCTGTCAGGCACTTGTTGATGGTCTCTGTTTCTTTAACAGTTTAAAACGACGATTCGCACTCCCCGGGCATTGAATCAAGATTCCGCGTGGCCTGGACGAACATACATCGTAACGAAATCTCGGCATTCATTTCCACGTTACGTTCGTTTGACAGAATGCCATTTCTTTGAGATTCTCTCTTTGCCGGCCCATTAAAAAAAGGCGGTCTGAATTACCCGGCAAAATCGCGGCGGATGCCCAGAATACCTTCGCAAATATAATACGTACTGTAGACACGCGCGATACTTTTACCGTTTTCGCGGCTTAATTTGCGAATATACGACGACCCTACATTTTTCGACTGAGGTATTTAGGAAAAAATCGTTTTATATTCGGGTAAATACGATATATAGTAACAAGATAAATCACAAAAGTAGATTTTCTTCCTTTCTGATTACCATCTTCATCAAATAGATCTAGTATATATGAAGACAGTCTATTGGTTAGGAAATCCTTTAGTTCTTTCCTATTGGGTAACAAACACTTTTTGAAACAGAATGATAATATTTAATGACAAGTTGATCAACAAGTACAATGAAACCTACTCACACGGCGACCTCGATTGAGCGGTCACTTGCACTTACGACCATTTTTTCGGGGATTTAATTGATTCTTCTATAAGTCATGTGTAAATATTACCTCTTTTCAGCGGACAAGCGACTGAGCGGCCAGCGGCTGGGTACATTTCGTAGATTGGCCTTGATTAAGCGGTCACAACAAGAAATTTTGATCTGTGTCTATTAGGATATTTTTTCACCTGTCAAAAATGTTTGTCGTCAGAGATCATTACACTTTGCTTTAAAAATTCCCTTCGTGTGTAATACATGGTATTTCACTAGATTGGATATCCTCGTACCCTAAATGTCGATTGCAAAGAGTAGAAATACCCTACTGACACGGAAGAACCTTATTTACGTATCTTTCCAATTATTTGTCAATTGAACTTGGGGTTTCGCAGGGTTCGTTCTCATGCTCTATCGTCTTTCTTTTATATATACATGCTTTCGGCTGTTAGAAACGGAATAACAGTTTTATTTGCTAATAGCAATTATTGTTGCTCTGAGCCATCCAAGCCGGTGCCAGTTGTTAAATAAACTTTTCTCTATTCCCATTGTATAATTCTGTCATTTGATGTCTGCAACCCGTTGCATAATGATACTCATTACGAAACGGTTTTCAATATCATACAGGTTCTTAACCAATCACAGAGAAGCTTACAAATCAAGTATTGACACTTCATTAATCATTGAGAATCTTTATAGTAAATGTTTCGTTCGATTGTGCACATTACAGTTATATTTAATATTATATTATGCTTCTCAATTTTAATTTCTTTTATTAGTAGTAATTTTTAACGTTAAATATTATTTAAAATAAATTAAATCGTAATTTCACTTTGATCCTATTTGACTAGCGCAGTGATAGTTATTGGAGAGAATATTAGACTAAGATTAAGATCTGAACGCATCTGTATTATATGTTGCTGCCGTGTGATTCTCCTTAAAAAAAGTCTAGTTTAAACTGTCTAATGAATCAAAGGTGGACTTGACACCGCCAGAAATAAGAGAAAAATTATTGCCGCACTTTCTGTAACTCCCTCGCATGCGTTCTGGTAAAACAAAGCCACCTGCGGTGGGCAGGGAGCTGTCCACTAGACGGCCTTGGCTGAATTCTGCATGTAAATTGCCACGAAACGACACGATTCAATGTAAAACTCTAACTTATAAAAGTTACCACAAGTCGTAGAAAAAGTACCGTATGAAACTCGGATGTAATGGGTATTAATACAGTCGTGTAAAGTTGATGATACACTTGGTCGTTCCTCGCACCTGAGATGACCATGTTGAGGTAGGGCGCGTCGTGGAGCGCGTCGTAGGAGAGGCCGCCGTGGCGCGCGCGCGCGGCCGCCAGCTCCGCGCGGAGGCGCTCCTGCGCGCGCGGGCTGCGCGCCAGCTCGAACAGCGCCACGCTGATGGTGGACGCGGTGGTCTCGAAGCCCGCCGTGAAGAACACCATCGCCTGCCCCACCAGGTGCTCGTCCGACGTCGCTGCGCACACCACGCTCACAGCTAAACACACCGCTACTGGCCACGGCTTCGCAAATAAAATTTGAAAAATAAGAATACAGGCTTCCCGTTTGCTGCAAGATGGCGGAACGTGGGCCACCTTGTGAGGAGGGTCAGAACGAGAATTAGGCCGAGATTCTTTTATATTCAAAGGATAACTTGAAAAATACTGATTGAGATTGGGATTGCAATAAGTAAAACGAATTGGTACTTTATTTTCGAATTGTAATTTACTTACCCCGATTACTTGGTTGTGCCATATTGAAAATTGGAAAATGTTAGTAGTGACAAGATAATTTAACCAGTGATAATGATTCGATATTTCCACTCTCTCAACGTGTTTGAAACACTACATTTAAAGAAAGTACCAGTTCAAATTACACTACACTAGATGTGTCAATATTAATATATTTTTAACTTATTCTTTCAATGTAAAAGAAAGGGAAGACATAAATTTCCTTCGTTCTACTAATCAATTCACGGCTTTATCTTCAACTTCTACAAATTTGAAGAAAGTAGGAAGCTTCGTATTCTTATTTTTCACACTTAATACTTTAAGTACGTGGTCATCATTGAGGCAGTGCTGCATACTGGTGTCTTTAACTTACATAAAAATATATAAAATAAATATTAAGTGCGAAAATTATGTTTTTCTTTATGTCGTAAATAGAGGATATAAAATTTTATTACATGTCGAAGATGTAAATCTTTATATTCCGTTTAATTGCGTGTTCGGCGTATATTAAATGGTTAATTGTAAAATCCAATATAATAAAGAGCACCGTCAAAGTCAATATTACGCCATAAATCATACAGGCAAATACAAAATATGACAAAATGTTAAAAAGGCGATCGGATAAGACAGAGTGTATTGTATGAGGCTAAAAGACGGTTATGTGTTCGTTACTTACACGCTCTCGTAGAATATTGAACTTTTGACTCAATGGTCTCTTTTAACAACTGTAAAACAAATAAGTATAAACTTTGGTATTTCAATCCCCTGACTTAAATGTAAGGTGAATTAACAGACATCAGCTGGAACACGAGCTCTCCACCTCCAGGAGCGCTATGAGGCAGCTCACGAAAGACTGAGCCTCCAGAGTGGCGGCCCTTCAGGCTCGCTCCAGGAGTACTGGAATAATAGTTTCTCTTTTCCAGTTATCTTGGCTCGCCTTACATTTAAATCGGAATGTATTCTTCGATTAAAACATGAAGTCCGTTGACACTTAATCAGTTGTAGTGCTGTCAACCAATCGGAAGACTGAACGTCATTATGGCGACGTCACTACAGTGGCGTTCAAGCTCTAAATTAGATGACAGCCTCATAGCAGACCAAGTGTCAACAGACTTACCGCTTTAATCGAAGAATATACTTTGATTTATTTGCGGTGGCACTTGACGTAAGTCAGCAGTTATAGTGTCATCCAAGCGGAAGCATGAATATCACTACAGTGGCGTTCAAGCTCTCGATTAGATGACAGCGTCACAGCAGACCAAGAGTCAACAAACTTAATGCTTTAATCGATTTATTTGTAGCGGGACTTGACGTAAGTCAGGTGTTATAGTGACATCCAAGCGGAAGTATGAATATCACTACAGTGACGTCACTGTAGTGACGTTCAAGCTCCGGATTTGAGGCCATGGTAACAGCTGATTAAACGTCAAGTGACATTACAAATAAACCGGCGTATATACTTGGATCTATTTAGAGCTGCCCCTGACGTAAATCGCCTGATAGGGTGTCATCCAATCGGGAGCTTGCATTTCACTACAGTGACGTCACTAGGGTGACGTTCACCCTTCCGCTTGGATGACACCGTAACAGCTGATTTTTCATACGCCAGGTGCAGCTCTAAATACATGCAAGTGTAGGCGAGCGGTTGAAGGGGGCGCGCTCACCGGCGCGCGTCGCGTCGTCTGCGCCTCCGTCGTCGTCCTTGGCCAGCGCGGCGCGCACTCTGTCGGGCAGCGCGAGGAGGTCGTCGAGGGCGTCGCCCCTGCGCTGGCCCGCGCCCTCGCCCTCGCCCTCGCCCTCGCCCGCGCCCTCGCCCTGGCGCCGCGCGCGCAGCAGCTCCTTCAAGCAGGGATGGCGATTATTAAATATATCTAATCGATTGTAATTTAATAGAGTTTTTGCACGCCATAGCGGACAGCACTATCGAGCTGCTGCGCATGTGCAGTTCACGTTTTGCGGCACTTTTGAGCATCTGCGCATGTGTAGAAGATCGTTAGTACTGTTCGCTATGGCGTGCAAAAACTCTCTAATAAATGAATTAACTCCCTATTAAATTGAATTAACTCTCTATTAGATGAATATGCATCGATTAATCGTTCCGGATTAATCGGTTAATATTGTATAATCGATTAATTTTTCATATGTTTTAAATGATACATAAAATCGTTAATTTTTAATTTGTAAACTAATTAATCATTAAATAACTTATTTTAAGAAAACCTGTTACGATAATGCAAATCATTCACAATTCCCTGTCTTGTTAAATTTTATTTATTAAACTTTGTTTAAATAAAATTTAGTTGTTATTTAAATGAAATCAGAAAATGCATGTTCATCAACTAAAATAACGTTAACATTTTAAAATTAAATCCATAAAAATGTAACAAACACGGTTTTTGCACAAATAAATTCTACTTAATCAAACAAATCTCCATTCTTTTATTTTCTTCTAATAAACTACAAAAAAAAATAAAATGATCTTTTACAAAACCGTGTTGATAATATAAATGTCAATAGTAGATCTTCAAATGAACAATATCGAAAAGAAATATAAAGTACGTACATTAATAACATAATAATAATAAATAAATATAAAGAACAGAGAATTCCGTTGCTTAAGTTGAAAAATAGAGACATACTTTCATACTTTACTACTCGTCTTGAAACTAATATTTGAATTGGAGCTAAAAATGATAAAAATGCATGTATTGTTGTCGTAATGCGCACCTTGAAGACGCGCTCGAGGTAGGCGGAGGAGCCGCGGTGGAAGAACTCGACGCCCAGCGGCCGCACCAGCGCCGGCACGAAGAACACGCTGAGGATCTCGAGCGCGCGGCGCGGGGAGAAGCCGAAGATGCGGCGGCCGTGCGCGCGCAGCGCGGCGGCGTCGCCCAGGCGCAGCGCGTGCGCCTCCACGCCGAACAGGCACTCGCCCACCAGGTCCGTCACGCCGCGCGCCACCGCGTCCTTCGCCTTGAGCGGCCGCCCCGGCGCCGCCGACGACGCCTGACGCACGCACGCGCGCGCAGGCGCAAACGCCGCTTCAGCCTCGGAGGCGACAGGTGTTCAATGATGGATTATGTCGTGCTTCTGGGCGCGTCGTATTATTTGGTCGTGAGTCCCGTAAGTATAGTGTGGGTTTTTTATCATGGGAGGTGTCTGTGTACGACGAGATCCGGTGCCGACCCTACCAGTCGGCTTGCAGGGAGTTCCTCATGCAATATCTCCCATAAGCGCGGCACCGCCTCAACCGGAACAAACTTTAAGCTTTCCGACATGTGTAGTGTAAATGTATACGAATATAAGGGGAGAGGAGGGCATAAGGAATAGGAAGGAAAAGTCGCACGTGGTCCATGGCCCGTTTGTTGGAGTACTTTTCTGGCATTAGCCTGGTATTGACGGGAGAAACCACAGAAAACTGTCGATCAAAGATGCGGTCGCTAGAATTCTCATCCAGACAGCAGCTACCATCTCGCTAGTGTCAAAAATCTTGCTACCGACGGAACTCGCACCCCAGAACCTCTCGGTTAGAGGCATTGAGCCACCTCAGCCGCTCGAGGGCCGTTCAGCGTAAGGTAGTACTTCCCGTGCCAGCAATTTGCACGGAAGTCGACATCGATAATTGGAACAACACGTATATCACTACTATTACTCAAATCATGTTGATAATGGGTTGGTAAATGTGGTGGTGATGGAGGATGATGTTGGGGACAAGACACAGGTCCTCTTCTCCCACCATGAGGTGAAGGCACTGACTGGCTTCCGTGATGATGGGACAGGCCTTTCTGACGAGTTAGTGATCACGCGTACAATATATTCGCGGGCCACTTTAGCCCAATTGTATGTGAGGTGCTGATTACGAGGGATGAGGATTTGATGGGGGAGGAGGGTTTGCCCATCCCGCTAGTTTGTATTGGGCAGTGCTCCGCCATCTGCTTTCAAGAAAATCACAGGAACAATCGCATCCAGACCGGCCATCCGATTTATGTTTCCTTTTGACGAATGGTTTCGGGAGTTTTAAGGAACGCGCGCATGTGTAGCAGTGGCCAGTCAGAGGCATCGCGCGATCTATGTAACCAGTCAGTCGGTGGGAAAATCCCTCCTATCTGTGACCGAACCTGGGCTGTGAAGCTATAGCTGAGCACTCGCTACTGCACTGACTAACACATTGAATTGCTAACATTTTGGAACTTTACGATTCCCTGTCAGAGTTTAAGTATATAATTTTACACGCTGAACTAAACTTCTTTGTGCTTGACGTTTGAGAGACACGTGATGACGCTGACAGTGGTTTCCTTGTGACACGCAATATTAGAAGCTTTTCCAATGACGTAATATTCCATTTTTGCCACAAACTCGCAATGAGTAAGTGAAGAGTAGTACCTGCTGAGCGTTTCTGTCAGGCATGTGTGTCGCCCCACATCAAAATTGCATGTCATTTAAAGTATCCAGACAGTACAGGAATCAGAATGAAAAGTATCATAGGTACGGAACAAATTCAGAATTCTCTTTAGATTGCCCGCGAAGATCACGCAGCGCACGTGACACGGCAGTAAAGCGCAGACGTGCTCCGACTGTCAAGCCCAAAGACGAATAGTGCAACGTAAGATTGTAGTAAGCCCTGAAGATTGGATTGTGAACGTCTCGAAATGTTAGCGGCCGAAGATATATTTCACGTACATGAATTCATCCTGACAGCGTTGTCGGTTAGCAAATTTCGATCTCTTTGTAATTTGTAGTAACTGAATTTACCGTTGCCCGATTTGCCTTCGGGACGTTCGGGATGTCTGTCTGTCTATTTGTCTGGATGGATGGAAATGTGTCGCGTATAACTCTGACAAATTATAAGTTTTTGAGCTGAAACTTGGTAAGTATATCAGAAGTAAGATCTTGTTATTCTGCTCCAGAGTTCAGATATTTTAATTTTGGGAGGAAATTTACATAATTTCATGTGATATTTTCCAAATTATCTGAAAAGCAGCTTTTTCTTCTACATATTTTGCTGCATTAGAAGAAAGTGCATTAATAAAAGTGGCACAGTCCCGATTTTTATTAAAACTTTTCAAAGCATATTTCAAATTGATTTTCGTATTTATTGCACACTTCCCATAGTTAAAGCCAGTGATTTATTTCACGTTGAAATTTGTTCCATTGTTTTTGAGATTTTATATTTTTAAATGAAATCAGGCAATTTTACTTTCTCTTCGGAGTAGAGGGAAAGTTATGTAATGCTGCGCGAATAAATGGCGAATTTTCGTCAAAAAACTTTTTATTACATTAAAAAAAATCCTCTAAGACGTAGTGTAGCCAGTTTTGTGGGTCCTTGATACTCACGAATCGAATGACGGCAAAACGTCTATCTGTCTGTCCATTCGTCTGCCCGTTCCGTCCGTCTGTCTATGAACAACGCTGGCGGCTAAACCGTGCAGCTCAATTTCTCCAAAATTAATATTGCCCAATCGAACTGACTCCTTTGTTTTTGATAATTTTTTTTGTTGGATAGTGTGAACGTAGAGAATGGTGCAGACCTCATTTTCGTTGAAAAACCTTACTTTTCGAAAATTACAAATGTTCAAAAGTTTTTGGAGCCTTCCTGCAACTAAAATATTAAAGATACGGATTTTATCCCTTAATGAAATGTTTCATAAAGACAAATTTTAAAATAAGGTCATGTACAATTTTTTCGAAAATTCTGAGTACTTTTTGCGTAATTTTGCATGAAAGTACGGGCGAGAAAGTACATACTGTTTTAGCACCAGCTAGTTTGAAAAACATGAGTAGTGGTTGAGCAAAAACTAGTGGTACTATACATGGGTTTTTAGTTCATAGCGCGTGAGGGCTTGGATGGAATATCTCACGCCATTTCGCGTCTTTCTCGGTCGTGCCGGTAGATGTCGCATGATCGCTAGTACTGCTCGAGACGGGCCGCGATCATGAGGTACCTAGCGGCACAACGGAGAAAGACGTGAAATGCCGTGAGATATTCCATCGTGAAGATAGGTCCTCGCGCACCAAGAAATAAGAACCCAAGTATAAGAGGAGGAAATGTTTCGGGATGACGCGCATTCCCACTAGTTTAAAATATAGTTTACAGAACAAATGCTTATAAAATTTATTATGAAGTGTTCCGAGTGCATTTTTAGGTGTCTATATTTCAAATCGAGGCATTCAATATTTCTATTTTCTAAATTAAGTGGTAATCGGAGATGTCCAGTTGAGTCAATTACTCGTAGATAATTAAATGCAAATTGCAGTAAGAAAATATAGTAGCCTTCGCTTTGGTGCCGGAGGGAGAGCAAACTAAATATTTTTCTGACTACAATGTTTTTAAATTGTATTTTATGGGATTTAATTTGTGTTTTGTTCTATTGTTTGCACAAAAAACTGCTTTCAGATTCTTCTTAACATTACTTTCAGCAATGTTTCAGGAATTCTTTCAGGAATGTCAGGATTCAATAATTCTAGCACGTACGAGTATGAGTTATATACTTCTCTGCAAAATCTTGGTCAACAGTAGTATTGAAAAATTATTGTACTTTCACAAGGAATCTCGTAAATGACAAGTGTATGTAATAATTCTGAGGCTATAAACATACCTATCTGCTATTCTGTTTCTGGGAGATCGCAGCGAAATGTTAAGAATGTCTTCGTGCTGGAAAATTACTGTAGTCACAGGATTTATGATGTGCTTGTGGGAGGTCGAGGACGTTTCTTGATTGACGTGAGAAACGATTTTAACAACACTTATGAAAACTGTTATTTTATTGTAAATGGCACACAATGAAATAGTGAGTATAAGAGTGTTGTGACTCCATGACTGCGAGGAGGTTGTCGACCAAATGACTCCATAATTGATCCTTTCAGTCTGACACGAATATAACTTTGTTTTGCAGCGCACGTTATGGTCACGAAGGATACATTTATGTCTTTACAGCTCATAAAACTAACAAGGTAAATGTGTCAGAAAGGTTTTTAACCCCGCACGTTAGAGAGGAATGTAAATTACGAGGTAAGGTGCTTTAGTAATTGCTGTAAAACTATTTTGATATGATTGTCGATTTCTAATTAGGAAATGAATAAAAAACATAATATTATTAAGACACTGTTGTGTAGATATTTTTATAAAATTCCTTAAACCGCATTAGTAATCATCGTTAATAATCAAAGTTCAGCCATTGAAACAAAATCATTAGATCACAATCACCTTTTTTGTTAAAATAAGATGCATTAAAATTGCAAACTTTTCTGAGATGAAAAGTGAATATCTACTATTATTTCGGCCAATGGCTTCCTAATTCAATTTTTGAGGGTATTTAAGACAAACCGATATTCTTTTTTCTTTTGAATACTTGTACTCATTGAAATTAGATCTCTCCTGATTTTCTTCTATTATTATATCTTTTTTATTATTGCAATGTGTATGCTTTAGGATTTTACCTGGATGGATCAATTATATGATAATAATTACAAGGTATGAGTGGTCTGTCGGATTGAAGGCGCGTGAAATGGGAGAATCCCGAGGAAGTCTTCTGCAAAACCGATTTAACCTTAACCTGTGCCACATGGGTCGACGGAAGATGTCCTCACAGCCACTGAGGACCCTCAATGACTGGTTGAGATGTCTCGGACAGTTGTTGCCACTGAAGTGTCTCTGACCGGGCACTCCTGGTCCTAGGTTTAGTCCAACAAGCTGCATTGCTAAGTTGAATTCAGTCCCCGCTTGGAGGTAAATTCTATCGGCCAGCTGAATTGATAGGTCGTTTTCCGATTAATATCAAGCGAATGTCGGAGCAGTGCCTTATCAAAGGAGCCATGGATATTTCCTTCCGCACTCTTGGCACATCCTCCCTATTGTACACAAACGCACACCTATACTAACAGGCACTGCACTATCACACACATGCGAGACTAGTTGGGACCTTAGAGACTGCTGGGCGGGTCCCATAGGATGCAAATACCTGTTGGGGGAATCCCCAAGTCGGCGTGTAGGTCCGAGCTGGATCTCATAAGGGGGAGGAGCAGCGCCACCTCCCGGGTTATGACATGCACAACACTAACGGTAATAATGACAATAGAGGTCGACTGCACGCCCGAAATACACACAAATATTGAACGAATCTGTTAATGAATCCCCACAGCCACAGGGGATCCCTATTGGGTGAGAGCAGCAAAGGTGGCTCAGGGATTCAACTGGTCATTTCATTCCCTCTAACTGGGAGGTCCTGGGGCTTGAGTTTCGGCGGTGGCAGTATTTTCGACACTAGCTTGTCAGCTGGGTCAAATTCAGCCGCTGCCAAGAGGAAAATTCTATCGGCCAGCTGCCCTGATCGGTAGTTTCCCGTGGTTTCTGCCGATCAACACCAGGCGAATGCCGGAGCAGTACCCTAACAAACGGGCCACTGACCGGGCGCGATCTTTCCTTTCTCTTCCTTTTCCCGTCTTCACCCCTTACACACACATACACACACACACATACACACACACTAACATGCACTACACTACCACACATACCTGGAGACCGGTCGGGAGCTTATAGCTTGTTCCGGCTGGAGCGGTGCCTCCGCTGGTGGAAGATACCTGGTTGAGGGAAAACCACGCTAGTCAACGGTAGGTCGGCGCCGGATCTCGTCATCCAGCAGGGGAAGATCACCGCCACCTCCCACAATAAAAAATGCATTAAATTTACGGGACTTTAGCAGTTGACACGCCCGGGAACACGAATCAGTCAAACCAATGAGTGTGTGTGTGTTGGTGGTGGTGGTGGGGGGGGTGCGTACCTGCACGAAGTCCGCGAGCGCCTGGGTGCGGCGCTGCATGGCGGGGAAGAAGGCGCGCAGGCGGGCGGCCGTGAAGCAGGGCGAGAGCGCGCGGCGCGTCAGCTGCCAGCAGCGGCCGCGCGCGATGAAGAGGTTGGTGGCGCCCGCGGGGTCCACGGCCAGGCACGCGGCGGCGTGGCGCGACGCGAACGCGTGGAAGTCGCGCACCAGCACGCGCTTGATCAGCGCCGGGTCGCGCAGCACCAGGCACGGCCTGCCAACCACGGGGCGCGCAGCGATGCTTCACATTGGGGACACGTTTGGACGATCTATAGCAGTGGTGTCAAGGTCTTCTACTGGTGGCTCTGGCACGCGTCGTGGCACCGTAGCATGCCGCGAGCTTCTCTGCGCAACTAGCGTCGGGAAAGGGAACTATTATGAGTAGTAATAACTCCGCCATTTTACAATAGGGATGGCGTTGTCTCTTGTGGCGGGCTGATGAATTGCGTGGAGGGACGATTTCGTCGTGGCACTCGTGCCACGGTCTCCCGCTCGTGGCATCGACCTTGACAACACTGATCTATAGTAAGGAGTTCGGTCCTCAAGTTTTCTCCTTACAGAATCTTTCAAATCTGTGTCCCCAAACTGAACCATTCACTGCTGGAATGACTTTCATGTACATCTATAAATAGTACTAAAATGCTTGGTATCAGTAGGAACAACAGAAAGATGCATATAATGTAGTACATTCCGAGAATTCTTGTGCTTATAATTACTTCAGTAAACTCAAAATAGTGTTATTGATTCTAATAGCTTCATGCTTGCAAAAGTAAAATTTATCACTTGACTAATTAAATTTACATTTATCATAATAAATTTACAATCGTTAAAATAAAGGTAACAATATTATGTTGCATTAAAATAACTAATTCGTCGGTTCTGGAAACTGGTCTTTAAACGTGTCGGTCCTGTAAACTAGTACAAATCATTTAGTGAAAACATTTGAAAACTGCAATAGTAAAGATAAAAATCAATGAAATAAAATTCAAAATTTTCCAACATTTTTGCTTGCAATACTCATTGAATTCCGACCTGACGTGGTAACAATAGTAATATTAGGAATTCGTTCAAAGTATCCCATAAACAATGTGAACTCTCTGCATAATTCTACTTTGGTTAATTCAAATAGACATTCTGTTTAATCATATGACAAAAAATTATGTTTAAATCGATTTTTTGAAAGTCAAATGACGATGTATCAAATCTTCTATGTTACAAAGACAATAACAATGTTTGATTTGAAGAGTGCTGTTTGTGAAATTAGATTTCAAACAGGATAACAGAGACATCATCAAAGATACATAAGTTATTAAGTAATGTTTTAATTTTACGAAAAAGCATAGAAGTATCACAGAAGCTCACGTACAGTAAGGAGGCCAAAGAGTAAAGGCTTCTGCAGATTCACTCTGTTTGCGAAAGCTGAAGGGTTTTGAGAAATAAAAGGGATTTTTGAACGGAGCATTAACTAATTAGCTGTGGAAATTGTGTGGAAATTACTCCATTGTGTAGTACTAATTTACTGCTGGAAGTTGCTCCATCCAATTAACTAATTTTAATTTTGCCTTTTTTGTTGTTGTACTAAATTTTCAAAATATAGAGATTTAAAAAATAATGGCCACTGTTCACAATGTATTACTTTGCAATGTAATTAGTAATTACAAATGTATAATAAATTGATAGATTACAGGAAATATTGGGTAATTCGAATTTGGGATAGTTCGAAAGTATTCGAATTTCGGTATATCTCCGAAATACATGCACGCGATTGAGGTGGCTCAGGGCTGTCAATTATGCCACTGTAATGCCTCAGACCGGAAAATCGTAAGGTTCGCGTTCTGACAGGATTTTCGACACTAGCTAGATACCTAGGTGGACCTGCTGGTGTCTGTAGAAGAACTCTGGTGGTTAGCCGTTCTGTTAGAAAGTAGTTTTCCATGGTTCTCCGATCAACACCAGGCGACTGCCAAAGCAGAACCCCTAATAAACGGGCCATGGCCGCGCGCAAACTTTCCTTCCTCTTCCTTGCCCTATCCTCGCTCTTTGCTCACACACACCACACACAACCACACACACACACGCACACGCACACGCACACACACACACACACACCACACACACACCACACACACCACACACACACTCACACACACGCACACGCACACGCACACACACGCACACACACACCACACACACCACACACACACACGCAACACGCGCTTCACTATCACACACGTCGAGACCAATCGGGTGCTAGAGCTGTCCCGGCTGGGGTGTGCCCCGCTGGTGGGATGGACATGTGTATGGGAAAATCCCTCATTCCGACTTTTTAAGTCGGCGCCTGATCAAGCCATGCAACTGAGGAAGAACACATCCAACCCAACGTGTGATATTAATGACTACAGCAGGTGACGCGACGGGAAACACGAAATAATCTATCAATTCCAATTGCGTATGCTCCCAATTTACGAACTACCGTATGCGGAATATGAATCATGAGGTCGTTGACAATGGTAGCAAAGTTATATTCAGTTTTTGTAGCATGAGCAAGCCGGTGCGTTCTTGAATACTAGCTTCACCGCTCCAATGGGAAAGGCAGCTGTAACTAACTCATGTTTTCAGTTCGACTAAGTGCGCTTGTTCGTTTCTTTTCCCCGTCACTAAACTCTTGACTGATCCAGGACGAGCATTCCCATTATTCAGCATGCATTAATGTAGTGGATGACCCATATATCGCAGTTCACTGTGAGAGTAGCGGATCGACACTGGGCTAGTACGTTCAAATCCTACAGAAAGCATCGATGTTATCCGTAACGGTTGTGGTGTGGTAGATGGAGGTGAATCCTCACGAACCCTCGTAATAACCTACCTCGGGTACATGATCTTATAAGGTATTGAGAACAAAAAAGGCAAGAGTTATAAACATATAGTATAGGGGCGACGTATAACGCAATACCGAATAAGCGCAAAAGCAACTGAAACAATTTAAAACAATGTTTTTGTAAAATATTAAAAATAATAAATACTTCAAATCATGATTAGTAAAGAAATATAAGACGATACAAATTTCTATTTGAATCACGAAATTCTCGGGAATGAATTTCTATACTCAAATAAATTACATATTCAGCATAGGCCCTTAGGCAAACATTCAATGAATCAGCTCTATTCTTCGCTCCCTAATATCTGTAAGGGATATGATACTTAAAGTAAAAGTGTACTAAAGTACGGTAAAGGTGTACGGCTCTGTTACAGTAGTGTTTGGATTGGAGACTTCCGTAAATTAGTAACGCCTTCTAACCTTCATTACATACAAAGGTGTAAATCAATATTTCTTTGAGGTGACACTGAACTCTGATAAATTAAAGATCCTTCACTCATTTAACACGAAAATTACGGATCACTACTCTTTAGCAACTTATTGCGATACATATTTACTTTTCATCTGTTATCAAGATAGTGCTAGAAGTTGATAAACGAAGAAGGGAACGTGAAAATTAACACTATGACAAATTACAGGAAAATATTATTATTAAATCATATTTGAAATAAAAATGAATCAGTATAAGCAAAATATTGTATTATAGCGTGTAAACAACGTGCAAGATTCATTTCCCCGTTCACAAAATAATGCTCTCCAGACGCTAGGGATGAAATTGGGAGAATAAATCCACATTCCACTCTCCATTCATTCGTTGTCAGAGATCATGCATGATGTGTCATTTTCATAAGCTGTTCTCAAATTACTGCCTCTTTCTTTTCTTCAAAACACGTTGCGAGTGAAACAACAGTATCCCATGTTTGAATAGAAGCTGCTAATAAGGTTTTGATGATTCTCCTACTGTCACAAATTCAGTTTTTCAGATAAAAGTTTTGTTCGCGATTTGGGTTAGTAGCACAAGTACCGATACAAAACTTTTGTCAATGCCTTTCACAAATCTTCAACTTGACTGACACTTATGAGACAGTTCAGTGATATTCTGTCTCTCTGAGAGACGCGAAGAAAGTGTTTCTTTCTGAATGAAAAAATAATTAGCGAGGGATAGACCGGGATCTAGTGCATTGGCGAAAGTTAACTGAACATCCAAGACTCGTAGAATGGTAGGTCTTTGAAACAATAGTTTTATTAGCAAAAGCTTTTGTGCAATTGGTTGCGCGATGGGGCTAATGGTTTTAGAATAAAAATAGTTTGATTCAACTGATAAAAGACTTGTTGATACCGATTGTCAATCGAAATTGTCGGACCGGTGCCTGTTCCTTTTTAGACTGATGACTTAAAATGGTAAAAGTGAATTATCAAACTGATAATTCTGTAATATGCTTTACCTCCTGCCTGTCACCTCCGATGGGTATTGTCTTGTTATAAAGATTTATTTGTGCTTTGTGAGTTCATTTTAAAAATGTAACTATTGCCTGGCTCATCCATTTTCGGGCATAGAAAGTCACAATGAAAATATCTATTAAAATACATATTTAAATTTTTGCTTTAACACAGTTAGGTTTAATTAACGTCAATCCGATGAATAAAATCGTAACTATTCTTGTAAATGGTGGAAAGAAATCAATACACAGCGTTTCACCAATGTATTGTACAAATGTGCATTGAAAGCATTTAATACGATTTTTATTGTTCCAGAATATTTTAGAGTGAACAGATTAATAATTGCACTGATAAATTTGCCTTCCTGTTTATTATTTCTGTAGGTGCCAATAGACCTTTTAGTTGCTCAAAAAAATAGACATGTTTTTAGAGAAATTTCTTAGAATCTTCTGGATTGGTCAGTTCTCCAACAGGTGATCAAGATGCTCGAATGGCACTTTATCTATGATAAAATCTCTTGTTAATTTTGTTTTGATAATTTCCTTGGAGAGATGTTTAATTACGAAATTGATTTCAGCTGTAATTTTGTTTTCTTTTTAAAATAATTATTTGATCATTAATGCAAGAAAGAATTGGTATGTCATATAGCTAGATCGTCTGAAGTACACTAGGAATACCAAATTTCCAATTTATCATCAACTACCTTTCTGTTAGGAAACATCTACTTCGGAAAATCTGAATATTATTAAAGAGAGTTTTAGCTGTTGTGCTCCACAAGCTGGAATAGCTTCTAATATAATTTTGTGCTGATGAAAATTGTTTTGTACTCTTTACTTCCTGCTTCTCTGTTAGAAGCTTCATTTTCTAGGTTAATGCTATTTACAAGTCACATTCCTCTGCCCTCAAACCTCAAGGTACATCATCCCAAGTGAATATGGTCCTTCTATTGCTCTTTTCAACGCTGTAATTTGTTTGAAATTCTTTGGCTCCTGCTGTGACAACTCGCGCCCCCCTGAGGTTCGCCGTCACGCGAATGACAAAATACAAAGAGGACTGAAAGAAACGGACAATACAAGCAACTTCCTTAAATTACTTGGCAGAATTTTTTTAGAATGTTTGATAATGAAGATTTAAAGAGTAAATTAGACCATTGAAACTAACTATACAACTACTTTATGTGATGACCCTTTGCTTAATCTAGATTACTGCTCAATTTGTTCTCATAATTCTAAAAAAAGTGAATTGTAATAAAAATAATTAGGTCAGATGAATGTATATTCCCCTATGTTTTTACTTGCGATTTCTGATAAAATATTCTGGCATATCAGAAATATTTCGAAGATACTATTGTCAGGAGCGTGTCATTTCGTATATTATACATATTTCCAAGAACGCAATTAAGAACTTACGGTATAGAATGCGGTCAGCCCTTTTTAAAAATATTTATTGTCCAACTTAAATCGTATACAATCTTTCAAGGATATATACATTTATGTACAATAATTATTTAAGCAAGATGCCAGCATTTAATAAGCAGGTAAATAATATTACCTCTGTGGGTAAAAAAACTTATAGGAATTATTTGTGAAAAAATAGAGAAGACGTGATTTGAGATGGGAGATAATTTAGAGAGGACAGAAAACATTCTTAGAGAATCGAAAAAGAATTCGAGGATTTAGAAAGTAATTTTCTCCCTAAGTAACCTTTTTAGAAGCAGGTGAAATAGGTGAGTTTTTATGTTTTTTGTGAGGTGAAGAAAAAATATTTAAGAGAATAAAGTTGAAGTTCTCAATGTGTTTGTTTACTTCAAATAAACCACTGTGCATTGAATATTTTCCGATTTTATTTTGAACAATTTAGGGTTTATTAAGTTTAGTGCTAAAAGTCTTGCACTAAACATGAGAGGCACAAGAAAGAGAAATCCTAAGTATAGATTTATAATGTCCAGGAGCTCCAGTAACAAAATACCCTAGATTCTATGTTGAATTTCACGAAGAATGGGAGATCAGTTTTTTCGGAAAACAAAAGTCTTAAGAAAATTTAGTTTAAATGTTACTTCCGGGACGCGAAATTGAAACCGGATGCCACGTTACAGCAGACCGGCTTCTGCTTCTTCAGACGGGGCATCGTTTTTCGCGTTTTGGGGAACACTGTCGAGAGAGGAAAGTTATATCGCTTGCCGCACACAATCACATGTACTTTAATAATATAAAGTGTTTTATGTGTACTATTCGTTCAATATTTTAAATCGTTAGGCCCTTAGTACCAAGGTGGGAGAGTATTTGTAAATATATCTTTCAAGTAATGAAAACACATGCACGTCATATTATGAGCTGCCTGTTATGTTTTTTCTTTCGTATTTCAAAATATTACGTATACAATAGAAGCTACTTACGACTTTTGCTTTAAATATTGTGTAAAAATAAGGTTTCAAGAGAGTAAAAACAAATAGTGTTCTATTTATATAAGTAATATATTATGCAATTAACATTTCTCGCGTATTAAATCTTTCTGCGAACACACACTTTCCTGTCAGCGCTTCAACTGGACGATTCAGGAACTAACGTCGCTCGAACAGTGCCCATTTTACTAGTGGACGCTCATCCATCTACACATTCAGGCAATGAGGTTAATCAGTTTGGAAGCTTTGCCTCATGCTCAACGCTCTCAACTTACTGTGCGTCTGCGGATGAATTATTTCAAGTAAGGTAAGTTTTATTCAGTAATACTATTCTTAATGTCAAGGGGTGATATAAATGGCATGAGTTGAATATGCTCATAGGTTCAACGTATATGTAAACTCATTTTTCTCGAAAGTATGAAAATGGCACTTACATTCTTCTTTATTTCAAGATTACCATTAGTTTTAAAACGTTCACGAGATTTATGGGTTAATTGCCGAACGAAACGTCTTGTTACGCGAATGTGTACAGCCCTAGTTCTAAGTAAGAAGGGCGTGTGGTCGGCTCGTTCTGCGAGAACGAGGGCGAACGACAACACTGGTCCACGAGCGGAATGGCGTCGAATCTATACCCTCAATCTTTTAAGCAGAGCTAACACTGCGCTACGCGTGTCCAATTTCATGGCGAGGCTTTTGGTTTTGATTTAAGCGAACATAAAAGGTCCTTGAGTCTGTACAACGCAAAATCTCCAACGTATTTTATTCTAAAATACTTTTTCACTAAACACTTAAGGCATTGTTGACGCTTTTCTACGGCTGTAAAAGTTCATGAGAGGCTTTTGTTTTCAGCCTACGCGGTTAACATAAAAACGTCCTTGTCTGTCCAACACATAATTTTCAATGCATTTTATGCCAAACGCTTTTCAAATTAATGATACGAGCAATTCTTATCTGAAATACATAACACAATGCCCTAGATTCCTCCCATCGTTCTTCACTTTCCTTCACCCATCTTGCGAATCGTTTCGTTTACAATAAAGAAACCCCACCCTTTAATACACATATCGGTAATGGGCTGCAATACTGACAGAACTCCAAAAATGAAGTTTTGAGATAAACGTGATTAAAGTTTTAAGTGGTTGTTGAATTACAGGTATTACACGCTTATTAATTGGTGCACTAAGAGGTAAGAATTACTAAAAGGCTTCATAGGAGTTCGTTTCATATGTTTTAAAATGAGTGTCATAACACGAAATTCGTAGTTTTCGAGTAGTGCCAATGCTACAGTCCACAACGATATATTACACGATTACCTATACAGACTTCCGTTTTCCGATGCAAAATATAAGAATAAAAAGGTACGCTTAAAATCTTCGAGTACTGGTTAATTGTTCTGCAAGTTTGTGCCTCTCATTGTGCTAGAACATTTCCAACCTCGACAAAATAAGACCACCGTGGAGTGAATTGTTCTCCTCCATGAAATGACCCCATGGAATGAGCACGACCTACTGTTCTAAAAGTAGTTTGGAAGTTCATTCTGAGTTCATCACGAACTCTCCTGGATGAAGGGGCGAAAACCACTCGGACACACGCGGGCAAACTTTGTCTTCACGACTTCGTCAGCACGCAAAGACAAAGCACTGTTTCTTTAGTGGCGCTCAATGACCCGTCACAGACGCCAAACGAGACATCGTTGACCCAGAAATTTAAAGGATATGAAACTCTTGGTTGGTTATACTTATGAAAATTCATCTGGAAGGTTCTGATAATTGAAATCGTAGGAAAAAGCAATGCTAGTTTCTGTACACGAAGATTAGTATAATACGAGAATATCTGAGCAAAGTTCATATTGTTGTAATTACCATTAACATGCACTAGACTACCACACACATACCGGGAGTCCGGTTGGAGGCTTGGAGCTTGTCCCGATTGGGGCGGTGCACCGCTGTGGGAGGCACCTGATTGGGTAAAACCCCGCTAGTCGACGTAGGTCGGCGCCGGATCTCCCCATCCAACGAAGAAAGATCACCGCTACCACCCGAGTCACGACGAAAAACATGCACTACCCTTACGGAAATAATGACGTAGTTGACGCGCCCGGACTCACTAACAATCAATCATATTGTTGTGGTTTTAGTGACATTACATGTTAGTCTTACTACCTAGGATCTTTTATTGCATTTAAATAATTTTTTAGACAACCACTACTAAAAGCAGTTTTTCAGGGCGTGCATATCGAGATAAAAGTTCACTTTTTAGTACTAGTGTTTAGATATCAAATGTCATAGTTTAGTCATATTTAGATATCAAGTGTCACAGTTTGGTCGTGTTTAGATATCAAGTGTCGATCCTCAAGTGTTCAGATGAATTTATGAATGACAAATAAAATAAAATAATTTCGTGTGACCACATCAGCTTCTACTGACCTTAACATGTCAGTAAGCGATTTGGACACTTGAGTAAAAATAAAATGAAAGGAAGTAAGGCTGAATAAAAAATAGTGTATAATACACGTGGTAAAATAGATTTTATTTTACTCGTAGGTTTGCACCACTCGGTCTATCTGCGTTGTGTCGCAACTTTTCCTACTGCAAAATAAAATGTCACTTTGACTACTCATAACATAACTATTCAACATTACAAGAGCCATTTTAGGTCTGGTTTAGAGTATACATCGCGCAAAATTTCTTTAATCTGACATTTCTGTAAACTTTGTGTGTTTGCAAGTTAAAAGATTCTAAAAGTCTAAATATGCCTATGGCAAGTTTTGTAGGTCCTTCAGTTTTGGGGCTAATGACTCTTTCAGGTTTTTCGTCCAGTTTCCGTTGATCCATTGAGCAGACACTGAAATGGCTACTTGCCCGCCATCTGCAACGTACATTTCGCACGAAAATACCGCGAATTTACAGTAACGAGGAATACGCAGACATGATTTATGTTTACGGTTTTTGTGACGGTAGTGTGGAATGGGTGGTACCTGAATATCACAGACGAGTACTGTATAACATAAAAGCTTACATATTAACACCATCACAATGTTACTGACTGAGGATAAAATTGGTTCATTATCACTGACCTTCCAACGCGGCCTTTCTCCATATTTGGAAGAAGCAAGTAACCACATTGTGAGAGAGGCCGAATAAAATCCGTCAACTATTGTAAGATGTTTCTGCCCAGTTGGAGATGCGAAGAGTACACTATAGAGATTTCTTCACAATGGCAATTTGTACCCTTGCAAAGTTTGTAGGGTGAAATCCTAACAACAATAAGATAAAGAATTGCATATGCAATTTTGTACCTGGCCTCTTCAAAAATCTGATATTTAACAGTACTACGGTATTATTCACAGGCGAAGCACAGACCACGAGAAATGAAATAATTAATTCTAGAAAAATTGATTTACGGACTTCTCGTGACCCACATGAAACACATTAAAGACAAGACTACATGAAATTTCTTTAAATGTGGGCGGAATGTCGATAATTCAATTATAGAAACTCACATGAACGTTAAACGAAGACGCTTGTTACACGTTCTAAGAACATGAAATACTTTCTTTCCTAGAGAATGAGCTTATAAGAGAATTTAACTCTAAAGGACATTTTGAACAGCTTTTTAAAGACATGTTTTAATTGCCTTTGCAACCAACAAATAATTTACATCTCCTGAATGTTTCTGAAATAATATTTTTTACAAGGAATGTAGTTTTTCGAAATAATTTTTGAGCGCTTATTGAATCTCAACCATTTGAAATTTGGTAGAAGTTCATTAGACAAAATATGCTTAAAATATACTAAAGAGAGAACTATTTGCGAAGCTTCGTTGTTTTCTTTTTTAACATTTCTATATACAGGGGATAATAATAATGATAATAATAATATCAATATAAAAAATTATATATCATTATATTATAATAACTACCAATATCACTACATTAGAGATCACCCATGCTCGGAGTTTCAAAAGCGGGTTCGTCTTGATTATGATATAATGCTCCACGCTGTGAAAACTCTCTAGTAATATATTTACGTTAAATGCAGTTATTTCATATTTAGTTAGTGAATTCGTAATGATCTAATTGAAAGAAGTTCCACATTGAAGTAGATGGTCGAGTCCATTCACGACTTTGCTTTCTAGAGCCTTTTCACGCCATTTCTGAACTCAACATATCGAATAAGCAGGTACCATAGCAGTCAAAAAGTTAAATTTCTGCAAAATGTTACAAAATGTTCAACTGCTGATAAGCATTTGATTCATTTTTTATTTATTATGTTTGCCATCGTGCAGCAACTTTTCTTAAACAGAGGCCACTCGGGATCGACAAATGCAATTCCTACCTACGCCTTTGTGAAGACCGCGCGCGATGAATTTAATTCCTATTCCTTCAAGCTGTGCAATCTACGGTGGCCAACGGCGCCATTTATCTAAAGTCAGTAAAGAACTGTATCTACAAAAAGACATAAAATGTGCACCAACATGCGCCATTATTCTTCTTCCCGGTGCCTCACATACATTTTTTACTGTTTTTGATAACAAATAAATTAATTAAAACACAGCGCGTGCAGGTTGTAGTTGCAAATTACTTAAACGATAACATAATACGATAACATAACATGATTTCATTGCAAGCTCTTTTAGCGAACGTATCTACCCCTCCCCGGACTGATTTTGTGACTGAAGACGTTTCACGTTAGAGGAAATTCGAAGAGGCGAGTGCGAACAACTAAACCAAATAAATAACTACAATCTCACTGCTAAGTTCCATTGTCTGAGAATAAAGTCCTTATGTGATTGGCATTGATTTCACTACGTCATCACATTTTTAGGGATGACCAGTTACCGTTCCCAGAGTTCGGACAGCAGAGAAGTGCACAGTTGAGAGGCCGGGAGGTCCTCGGGTTCGAGTCCCGACAGTGGCAGGATTTTCGACACTAGCTAGGCAGCTAGGTCGCTGTATGGGGGAGAACTCTACAGGCCGGCTGCTCTGATCGGCAGTTTTCAGTGTTTTTTTCCGATCATTACTAGGCGAATGCCAGCAATAACATAAGAAACGGGCCACGCGTCGCGCGTGATTTTCCTTTCTCTTCCCTGTCCTATCCTCAACCCACTTACATGCATCACACTACCACATGTCGGGAGACCAGTCGGAGTCTTACGGCTTGTCCCACTTGTGGCGGTGCCTCGCTGGTGGGGGATACTTTGCCGGGAAACCTTTCAATCCGACGTGTAGGTCGGCGCCGGATCTCACCATCCGGGGGTGGAGACGATCACCTCCCTCGATAAAAACGTTGACGCGCCCAAAAATGCACATCAATGAATCAATCAATGTCGGCTCCATCGGCCTGTCGGCCGAGATCACTAAACAAGAGTGCCGTGGTGATCTCGGACCGTGGGGTAGCGGGTTCGAGTCCCGCCTAGGGCACGGTTGTACGTGTTCGTCCTTTCACCCCTTATCATCACCATCTTATACTATAACGTTAACTCCAATAGTGGTCGCTAATGATCTGGTAGTTGATGCGACCTTAAATAACAACAAAAAAAAATCAATCAATGCACTATTTAGGCGTTGGATTCCATTGTTTAGCGATGGAAGCGACCAAGTAGCGAAGAGCGTTGACCTGTAGCCACAGGCGAGAGGCGGGGCGGGGCGGAGGGTAAGGAAACTCACTTGTCGAGGATGAAGAAGCCGACGTAGGGGCTGTGGGGCGCGGAGCGGTAGATGTCGCCCACGAAGTCCCCGGGGCCGACGCGCAGGCGCAGCAGCGGCCACAGGTTGCCCACGAGCGGCGCCGGCGCGGGGCCCGGCACGCCGCGCCGCCGCCAGTACCCTGCGCACCACGCTCACAACTGCAACACAGTTCTGCCGTAGCAATGCACACATAATTATAAGACCCACTTTTTTTAAAATTCTGTTACATCGCCACCTTTTGGCGTCGAACGTTCAGAGTAATCCTCCCTTAATCGTGGTCAGCCATATCCTTTTATCTCTTCGGCCAGGTCTCGGCGCCCCGGAGGCCCCCGACGGTCGCCCAATCAGGATCCCGCGATGTCCCGAATTTGCTTAACCTCCATAACTTCACTGAGCGTAGTTACGGGCATCGGTTAGCGATCTCGGCTATTGCAGGCAATTACTTACGCCTGTTCCATTACTCACGCCGCCAATTCAAATAGTCGCAAACAACAAATAATCCAAAATCAGTTCTTGGTATCCATACCTAACATACAATGGTTCATTTCGAATAATCAGCTTCATATAGAATTTAATATTATATCATTCGATCACCACATAACACACCTTGCCACAGACTTCTATCATAACAAACATCAAAACCCAGCACTCACCGAATTCAGACTCTCAAAAAGTCCCATCCGTAGAACCAGAATCCAAAATAAATATCCTTGCGATATTCCAAATGAAATTCGCAAACATTGAACCTGACTAGAGAACTTATAGTATAGTATGTCAGTTTCAGAATAAACAAACGAGTAAGTGTTAGTAATTGCATATGCGCTGCGCCTGCAGGGGGGCCTTATTACAAAGAATGGTATCCCCCCCCCACTACATCAAGAGAATTCATTTCTACAGGGCCCAGAAAATTTACAGCCAGTGCCACATCCAAGGGGGAGGTGCTTATGGGTTTCAGCCCCCCCCCCCTCAGAAGCCGCGTGGCTGTTAACTTTCTTGTGTACAAGTAGACTGGGAGTTAGGCCTGCATTTCACTTATAATTTTTTAAATAAAATTATTGTATTTTTATAAAATTTTATAACATATTTTTATTTAAGAGACATTCTAGTTGAACAGAATTTTTATTCTTAACTGGGCCTTAATCCTTAATTTATCAGAACTGTCAGAAGGCCAGTCCTTAAAGAATAATTTTCTAGTTTGTAAAAATATGGCAGAGGTACTTGTGATTTCCCACAAAGGCGAAATCAACGAAGTAGCTGGGACAAGGATGAGAATTATAGCGATCGAATATGATCGAATGTTTCCAGGACGATCCTGGAATAACAACGAAGCAACTTCAGCAAAGGACTATGGGCGACGCTCAATACTTTTCCTGTCCCAGCTCCATCCTTAGAGCCGATCGGCGTATCGGCTCTCCATTCTTCTTGTAATCATTACTAACACCTCGGCAATACTGCGAGTGCAGGTCTAGTTAATTCGCAATTAAGAACGAATTCAATACAAAGTTATTGATCAATTTCTTACCAGACCTCCGCGTACAATAATCTCCAGTTCACACCATTATAAATCATGGTATCATTTCACAAAATCGGAGGGAAAATAACAATTATTCAAACACTGTGAACGCATCGCAGAGGGAAAGGATAAAGTGTTGATATTCGCTGAACCTGCGATTTTCCCAATCGCTACTACGGTGTTGAAGGTAACACTGCAGGGAAGAGAGCTGATAATGGAATCTCTGAATTCGTTGCCCAGCCGGAACAGTCGCGACCTCCCACGGTAGGCATTTGTTTTCTGCGCATCGCGTCGCAGCGACGCCGCACGGAGTGATTACACGAGGCCAGTGATTGTCAGCGCTGCGCAGCGCAACGTTTTACCTTCCCCGGCTCTGATGGCGTCTGATTGCACTCTCTCCCATTCCCACATGACCGTGGCCTTCCACAAGACTTTGATATGCAGTAGTATCTGCTGCAACTCACGCCATGTTACAAAAACATCCAGATATGTTCATTACAACGTAACAAAAAAATAACAAATAAAAGAAATTAAATAGAAGTGAAGACATAAAAAAGTAGTTTTAATGAAAGGACAAATGATGCCATGAAGTAACGATCGCTGTGGATGAGAGTGTCTTTGTTTTTGTTTCTCTGGTTTACGTCACCTCAACTTGTTATTCTGCCATCTAGGTTGGGCAAAATACCAAGGATTTTTCCGGCACAACTTGGGTGGGCTGAATGTGTCTGAATAAGTCCCTGTGTCTGCAGTTTATACCAAAACCTAAGCTGTTGTCAGTTGTAACAATAAATCTCGCAAGTGGCAAGCCGAAAACAATTGTGAATATGAAGCAATTGAAATTAATTCAGAATAAAGCGTGCGGGAATTCGAGATGCTTGGCTGCTGGTGCACTTTTACTGTACTCTTGGCCTCATGCACGGCATTATACCTCATGCACTGCCCGCAAGGCACGCCATTATGCATTGCTATTTTTATCATGACAACATTCAATACATGTCTTCATTTACGTAAATTGTTTTTATATTATTTTTACATGAAATTGCGAATTTGCAGACCTACTTGTACACCGATTTTAGAAAAACAAAAACTTCCTTCATGAGGAAAGAAATGATAATAAAACTATAATAAAGGTTTGAATGAACACTAGTGTCAAGAATAGGGATTAAAATTAAGAATGCATGAAAATGTTGATTAATCGTTTGAAAATAAATGGATGAAGATCAAGAAGACGAAAAATCTTCCGATCACAGGATGGGGCTACTCAAACTGCTCCCAAGGGGTTGCTCCAGCATTAAACACCATTAAAAGTTCGTCTAACGTGTGTCGACCTTTCCAAACGCTCACTATTACATACTTTGGGGGTATACGCGTCTCAAATATTATTGAGATGTTTAATGAAATGAAGTGTAGAACCCCAGAACTAAAGTGAAGAGCAGAGCTGTTACGCACCGAACTTGATCAGGAGCCCGCCCTGCCCTGCCCCGCCCGCCCCGCCCCACTCCGCCCCGCCCCGCCCCGCTCCGCCCCGCCCCGCCCACCGCTCCGCCCCGCTCCGCCCCGCTCCGCCCCGCTCCACCCGGCTCCGCCCCGCCCCGCTCTGCCCCGCCCCGCCCCGCTCTGCCCCGCCCCGCCCCGCCCCGCTCTGCCCCGCCCCGCCCCGCTCCGCCCCGCCCACTCCGCCCCTCCCCTCCCCTCCCGCCCCGCCCGCCCCTCCCGCCCCGCCCCTCGCCTCCCCTCGCCGCCCCTCGCCGCCCCTCGCCGCCCCTCGCCGCCCCTCGCCGCCCCTCGCCGCCCCTCGCCGCCCCTCGCCGCCCCTCGCCGCCCCTCGCCGCCCCTCGCCACCCCACCCCTCTTATTGCTGGGCCCTGGTAACGAAAAAGTGGATAAATCTTGTTTCAGATCGGTGTCAAGTTGTAGTAACGAACACGTGTAAAAGTGATGCGGAATGACCGCGTTCGGCGGCCTCCTCGCAATCACGCCTCGCGGTAAAATAATGTACATCTCCAATCTTCTTTGCACCGCTTTTTGGACAATTTTCGGAACTAACTAGCCAGCTAGTCGAATTCAGCCACTTCTGGAGGAGAATTCTAATGGCCGGTTGCTCTAATTGGTAGCTTTCCGTGATTTCTTCAATCAGTACCAGGCGAATGCTGGAGCAGTACCCTAACAAATGGCCCAAGGATCTTCTGCAATCTTTCATTCATCCTCGTTGTCCTACCCCTTTTCCTTTACTTACACACACTTACACTTACACCGTACCCAAAAGTTGGGAGACCAGTCAGGAAGCCTAGACCTTCTCCCGGCTGGGGTAGTGCCTACTGGTGGGCGATACCTGGCGAGGGAAAACGCCGGTGGCTGACGTGAAGGTCGGCGCCGGATCGCGCCATCCGGCGGGAGAGATCACCGCCACAACAAGCGATAAAAACGTGCACTACACTTACGGCAAAATAACCTTAGCAGTTGACGTGCCCGGAACGCGAATCTCTATTAATGAATGAATGAATGGAAAGAGCTTTTTGGAGTGACTGGCAGTGGTTACCTGCGCGGCGCAGCGACCAGGCGGCGGCGGCCGCCGTCCAGCAGTAGAAGCAGCGGCAGCAGGCGGCGCAGCAGGTACAGCACGACTGGCCGTCAGCAGCAGCACGCGCAGCGCCAGCACGCGCGCGCCGCGCAGCCCGTCGTGGCGCCTCGCCCCCGCGCCCGCCCCGCGCCCGCGCCCGGCGCCGGGAGAGGCGCCGGCGGCAGCGGCTTGCTCGAGGGCGGCGGCTGCGCCGAGCCAGCCCGCGCCAGCGATTCTGCAACAATGGAGGGACACGCGCCGCTTCAGACACAAGAAACGCTTTTATCGTAGACGTGGCCCCTTAAACATGTGATCTCATATTAATACATAAAACTAGGTACAAAGATCGTTGAGACGTCAATCATATTTTATATGAAAATCCTTCTCAGACCCTCAGCTATATCTCTAGTCTTTCTAGTGGTCTTGGAGCTTCACAATCGGTTTCAAATATTAGGCGCTCAACTCTTACATAAAACGTATGTCCAAGCATAAGTATGTTACGCCTGGAGCAGTTTGAACATGGTAATAAGTTACAATATAAAAAATCTGTGAGGGTAACTAACATACACCTAGCTACCTAGAAGTGGGGGATGGAAACAGGTGAATGTAAAATAAAAGTGAGTATGCTGTACGTACTACATCTGAGAGCAGGGCGGGTCGGGAGAGGATGACGGGGCGGGCGAGGCGAGGCGAAGTGGTCGGGGCGGGTGGATTGGGGATTCGACTCTACAGAATGACAAGGAAGTCGGAACAAGAGACATGGACAAGGAACAAGAGACGACTTCGGACTGCTGAGTAGTTTACCAACAAAATGGAATTAGATACATTTCTTTATCTCATTGCACAGAACTGGTTCGTGTAATTTTGACATCCAAAATGAATCCTAGTGAATATTAATTCGACCCGCATACCATAAGGTCGATTTAAGGCTGTGGCAAATTTTCTGAGCCATCTTGTGGTCGAGTACTTCCTGAAGGAGAAAGCTTGAGGCTATTTATATTTTTATATTTATTTGGTAAAAACAATAAAAACTGTATATGATGTATGAGGGAGGAGATTATCTGCGTACATTTTCTTGAGGTCCAGATTTAAAAAAAAAGCGCGGGATTAGCAACATTATTTGAAAAACTAGGCATTTTCGTCCCCGAGTTATAGAAAGCATAATTGCAACGGTAAACGAACTGCAGATGTGATTTTTATGCATTGCTAAGAAAATAGTAACTCACCCTCAGCTCTACTCCTTCCACTAAAAGCAAAAGGAGTTCTCAAAAAAAAAAAAGTGCGCGTAGTGAAGCTACATTTATGCCCAGAAGTAAAACAAGGGGCGATCTCAGCATTTGCTCTATGGATCAGGGAAACTGGACAAAAACCTGATCGAGATGGGGGTCATTGACCCGGAAGCTGAAGTACATTACTTGTTACATGCGTATTATGACACCTAGTAATACATTGTAAAGTAACGTACATGTATTGTACGTGTATTTCTTGTATTGAGCTGTTCATACTGCCACTGTGGTGAACAATATTTTCCTCGAGTTGGTTCCAGGCGGCTGCCTGGTGTTAAGGCGGCTCCTCACATCCGACGTTGGCCCAGTGGCGAGTTGCTGCTCGCCCTATTCCGAGCAGCAGACGCGCTCGGCGAATGTTTGCTTCCTTTGATGTGTCCAAAAGGCAGACGTGCGGTGGGGATGGCGAGCACCGAAAGTTCGTCGCTCGGGAAATTTATTTATTTATTTATTTACGTCAAGAACAGTTAAAAACTGCGTGTGACGAGCTATGGGGAGAAGTGAATTTTGTGCACGTTTTCATAATTCTGTGGTCTCTATCCTAAATCATATTCTAGTCGAATTTTGAATACAGAAAAGAGAGGTTTTTTTCGAGTTTTGTTGAGAAAATATTCGCTCCTATATAATAAAATATATTTTCAAAGGTAAATTAACTATAAATTCCTGCCCTGAACCCTCATGTTCTTCATGAAAGAATAATACTTTTTGCCGCAATAATATGAAAAACAATAATTTGAATAACTATATTTCCCACTGAAATTCAGAAGACGTGCACAAATAATGAAGTTACATTTATGTCCAGAAGCAAAACAAGGGACCATCTCAGCATTTGCTCAAGGATCAGGGAAACTGGACGAAAAACCTGATGGAGATGGGGGCCATCAACCCAGAAACTGTGGTACAAGCATAGCAGCATAGGTACAGCAAGCAACTCTTTCACACTACGGGAATTCGGCAAGCAGTCGCTCGCTACTCGCCGAACACCGAAAGTGTGGAGCTGCCTTTAAACAATAGACTTCTGGAGCGCACGTGATCCTTCCTTTCTCATCCTGTCCCCGAACCTATCCTTAGAATGGGGCGATGAACTGTACTCACGTTTTTTGTGATCTCGAAAATTTCGACAGTTGGGAGTAGTATGTGGATTTCAGGTCTGGACTGTAGCGATATCGGGAAGGAAATTCTTCATCACATTTGGATGACTGCGTCTACGACTTCTGTGTTGTACTTTCCTCATTAAGCACTTTCTTTTTTTCTTTTTCCGTTTTCTCGTAGATATTTGAAAAATTATGTGCAAACTTTATTACCTCAGAATGGAATTATTTTAGAAACTTAGTTTACATTAAAATCTCAGTTAACAAAGGGGACAATTTCCCTCGTCCAATGTTAACCTAATTAGTCCTTAATATTAAGCCGATAGAGAGTTTACATCATTTCTAATTTTGAGGTTGTGGAGATAATAAGCAGGAACAAATATTTCCTCTCGGTGTGTATGTGGCACACTGTGATATCTGCAGGAAACAAATAAGGGTTAATGTGCAAATAAATTACATAATTACATTATTAATCCTAAGGTCAATCTCTATATAATGACTAATATCGTAGATTTCAAACACTGCTCTCTTCTCCTTCAGCCTTTCAATCACTCTTCATATCTTGTATAGATCGTCTTCGCTTTCTAGTGTTAGTTTCTTCCGTACTTCACGTCATCCGTATACGAGTGAAAATGAAAAAGCTATCAACAAAAATATATTAATTTTTAGAATTACATATGTAGTATAGAGAAAATTGTCATGCTGTAGCGAAAAACGACCTATAAAACCACGTATTGCAGGTCCCCGAAACCGGAAAAGTTAAGGATAATATTTATTCATATAAGTAGTAAGCTTTACTTCCTCTAATAAGTTGTGTAGTCAGAATCCACTTTGTTTGGTGTTTCTCTGAACCATGCTAATGATTAAACTGTAAGACGAATTTTCACCAAAATTGATAGATTAATCTGGCTAAAGTCACAGTCTTTTGGATTTAAAATGGATATTTTAATTTTTGGGACATGTAATCTCAAGGTCATTTTCAAATTTTTCTCAAAAGTGGCTCTATATTTTTCAATTTAATTTTGTTAGGGGAGAGGAAGGTACCCGTATAAAAATAGTGTATATCCTATTTTATGTTGAATTCCCTGAATTTTCGAAAATTGCAAACGTTGAATAGACATTCGGCGCCTTCTTACAACTAAAATATTAAAGATAGACATTTGTCTTCTAAATGAAATCTGTTCTTCAAAATTAGATCTCTAAACGAGGTCTTGGACAATTTTGTTCTAAATATGAGGAGTTTTCCAGTAATTTTGCGTCAAAAAGAAAATTAAAAAAAATATTTTCTCAAAAATGGCTCTAAATTTTTCTTTAACCTTTTGTGCGGTTAGTGCTAAATGCATTGAATAATGCTTTCGACCTAATCGCCATTACCATGTACCCTTTTGATTTTTCAAAAATTATACAAATATATATTTAAATATCTTTCACGTCGTTAATTTTTACATTACTGCATTTGTTTAACAAGTACTTCAAATTATTTTTATGAGGTTTCTCGAAAACTCAATAGTTTTCCATGGAAATGAACTCAAAATTGCGCATTTTCAGTAACTCTTGAACATATTCTCAAGAACAACTCCAAATTTTTCAATGAAAATTTGCATGCAGGAGTATTTTTACTCGTCTATAATAATCTTAAAGCCTTATTTCAATTATACTAGTAGGGAACCGAAAAATTGAGAAAATATGAGAAAATGAATTTTAGGTGCTGATGGCTCCTGGAGCTAAGGTAGACGTATATGGAGTGGCTAACCTAGGCTACAGAAATTAGTAAACCAACTAGTGTGAGAAAGTCTATGCCGTTCTGTTTCACCGGTACTTTTTACAATTAAAATGCAGATAATTAATTGATTAAAGACTGGTAATTTATAGAATCGTTTTTATATTTTATAAAATAACGTACATAAAATGAAATACGAGGCTTAAATCATTCATTTTAATTGTGTATTTTAAATTTTTTATCATTTTGATTTTCTGGCTGTTTCAGTTTAATTTTTGTCATTTTTTTGTTATTTTGATTTTTTCCATTTCTTCTGTTTCTCTTCGTGTTGCTCGTTTTTTAGTGTCTGTAAAATACAGACTTTATAGATATTTTAGGCGTCTTGCTTTCCGACATAATGCTTAATTTTTCTTGGTTTAGTTTCGGCGACTCGGAGGCATTAAAAAATGCTTGTTTTCAAAGCATTGGGGAAGAACTAATATTTTGCGTTTCTGTTCAAACAACGCTGCTTCGACATGATGCGAAAAAATTGTTTTGGCAAAAGGGGTGATACAAAGAAGTATTTGCATTTTTGTAATGTATTGTCAGGTAAATAAATATGATATATTGTGTAAATTTATAAACCAAAATACACTCTAAGACATCTGTTATTACGCTCTTCCCTCAAAACTAAATCAATAATTTATATGAACAATGTTTTTGAAGGTGTAATTTTTAATACTCCGCCTTTCAAGATATGGTAGCATTGCATTTTTATGCGACACGAGACACAACTCGGTCGGATGAAACTGAGTGTCAGCCCCCATCGAGATACTTAAACACGTGATGTGCACACCCGAACAGGTAAAACACTTTCAAATTACAGGATCTTTATAAGATATCATCCGTACAATAATGCACTTAACTATTCTCTACACTGTTCTGAGAGTGGACTTTATTTCTGGTAACATTCAAAACATTCTTTAAATTAATAAAAAATGCGTGAACTAAATAAACACGGAATACACAAGCACAGACGTATACAATGGGACAATCACTCTGTTTCCCTTCAAGCACTTGAAGCTTTCGCAACTGGGGCCAACTTACCTCGCACGTTCCCCATTGCGCGTGTCCTCTTACACAGTGCATTCGAGAACCAATAAACCTCTCCAAAGGGAGGCAGTTATTAAAGTCTGCTCCAGTGCCCAGAACTTACGTACGTAATGGCTGGAGATTACTAATTCTTCTCCGCCACTGAAAACAAGAATGTCGAGTTGCCTAATCCTTACGGTAAGAAGAATCGAAACCTGCATTTGTTTCCGGGAGATGACACGAGACTGTGTTTACACCACGGGCGAGCGGCCCAGGGAGAGTCCGGCAGTTAACGAGGGCGGAGGGCGACTGGCGGCGGCTCCTTTGAAGAGGGGTGTTGAGCGGGGGGCGAGGAGCGGGGGTGGCGAGGGGCGGGGCAGGGGGGCGGGGCTGAGCGGAGCGAGGGGCGGGGGGGACGGTGAACTCACGGTGACGCGGAAGGCCCCATTGCGTGGTGTTCATTGAGAGATGCTGGAAATCACGTGAAACTTGCTATGAGGTTCTGTCGTCTCGAGTATATTAGAACAATGAGGAAAGTCTGTGTACAATTCGAATGCTGTAAGAGTTTTTCTTGAATCTGAAGAAAGAAATAAGAAATTTGAGTTATTGAATATTTTGGCATGAGATTCAACTTTTTGAACATAATTTTATACTGCCGTTTAGGAGAAAAAACTCCAGCTATATTGTGAAATTTTAGTTTCATGTTCCAATTAAGAAATGTGTATTAAGAAACGAAAGATTTGTGAGCTGCAGTTATTCTACTTATTTAATACGAGAATTTGTTTTGATACACAAAATTACAGGCAGATAAAATTTCACAGTATTTTCGAATAGAGTCATATGTGTTTTTTTTCAACCTCATCTAAAGACGTTGATTTTAATTCTATTATGAAATGATCAAATGATGCTATATATTTCTTGAATTCTTCACACATATAGGAATTGTTCGTATCGCTCGTTTTCCTGTTCCATATCGTTACAATTGCTCGGTTTATCTTAAAACGTATATGACCCTTAAAGATTACAATAGCATAAAATGTAGTACACTTTACAAAATAACTTTTAATTTATATTCTTTGCAAAATGGATTTTCTAAGTGCAATTTTTTTTCGATTCCTGCGAGCATTGGAACAAATACATACAGCAAATAATACATACATGAAGGTACAACTTGAACTGAATTTGAACTGAATGTTGAAGGTATAACTTGAATGCATTACCTTTCGAACCCAGGTATGCCCTTCGCTTTAGCGACTTCGGTTACCCAGTGAGCCTGAGATTTATTTATTTCTCGAATGCGCGGGCGTAATCAAGGGTAATGTGGATGGCATTGGATTTCATATATCACTCCATTCTCAACTACAGCTCAAAATTCTTGGCTGTCGAAGATCGAGTATATCAGTCACTTGATACACTTGATACTCACCCGAGAATGGCCTACGCAAAGTGTTATTGCTTTTAATTTCGAAAATAATTTTAATTTAGAGAAAAACAGGAACAGATGTTTCGGGCTGGATAAATTTTAAGCCATTTGCGTTTCGCTGACGAATCACAGGCGATACTTAGCTAGATTCATGTTCATATTACCTCCATTGTCGCTATTGGAATTTCGCACTTTAAGTCCGAAATAAATACCGGCAAAGATATTATTAAAGAGATTGACGAATGTCTCGTGAAACTGTTATTCTGTTGTAACAATACCGGCTCAGGTGGCTCAGAGCATCAGTTGATGTACTGCAGTGCTCTGACCGGGAGGCCCTGGGGTTAGAGTCTCGACACTGGCAGGACTTTCAACACTATCTACATAGCTAATCAAATTCAGCTGTTACCTGGAGGAGAATTCTAGCTGTCGGCTGCTATGATCGGTAGTTTCGGCGGTTTCTCCGATCGACACCAGGCGAATGCCGGAGCAGTACCCTAACAATGAGGCCGTGGACCGCATGCGATCTTTCCTTCCTCGTCCTTGTCCTATCTTACCCCTCACTTTCTCTCACTTCCACTTACATGCACGGGTCTACCACACATGCCGGGAAGCCAGTCAGGAGCTTAGAGCTTGTCCCGGCTGGGGCAGGACCTCGTTAGTGGGAGATGCCTGGTTGGAGTAAATCTTCGCAAGCCGACGAGTTGGTTGGCGCCGTATTTCGCCATACAGCGGTGGGGAGGATCAACGCTACCTCCCGCGATAAAAACATGCGCTACACTTATTGGACTAATGTCCTTAACAATGGACGCGCCTGGAATCATCAATCATATATGGTAACAATAATTATAAAAGGATAGTATCAATAGAATTGTGCGCCAATAAAACTTCAGATCATCGTCGTTTCGTAGAGAAATGTCCTTGAAGGATCCCACACACGAACAAGCCGCGGTCATAAGTCGGGTCTGTGCCGGTTTTAAATCTGTCGCCGCTACGTTGTTCTCATTTCTACAAAGAGTAAAGCAGAGGCCACAAAATCACAATGGGCGATGCGCGGCGCGGAGGCTGTCAGTCGACGATTGCCTCAACGAAGCAGATGTTTCTTCATGCTCGCCTGACGCCTTGCGGGGTCTCTTCGAACTACTGTCTTCTTTGGTGGGTTTGTGCTCAAATTTAGAGATCCTCTCCCCCGTACGGTGACGGGGGATCAGCACTCCGGGGTTTATCTGTATGACCAATCGCGAGTTTTGTGTTTGTTTCTACTCGCATTGTATAATGTTGTCATTTGATGGCTGCAACCTGTTGCATAATGATAGTCATTTCGATACAGTTTTTCATTATGATACAGGTTCTTGCCCAATCACAGAGAAGTTACAAACCAAGTATTGACAATCGTTTTAGCAAATGTTTCGTTTTTATTGCATACATTACAATTTTTTTGATATTATATAATGCTCAATAGTTCTAATTCTTTTATTATTAGTATTTTTTGGTATAATTATTTAAAATAAAGTTTATCGTAATTTTCACTTTATTTGACTAGCGCAGTACTCCCTAGCAGGCGGACAGGAAACCACAGCCACCTGCGGCAGCATGCGAGGGTAGATTTAGGTAGCTGTCTGCTAGGTGGCCTTGACTCAATCAACTGCCCCGAAACTATTCATTGTAAAAGTTTAACTTATAAAAGTCATAGAATCATCGTTTCATAACGTACTATTGTCGAACTTTGTGTCCCGTTCCGCGTCGACTGGCCCACTGCGTTTCCGAGCGCCTAGGCGCATTCCGATGCATCAGTGTGAGAGGACACGTGAGCGGCGAGCTGTCTTTTGTCTTGGGAGGTGTACAGGATGCACTGGAATGTGCAATCAGTGATGGCAGGCCTTTATATTGCGAAAAATGCCCTTATCTTAAGGTGGCTGTACACGAGCAAGCGCTGCTGCGCGGAGCGGGTAGGGCAGGAAAGCATGCTTGCTCGTTTACAGCCAAATAAAGATCAGGCGTCATCGTTGCCTTGTGATTTCAGAATGACGGCCGAAACGTTGGCAACGTGTGGCTAGGATGCGACAGGTCTCGGTCAGCGTCCGTGGATGCCTACGCTTTCATCGGATAATCCTGTTAAAATACTACTTCAATGTAAAGCTTCCCACAATATTACCTACTTTTGTTTAGAAAACACTTTGCAATAACCACACATTTTAAGACACACTACAGACCAAAGAATGGCTTTCATTATGTTTCGGCTCTAAAAGACCTGCAGGATAATACAACATATGCTTTGAACCCACTTTTTTGACAACTACATGAGTTGCAAAAATTTAGTTTTATCTTCTCACCTGGCCTGACGTTCCTCCATGGAACGTCACAACAGTCTGTGGATATTTTAAGATTAGAATTTGATGAGATATAGAGAATATTTGGTAACTGTGGCACCGCCTATTTTTTTTACGTTAAATGTAATGGAGGTACGATGTGTTTATCAGCAAAATATCTCAACCATTTTAGTGTCCCTTGCAATGTAGTTTCGTATTGAAAGATATTTTTCTTGTACGGATTCATCGATGCTCGTGTAGCATAAAGTTATTACTGAGACATTTTAGAAAAAGTTTATTTTGCAGAGAAAATAAATTACTATTTCATATTTAAAAATACACAAAAAATAGGGTGCATCTCAATTGCTTTTTGTGTAATGGGCTAATATCTTGACCTTTTGTCAATACATTAGACTTGGCTGGAAGCAATCACTTCCATGATATCTGTTTGGAAAAATGACACAAGAAACACGCATTTGGGATATTTCCGTGAGAATTAGTGTTGGAAAGAAAGAAAGTGAGAAAATGACGAAACAGAACAGAAGAGCATGCTAAGAGTATACTGACCGAACAGACAAAAGGAAAAGGAAAAGAATGACAAAATCGCAATAAAATAACTAAAGGTTGACTACGGGATACAGAATAGAGAACAATTTCGAGTAGATACTCATAATAGGAAAATAAGTATAAAGGTTAAAAATTGCAACAAAAGCATGCTTGAGACATGGTGCATGTCTTGAGACATGGTGAGACATGGTGAATCACAGAAAAAATTCTCATCATTTTCACATTTTACTGATGTAGGTTTTTGGTTGACTAATTTTTCATTAGCTCTTTTTGTTGTTTTTGCTTTCGTTTAAAGATATCAGCAAGTATAAAAGATTAATTTAAACGGCTTTAGTTTTTTTAAAACATCAAGACATAACATGTGAGAAGTGAACTCTCCTCGGTTGAAGACCTCTCCGTACAAAGCGCCATCTTTAGTCAACAGCATTACGTGCGGTGCGTGAAAATTGTGCACTTGGCAATGGGGAGGTCCCTTGTGTCGTCGACCATGAGCAGATGGCAGCACAAAGAGGGACAAGATATGGGCTTTTGACGCCTTCTTCATTCAGCCTTCATTTAGCGCATGAATGCCTCGCCTCTTACCTTCGTAGGATTCGTGGCATCACGAGATGTCAAAACACGCACTAGCAAAAATTTCATATGCAACAAATAAATGCAGCTATTATTTTCCGTTAAGCTTTTCACTCTTTTCTTTCATTTGTTGAATTAACCTAAAGAATGATAAAAATACCCGTTGCAGGACTCAAATCGTAATGCTTTCCATCCAGAGCCAAGTAGTTCACGTTTACGACCATTGAACTACTTCGCGAAGGTGTTTTACTCATCGTTACCAAGAGAAAACGATATGGTATACTATTTCAGTCACAATCGCTTACCTATTATAACATTAATTTTCTTTTGCAAACTTAAATTTGCTTACAAATAGATAAGGGTGTACCAGAGGTGACGTCGAAAAGGTTGACACTGGCAGTCTGATATTGCACGGGCCATCGCGTAATTTAGCCATACCACGATATCGTTGTTCTAGGAGGAAGTCAATGGATGTCACTCCACCTCAGAGGACTATTTCTTGACATCATTTGGAACAGCAATGTTGAACGAATTGTTTAGTAAATGACACTTTGAAACTATTAATTAAAGAAAGAAATGTTACAAGAACCCTTTAAATAACATCGTCTATTAATTAAAAGTATGCAAACATCTGCATGAATTCGCTGACCAGAGTAGTTCAAGAAAATGTTCTTACTACGAGTATTTGGTATTTTTGGCTACTAATTGGACGACAGTCTTATTTCAGTGATTAGCTGTTTAATTTTACTGTAAAGCTCACCAAGAAGATAAAAATAGATACCCGGAGGGGTCACGTGGGAGAATTTGGACTCCAGAATTTATTTCATATATAGTTTTGTTTGAGAATATTGTAACCCTTTATTCATTTCATGATTGTTTTTTAACTCTGAGAAATTATTTTCATCTCGCGGGTTTCTCTGAATTGTAAGGCTGCGTAATGCCTCTGAAGGTTGAATTTTTTAGCATACATAACATTAGTATTTTCTTTCAAACACTAAACATTTCGCCATTGTTACGGTATCTGCAAAAAGAAACATTTCTTCCCAAGTCGAAAGAAAATTAACGGGCGAAGATGGGCTCTCGTGTTGCCCGAAACACCGGCAAAGGCCCACTGCCACTGATTTTCGTCACCAGCGACAGCCGTCTGCCCTTCCCTCCCACCCCGCTTTGCTCGCACTGCTTCTCCGAGTTCATGGTCGCGGAAGGGAACGCTGCTCTGACGTCATTTCTCGTGCAGTTGGCAAACGCTGTCTTAGAAGAATGTCGCAGGATAGATGTCCGTTAAAAACTTGGAGGCGACAGGCGAGGTAGAACAAGATGTACATGATATGGTGTACGACAGAAAATGAGAGATCGTCACATGAAAGAAGTTGATTGGCAAGGTAGAAGGAGATGGATCAGTAGGACAATAGTTGAAGGTAAATAGTTAATTGCATGTAATTGGTATAAATATGTTTACATCACTAAGAGTTTTCGTATAGAAAGAAATTTGAGCATTCAGATCAATTAAATTTCGTGATTTTTTTTCTTGAAATTAAAGATAGCGGATTCTGTGTGTTACATTTTGCTCTAATTAATCCGTCTTATATTATAACATCAAATTTCAGTCATGTCTTAAGATGTCATTAGAATGAGCGCCGTCTGCCGTCTTTTGTTCAATACGCCATTTTCAATACTACATTCCTTGCGGTTTGTTGTGTTGGTCGTTTTGTTTTACGAGTTACAATAGATCATTCGAAAACATTCAACGTTCCATAGCAAGTTTTTTTAAGTTCAAAGATTAAAGTGAGTTTTAAACGCTAAGATTACTGTATGTAAACGGAATGTCCAGCAATCGTCTGACATGTGTCTTTACACAAAATGTTCAGTGATTATAATTATACTATGTGATGCATTACGTATGAAATTACAGTGGATAGCCGGCAGTGGCGTGGCGTGTATTTCTTATCAAAGGAAGCTATCGTGTGCAGCAATGGGCTCGCCTCTGTGTGATGATTAGACAACGGGCATCAAGGCACTAATACCGTACGCTTTAGGCCCCTAAAAGATTCGAAAAAATAATAAAAAATTAACATAAGTATCAATGAACTCTCGAAGTGGGCAAAAGGCATATCAACTAAAATTCTTTGCACTTACACATAAAAATTGAAGAACATTTAAACAATAAATTTAGCATGAGGGATACTTAATGAATTTGTAACATTATTGGGCAAATTATAGGTAGAAACTAGTGGTGGTACAGAATGGTTCAGATTTTCCCGTATTAGTTTTCCATTCCTTTTGGTCAGCTAGCTATTCGAACTTGCCATATACTTTAGCCAGCTGTTCTCGCCACCCAACGTACATTTTTTTGGACATTTTCTTAATTTTTTTTGTTTCCTAATTGTAGAACGGAAATATAATTTTAAGAATATTAAAGAACTGTAAAACCCCTTTCTAAATGGCAATTTCCTTTGGAAAATTTGGAGGCATTTTTAAGAAAATGGCGTTTAAGCACTACTGTAAATGCGAAATTTGAAGCTCTTTTTCACAGAGATTTCAAAACCTTCATTAGAAGTCATTTGAAGCACATTTACTCACAAATAAAATAGTTATTACAAATTACTAGAAGTGTATATATATACATATATATATATATATATATATATATATATATATATATATATATATATATATATGAGAGAGAGAGAATGTGAGAGATCTTTCAAAAAATAATTACATTTGTGTAATTTTTTTAAAAAAAACAAAAAAATACTCCAAAATTACTTTAAATCATATTAAAGAGTGCAATTAGCAATATCCGCTTGAAAAGATTGAAGAAAAATTTCGAGCCATTTCTGAGAAAATGACGTTCCTGAAAATGCGGAATTTTGAGCTAGTTTTCACAGAATACGGTTGAGTTTTCGAGGAACTTTATACATTATTTAAAGCAAAATGGTGTAAAGCAATTGGTGTAAAAACAAAGTAAAACCTATTTTCGAAGACATACGTGGATTGAAAACCAGAATTTTTAATTGTTCTATTAATTTAAACAAAACGTAAATAAGATAAAATTTTTCTCCATCAGGTAACCCTTCGACGAAGAATTAAAAAAAAATTGTGTATCTATTATTCTCACAGTTTTATTGTTGATTCGGCAGATTAAGATTGCTCCATACGTTGTGAAACACGGACATTTCTCTATCCGTTGTCGGTAAAAAGCCGTCTCCATGGGTTCCTATTTTGTAAAGTTTACACTATTGAAGGTCAATATTGAGGAGTAATTGAGTAAATGTAATTCAATTACTCGTAAGATTACTTTGTTAGTAATTTTATCATGTAATCGTTACTTTCAGCAGAATGTACTTTTTACTTGTAATTTACCCAATATGAAATATTAATCATTACATTGTAGTAATCGTTACATTGCATGCAATCAGGCATTTTTTTTATAAATATGCCAATTTAGTTATTTTCGCTTGCGAACTACCTCATTCGTTGCGAACTAAATTAGTTGTTAAATTAATTTAGTTCACGAACAAGACCGAACGAGATCAGGGGATCTAGCCATTTTGGGGGGAAAATAGATTTTTGTTAAATAATAAACATTTTTGTTATTATGTTGCATATTATTTTTGAAGTGTATTTATGATACTATACAATATTACTTTTTTAAATAATTCCATAATTATAACATAAATATTTTAATCAATTTTGATAAATAAAGGGAGATAACAAATAAAAACTCTAGGTCTTTTGAGATCCGCCAATGAACGAGAGTAATTGGTATCCATGGTAAAGGAAAATTTTCGTGGTTCCATCCTAGCGCGCCGAGCGAAGATTAGTTCGTTTGAACTAGTTCGTTAAAGAACGACACATCTCTACCTGTTCTAGTACTTGTAATTTTACTAGTTACATGCTGAAAATGTAATTTGTAATTGTAATGGAGTAAACATTTGATAAGTAACTGAAATCGAGCCCAGTTATTTTTTTACGTGCTTTTCCCATCACTGGAGATACTTCACAAGGTGAGCACAAAATAGCTCAGGGCAAAACAAAGAAGCATTGCCAGCCCGGCACAGATAGAGCCGACCTAATTTACGTGTATTTTGTTGTAAAAAGAAAACCTTAGTGAAATTTACGATAGTAACCTAACGTTTATTTCTTTTCTTTGATTTAAAAGAGCCTTAGTTATCTTTCCTTCCCAGAAGAACGTTTGGTTCGTAATAAATTATGTCAGAAGTTACGATTATAGAGTTGCCTAAAAAATCCGCCAGAGTTTTGGCTATCGGGAATCTCATCTCAGCGCTCACCCAAGACCCACTACTTGTCATTTGTGGGAAACGAATGCAAAGCTGCTGTAATTTATAGACGCCAAAGATACACAATGTAACATGCAAACCCAATAATGACTTTTTTAGTAAGAGATTCGTTACCGGTAGACTACTATCGTGATTAGTAAATTGAAAAATGTTTAAATGTTTATATTCCATCAGAATTTGAATAAAAAGTAAATTAATTTTAGGAAAAAAGGGACTTAAAAATATCAATACAAAATTTAAAAATCTAAAGGGGGCTTAAAGCTTCAAATAGACTAAATAAAACTCGCAAAAAATATTTTTTTAGGCATTTACCTAAATATCCGGTGTATAGTGATGATCCATGGGTCCGTAGTTATTTAAGATGCTTACTTTTGTTGACAACAATGATGAGATTGAGTGTTATGAAGTTTTAAACTGGGGGCGCTTTAAAGTGGCAAAAAAGAGATGAAATCGCATTGGGAAGCCCTCTCTCGAGAGCCATTTTTTTTGTTTTGTTTTAGAGACGTTTCTTTTCAATATAACTAAACGTGTCGCTGGCTTCTCTCACTCATATGAGTAAGTAAATTTCACCCCTCAAGCCTGCCAGTCTTGTCATCCGTGTTGGACGTGAGTTTCCAACTTGTATACAGATATGCATATCCACTTTGCCTTCACTCTGCATTGGTGTTAAATATCAAAATATCACTTCCATAATTTTTCTGATAATACACTTTATATACTGTTAATCATTTAAGTGGTGAACGCACAATTAAAAAAAATACACCGCATAAGGGAATAATGTAGATTCACACTACTTCGCGCGTTCGCCTATAATTCAAATTGTAAGTCTCGAGGGGGATTGAGAGTTTTCGGGAAGACCTTCCGCGGTCAACCGTGACCCAAACTGATGGATTTGGTCATTTAGATCTGCGGTACACATTACATTGTTACATTTTAACAGTAAGCCTCCAGAGAATACTGACCTTCAGATTTTGATTCGGGTTAAAAGTCAGACCAACCTGAGATGAAAGTGGAATGAAAATAAAATATATTTATTATTTATAATAAAATATAAATAGTTTGCTTTCATACTGATAGGGAAGCGGCTTTTCCAACACATCAATGGACGCTATGCTTCTGAACCATAATTTTCTGCCAGTGTTTACAACATAAACGTACAGATCTTGGTAATTATTAAAACCTTCAATTACATGTTCAGAAAACATATTTAAATAACTCTGTATTTACAGATGTTGTTACAGAATTTGCATGTATTTGAGGCATGATTTGCTCTGTATTTGAGGTTTTTGATTTTTCGCAACGTTCGGTTTGTAGTACTTTTCTGTTATAACTTTTCTATTGATTATTCTTTTGTGTTATGTATTCGCACTGGATCTGCTAGTAATATTAAATGAAGACCACTCTAACACACCCTTGATGTAGGCTACGTTCCAACAGCATCACCTGCGAGCGTGACACCGCGGCGACTGAAAGATCGGGGGCCGAACCCACACGACAATGCTTCATGCCAGTGGTGTCAAGGTCTCCTATTGGTGGCAGTGGCATGCCTCGCGGCACCGTGCCATGCCACGAGCTTCTCTGCGCCACTAGCGTCGGGAGAGGAAAACTATTGGTGACCCCGCCGTTTACAATAGTGATCGCGTTGTCTCTTGCGACAGGGTTATAAACTGCGTGGGGAGGTAATTTCGTCGTGGCACTCGTTCCCGCTCGTGGCATCGATCTTAACAACACTGGATCATGCAGTCGTAGGCTTCCGCGGCCATTCTTGTGAAGGCTCTCAGCTGTCCGGGTGACGCCGCGTCGCGGGCAGTGATACCGGTGTTTCCAGACCTGAAGCTCTCCAGCTCTGACGAAGATCACAAAATATGATGTTCGAAAAGTCGGCATCACTTCCCTCTACGCGGCGTCACCCGGTCAGCCGTGCTTTCAAATGCCTCATGTGAACCAACGTCTGCGAGTTTGTTGCTTCTTCGTGGATCGATGTCTTACGTTAGGCAGGTTGGTTAGATTTTTGGATGAAAGGAAAAGGGACTGTGATGAAAAGAGTAAGATAATGGTATGAGGAAAAGGAGGAGGGTGTTGGTGCAGATGGAATTATATAGGAAAGTATGTACAATAGAGCAAGTAAAGATGTACAAGTAATTAGGTTATATGATTAGAGATAATGTGGAACAAGAAGGGCAAATAAAAGAAAATATTAGAAAAGCTGGATACTGACGAACCAGGTGTGGGGGATTTTCAAGATATGGTATAGTTTGGGAATGAAGATGGTTGATTAGTTGGGAGTGAGCTGTTTTGTGGGTTCGAAATATGGGAGTGAAAAGAAAAAAGGAAGATGGACAGTTGTGGGAATGGAGACGAATAGTGAGAAGTTGAAAGAGAAGGCAGGACATAGGGCAATGAAATATGAGGATGTATTGGAAGGAGGGGAAGAGGATAGCCAGATGGTGTTGGAAGGAAATGGTAAAAAACAGAGAGAAGAAGAAAGAGAAACGTTTTTGGGAAAGAGGATTTTCTAAAAGGGTAATAGTTGCATTAAGACAAGGATTGTGGGATGTAAAATATATTTTGAAAGAGAGTGGGAAAGAACTATAAGGACACGAAGTATACGAGAAAATAATAACTTGTAGATAGAACGTGATGTGTGATGCGATGTGAGGATGTGTTGTCATGATATGTGAAGATAGATGAGACGATGTAATTATGACCCCTCAAGATACCTAAAATAAAGAAGATATGAAACGAGTAGAATAAGAATAAGCAGATTTAGAACAGGGAATGAGGGTAAGGGAAGGGAATAATGGGTGGAAAGAGATAAAATGTTACAATGTAGGATGTGGGAGTGGCAGGGCGTGTCCTGGAAGCATATAGTGGAGGGGTTAAAATAGAAAATGGGTGGAAGGAGAAAATGGGTGGAAGGAAAACAGGGAGAAGTGGATGGAAGTTTTCAAGATGAAAGCAGGGAGGGAGGGATGAAAGAGTTAGAAAAAAGAAGGATAGATCAGTAAATAAACCTAATTCCGAAAGGAGTTGTATAAATGAAATAAGGAAAGAAAGTGAAATGATAGAGAGGATGGTAGTAATAGAAGAATAGTATAGGAGGAGTGATGTAGTGGTAGAAGTGGACGTATGTAATATAGAATAGAGCTTATATTTTAGAGGTAAGGAAAGAGGGAGGAAGAAATTATCTGTATTTAAATGATCTGATAACTACGTAAATGATATTGAAAGGAGAACAGTAACAGGGGATGATGTTGTTACTTTAGATGAAACGCAAATTAGTAGTTCAATGTAAACTTTTTTGATGTTTTTGAAACACAAAGAGGTTGCAATGTTGAATTTTTTATATTTAAAATAAACGAATACAAGTAGTAAATCAGATTGGAAATAGCAGAAATAAACTAAGTTCGTAGGGCGAGGTTTCTGCTCAGGGAACCGATTTGAAGTGCATGTCGCAATAAAACCCTTTGCAGCGAAAGGCTAGTCCACCTCTTCATCCGCCCTTGGTCAACACCATCTCCCACAATGCAGTCGGAGATCCGGGAAGCAGCCGACAAGTAGCGTAAGCGAAGGGTTGATCTCCATGAGAATCATTCTGGTTCAACAGAGAGATTCCTTTCCCCCACTTACCCCATCGTCCTCACACTCTTCACCAACGTCTTCTGCATATTGTTTTGATAAAAAAAACTCTTGGAAATTTTGCTGATTAACTCTCCAATAAAGAGCTATAATTTCAGTTATGTTAATTTAGAAAAAAAAAACTAGCAACGACCACCTTCCCTACAGAGATAAGATTATACGGTACACTTCGGGAGAAGGAAAACTTAATTCTTGATATGCACAACGAAAAAACGCAAATTTTAACACTGTTTGAATTGGAGACATATAAGGGTCAGTGAAAATAAAACGGGACAGATAACGAGCATGGCGCGAAAGTTGGTAACGCTGATAGGTGTGTGTGTGTGTGTGTGTGTGTGTGTGTGTGTGTGTGCGTGTGCGTGTGTGTGTGTGTGTGCGTGTGTGTGTGTGTGTGTGTGTGTAGAAGTGTCCTCTATTGGGAATCAGGAAGGAACGTTTCGACTGCGCTGCAAAATTCCGCTGGGAAGCTCACACATCCTCCGTACAATCCTGATCTATCCCTGTGAGATTTTTACATTTTTGGGGCTCTGCAAATATTCATGGCCGTCGATTTGCTTCGGACGAAGAGGTGCACTCCTAGGAACAACCATTGTTCTGTAGGCAACTGCAACCTTGTTTCTATGAATGAACTGGCCATCTTGTTTCACAATGGTATAAATTTATAAATAGTTATCGCGATTACTTTTGAAGTAATAACCAGTTTACTTCTTTCCCATCTGTCTCATTTTCATTTGACTGACCGTCATAAAATTGACAGGCTGCATCTGCACCGTTTGAGGCGGTGACGAGGGTCTTTACCTGCATCGTCAGCCATTGCGGGGAGCGAGTGCTCCACTTTGGATGACAGGGGTGCCATCGTAGAAGCGGCAGTGACGGCGGCTGCCAGCAGGGGCGCTGGAGGTCACTTCAGCCTGCAAGTAAAGAAAGGAGGGATTATTGTCATTATTAAAATGGGATTCGCGGGGGCGATGTTGCAGCTCTCAACTTTTCACACAAGCTCTCAAACGAATTTGTAACACACGTTTTGTTTGTTTCCACAAAACCCGTATTCATGGTCGGATTATTATTATTATTATTATTATTATTATTATTATTATTATATTGTCATTATTATTATAAATGGCGTAACAGAGCAGAATTTGCTGGATAGAAGGAATATTGTAATTAAGAATGAATATATGATTCTAATAGAAATTTAAAATATACGAGACATTAGACATGAATTACATTAAAAGTACCTGGACAAAACGAATGGAAGGTCCACTGATACAACTTGTGCAATGACGGCGAATTCCGGTACCGAAAGCTTCGAAATGACGCAGACAATGGTACCTCTTATATCTACAGGAGAACAGAGTAACACAAAAATCATAAAAAAGTCAGTGTTCTCGAGTATT
>JAHLJT010009419.1:15564306-15680919 GCA_031308135.1 Acheta domesticus | reverse complement strand
TAACTTTTAATTTATATTCTTTGCAAAATGGATTTTCTAAGTGCAATTTTTTTTCGATTCCTGCGAGCATTGGAACAAATACATACAGCAAATAATACATACATGAAGGTACAACTTGAACTTGAACTGAATGTTGAAGGTATAACTTGAATGCATTACCTTTCGAACCCAGGTATGCCCTTCGCTTTAGCGACTTCGGTTACCCAGTGAGCCTGAGATTTATTTATTTCTCGAATGCGCGGGCGTAATCAAGGGTAATGTGGATGGCATTGGATTTCATATATCACTCCATTCTCAACTACAGCTCAAAATTCTTGGCTGTCGAAGATCGAGTATATCAGTCACTTGATACACTTGATACTCACCCGAGAATGTCCTACGCAAAGTGTTATTGCTTTTAATTTCGAAAATAATTTTAATTTAGAGAAAAACAGGAACAGATGTTTCGGGCTGGATAAATTTTAAGCCATTTGCGTTTCGCTGACGAATCACAGGCGATACTTAGCTAGATTCATGTTCATATTACCTCCATTGTCGCTATTGGAATTTCGCACTTTAAGTCCGAAATAAATACCGGCAAAGATATTATTAAAGAGATTGACGAATGTCTCGTGAAACTGTTATTCTGTTGTAACAATACCGGCTCAGGTGGCTCAGAGCATCAGTTGATGTTACTGCAGTGCTCTGACCGGGAGGTCCTGGGGTTAGAGTCTCGACACTGGCAGGACTTTCAACACTATCTACATAGCTAATCAAATACAGCTGTTACCTGGAGGAGAATTCTAGCTTCCGGCTGCTATGATCGGTAGTTTTCGGCGGTTTCTCCGATCGACACCAGGCGAATGCCGGAGCAGTACCCTAACAATGAGGCCGTGGACCGCATGCGATCTTTCCTTCCTCGTCCTTGTCCTATCTTACCCCTCACATTCTCTCACTTCCACTTACATGCACGGGTCTACCGCACATGCCGGAAGCCAGTCAGGAGCTTAGAGCTTGTCCCGGCTGGGGCAGGACCTCGTTAGTGGGAGATGCCTGGTTGGAGTAAAATCTTCGCAAGCCGACGGATTGGTTGACGCCGGATCTCGCCATACAGCGGTGGGGAGGATCAACGCTACCTCCCGCGATAAAAACATGCGCTACACTTATTGGACTAATGTCGTTAACAATTGACGCGCCTGGAATCACTATGTAATCATCAATCATATATGGTAACAATAATTATAAAGCATAGCATCAATAGAATTGTGCGCCAATAAAACTTCAGATCATCGTCGTTTCGTAGAGAAATGTCCTTGAAGGATCCCACACACGAACAAGCCGCGGTCATAAGTCGGGTCTGTGCCGGTTTTAAATCTGTCGCCGCTACATTGTTCTCATTTCTACAAAGAGTAAAGCAGAGGCCACAAAATCACAATGGGCGATGCGCGGCGCGGAGGTGTCAGTCGACGATCGCCTCAACGAAGCAGATGCTTCTTCATGCTCGTCTGACCCCTTGCGGGGTCTCTTCGAACTAGTGTCTTCTTTGTTGGGTTTGTGCTCAAATTTAGAGATCCTCTCCCCCGTACGGTGACGGGGTCAGCACTCCGGGGTTTATCTATATGACCAATCGCGAGTTTTGTGTTCGTTTCTACTCGCATTGTATAATGCTGTCATTTGATGGCTGCAACCTGTTGCATAATGATAGTCATTTCGATACAGTTTTCATTATGATACAGGTTCTTGCCCAATCACAGAGAAGTTTACAAACCAAGTATTGACAATCGTTTTAGCAAATGTTTCGTTTTATTGCATACATTACAATTTTTTTGATATTATATTATGCTAAATAGTTCTAATTTCTTTTATTATTAGTATTTTTTGGTATATTATTTAAAATAAAGTTTATCGTAATTTCACTTTATTTGACTAGCGCAGTACTCCCTAGCAGACGGACAGGGAAACCACAGCCACCTGCGGCAGCATGCGAGGGTAGATTTAGGTACCTGTCTGCTAGGTGGCCTTGACTCTATCAACTGCCCCGAAACTATTCATTGTAAAAGTTTAACTTATAGAATCATCGTTTCATAACGTACTATTGTCGAACTTTGTGTCCCGTTCCGCGTCGACTGGCCCACTGCGTTTCCGAGCGCCTAGGCGCATTCCGATGCATCAGTGTGAGAGACACGTGAGCGGCGAGCTGTCTTTTGTCTTGGGAGGTGTACAGGATGCACTGGAATGTGGCAGTCAGTGGTGGCAGGCCTTTATATTGCGAAAAATGCCCTTATCTTAAGGTGGCTGTACACGAGCAAGCGCTGTTGCGCGGAGCGGGTAGGGCAGGGAAAGCATGCTTGCTCGTTCACAGCCAAATAAAGATCAGGCGTCATCGCTGCCTTGTGATTTCGGAATGACGGCCGAAACGTTGGCAACGTGTGGCTAGGATGCGACGTGTCTCGGTCAGCGTCCGTGGATGCCTTCGCTTTCATCGGATAATCCTGTTAAAATACTACTTCAATGTAAAGCTTCCCACAATATTACCTACTTTTGTTTAGAAAACACTTTGCAATAACCACACATTTTAAGACACGCTACAGACCAAAGAATGGCTTTCATTATGTTTCGACTCTAAAGACCTGCAGGATAATACAACATATGTTGTGAACCCACTTTTTTGACAACTACGTGAGTTGCAAAAATTTAGTTTTATCTTCTCACCTGGCCTGACGTTCCTCCATGGAACGTCACGACAGTCTGTGGATATTTTAAGATTAGAATTTGATGAGATATAGAGAATATTTGGTAACTGTGGCACCGCCTATGTTTTTTACGTTAATGTAATGGAGTACGATATGTTTATCAGCAAAATATCTCAAACTTTTTAGTGTCCCTTGCAATGTAGTTTCGTATTGAAAGATATTTTTCTTGTACGGATTCATCGATGCTTGTGTAGCATAAAGTTATTACTGAGACATTTTAGAAAAAGTTTATTTTGCAGAGAAAATAAATTACTATTTCATATTTAAAAATACACAAAAATAGGGTGCATCTCAATTGCTTTTTGTGTAATGGTCTAATATCTTGACCTTTTGTCAATACATTAAACTTGGCTGGAAGCAATCACTTCCATGATATCTGTTTGAAAAAATGACACAAGAAACACGCATTGATATTTCCGTGAGAATTAGTGTTGGATAGAAAGAAAGTGAGAAAATGAAGAAACAGAACAGAAGAGCATGCTAAGAGTATACTGACCGAACAGACAAAAGGAAAAGGAAAAGAATGACAAAATCGCAATAAAATAACTAAAGGTTGACTACGGGATACAGAATAGAGAACAATTTCGAGTAGATACTCATAATAGGAAAATAAGTATAAAGGTTAAAAATTGCAACAAAAGAAGGTCTTGAGACATGGTGAAACACAGAAAAAATTCTCATCATTTTCACATTTTACTGATGTAGGTTTTGGTTGACTAATTTTTCATTAGCTCTTTTTGTTGTTTTTGCTTTCGTTTAAAGATATCAGCAAGTATAAAAGATTAAATTAAACGGCTTTAGTTTTTTTAAAACATCAAGACATAACATGTGAGAAGTGAACTCTCCTCGGTTGAAGACCTCTCCGTACAAAGCGCCATCTTTAGTCAACAGCATTACGTGCAGTGCGTGAAAATTGTGCACTTGGCAATGGGGAGGTCCCTTGTGTCGTCGACCATGAGCAGATGGCAGCACAAAGAGGGACAAGATATGGGCTTTTGACGCCTTCTTCATTCAGCCTTCATTTAGCGCATGAATGCCTCGCCTCTTACCTTCGTAAGGATTCGTGGCATCACGAGATGTCAAAACACGCACTAGCAAAAATTTCATATGCAACAAATAAATGCAGCTATTATTTTCCGTTAAGCTTTTCACTCTTTTCTTTCATTTGTTGAATTAACCTAAAGAATGATAAAAATACCCGTTGCAGGACTCAAATCGTAATGCTTTCCATCCAGAGCCAAGTAGTTCACGTTTACGACCATTGAACTACTTCGCGAAGGTGTTTTACTCATCGTTACCAAGAGAAAACGATATGGTATACTATTTCAGTCACAATCGCTTACCTATTATAACATTAATTTTCTTTTGCAAACTTAAATTTGCTTACAAATAGATAAGGGTGTACCAGAGGTGACGTCGAAAAGGTTGACACTGGCAGTCCGATATTGCACGGGCCATCGCGTAATTTAGCCATACCACGATATCGTTGTTCTAGGAGGAAGTCAATGGATGTCACTCCACCTCAGAGGACTATTTCTTGACATCATTTGGAACAGCAATGTTGAACGAATTGTTTAGTAAATGACACTTTGAAACTATTAATTAAAGAAAGAAATGTTACAAGAACCCTTTAAATAACATCGTCTATTAATTAAAAGTATGCAAACATCTGCATGAATTCGCTGACCAGAGTAGTTCAAGAAAATGTTCTTACTACGAGTATTTGGTATTTTGGCTACTAATTGGACGACAGTCTTATTTCAGTGATTAGCTGTTTAATTTTACTGTAAAGCTCGCCAAGAAGATACAAATAGATACCCGGAGGGGTCACGTGGGAGAAATTGGACTCCAGAATTTATTTCATGTATAGTTTGTTTGAGAATATTGTAACCCTTTATTCATTTCATGATTGTTTTTTAACTCTGAGAAATTATTTTCATCTCGCGGGTTTCTCTGAATTGTAAGGCTGCGCAATGCCTCTGAAGGTTGAATTTTTTAGCACACATAACATTAGCATGTTCTTTCAGACACTAAACATTTCGCCATTGTTACGGTGTCTGCAAAAAGAAACATTTCTTCCCAAGTCGGAAGAAAATTAACGGGCGAAGATGGGCTCTCGTGTTGCCCGAAACACCGGCAAAGGCCCACTGCCACTGATTTTCGTCACCAGCGACAGCCGTCTGCCCTTCCTCCCACCCCGCTTTGCTCGCACTGCTTCTCCGAGTTCATTGTCGCGGAAGGGAACGCTGCTCTGACGTCATTTCTCGTGCAGTTGGCAAACGCTGTCTTAGAAGAATGTCGCAGGATAGATGGCCATTAAAAACTTGGAGGCGACAGGCGAGGTAGAACAAGATATACATGATATGATGGTGTACGACAGAAAATGAGAGATCGTCCCATGAATGAAGTTGATTGGCAAGATAGAAGAAGATGGATGCTGCAGAGACGCCGCAAGGTGTAGTTCAACTCGTAGGAGAGAATATAAAAATCAAAATTATTTTTTGGGTTAAAATATCCTTTGATAGTGCTTGTGTAAAACAAAATTAACGACAGTAGTTCAAGGTAAATAGTTTATTGCATGTAATTGGTATAAATATGTTTACATCACTAAGAGTTTTCGTATAGAAAGAAATTTGAGCATTCAGATCAATTAAATTTCGTGACTTTTTTCTTGAAATTAAGATAGCGGATTCTGTGTGTGTCACATTTTGCTCTAATTAATCCGTCTTATATTACAACATCAAATTTTAGTCATGTCTTAAAATTATTAGAATGAGCGCCGTCTGCCATCTTATGTTCAATACGCCATTTTCAATACTACATTCCACGCGGTTCGTTGTGTTGGTCGTTTTGTTTTACGAGTTACAACGAGAACGTCGAAAGCATTCAACGTTCCATAGCAAGTTTTTTTAAGTTCAAAGATTAAAGTGAGTTTTAAACGCTAAGATTACTGTATGTAAACGGAATGTCCAGCAATCGTCTGACATGTGTCTTTACACAAAATGTTCAGTGATTATAATTATACTATGTGATGCATTACGTATGAAATTACAGTGGATAGCCGGCAGTGGCGTAGCGTGTATTTGTAATCAAACGAAGCTATCGTGTGCAGCAATGGGCTCGCCTCTGTGTGATGATTAGACAACGGGCATCAAGGCACTAATACCGTACTCTTTAGGCCCCTAAAAGATTCGAAAAAAATAATAAAATTAACGTAAGTATCAATGAACTCTCGAAGTGGGCAAAAGGCATATCAACTAAAATTCTTTGCACTTACACATAAAAATTGAAGAACATTTAAACAATAAATTTAGCATGAGGGATACTTAATGAATTTGTAACATTATTGGGCAAATTATAGGTAGAAACTAGTGGTGGCACAGAATGGTTCAGATTTTCCCGTATTAGTTTTCCATTTCTTTTGGTCAGCTAGCTATTCGAACTTGCCATATACTTTTGCCAGCTGTCATCGCCGCCCAAAGTACATTTTTTTGGACATTTTCTTAATTTTTTTGTTTCCTAATTGTAGAACGGAAATATAATTTTAAGAATATTAAAGAACTGTAAAACCCCTTTCTAAATGGCAATTTTCTTTGGAAAATTTGGAGGCATTTTTAAGAAAATGGCGTTTAAGCACTACTGTAAATGCGAAATTTGAAGCTCTTTTTCACAGAGATTTCAAAACCTTCATTAGAAGTCATTTGAAGCACATTTACTCACAAATAAAATAGTTATTACAAATTGCTAGAAGTGTGTATATATATGTATATATATGTGTATATATATGTTTATATATGTATATATGTATATATGTATGTATATGTGTATATATATATGTATATATGTATGTGTATATATATATATATATATATATATATATATATATATATATATAGAGAGAGAGAGAGAGAGAGAGAGTGGTGTGAGAGATCTTTCAAAAAATAATTACATTTGTGCAATTTTTTAAAAAAACAAAAAATATTCCAAAATTAACTTTAAATCATATTAAAGAGTGCAATTAGCAATATCCGCTTGAAAAGATTGAAGAAAAATTTCGAGCCATTTCTGAGAAAATGGCGTTCCTGAAAATGCGGAATTTTGAGCTAGTTTTCACAAAACGGTTGAGTTTTCGAGGAACTTTATACATTATTTAAAGCAAAATGGTGTAAAGCAATTGGTGTAAAAACAAAGTAAAACCTATTTTCGAAGACATATGTGGATTGAAAACCAAAATTTTTAATTGTTCTATTAATTTAAACAAAACGTAAATAAGATAAAATTTTTCTCCATCAGCTAACCCTTCGACGAAGAATTTAAAAAAAAAATGTGTATTTATTATTCTCACAGTTTTATTGTTGATTCGGCAGATTAAGATTGCTCCATAAGTTGTGAAACACGGACATTTCTCTATCCATTGTCGGTAAAAAGCCGTCTCCATGGAATCCTATTTTGTAAAGTTTACACTATTGAAGGTCAGTATTGAGGAGTAATTGAGTAAATGTAATTCAATAACTCGTAAGATTACTTTGTTAGTAATTTTATCATGTAATCGTTACTTTCAGCAGAATGTACTTTTTACTGGTAATTTACCCAATATGAAATATTAATCGTTACATTGTAGTAATCGTTACATTGCATGCAATCAGGCAATATTTTTATAAATATGCCGATTTAGTTATTTTCGCTTGCGAACTACCTCATTCGTTGCGATCTAAATTAGTTGTTAAATTAATTTAGTTCACGAACAAGACTGAACGAGAGCAGGGGATCTAGCCATTTTTGGGGGAAAATAGATTTTTGTTAAATAATAAACATTTTTGTTATTATGTTGCATATTATTTTTGAAGTGTATTTATGATACGATACAATATTACTTTTTTAAATAATTCCATAATTATAACATAAATATTTTAATCAATTTTGATAAATAAAGGGAGATAACAAATAAAAACTCTAGGTCTTTTGAGATCCGCCAATGAATGAGAGTAATTGGTATCCATGGTAAAGGAAAATTTTCGTGGTTCCATCCTAGCGCGCCGAGCAAAGATTAGTTCGTTTGAACTAGTTCGTTAAAGAACGACACATCTCTACCTGTTCTAGTACTTGTAATTTTACTAGTTACATGCTGAAAATGTAATTTGTAATTGTAATGGAGTAAACATTTGATAAGTAACTGAAATCGAGCCCAGTTATTTTTTACGTGCTTTTCCCATCACTGGAGATACTTCACAAGGTGAGCACAAATAGCGCAGGGCAAAACAAAGAAGCATTGCCAGCCCGGCACAGATAGAGCCGACCTATTTTACGCGTATTTTGTTGTAGAAAGAAAACCCTAGTGAAATTTACGATAGTGACCTAACGTTTATTTCTTTTATTTGATTTAAAAGAGCCTTAGTTATCTTTCCTTCCCAGAAGAACGTTTGGTTCGTAATAAATTATGTCAGAAGTTACGATTATAGAGTTGCCTCAAAATCCGCCGGAGTTTTGGCTATCGGGAATCTCATCCCAGCGCTCACCCAAGGCCCACTACTTGTCATTTGTGGGAAACGAATGCAAAGCTGCTGTAATTTATAGACGCCAAAGATACACAATGTAACATGCAAACCCAATAATGACTTTTTTAGTAAGAGATTCGTTACCGGTAGACTACTATCGTGATTAGTAAATTGAAAAATGTTTAAATGTTTATATTCCATCAGAATTTGAATAAAAAGTAAATTAATTTTAGGAAAAAAGGGACTTAAAAATATCAATACAAAATTTAAAAATCTAAAGGGGGCTTAAAGCTTCAAATAGGCTAAATAAAACTCGCAAAAAATATTTATTTTTTATGCATTTACCTAAATATCCGGTATATAGTGATGATCCATGGGTCCGTAGTTATTTAAGATGCTTACTTTTTGTTGACAACAATGATGAGATTGAGTGTTATGAAGTTTTAAACTGGGGGCGCTTGAAAGTGGCAAATAAGAGATGAAATCGCATTGGGAAGCCCTCTCTCGAGAGCCATCTTTTTTGTTTCGTTTTAGAGACGTTTCTTTTCAATATTATAACTAAACGTGTCGCTGGCTTCTCTCACTCATATGAGTCATACCCTCACGTCATACCCTCACGTTTCACCCCTCAAGCCTGCCAGTCTTGTCATCCGTGTTGGACGTGAGTTTCCAACTTGTATACAGATATGCATATCCACTTTGCCTTCACTCTGCATTGGTGTTAAATATCAAAATATCACTTCCATAATTTTTCTGATAATACACTTTATATACCGTTAATCATTTAAGTGGTGAACGCACAATTAAAAAAAATACACCGCATAATAATGTAGATTCACACTACTTCGCGCGTTCGCCTATAATTCAAATTCTACGTCTCGAGGGGGATTGAGAGTTTTCGGGAAGACCTTCCGTGGTCAACCGTGACCCAAACTGATGGATTGGGTCATTTAGTTCTGCGGTACACATTACATTGTTACATTTTAACAGTCAGCCTCCAGAGAATACTGACCTTCAGATTTTGATTCGGGTTAAAAGTCAGACCAACCTGACATGAAAGTGGAATGAAAATAAAATATATTTATTATTTATAATAAAATATAAATAGTTTGCTTTCATACTGATAGGGAAGCGGCTTTTCCAACACATCAATGGACGCTATGCTTCTGAACCATAATTTTCTGCCAGTGTTTACAACATAAACGTACAGATCTTGGTAATTATTAAAACTTCAATTACATGTTCAGAAAACATATTTAAATAACTCTGTATTTACAGATGTTGTTACAGAATTTGCATGTATTTGAGGCATGATTTGATCTGTATTTGAGGTTTTTGATTTTTCGCAACGTTCGGTTTGTAGTACTTTTCTATTATAACTTTTCTACTGATTTTTCTTTTATGTTATGTAGTCGCACTGGATCTGCTAGTAATAATTAAATGAAGACCACTCTAACACAACCTTGATGTAGGCTACGTTCCAACAGCATCACCTGCGAGCGTGACGCTGCGGCGACTGAAAGATCGGGGGCCGAACCCACACGACAATGCTTCATGCCAGTGGTGTCAAGGTCTCCTATTGGTGGCAGTGGCACGCCTCGCGGCACCGTGCCATGCCACGAGCTTCTCTGCGCCACTAGCGTCGGGAGAGGAAACTATTAGTAACCCCGCCGTTTTACAATAGTGATCACGTTGACTCTTGCGACAGGGTTATGAACTGCGTGGGGAGGCAATTTCGTCGTGGCACTCGTTCCCGCTCGTGGCATCGACCTTAACAACACTGCATCATGTAATCGTAGGCTTCCGCGGCCAGTCTAGTGAAGGCTCTCAGGTGTCCGGGTGACGCCGCGTCGCGGGCAGTAATACCGGTGTTTCCAGACCTGAAGTTCTCCAGCTCTGATTCGAGATATGGGAGTGAAAAGAAAAAAGGAAGATGGACAGTTGTGGGAATGGAGACGAATAGTGAGAAGTTGAAAGAGAAGGCAGGACATAGGGCAATGAAATATGAGGATGTATTGGAAGGAGGGGAAGGGGATAGCCAGATGGTAAAAAACAGAGGGAAGAAGAAAGAGAAACGTTTTTGGGAAAGAGGATTTTCTAAAAGGGTAATAGTTGCATTAAGACAAGGATTGTGGGATGTAAAATATATTTTGAAAGAGAGTGGGAAAGAACTATAAAGACACGAAGTATACGAGAAAATAATAACTTGAAGATAGAACGTGATGTGTGATGCGATGTGAGGATGTGTTGTCATGATATGTGGACATAGATGAGACGATGAAATTATGACCCCTCAAGATACCTCCTAAAATAAAGACGATATGAAACGAGTAGAATAAGAATAAACAGATTTAGAACAGGGAATGAGGGTAAGGGAAGGGAATAATGGGTGGAAAGAGATAAAATGTTACAATGTAGGATGTGGGAGTGGCAGGGCGTGTCCTGGAAGCATATAGTGGAGGGTTAAAATAGAAAATGGGTGGAAGGGGAAAGCAGGGTACATTACAGGGAGAAGTGGATGGAAGTTTTCAAGATGAAAGCGGGGAGGGAGGGATGAAAGAGTTAGAAAAAGGAGGATAGATCAGTCAATTCCGAAAGGAGTAGTATAAATGAAATGAGGAAAGAAAAGTGGAATGATAGAGAGGATGGTAGTACAGTAAAATCTGTCTAAACCGGAAACGATTGGGACAAAAACATTTTCCGGTTTAGGGAGGTTTCCGTTTTAGGCAGGATTGTCCGTTTATGACACTTTTTATGTTGATATTTCTGTCCTGAAACTAGTAACATGACTTACTGAAACTCACTAAAAGTGCATAAAACGTATACTAACATAAAATTCATTTGTGGAAGAAATCACCAATAAATTAATATTAAACATAATTATTTCTGACAATTAGGTAAAAATATTTCACGGCTTGTTTATTTAATTAATGTTACTGTTTTCAACATTAACCTAGAGTTTTTGCTTTTTGGGTTTCTCTCTTACTAATACCTTTTCTGTTGTTTTTCTAAGATGAAAAATTTTAATATGTAGAGTTTTATATTTTTTTCATTGTCAAGCTGGTTGTGAAACTCATAAAAAACATATCACCTCGCTGGCTAGTGGCTGCACCCGAACTTCTCGCAGACTCTTTCAGCCCACAATGCGTCACAGCCCAGAGTAATATACGGCGATTTTTCTAGCTCTGCCTCTCAAGCTCCTATGGCCACGATGGAGTATCACACCGCATTTCGCGTCTTTCGCGGTCTGCCGCTAGAAGTCGCATGATCGCAAGCGCTGCTTGATAGTCGCGATCATGCGATATCTAGCGGCACGACTGAAACGACGCGAAATACCGTGACATATTTCATAGTGAAGACGGGCCTTGAGAGACAAAGTTAGAAAAATCGCGGTATAGGTCTATCTGACACCCTCGCATGGCCTTGAGCAATTCGGCTCTGGTCAAGGGGTTACGATTGCCAACGCGAGGCAGGGAGACGCGTAAATTGAAGCCATGCCCTTACACCTACCCACGCTTAGAGAGTCGAGAGAGAGGGAATTCCCCGACGGCCTACGCCGTGAGAGACAGAGGACCTCAAGGTCGAATTCTACGATAACAGCGGGAAACCATTTCCTTCATTGTGTGGCCACGTGTGAAACACATAACATGGACAGAGATATTAAAACACTTGCGGATGCATTCGTTCTAATAGAGTTTATCCCGTCTCCCTGCGAACTGCATTAAATTAACAGAAATTCCGTTTTATGAAGGTTTTTTTCACCTTGCAGGGCATGAAAAACCGTTCCGTTTCCGCGTTGGACAGATTCCGTTTTATGCCGTGTAAAAATGCCATTTAACTTCACGGGCCGGAGAAATTTTCCGGATAAGGCAGGTTTCCGGCTTGTACAGGTTCCGGTTTAGACAGATTTTTCTGTAATAGAAGAATAGTATAGGAGGAGTGATGTAGTGGTAAAAGTGGACGTATGTAATATAGAGTAGAGCTTATATTTTAGAGGTAAGGAAAGAGGAGGAAGAGATTATCTGTATTTAAATGTGATAACTACGTAAATGATATTGAAAGGAGAACAATAACAGGGAATGATGTTGTTACTTTTAGATGAAACGCAAATTAGTAGTGCAAAGTAAACTTTTTTGATGTTTTTGAAACACAATTTAAAATAAACGAATACAAGCAGTAAATCAGGCTGGAAATAGCAGAAGTAAACTGATTACGTTCGTAGGGCGGGTTTTCTGATCAGGGAACCGATTTGAAGTGAAAGTCGCAATAAAACCCTTTGCAGCGGGTTTTGACCGAGCGAAAGCCGCCGACAAGCAGCGGAAGCGAAGGGTTGATCTCCGTGAGAATCATTCTGGTTCAACAGAGAGATTCCTTTCCCCCACTTACCCCATCGCCCTCACACTCTTCACCAACGTCTTCTGCATATTGTTTTGATAAAAAAACGCTTGGAAATTTTGCTGATTAACTCTCCAATAAAGAGCTATATTTTGAGTTATGTTAATTTAGAAAAAACTAGCAACGACCACCTTACCTGCAGGGATAAGATTATACGGTACGCTTCGGGAGAAGGAAAACTTAATTCTTGATATGCACAACGAAAAACATAAATTTTAACAATGTTTGAATTGGAGACATATAAGGGTCAGTCAAAATAAAACGAGACAGATTAACGAGCATGGCGCGAAAGTTGGTAACGTTGATAGGTGTGTGTGTATGTGTGTGTGTGTGTGTGTGTGTGTGTGTGTGTGTGTGTGTGTGTGCGTGCGTGCGCGTGTGTGTGTGTAGAAGTGCCCTCTATTGGGAATCAGGAAGGAACAGCACGGACGTTTCGACTGCGCTGCAAAATTCCGCTGGGAAGCTCACACATCCTCCGCACAATCCTGATCTATCCCTGTGAGATTTTTACATTTTTGGGGCCATGCATATATTCATGGCCGTCGATTTGTTTCGGACGAAGAGGTGCACTCCTAGGAACAATCATTGTTCTGTAGGCAACTGCAACCTTGTTTCTATGAATGAACTGGCCGTCTTGTTTCACAATGGTATAAATTTATAAATAGTTATCGCGATTACTTTTGAAGTAATAACCAGTTTACTTCTTTCCCATCTGTCTCATTTTCATTTGACTGACCGTCATAAGATTGACAGGCTGCGTCTGCACCGTTTGAGGCGGTGACGAGGGTCTTTACCTGCATCGTCAGCCATTGCGGGGAGCGAGTGCTCCACTTTGGATGACAGGGGTGCCATCGTAGAAGCGGCAGTGACGGCGGCTGCCAGCAGGGGCGCTGGAGGTCACTTCAGCCTGCAAGTAAAGAAAGGAGGGATTATTGTCATTATTAAAATGGGATTCGCGGGGGCGATGTTGCAGCTCTCAACTTTTCACACAAGCTGTCAAACGAATTTGTAACACACGTTTTGTTTGTTTCCACAAAACCCGTATTCATGGTCTGATTATTATTATTATTATTATTATTATTATTATTATTATTATTATATTGTCATTATTATTATTATTATTATTATTATTATTATTATTATTATAAATGGCATAACAGAGCAGAATTTGCTGGATAGAAGGAATATTGTAATTAAGAATGAATATATGATTCTAATAGAAATTTAAAATATACGAGACATTAGACATGAATTACATCAAAAGTACCTGGACAAAACGAATGGAAGTTCCACTGATACAACTTGTGCAATGACGGCGAATTCCGGTAGCGAAAGCTTCGAAATGACGCAGACAATGGTACCTCTTATATCTACAGAGTAACACACAAAAATCATAAAAAAAGTAGGTGTTCTCGAGTATTATCGCACTACAGAAACTTCAAATATACCAAACATTTCTGCCCTAAATATTGAGAAAACTTCAGCTATACTGAAAAATGTAAATGAGTTTTGGGGTAAATATATAAATGACTCATGACTTGACAGGCATAAATCTTCCAATATACTGTGCAGCAGTAACTGCCTTAGACTTAAATGATCAAAGATCCTACTAACACATTTTAAGAAAGGAATCATAAGAAAAAGGCACTTCCTTGGAAGATGAGACTTCAGAACAGTATCGATGATCTCCGTGCAAAAGTAGACGTTATTACAGACTATTTGAACAATAACCATTTGAAAAGAAATGTCATGAAAGTAATAGACATTGGAAGAAGAGTTTCAATGAATCTACCAGACTCAGAGAATGCTCAGATTTTTTTAACCTTAGAGATACATTAAAGCAAAAGTTGAAAGCTAAAGGATCAATGCTCGGAAGGTACAATGAACTAACCAAGAGAAAGCAACAAATGTTAGATTTCCACAAAAAAAAAAAGATGATCTTTAGGCCACTTGAAATGGGCTCAAAGAACAGAAGTAGAGAAAATAATCTCACTGTAGATGTAAATGAAGTCAGTGCATTTTGGAGTTCCTTGCAGATGGAACCAGAACGATACCAACAAGATGCAAATGGAACAAGAAAATTGAAACCAAGAAGACAGAAATAATGCCAGGGAAATGAGGAACTTTAAAACTGAATTATTGTAAATGTGGTAACGGAGAAGACTGGAAGGCGCCATATCATAATAAATTCAGTAATGTTGGCTGAAATATCTAGTGTGTGCAGATGGAGCTCTTGCATGAAGTTTCTCCGAAGCACTGGTCAATCCGATAAAATCCCAATCTTTCTCTGTAGTACAAGAAGGGGGACTCTTGAAAGCCCGAAAACAATCAACAAGTGACATGTTAATTAGCAGTACACAAGTGGTTCACTGCGATGGTAAATGAAAAAATCTACAAACACTGCTAAACCAACGGCATTTTGGCAGAAGAACAAAAAGGATGTGTTCGTGGAACCCTGTGCTGCTAGCAGCATCTTACTATCGATTCTATAATATTCAAACAGGTGTAAACTGAGAAGCGAATGGTTTAAACATTGCACTAAGGCATATTATTCAATCCGTCACGACTGGCTATTGGAAGCTGTTGAAATTTGCAAGATATCCGGAAAATTATTAAATGATTGAAGTCAATGATGACGCAGAGAACAAACCATCATACTGCAAATAATAAAATTGCATCCAGTAATATTAGAAGAGGCATATTCCAAGGAGAATGCCGCTTATAATTATGGCTTTGTTTAACCATCATTCCATCAACTGCATTATTGCTGGAAAGTAATTTGGGGTTCAAGATAAATATGACAAAAATATCACGACCTGAAACTCTACGCTGGAACCAGGAAGCAACTGATATCCTTGATCATCACTGTTGATCGTTAATAAAGATATTAACACATGTGTCGACAAATGCGTTTGTCTCAATGTTTAAAAGCAAGTAACTGTATAACGGATTCGACGGTTTGAAGGTAATGAAAAAACAGAAGCGGGCGCTAGATATAAATACCTTGGAATATGGCAGAATTCCAAGATTGAACACTTCCAGCAAAATAAAGCCTTCACAGGGAAGTGCAGAAGTAGAATAACCAAAGTTTCAATACAAATTATAACTAGCTTACCTGTGCGAGAACTCTCGCATGTTAAAACCCACCCTTTCCCTATCCATTTGTCTATCTTTTAAATTAAGAAGGAAAGTTGTTAATGAAACATACTTATTTTTAATGTATAAATGTAACTTCCAATGCACTTGCAGAATGTCAAACAAAAATAACAATAAAATTGATGTTGGAAACAAATTTTCAATAAAAGTTTATTCAGCATTATAGAGAGATGTTCTCGGAACAATTCATACTTCTTTAAAAACAACTTTGAACAAATTATTCACTCTTCCTTGAGAGTTAACTTTTCACTTTCTTGATAGTCACAAACATAATAGAAAGGTTTTTACTCTTCAGAAAGCAAAGCAAAGTAGTGCGTAAATAGCGATGGAGCAAGTACAACCCTACTCTTTGCAATATTACTTGAATTTCCTTGATTTGTTATGAGGAATAGAGGGGTTTTCGGAAAGATCAGGGTGCCAGCTTGCTGGGGTGCGAAAATTGAAAAATTATTTGTGTATTAAAAAGTATTGAATTATTTTCAGCGTTCTTACGTACTTCAGAAAAGCAATTCCGAGCCAAAAAATGAACTAATATTTTCACCTTTGAGTACTAAATACAATTTGTTACCATTGGAAACAATTTAGTAGGCTTAGACTTCACTTCGGTACATGGGGGTGTTACTCAAACGAGGGGATTTTCGGGAGGTCTTGAGGTGTTGGACAGTTCACGTTCGGCTCCTCATATTATAGTTCGTTTCCTGATTTGAAGCAAAGAGCTGACTATTGACGGAGCACCATATCGTTCTGTAAGTGATTGACTACAATCTGTCAAACATTTGAAGTGATTTGTCTGTTCTTTACATTGGAAGGGCGGGGTAGACCTTGGGGTCCCCCAAGATGGAGCACCTTCCACCATTACCTGAAGCTGTCTCGTCGGCCCTTCAAACTGTGTACAACTGCGATCCATATCAGAACGTCTCTACTGAAGGTATATATCGACCACAACAAGCAGATAATCCTTTCCTCACGCAGTCTTCTATGAATTATGATACAACTGGTGAATTCAATGGACATAATTTATTTAACCAAAATTTTATTTCAAGTTCACAACCAGAACAAATGCAATGCAATCCAAAGCCTGCTAAGAGACAACGTAGTGGCTTCTCTGCACCTAGTTCTTTGCATAGCGCTTATAATGTACCAACAAGCAATAGATTTCAAGGTCTACCTACTGAAGAAACAGAAACAGCAGGCGAAGAAACTAATATCAACATTTCCATACCACCAATTTTCGTACATAATTGTAATAACCATTCGGAGCTAATATCAAAATTAACAGAAAATATTACAACATAACAATTTCAAACAAAAGTTCAAGGAGTCTACATAAAAGTGCTTGTAACAACAATTGAAGATTACTCTCAACTGAGAAACAAATTGACAGAAAAAAATATTATATCATTTTTACAATGATCCTACAAAAACAACAATTTCAGTAATCATACGTAATGTACCAACATCCTATTCAGATCTTGAAATACTAAATGAACTTCTTCGTCTAAATTTCCCTGCCCTCACTGTGATTCGTCTAACAGATGCATCGAAAATCCATGGCCGTTGATAGCAGTCACATTAACGAAAACCAAGCTGCCAAGAAAATATATGAACTGTCATCACTATTTAGTGCCATAGTACAAGTCGAAGAAAGAAGACATCGACCTTGTCCAGTCACATGCAGAAATTGTCAGACATTTGGGCACACAAAGAAGAACTGCGGCTTACCTATACGCTGCGGACGCTGTTCGGCAAATCACTGTTTCCTCGGAGTGCATTTCTCCTGAAGAAGCCTGCGCAAATTGTAAGCAAGCTCACGCATCCTCTAGTAAAAAATGTTCTACTTTTATTAGTATTTTGAAACAAAAAAATTCCTTTCAATCCTTTAAATAAAGTAACCAATCAAGATTCCAGAGCAAATGTAAATCAAACTACTACTCAGTTCACGAATCAACCTTTTTCCTCTCCACCACCACAGTTAATAATAATAATAAATCGAAAGGTTAGAATGCGGTAGGATGTAGGTATTGTAATGGCTTAAAGGCCTTCAGCCTAGCCACATAGTTAAAGAATTGAAATTATGTATCAATGTGTCATAATTACCTATTAAATTAAAAAAAAAAATTTTAGATCTCATGCCCGTCCTTTATATTCAGAAAAAGTTAAAGAACATTTATATAACAATCCTTCATTTAATGAACAAATAAATTCGTTTGCATTATCAATTGTTAACCAAATTTAAACTTTATTAACCAAAATGTTATCAAACTTAATTCCCACAATAATTCAAAATATCTTTCAATCCTATAACATAAACTCTCCTTAGTTAATTCGAAAGAATATGGATATTTCTCAAAAATTAAAAATTCTTTCATGGAATGCAGATGGAATTAAAAATAAAATTCCTTTACTTTCTTATTATCTACAACTGTATAAAATAGACATAGCATGTGTTCAAGAAACTCATCTCTCTCCTACAAATAAATTTTATATTCCTGGTTATTATATATACAGGTCAGATCGTAAAATTTAAATACTTTTGGCCGTAAAGGAGGAGTAGCACTCGCGATTAAAAACTCAATTGAACATTACCAACTAAATTCTCTTTCTAGCAATGCATTTGAAAATGTAAGAGTAATAATAAAAACCAAAGAATTAAACTCTTTTTGCATTTCTTCGCTTTATAGGCAACCAAATAAAATATACAGAAGCGGTGATATTTTACCCTTCTTCCAAGCATACTCCCATACTTTTGTTGCAGGAGATTTTAACGCGAAACATTCTGCTTGGGGAAGTCGACTAGATGACACCACTGGATCAACTCTCCTGACATAAATAATTACAGTCTAAATATTCACTCTCAAGACTCGCCAACTCATTATTCCTATATTCCTAATATGTGTCCAGATATAATAGATTTTGGATTATCCTAAAACATACCTTTTTATATTACAGCTAATGTTCTGGATGCTTTACCTTCAGATCATCGACCTTTATCTTTTTCCTTCTCTCTTTCTTTAACCTATAACAAACCTGAATATCCATTTAATCTTCATAAAGTAAATTGGCAATATTTCCAAACTCTCAATTCTAAATTACTTCCCCCGATTCCACGTTAGAAACAATTACACAAATTGATGATTACATTTCTCTCTTAAAATATTCTATCTTAGATACTATTGATTTAATCGCTCCATCTCGAGTTAAACATGATACTCGACCTCCTATCCTTCTAACAGTGCACAAATTAATTTTACACAAAAATATAGTTCGTAATTATTGGCTTAGACATCGTTCCCCATATCTAAAAACTTATCTAAATTATCTTACAAAAACTGTACGTAGATTATTGTATTTCAATCATATAAATCATATACTCCGTCAAACGAGTTATGCAAACATAAAGGATACCACTTTATGGAATATCACTCGAAAACTTCTAAGAAAACAAACAATAATTCCATCCTTATATGTACAAAATAAATATATACATTCACCCAGGAAAAATGTGATATATTTGCAGGCAATTTGGAAAATATTTTTAAACCGCATGAAGCTTTTAATACTGATGATTCATTAATTCAAAGTTCTATTTCAACAGAAATTCAAACTGTTCCTCATCCCATTTCTTTCATTTCGCCCCTCGAAGTAACTACCTATATAAAAAATTTGCCTCCAAAATTATCGTTTGGGCCAGATTATATTTCTCCATTTATAATCAAACAATTTTCATTTTCACTTATTGTTCGATACACGGCCATATTTAATGCGTGCCTTCGTTTAAGATATTTTCCCAAATCATGGAAACATGCCCATATTATTCCAATTCTTAAACCTGGAAAGCCACCAGAAAATCCATTAAGTTACAGACCAATTAGTTTACTTCCATCTTTAGGTAAAATGTTTGAACGGTGTATTTTCCAAAGACTAAATATTTTCTTAAATTCTATAAATGCTATTCCTCACCATCAATTTGGCTTTCGCTCTCTTCTCTCCACGAATCACCAAATACTCAGACTAACTGAAGACATACTTCTTGCTTTTCATAATTTTCAGTACGTCAGCGCAGTTTTCCTTGATATCGAAAAGGCTTTCGATACAGTTTGGCACCCAGGTCTGATATATAAACTCTCACTTTTAGGAATTCCTCAATATCTCCAAGATTTAATTCGTAATTTTTTAAGTAATCGCACCTTTTCCATACGTTTTAAAACACCACATTTCATCTCCAAAATCAATTCTTGCCGGCGTCCCACAAGGAGCTGTGCTTTCACCCATCCTCTTTAATTTATTTATTTCTGATTTTCCTACAACTAACGACACATCATTAGCATTATTTGCAGACGACTCTGTTTTATACAGTACACACAGAAATCTGGAAACTGCAATTTCTTTACTCCAAAATCATTTAAATAAGGTAGATTCATGGGCAAAGATGTGGCATATAAAATTAAATATATCGAAATGCAATGCAAAAATTTTTTCCTTACGTAGATAAAATGAACTACCTCCTCTTACATATCAAAACGAGCCAATAAAATGGCTTTCCTCCACAGAGCCAGTAAAATATTTAGGAGTATTAATGGACAGAAGACTCCATTGGCGAAATAATATCGCCCAAAGAATTTCTTTAGCTAATAAACGATGGCATCAGCTTCATCCTCTGATGAAATACTCTTCTTCGTTAAATATACTGACCAAATTGCACGTTTACAAAACAATGATTCGGCCTATACTATCCTATGCGTGTCCAATTTGGGGATCAGCATCTAAAACAAACATTAATAAAATACAAATTTTTCAGAATACCTGCCTAAGAACTATTGTTAAAGCCCCATGGTTTATTTCTAATCTACAAATTCATTCTGAGTTAGGAATACTTCCAATTAAAAAATTTTTATACAAATTTCAGCAAAATTCTACGGCAAAATTAATAAAATTCCATCTGCACTTCATTTTGAACTGGTAAACACAATCCCCATCGAAACCGACTAAAATGTAAATTGCCCAAACAATTCTTCGACCCCCCATAATCTCCTTTCAAATTTGAATTCAACACATAAAATAGTGTTCTTGATGCGTGAGCTTCTTTGTAGATACTCAATTCTGTTTGTAGTACTCAGTCAGTTCATCTTCTGCTGCCAAGGGCCTAACTGACCAAAGGCATGTAATTATTCAATAATAATACTCAAACGATGTTTGCATTTTGAATATCTTAACGAACCGACACCTTGAGTTTAATATCAAACGGTGTATTATTTACAATATGATTTTGCAGCTGGGCGTTGATGTACATACTTCCAGACACCACCAACATTGAAATCGTGCCTTTGGATTGCGAATGTTGGCAGTTGTCGAGTTCTCCTATTCTTTCTATAATTTTAAATTACTTGCTTTTTTAATTAATTCACCTAGTATTGTAGGGCAGCGCGATTTGATTTTTGTTTTTCATTATTTCAAGCTATTTTACTTTAATAATTTAAAACGTTTTTTCTTTGTGTTGTACCATACACAAGTTTTCCCCTACTACCTCCGCGTACCCTTACGAGAACTCTCACATGTTAGACCCTATGTTAGATCCCTATCCTTGTATTTCCATTTTAAGAGGGGAAGTAGTTCACGAAACGTGTTTATTTGTTTAAAAATATACAAAGGTAACTTGCAATGTACTAACACAATATCAAATAAAATAGAAAACAATGCAATTGATGTTTAAAATAAATTTTCAATAAATATTTATTCAGTATCATGGAGAGTTTTCTTGCAACAATTCACAGCACTTCCTTAAAGACAACATTTGTAGTAATTATTCAATATTCTTTGACAGCTAGCTTTTAGCTTCTCGTGAGTCACAAAAATATTAGAAAAGCTTTTAACTTTTGAGAAAGCTACGTGTCTGAACCCGCTGACTTAAAAAATTTCATCTAATGATAACGAAAATACTGGTACAGGTAAAACACAGTCTTCACTCTTCTCTGTGAACCCACATCCCTCCTCAATTAGGTACACAGCACTTACAGACACAGGTAAAACGTTAATTGATTGGTTTCACTACACGCAAGAAACAATCTTCATAGGAATCTAGCAACTATAACAGTACTCAGTGGCGGCTCGTGACATTTTTTCTTGGTGGGGCCAGGCGCAAAAGCACGAATATCGTCTCATAATCAAAACTTATTTAATTAAATAATTGTCATTTAATCAATTATTTAATTAATTATCAGTTAATTAAACCTTTAAATCTATACGTTTTCCACAAAAACCGAAGTAGGAATTTTATTAAGATGTTTAATCAAATATTGGTATGTCAACGGAAACAAATGATTTTTGTAAAATTTACGCTAATGCCGTAGCTTTTCTTCTGAATGCTGAGAGTTCGAAAGGGGAACATATCGTAAATTAAGGACAAATTGACTTCGTCGTGTTATGTCAGTTTGTTTAATCGGCCTGCAGAGAAACAAAATCTGCTACATCTATGCCTCTCTCACTTCGTCCAACTACACTTCATACATAGAATCTAGCAGCTCCTTCTACGTCGTGTGAGTAGATTTATAAACACAAAAAATGTTTAAATGTTCATTTAACACACAATGTAGATTGCCGAATAACTATAAGTCTAAAAACTTGCACGGTTTTTTGAATCTTCAGATCATCATGCTCTCTCAATGCTAGTTAATGAGTACCACAGAATTTTAAACTCTCAATCTCTCTACATAAAATAGTTTATTTTTTGTGACTTGTTCATTATGTTCTAGATTGAAATTTTGACCCGCCGAATCAATCTGTTACTACAATGTTCAAGGTTCGAAAAGTTTTAAATTTACAAGCGTGTTTTAAATGCAACTTCTTCGTGTTGCTTCGTGCGTTTTCTTCCGTGTTTCTTTATCATTTCCCTCAAATGTTTCAGATCCTTTCAGCCTACTGTCGTCCACAACCCCACATCACCAAATAATATAACAAAAAGCAAAATAAGCTTTGTTTTTCTTCACTTCACAGTGAACCATAGTTTTTTCTGAAATTACGAGTTACAGAATGTTCATTTTTTCTTCCCATCAACTTGTGTAATGAAAAGTCACTCGGTTGATGTGCTCTTAATAGTTAATATCATTTTGCTCGTCTTTCTTCAAGTCTCAGTGAAGAAAACTGAAAACGGTGTAACGAATCCACTGTGTTCATCTTATAGCGCGCCAGAACTTCCACGTGCACTTTGAAAACCGCGCGCTCAGCCTGCCGTTCCTCTGAGAAGGGCCCGCTGGTGCGGGCCCCTCGGACTGCTAAAATTAGCAAGCAGTGGTCGCGCCCAGTAAGAAAGGGCGCCTGACTTGCAAACGGAGTGAAGTTACTGCTCAAGGGACCCCACGCAGGCCGGGCCCCTGAGGCGCTACTAACGCTATCTTGGAGGGCGGCAAGTAACTATGATCCCCAATTCTTGTTTTTGCCACTTGGAATAAGTACTCAGGAATGAATTGTCGATTCTTCACGAATAAACAATTCTAATAAAGTACTACAATTATCACAAAGATATTACGATAAAGATAAATAAACATTTTTTTGCTTTATTAAATCTTGATAGGGCCCGGCCCCTGTGGCCCCTTAGGACGAGCCGCCCCTGACAGTACTTCTAGTTGTTGCTGGAGAGCAAATCTTGAATTAATGATTATGCAAATAAACCTCGTCAGATTGCACAAACTACAGTGTTAACAGAAAGCGTAAATAAAGATTGTCAAATCTAAGCCTTCTAAGCGTGTCGCCACAAAAATTGCTACCAGCAGGAAGGGCTGAAATATTGAGGTGGCCTTGATAGTATTGAAGCGTGGAACCAAAAAGTTAATTGAATGGATTGGAAAATGTCTCATTCTAACAGATCATGGTGTAAAAAACGTTTCTTTGAGGCCTCTGGCCTCAAAAGTTTACTTTTTAAGGCTCTAATTTGTTTATGAGTTATTTGCCGATATAGATTGACATGTGATGGCGGGCTGCATTTTACAAGAATATTTCGATGCGTTTTTTTAAAGAAATCATCCATATTTTTGAAGTCAAAAGTGAAATTCGTCAAGCCTCCGTGAAATTATCTTTCTTTAGAGCCCTCATTTATAAAGATTGGTTGCGTGTGAGAGGCGGAACGCAAAGGTATACTACTGAATACAGGAGACGATTGCCATCATCCCCTCGGACGTACTAGTATTAACCTATTCGTTTGGAATAATTAGTGGTCTTGCTCTGATTAACATTTTTTGTCAGAATAACAAGACTATTGCTATGTTCCGATCTCTACACCTCAAATCTGCCACAGACAGACTCTATCTACTTAGAAAATGTCGGAGACAGAGGCTTACCGAAAATACACAAGCTATGTAGGAAGCAAGAACAGAATGTGATATTTTAAAAACTGATCAGCTCTTTTTGGCAAAATTATGCAGAAGGTTATTAAAATTAATTAACACTCCACTGATTTTTTTCTTGTAACATCAGGATATCAATTCAAATAAATAAATGAACTTAGTTCTTGTAAGGGGAAAATTCTACTCGGAAAGTTCCCCATTCTTCTGGAAGAACAACATATTGATAAATCTACGTCTTTGCATTGCCTAATAAGTGAATATTTATACCCAGAGACTAGAGGATTTTGTAATTGCTATCCAAGATAGGATACTGCAAACTCCAAACTGTACAAAAATATGAAAAACTAAAAATGAAATTCAAAATGCAAAAAATGTATAGAAAATAAACTTAAATTTAAGAGACTATCAAATGCAAAGAATATGAATGTGGTAGACAAATGCAGAAAATGAGATACATAAAGGGAACCCATTTTAAATGTTATGACAGGCTGTCCGGCATTATCAGACAACGGATATCTTGGAAATTTATAACCAACTCGCAAACTGGTTCGTGAAGAATTTGCTACGGTGTGCTTGATACGCCTACTCCCATATCACAAATATAGTACTGTACGGTATTGGAGACAAAGAAGCGTGGTATATTGGGGCCGATTGTTATCAAGGATAAAACCGTGCATTGTAACAGCACTGATATCCTCGTCATTGACAAAACCAAGAAGATAACCTTTATAATTGACATTGCAGTTCCTCTGACCCATCAGGAAAAGTGAATTAGAGAAAATCAGGAAGTATGAGCTTGCCACATATCTGACGAATAGGGAAAGTAGTACTAAGGTAAATTATTAGGGAAAGTGTGTGTATTTAGAACTGCCAATAAAATTGCAGTGTGGTCAAAAACGCTGTTTTACTCAGACTTGCTACGTTTGTACGTTTTCGCAGTAAGCTCAAAGAGGACAGGGTGAATTCCCTTTCATAAGAGCTGAATCTGGTTCTAAGACTCTAAAAGCAGATTCACTATGCCAAGTTTATTCTGAGAAAATAATAATAATAATAATAATAATAATAACAACAACAACTCCACCTAGGGAGTACACGACCTTGCAGTTGGTGGTGGATCTTGAGTACCCCCACGAGCCTTAAAGCTATGTCAGTGGTAGCCTAGCTACCGGTAGGGCCTCCCTTGCTGAATAGGTTGAAGGTGAGGGGTCAGACGAGGAAGTACTCCATTTTGAGGAGAGTGGAAGTAAGTAGAGAGGGAAGGGTCATGAACCTTTGGACTTCCTGTTGTCGGCCCATAGAGGGTACAGGAGAGAAACTGGGTTGGCACACCAGGCCACTGATTAGAGTGGAGGCCCGAACCTTGCATTAGCCAGCGAAGGAGGCTGCCTTCAGCAGTCAGTGAAAATCCCGTAGGGTTTAGTAATGCCGACTGGCGATCGGAGGGACCCCTTGCTGGGCCCTGCGGGGGATGCCTCGAGGCCACTGTGGTTCGCAGTAACGGATGGCAGGAAACAACCCAAAGGTTAAGTGTGATCTGTGAACTCGAATTTGCTACCTGCGAATCTTCACTTGAAACCAATGAGCAAAATGGATAGAACAAGCAATGTAATGAACCTTAACGTGCCTTGTTCTACCAATGTCCCATACCTGCTCAGAAACCGAGCTAAAGTCACCTTGTCGACATCTGGCCATCCCACGGATGTTAGTCCCAGAGACCCAGAGCCGGCAGTAGCTCGAAGCCATCGTCAGAGATGGACACGGGAAGAATTAAAGGAGGTGATGTGGTGCTTCTACTATGCAAAAGCGAAAAATGGGGGCTCAGAAATAGATGTCTTTAAGATATGGAGAGAGCGGAACCCAGATATGAGACCTACCCTAGACTCAAAGAAGCTTGCCAGTCAACGACGATACATACTCAGCAGTGGAAAATTCACAGCACAACAACTTGCAGACATCCAGAGAAACGTGGAGTATGTTCTTCGATCAAATTATCCACATGACGAACATTTAGTACCATCTAATATCCCTGAAAACGATGGTCCCATTGAAGGTTCATCTCTTCCAAATGAAACATCCGTCAGTGGTGAAAATATATCTGGACATGAGTCACACGATAAGGACATGATGCAGGACCTCCTCCGACGCGAGATAGAACGAATTCGTCTACTTCCATTTGAATCTCGTGCACCGTTGAGAATTTACGAAAATGCTAAAGCTAAGAGAGTGATAGAAACAGCTAATTATGCCTTAAATGAGGTTGTACAGACCTCAAGTAGAGATCTAGATATTACTGAAATCAATCACATCGTGTATGCAACTGGATATCTAGTATCTCAGATAATCTTGGGGCCAGCCAAGAACACCGATGGCCGACAGCCAGACAGAGTAAAAAGCTCCGTACCTCCATGGATGAAAAGAATTATGAAACGGATAGCCGACACACGGCGTGAAATATCACTCCTAGCCGAGGCATCTTCTAAGTCAAACCATACGTATAAAGTTCAACAAAAAATACTCCATGTTGAACGAAAATACCTAATTGACAATGACACAACAAGGTTAATGGTAGCTGAAAAGCTAAAAGAGAAATCCAAGCATGGGCTCAACGAATAAGACGGTACAAACGTAAAGAAGATTTCCGTGTACAGAACCGGTTGTTTGAAACAGACGCGAAGAGATTCTATCGCAGTCTTACTGAAAAACCGAATGGAAATGCTGCACCTCCTTCCAAAGATGACGTCGAAACATTTTGGGCAGGAATCTGGGAGGAAACCAGATCCTACAACAAAGACCCATCGTGGCTCCAATCTGAAGTTGATGCTACCAATGGACTCGTGGAAACAGTGGAACATGTTCAAGGATTCTCGAAAGAGGACCTATGCCAAACAATTAAGAACATGGGAAACTGGAAACCCCCTGGGGTTGATAAGATCCAGATTTATTGGATTAAGAAATTAACAGCATTACATTTTCATCTAGCAAAGGCTGTTAATAAAATTTTAGAAAACCCTAAGGAACTCCCCGAATGGCTCACTCGCGGCATCACGTATTTGCTACTCAAAGCAGGAGACAGCTCCTTGGCGAAGAACTACAGGCCAATTACGTGCCTGTCAGTAATGTACAAACTTATAACTGCAGCCATAGCTGACAAAATGTATAGGCACCTAGAGAAGAACCATCTGTTGCCAGTTGAACAGAAGGGATGTCGTAAAGGTTCCTATGGCTGTAAGAAAATCTTGCTTCTGAATAAATAATTTTGAATGATGTAAAAAAACGAAAACGTAATTTAAGCATGGCTTGGATTGACTACCAGAAGGCCTTTGACAGTGTACCACACGATTGTATTTTGAAGACCTTGGAGATCTATCGATTTCATCCTAGACTTGTTGAGTTTTTCAAGGCTAGTATGAAGTCGTGGAGCACCAGGTTACTAATCCACAGCGGAAAGGGAGTAGTAGAAACAAGAAGTATTCAGATTAACAGGGGAATTTTTCAAGGAGATTCACTATCCCCTCTGCTGTTTTGCATTAGTTTGATCCCTCTATCGAGACAGTCGCACTCTGACTTTGGTTACAAGCTCCATGGTGACGAAAGACCTGTATCGCATTTATTTTACATGGATGATCTTAAGTGTTTTTCTAAGAATGAAGCGACTCTCTCCCAAATGCTGTCGGTCATCAGTGATTTTAGCAATGACATCTGCATGAAGTTTGGTCTTGACAAGTGTGCAAAAGCCAACTTAAAAAGAGGCAAAATGACCACGTCAGAGAACATTGAAGTTGATAGACACACTGTGATTCAAGATCTTGAACCAGGTAAAACTTACAAATATCTGGGCATTGAAGAATGTGAGACCATCTCGAACGACACAATGAAAGAGAGGATTCGCAGGGAGTATTATAGACGAGTGAGACTTGTCCTGCAGTCCGCTCTGAACTCAAGGAATAAATATCAGCAATAGGTAGTTTGGCGGTGCCTGTAGCCGAATACAGTTTCGGACTAGTAGACTGGACTGAGCAGGAAATTCGCATCATGGATCGAAAAATCAGAAAACTGCTTACAATGCATCATGTTGCCCACCTCCGGGCTGATGTACATAGACTTTGTGTCACGTAAGGAAGGAGGAAGAGGCCTGAGACAAATTGAAGCCACCTGGCACAATGCAATAACTGGGATTGGAAAGTATGTAGTCAGCCATCAAGATGACCCACTAATGAGGCAGGTCGTGAAATCTGACCGAAGAATGGGAAACAGAGGCATTGTAAGTGTAGCAAGAAGCATTGCGAACAAGACTATGCAAGACACACAGAATGACAGAGACACTGAACTTCTGATGCTACTTAACATGAAATTTGAGACACAAAAAATGTTAAAGAAATCGTGGAGAGACAAACCACTCCACGGACAATATTTGAAACGAATGGACAGAGCACAGATCAATAAAGATCAATCATTTATGTGGCTTAAAAGGGGAAGAATGAAGCCAGAATCGGAAGCACTTGTAATAGCTGCCCAAGATCAGGCGTTGAGAACACGACATTATGATAAAGTGGTTCTCAAAATTTTCCAAGGTGATAAATGCCGCATTTGTCAGGAACACGTAGAAACCATCGATCATATTGTCTCAGCTTGTCCAATCCTAGCAAAGACAGAATACTTGAAAAGACACGACAGGGTGTGTAGCTACCTCCACTGGCAGATCTGTACCGCCCTCGAAGTTACAAACACATGCCCCAAGTGGTACGGACACTCACCGAAACCGGTGACATCTGTTGGATTGTGTACGATATTGTACGACCAACAAATTCAAACTGATCGCACGATAGCAGCAAACAAACCGGATATAGTCATCCGAGATTTGGAGAACAAATCGTGTTTACTTGTCGATGTTGCTGCACCTTGCGATCAAAACGTCGTTACCAAGGAGGCAGGGAAACGTCTTAAATACAAGAGTTTGGAAATCGAGATCAGCCGAATGTGGGACGTAAAAGCACAGGTCGTCCCGATAGTTATCGGAGCTCTGGGATTTGTTCCGCAAAATTTGTGTAAGAACTTGTCTAAACTCCCAGGTAATTCAAAGGACTGGGAAGTGCAAGAAATAGCTTTATTTGGATTAGCCCACATTTTGTGCATAGTATTGTAGAGGAAACGACAGTCCCTAGATCTACTCCTTAGGTATCTGGTTGCAACCTGGAGTAGATTTTATATTCAGCCGACTCATAACATCTTTAGTCGTGATGTAGTGAAATAATAATAATAATATTCTCAAATTTATGAAAAGCTTTTAAGTCAATTTGCGCAAAATATGTCTCAATGCGAATCGCTTTTACCCAGTTAATAACATCTCGACTGTTCAAGCACTATTCTCCTTAAAGATCTCACTGCAATGTATTACTACAGTTTAATATAAACTCTGTGGTAATATAAATTAAACTGTGGTATTACCGCAAGGTGGTTTTTTGTTACTTCACAATTTAGCACTAGATAAAAGAGTTCTATTTTTTATTTTCGATTACCAAGCAAAAGATATTTTTCTCACGTTGTTGTAAAACCCTACAACAACGTTTTACAACAACGTGAGAAAAATATCTTTTGCTTGGTAATCGAAAATAAAAAATAGAACTCTTTTATCTAGTGCTAAATTGTGAAGTAACAAAAAAACCACCTTGGGGTAATACCTAATACTTTCTTCAGAATCGTTTTCGCTACACACACACACACACACACACACAAATGGTAGCTCAATGGTTTTGAAATATTGTTCCTTGCTTTCGGATGAGAATGAGCGTTCCTGAAGTGTCAAATAACATCTGCGTTCGTGATATGAAGATTTTAATTCTTTATTGCGTTAAAACAAGGACTAAGACATTCGGTATTAAAATTACAAACCAAGAATGAATATACGAAACTAGATCATGATTCATCTCTTTGTCTTTCTCGTAGTGAAATACATAACTACAGTTATGCTTTACCGTTTACTGGGCTTTGGTTAATTCTGGTTCCATGATTTTTCCAATTTCCAGGCAGAGAAAAATAAAATTTTCAGAAATTTGAAGATAAAAGTAGCTTAGTAGAATTCCATAGACAAGTACGTTTAAAGCATTACTAAATGCAATGCAAAAGGGTCATGGGGTCACCTCTTTCGCCTAGCCTATGATAGGAATTAAATCCACATCCTCAACTTTCTCTCGTAAGCGTAGCACAGACAATTCCTGTTGTACTGGACCTAAAGATTTGCGTTGTGGAAGCAGACTGACCAAATTCCAATAGGATTTCGCGGAACTGCGTTCCACATCCGCGCGACGGAGGCAAGGCAAAGAAGTCTGGAGATGAAACGCAAACACGACGTCAGGGGTGATGATCCTGCCTAGCTCGCGCCTTGCTTGGCTCGCATGCCTGAGAATCACATGTTGCTTGCCCCATCAAAAGAATCTTGTTCATTCGATTATAATATGTACATTCACTTTCGAATAAATGGCTAATAAAATTGAAACTGAAAAATTGATATTCTGTATGTTATGAATAGGGCCCGGATAATTATTTACATATTTCCGTACGTTAACTCTATCAAGTCAAAACCACGATATATTTACGTTTCATGTCGCTTAATGCCTAAAAACGTTGACTTTTTAGTACTATATTTACATATTTTACCCAAAAGTACATATATTTACATATTTTACTCAAAAGTACATTATTTTAAAATATTTCCAAATATTTCCGTTTTCTGCAATCTTTTTTTATAATTCTTTATTTATCCTGTATGTTTTTGATAAGGAATCATCCAAACAAACAATTCAGCATTGTCAAACACAATTTTTCTGCAGTCTTCTCTCTAAATTGTCGCTATTGAATCGCGTAAAAATGTTGATATTGCAGCTCGCAATATCCTACAAAAGGGCAAGGCGTTGTTGCACTCCAAAGCTTCCAGTGTCTAGATTTCAGCGCGAGTATAACAGAGAACAAACACTGCTCGGAAAGGAAATTGGTGTATGGAAATGATGTCTAGCAAGCGATAACTCGCGCCCACAATGCGTTTTCCACAGGTCTCCCTTGACCTTAATACCCTTCGCCAAAAATTATACGCACCAACGCAACTCAGAAAGCGCCATTGACAGTTTTCTTTCCCCGTGTGTTACACGCTAGCCTAAACCCTTGATTGTAAAGTATCTCAGTGAGGTGAAAATCTAAAGTAAATTCATGATGTGGTACTGCAGCTTTTGGATGTATAAAGGACAGAAAATAATTCACGGCGATTTGCTTAAACCTTGTGGTAACGCAGAATTTGCCACAGGCAAAGTTTGGTGAATCTTTTCAGAGAAGTCTAGCAATAGCGTCTTGTGTAAGAACATTATAAAGAAAGCGGAATTTGTGCTATCTAAGAGTCAATTAATTAAATATCATCCAGCACTGTTTTTATTCCCTAATCCGTGAATAGCATTGAACAGTGACATGAGACAAAGTTTAAATATACACCAGTAACTTCGTGCGGTAGTCGGTGCAACGTCCTCGAAAAGATAATAGAAAAAGCTTCATTTCTAAGAATTTGAAACAAATATTTGTTTCTCATTGTTACGGTGATCATTGTAAATAACAGAATTATTAGTAGAATTGTTTTAATTTTTCTCTTTACGAGTATATTATGTCTACAGATCAATATTAAGGAAAAGCATTTTATTAAAACGAATTGATATAATAATTAAAGTGTTACATATTTCTTACTTTTTAGTACATATTACTACACATTATAAACACACACACACACACACATACACATACACATACACACACACACGTGTGTGTGTGTGTGTGTGTGTGTGTACATATTTCCCTAATCTTTAGTACATAATTATCCGGGCCCTAGTTATGAAAATGATGTGAAACATGATATGCTACACAATATGACATTCAGTAAATATGAAATTAAATATGAATTACATAATGTCAACAAATTTTTGTTATAATTTCTTTTTGCTTGTTAGAGTGTTTGTAACTTGTAAAAGAAATATTGAAATGCTCTTGTTATGTCATTGAATATGTTGCTCCACTCGCAAACTTATCGTCCACTCGCAAACGTACGTGTGTTATATAGCCTTCAAAACACATTCTGAGATTTTCGTTTATCGTTGCATTATTCGTTTAGAGGAAAGGAATCACTCTTTCTACATTTTATCGTCAAATAGTAATTAGCTGGCCAAGAATCTGAATGTACATTTCGTTGCCTCAAGAGCCAGGTGAATTAATTTTAATGGAAATTGTTAACCCCGAAACCCATATCCACAACGTTCAAGAAAGGGGAAAACGATGTCAACGTATAGGCTATTTATTTTTGAAAATAAGTAGATCACTGATTTAAAACAAAGACCTGATTCGCTCCTGGGTCTTTTTCTACATCGCAGCTTCTTTCCGCGCATTGCACCCTTGAATTGCAAGTGCCACGCCCTCCGTTGCTGAAAGAAGCCGACATCAATATGTTTCCAGGTCGTGCCGAGCGTCCACGTGCAGGGCTGACCTCAGGTGGCTGTGCAGAGGTTGGTGACGTCTGCTAAAGTAATGAATTATGTTGCCTCCTAAGTAGTGCCGATGTGTGAATCACGTATTCGTTGCTTCTAAATGCATCAAACTGAAAAATCATGGTTTAATAATACTAACTTCTAAATGGCTTCTGGCTACCGAATTTGATGAATTCACTTTAACCTAGTTGTATTATCGGATAACAGAACTCAGAAGTGAATTCTGAGCTACGTTTGCTGAAAAGCGTCTCTTTGAATTTTTGACATATGACGAATCAGTATTGATGATAACCGAATGAATGGTCATAGTATGCTTATTGTTCGATGTTGTTGAATGCATTGACTGCATACCTTTCAAACGGTAGTAACGGAACGATGAAGGCCTGTTTACAAATTTTATAGTGTACTCAACAACGGCTGTGGACATGTTTATAGTTTACATACAACCCGACTTTCATTTATAAGATTCTCCGCTGATTTCCATTTAATTTAAAATATTATTGTCATAACATTAGAGAGAAAGCTCAGATTACCTTAGAGAGAGATGACAAAACGAAATTTTAACACATTGCAGCATGCGTATGAAAGAGAAATATGAAGAATGCTGTTATAATCGTTCTTAAGTATTCTTCTATTCTGTTTATTCTACCCCACATTCACACTGCACATAAATTGTGATGTATTGTTGTTGTGTCAAGTAGAAATTTCACCAATTGTACAATTGGACTTTCTTACTCTCGCCATTACTCTCGACGTCTTTTCAATATTTCTAAGAAAACTTTCTCTCTTAGGAAGGATTACGATAATACTCACCCATCTCAAACCCTTCCATATTCGAATCGGGCGAAAGGCGTGGGTGTTTTTGTAATGAAATCGTGAAGTGAATGGCTATGGCGAATCACCATGACGCTCATTAATTCGTGTCACCCAACAAGGATGTTTGCACATCCGCCTACCTTTTGGGCGTTCCAAGACAAAAAGTGTAAACTAAGAAATATTTCGTCTCCTAATTTAATTAAGGAGAGAAAACACAACTTAATTAGAGAGCTTAGAAGAGTGTTTATGAACATTTAAATAATCGCTTGTTCTGATACGTTTTTGCTCTAAAAGGTACTAGGTAGGTTATCGAAATACTCTGGGAAAGTTAACACCTTACTAATCTCATTACCAATCCGGAATATGCGGCAGTAAGCCGATTTCAAATGATTAAATTTTGACAACACCTTGCCGACAATTGTTCATAACCAAACACCAACATATTTTAATGCACTTCGGAAATTGATACTTTCAAATTTGTCTCGCACAAAATGTCGATTTGTGGGGCTATGCCTTACATGATGGCGTTAGTTGAATATATGTAGTTAGGTTTTACAGTAAATTTTATTAAGCACTAAATGTAAAAGTAACATTTTCCGAAACGATGGTGCACTAAAAGTTTGTTAACGACTAATTTTCTACGTGTGTGTATTGAATAATTATCAATATTCAATGATTTGTTAGAGTTGTTACTTCACCGACAGATAGGAAAAAAATCTTTGTGTTCTCGCGGTAGTAAGTCATTTCCTTCACAGTGGTCACGATGTAAAATAACAACTAAAATCTGTTGCTCATTTCCCGTAGAAAAAAGTTGTATTACACGGAATATATTGCCTTTTCATCAAAAACCCTCATTGTTACCTGTATCCTGCCTTGATTCACCTTAATGTAGTAAAAGTGTTTGGGTTGGGATTCCAGAGCTCAGGAAATGCACAGTTTGCACGTTTCCCCATAGTAAGATGCAGTTTTTGACCGATTATTGACATTGAATAAGTAAACAAATAAAAAATTATTGTAAAATGTCAAAGTGCGAAATCGCAAAATGTTAGCGTTGTGTTCAAGAATACTTTGTTGAGTTCAGTGAGCCCTTCCAACCGGCGCAGGAACCGACAGTGATGCAGGGTGGAAGGCTGTGTAATACACGAGCCCAGTACGGTCGAGTGCCCAGGACCTCGAGAAAAGTCCAAAAACGATAAAAAAGTTTCGTGTTTGACTGAAAATGGAAATATTTAAATGTGTAATTTATATTTGATTATGTATCAACTTCTTGTGACTATTTGTAAATCGATGGAACACTAAACAACTGCAGTCCATGAGAGGCTTCAGTGGTTTCGTTAGACAGCCAAGAAGACTGAAAAAATCACAAACATTGAAATTTCGGTTTTGGCTGAAAAATGCAAATAATTACGTTAATCCGGAATTTCACATACGTGATATTGCGAGTAAATTTTTCTGTGTCACTGCCTACGACACTGATGACGTCATGCCATGAGGAAGAAATAAGCTTCAGTTTTCAACTGTGCTGTTTCAGAACATCCAATTTTTGCTGCTTCAGGACCCCATTTTCCACATTCTCGACAGCAGCGTTTATGCCGCTGCAGTCTAATAATGTTTTAGACAAATGGAATTGAAGTGTTAGGATTTGAAGCAAAATGAACTTCCGTAAAAGCTGTCTGACGTTTTTATGTATTATTTATTCGTTACAAATCTGATTTGAGCAACGAGAAGGAAAATACTGTCGTGAGGAAAATAGTGTAGGGGAAAGTTCGATGTCTTTAGTTTCAAAATGTGGGAGAAAATTATTCAAAATAAAAAAAAGAGAACTTCATTTAAACGTAAATTAAAACATATTTCTGAGTACACAAAAATTGCAAATTCAACAATGTTTACTACATCGATTAATTCTGAGGTGCACTTAATCAAGGAAGTGCTGGTCCAGTATGTGGTCTCTAATCGTTGTCATCGATAGTTTTTCCGAGACTGCAATTATTTTAGTATCTCAAATACCTACGTTAAGATTGTTTGGAACGTCATGCATCTCTTTATTTTTTTACTTACAAATGCTTTTAGGAAACAGATAAGCAGTATTTGTAATTCAGTGAGAAAATAAAGACTGGACTACAATGTTAACATTCTGAAATCATTATCAAGTTCTTCAGATACACAGTACATTGCTATCAATAAATTTACAAGTAATGATTTCATTTTTTCATCTTTTCATTTAACCAATGTTTCCTTGTGTCATGCTTCTTACACGGTTTCAATTAGCTCACGATCAGTTTTAGTCGAGGATGTCATCAGTCTCAATAGCAATAGAGGAATGAAAGGCCTCTGAAAAAAAAAAACCCATTTAGGTTCACATAAAAGAGGAAAGCACGACAGCAAATTAATTAAGGTGAAATCCAGGGCTAGACAAGACGCCACCCTAAAGGCTTTGAAACATTAACCTTGAAGAGAAACGTAAAAATGAACTCGCCAAAACCTGATCAGTATATCTGACCAACTGTACTACATAATACTCGAAATTCAACGACTTCTCGTCATCAGTCTCCTGTACACATTACCAGAGCAGGAGGGCAGTTCGAGTGGGCCAACTGAGACGGCCTAGTGAATCCACTACTGCCTCTCAGCGCCCCATGCGCTCTTTGGAGGACGATTCTGATTGGTATTTTCCCCTGGTTTATCCGGTCAATACCAGGCAAATGCTGGAGCAGTACCCTAACAAAGGGTCCACAGATCGCGCGCGATCTTTTCTTCCTCTTCCATGTCGTAATCTCTCCCCTTACATACACGTAGATACATACATACACATATCTCACTTGTGGAGAGCTTAGTTTGTCCTGTTTGGGGTGGTGCCTCGCCGGGAGAGATACCTGAAGAGCGAAAATCAAGCAGAACAGGCAGAAACCGATCTAAAGGGGAGGATCTCATGTACCAACACGCACTGCATTCATGGAACTAATAGCCAATGATGTTGATGTCCCCGGAAAGATGTAGTTACTATTTTGTTTACCCGTTCGCTTACTCACTTGTTCGCTAACGCACTCGTCACTTATTCATTCATCGCTTACTTACTCATCCACTTGTCCACTTACGCATTCACTCATCCAGTCGCTCACTTATTCACTCATCCAGTCGCTCACTTATTCACTCATTCACTAGCTCACTCATCACTCATAACTCACCACTTTCTCTCTCGTCCACTCATTCACTCGTTCACTTATTCATTCTTCCTAGATCACTCACACACTCACCTGCTCATTCACACTCTCACTCACTCACTCACTCACTCATTCACTCACTCACTTATTCACTCTTTCACTTCTTTCCATTAAGGAAAGTCCAGAAAGGAAAAGTCCGGTCTTTAGAAATTTCCAACTACCAATTCTCCAAAGTTACGTCCAGTGTTTATTTAAGAGCATTCAACCCACATTTCCAGTATTTGTTAAGTCCGTAGCTCAAACTTTGGGGCCCCGAGACTATTCGACAGCAATGGGTCTCCCCCTTTAGTTATTTTTCCCAACTTAACATCTTGTGATTGATCATTTTATTAACAATGAGACCTAGTTTTTTAATCGTAAATAGCAAATAACAACTTTCTTTAAATCCTCTGTTAATGTGTGCTATTTTATTATGTTCATGTGATTCATAAGTAATCTTACTATAATTTAAACAGTGAAAATATATAGTTGTTAGGGAAGTTAAATTTTGTATGTGGTCATCCTTTGTGATAGAGCTATTTCGGAAGGTGAACCTTAACACGAAGGGTAGCTTTTCGGAAAATAGGCCTTGTATCAGATATCAACTGAAGAAATCCGACGTTTCCTGAGTATTTCTTACTCGCACAATCAATTAAACGGGCCCGCCGCTCCGCTCACTCCCACTGTAACTCCCGCTCCGTTCCTTCTCGTCCAGTGACGCCTAGATCCATTGCGCATTGCATTCAGTTAACGTTTACAAAACACAACAACGCATTTTGGGTTAACATGCATCCCTCTGTTTTTTCTCGGAAAGTCAAAAGCAAACGTGCAACGTTTGGAAGCAGTGGCTCCACAGGTTGAAAAGTTTCTGCGGAACATCCATAGACGCTTACCTCTGCTAAGTGCTGCGGCAGCCCCTGAGCGCCTGCGCCCGCGTGGCCTGGGCGAGCGTCGCGACGCGGTGATGAGGGAGGCACTGGCGGCGCCGGGCGCCCCGACGCCTCCAGCGCGCGCTCCTCCCCACCACCTCCCGCTCCCGCGGCGCCAACGCCTGCGCGCCAGGCTTCCAAAATACGGTTTTCCACGCCCGCTGGTTAATTTCGATTTTAGATGGCAACAGTTCACTATTGGATGGTACTCGCTACGTTACAGATTCATTACTGTACGGGTCGGGGACCAATCACAGCGATGTTTCCACACCAAGCATTGCGACGGAGGTAGTCATTGGTCATCGTCTATCTACATCCATCAATCAACATCTATTACCTTTCATTACTTAACGGAAAAGCTACGGCATGAAACTAAAGTAAGATACCCCTCCCCATACGTCACGTACAGTTGTTACTGTTTTTATGTGAAATACCCACAAGGAAAGAATTGGAAAAGAATGTATGAAGAAAAAGAGGGCATGAGGAAAGGATAACGGAATGGGGGGTCGCAAATACTGTGTAGGTAAAGGAATAAAAATGAGAGAAGTAAAACAAAAACTACGGACATGCATCTGTAAATGCATGATATTGATAACTTCCAATAAGCGTCAAAGCCTTGTCGCTGAAACAGTTGACGTCAGTATTTTACAGAATACAGTAAAAATTAAATAAATGAAATAAAGTGTCCAAATCATAAATTTGCAAGTGAGCATTGGGCCGTGATTGGCTGCCACGATGTAATTGGAACCCCGGGGAGATGTGTCCCGGCTGAGGCCCCCTCTCCTTGCGTCAAAGGGCGAACGGGGAAGACGTGAGTGCAGATTCCCCGACGCCTCGCCGCGTCAACACGAGTGGCGTTTGTCATGCGCGGCGTCGAGTCGCCGTGCCGGCGCGTGGCGTGGCCGGTAAACGAGCGCCAATCACGGCCGTCATGACACGCCTCGCACACTTCTTTGTTTTACGTTGCGCGCGCCGGAGCAAGATCTAGTCAGCTCACAATGAGAATGATCTTCGACGGAGAAGACCTAGCGTACGATCCCGACGGTGGAGGATTTTTGACACCAGCTAGATAGTGGGGTCCTGTTCAGCCGCTGTCTGGAGGAGACTTCCAGCGGCCGGCAGTTTTCCGTGGTTTCTCTGATCAGTGCCAGGCGAATGGTGGGGTGGCGTCCCAACAAACGGGCTACGGATCTTGCGCGATCTTTTCTTTCTCTTCCTTGACTTATCCTTTCCACGCGCGCACAAACACACACACACACACACACACACACACACACACACACTTACATGCACTACCCTACCACACATGTCTGGAGACAAGTCAGAAGCTTATAGCTTTTCCTGGTTAGGATGGTGGCGCGATGGCGAATATACCTGGAGGGAGGAACCCGTTGCAAGCCGTGTAAATTCTAGACCAGCGATTGCCTACTGGACAAGGAATGACGTCAGAGCTTTCCCCCTCAGAAAAAGGCACTCGGAGAAGCAGTGCGAGCAAACGGGAGAGGGAGAGAGGGCCAAACGGCGGTCGCCGGTACCGAAAACTTCGGCAGTGGACCTTTGTCGGTGTTTCAGGCAACATAAGTGGGAAAAGATCTACACCCGTTAATTTTCATTCTGTTAGGGAAGAAAGATTTCCTTTTGTAGATACTGGAACAATGGCGAAGTGTTTAGTGTATTCGAAAGAACTGCAATATGTTAGAAAGTCCAATCTACAGATACATTACGCAGCTTTGCGACTCTGAGGGATTAAAATAAATTCTGAGAATTGACATAGCTCACAATCATGGGACGAGTAAAGGAATTTGCAGATTAAAGATTATGGAAAATGTACTGAAAACCATGAGGATTTACAACTTTCTCAAACAAAACTGTAAATAAAAAATAATCAAACATGGGGTCCAAATTCTCTCACGTGATTCTTTCTGGTACATATTTGTTAACATTAATTATTGTTTCAGAACGAACTAATTTGTTATATTATTTACTATTGTATAAAATATATTGTTATCTAATAGACGAATGGAAGTGGAATTACAGTACTGATTATGATAAAGATTCGCATATTGCTTTGAGTTATGTAATAATGTATGTTCTATTATATAATTCTTCATATTGTTATTGCATCATAAACATACTAAATAATAATTACCAGTTAGAAAACGTAATTGTCGATTTTCCAAACGAACGTTTCTCTTTACTTCCGTAACATAATTGGAACACTGCGCCCGCCGCCGCGTCGGACACTACCTTTGCTCTGCCGCTCGGCTCAGAGCAGGCGAGTAGATTTCTGTGACGTCACAGAGCATTGAATTGGCAAGCACTGTTCTAGACGTATCTCGCATTCTAGGAGAAGAGGAATTCCCGCTACATCTCGGGATTCAACTTGCTCTATACTGGTCATAGCAGTTGACGCGCCCGTGAATACAAAATACATGTTTCTTACACTACCTACCGAGGCTGCAGTAAAGATTTTGTCATTTGTAGATTTGTCTCTTCGATTTCTTCAATTTAAGCCAGTCAATCAGTCTTGGCGACTATGACTAGAGACCGGAAAAGTATGTAGTATGAAACGACAAAATATGTACATAAATATGTAATGAAAACAGTTAGAATATGTAATAATTATGTAAAATCGGTTATAATATGTAATATTAAAGTGCACTAACTACAAAACATGTTTACATAATACAACATTACATTTATAAAAAAATTTCTAAACATTTTTTAAAATGCAAACGTTTTAAAAATCATCTGGAGAACACAAGTTGATGAACACTCTGCACCATACAACTTTCCCGCCAGTAGTAAAAACTTCATCTACTGTTATCCAGGACCGTTTAACAGCCATACCAAGGTGCAAATAACTAGGTTATATGCAAATTCAGCAATACAAGCCATCATACAAACCGGCGATTTGTACGACTAGCAAACAATTATTGCTGCGTGCAATAATTGTTACACACCGACAAACGCCAAAATTTTTCGAAACTTAAGGTTAAAGATCAGAAAACATCGTCATTGATATTTTTCACATATAGATTTTGCCAATAATGAGGGGGAAATGCTGATTTTTAAAAATATACTTCCTCTAATAAAAAACATGTAAGAAAATTGATAGAATAAAAGAAATCGTGAAAATATCAAAATACGAGTATGTAAAATATGTAATATAGTACTAAATATGGAAAAATATGTCATTAAAAATTGGATATTGGAGACGGATGATTCGCCAAGATAATTTTAAGAACGGTAAGTAGAAATACCAAAAATATGTAATTACATAAAAATCCTGTCTCTCACTATGACTGCCATATTGGGTAACTTAGCGGGCGACCCCTCGGGTAGACGTCAGCTTTGTCCGTTGGCTCCGGGGTTCTATCGGTGTCTGATCCCCATTAAATATGTCATAGTTACCAGCTCATGATCATTTCACCAACACCTACTAACCTCATGCTCATTTCTCACTTCATTATTATATTTCAACACAAACGTCTTACAGGTGAGACCCAAAAACGTGTGTTGAGATTCATATTGGGGAACTACTGCTAACGTGTCGTTTCCTCGAATATTCAGACCATGTGGTAAACAATAAATATGGATCTGAAATATATAAAATAATAATAGTAATAATAAAAATGCTGAATAATGTTTGACCGGGTTAGGAGACTCAAGACATCAGCTGGATGTCACTGACCGGGAGGTCCCACGTTCGAGTCCCGACGTCTGCAGGATTTTCGACACTAGCTAAATAGGTCGAATTCAGCTGCTGTCTGGAGGATAATTCCAGCGGCTAGGTGCTCTGATCGGGAGTTTTCCGTGGCTTCTCCTATAAATTCATGGCGAATGCCAGAGCGGTATGAGCCGCGAGATACTACGAAAGTGTTTTGAGGGGTTTTAAGAACTTGAAACGCTCTGATTTTGCGGGGATGAAGCCACACAGCAGTAATTCGAATCCTCTCGACGAGGCAAAATGATTGATATTGTTTTTACAGGATCCTTCTAAAATATTCTGAAAACACTGTAGAAAAATACCCGTTTTTGAGAGGGGTTCCAAGGCATTTTCAGAAGCAAAACTGAACGTGAATTACTGAATTGTCACTTAGAGATGTCATGAATCGTTACGACTTGATTTATCAGATTGATAGTAGTTAAGTACACCTAATACTTAACATTTTAACACCTGGTTTAACCTAAAATAAAAATGGAATGAAATGGAGGACCTAAAAGTTATTATTCTGCGGGAAAACGATTCGCATCATTTATCATGAAGTATTTCTTTTAATATTTAGATCATTGTTACTTCTGATTATGTGAATTCAGATTCACATAACGCAATTTTTAGTGATGCCCCTTTGATGAACAACGAAAGGACAACTTTCCAGGTAGCATTCAGATGAAGGTCTCCATGCACCGCATATTGGGTTGGGTTCATCATTAATAACCCTAAAAAATCACCGGCTTGAAGCGATGCAACCACACACTTTTCTTCTGTTTCATCTTAGGCTCTATTTGATACTTGTCTTGTTCTTACAGAGGGTGTAGAAGCCAGTGAACTGTAGTAATGTTTATTGTGAATTTGCAAAGCATGAAACATTTTTAAGATATGAAAACACATTAAAAAAATCCTTGAGGCACCAGAGATGTCACACTAATATAATTATTTTTAAAGAGGAGAATTCGTAATTTTTACGGAAGAAAAAAAGCGCGTGGCTTCCTTACTTGGTCCGCCCCCGAGGGGAGGAATACAAGGGAGGAAGGGCTTGGGGCAGTAACGAGATAAACCACATCACCCGCAGCAACCTTGCCGTTAATCGTAAATGTTAATATCTCGATTTTGTTGAATGTGTGGCTATCTTGTTTCTATATATATATCAGTGGCGTAGCGTCAGGGGACGCTGAGATGCTGAGCATCCCCGTATATAAGAACCTTAAATACTGTATTGATAATCTTACAAGTGGTCTGTTGAGTGAAACACGTTTTGTATTAATTTAAATTGATTTCCTATGATTGAATTCGGCGGGCTGTTGAAGCTGGCCTCTGATTGCTTGAAAGCTAAAATACTTCAGCGTCTGCCGCCAGATTGCGACGAGCAATGAGGCATGCGCAGATGGCGAGGTTCCCCTCTCCCCTCTTCACCCCTGGCCCAGAGAAACCCGACTGCTTTACGCTAGCGTCTACTGCGGAAAGAACCTCGTTTGTGCACGAGAGCGCAGCACACTTCAGGCGTTCAGTAAATTATCTTTCTCTCTCTCACTCGGGAGTCCCCGCTTGGTCATGGGTACAAACTGTAGAAATAGTGCCTGACTACTATTTCTTAATTAATATCCAAGAAATTGTATTATCTCTTAAATAGATTACATATTATTTAAGTCTGCAATGTATAAATTAACAAATGGTCTTATTGCCATTCGCCTATAAGAATTAAAGCTGAGCCATTGTATAATTTGCTTTCAAGACATCGGCAGCCCTGACTGCTGTGAGGATTTTGTGGGAAGCGCCTACACCGTCGTAAGCAATCGAGATCGTGGAAGTAGTCTCAGTGTATCTGCCTTGTGTTGCGTTCGCCTGTTAGATGAAGTAGTTGATAGTGACATTTTGTGTGTTATTGTTGAGCATCCCCAAACGTGTGAGTCACGCTACGCCACTGATATATATGCCTTATTCGTAGGTACAAGATGAGACACACTGCACCAAAATAGAGTTATTACCATTTACGAATAACGTAAGGCTTGATGTGACTGGTTCGACGCATCTTACCTCTGCCCGACACCCTTGACTTGGAGAAATGGAAGGAAGAGGTATTGGGGTGATGGAGGTTGACCCGCAGCCGAGCGCTGCGTTTGGGCAGTGGCCGAGTGTCGTGCGCGTCCAGAGAGGGAGCGGCTGGCTGCGCAAACAGCTCGGATCGCCCCGCCCCCGCCCCCGCCCTCGCGAGCGACAAGGAGCCCCGCGGTGGCAGAGACGCGGCCTGCATACCGACCGCCGCCGGGCGACGGGGACCCACTGAACCAGTGCCCTTGACACCCTGTCGCTGAGCCGCCGGTCAAACAACGCGGCTCCAGTCACAACCACCCGGACAGCCAAGACGTAGGTACCGGATGCGGACGCTTACGCTATCATTGCAGAGGGTGGCAATCCCCCATAATGCGTAAATACAAATATTTTAAAAAATCGAAAAAAAATATACATTTATGAATTTATTTTAACAATATTTTTTTCACTATAGAAGTAGACACTAAGAGACAGACGTAAATAAAAATTTAATTTAGATGTTGATTCTCGAATTGTTTATCAATTAAAGTATACACAAATGACGTTGAAAAGGTCTATTTATTAAATAGTTAATGCCAAAAATTAATTACATTAAAAAATCTCCTTTCTGTTTCGAAAATGGTCACTCCTAAAAATCATCTGAAAACATTGTTGATGCAGTCGAAATTTGCGCAAGCGTATGGAATGAGTGTTCCAATTGCATGAAGGTCATACACGTTTCCATCTTGTGGTTGTGATGTTCCCTGAGTGTCGCAGTGTGGGCGATGGAGCACGCCTGCGTGCAATGTTCTTCCCTTCCCCAGGCAAGTGTTCAAAGTAGTGGTTTGCCTGTGCCTTTCCCGATATCAGCGGATGATAGGGTGATCCTGAGGCCACAGTAGAGTGTACATCCCCCAAAAGTGCACAGGATTGTTAAAAAAATTACCTTTTATCATTATGCCATTATCCATTATCAATATGCTGAAAACGATATATTTTTTATATTTTTAATAATGTTAACAACTAACGTTTTTAAATATTCTTTAAACAATATCTTAAGGTTAAGGTGCAAACTATTTATAGTAGAAAAATAGTTCTGGAAAGATTCATAGAAAACAAATTTAGTTGTTTTATTTTCAAATTGCTTATAAATTGAAAATGCGCAGATGAAAAGTAATGTACAAATTAAACAGGTAAAAAATAAATTTAAAGAATTTTTTTCAAATACTTCCGTTCCTTGAGTATTTTCTGAAGCAGCTCTTGTCACGAAGGGAGAGCTATGGTAGATGAATTCTTAGAAAGGTAATTATGTTTAAAAGGGATTCACGGATGGTACGAGAAGTCAACCATTAGTGAAAATAGTTAATCCTTGCTCGAACCTTCAGACTTCGGCTTTGCGTCCATGCACGCTCCCCCATCCCCTGGGTTACCGAGGCGACCAGCCAATAGGCGGTGAGAGAGGGAACCTTTGCCACCATATAACTGGAAATATTGTTGTGTAAGAACTGGAAACAAGCGTTTGTACCCCTTACCTGTAGCCCATGAGGAGGAGTTGACTCCCTTAAAACTCACTTCTACTACTTCTAGCGCAATAAGAGAACGGTCTTCTGAGCTACTATCATAACGTTCTTTATAGTTAATAAGTTCTGCTAATACCAATTGAGGCTTTACAAATGTGCAAGTGAACGACGAGGCTCCGGGCTTGGAACTCCCTAATTAACATAAAACAACGTCGAGTCTACACAACGCATAATTTCCTGAACCAACATACTCTTCCCAATCTCGCGGTACTCCGCTTTGGTTCTAGAACCTCACGGCGTACACAGTGGATTCGTTCCTGGAGGGACGTTAAGAGAGAAGACTTGAAAGAAATCTTGAATGAGTTTTTGAATTCAAGAATAATTGAATGAATTTCCTGAGCATTATAACTGGTGTGTCCTGTTTTGCCTACGTTGAAATCAAATATGTCTGGCGATTTTTGCATGAAACGTGGGAAATTCTTCGTAAACACATTATACTGATCAAAAAAGGAAATGCTTCTGTGGACATTTTAATACTAATTTAATATTTTTAATACGACGAAACACTCCAAATGTCCTTATTTTGTAGGTGTAATAATGCACAGCGGCGCCGCCTCAACTTTCGGCGATGTTTTGGACGTGTGCTTTGTAACTGACCTGCGCTTACTGATGTGTGACGGTTCATTGGGACGTATCCCAGAATTTAAATAAATTAATTGAAATGTTAGGGAACTGACATAAGGTAGAGAGTGCTATTTATTTAAGAAATCCAAGGAACTGTGTCGCTAGCAGACCAGTGGGGAATAAATAAAATAGCGAACATTTAGTCAACAAGTAAACAATCGCACAAGTTATATAATTTCGGAATAGTGAAACTTTTAATTAGAGAAAATATTCCTATATTTGAAAGGACAATTGAATGTGCTTGACATGTGATGTGAGATCACATAAGTATTAATAGTTATAAGAAGATTCGAGTTTCCAAAAAAGCAAGAAAATTATAAATATTATTATTCGGACTCTTTATTTGACTTTGAAGTTATTGAAACGAAGAATGTAACGAAAACGTAATTGCATTTATAAAGTGTAAAAGATATTACGAATGTAGACAAAAGAGAACGGCTGTTTTTTGTTTTCAAACGTGTGCGGCGAAAAGAAGGTAATGTAACAATGCATAGGTGCAGATGGCTTCGTGTTCTTGGATTGTGGTGCAATGAGTTGGCTGATTCGAAGTAGTGAATTAGATAAAACGTTTTTGAGATTTTTTTTAAGAGTGATGTTAAGCATGAATAGTAGTCCGGGAGTGTGGAAATCGGATTCAAATAAAGTGGTATGGTAATGGAACTAATATGGACGCAGACGCAGGCATTTGGCAACAGTCTCGGAACATCTGCCAGGGAAGTGCAAACTTTATGAAAATAAAAAAATTATGACAAGGCCAAGACTGTATTTTAATTGTAAGGATAAATCGGAATGACCATCAAAAATAATTCAATGGTAACAAAGTGCACTCGTATGAATGAGATATAAAGAAATAAGTGCGAATGCTTTTTATTTTGTAATGATACATTGTTTTGTTGAAAGGGTATATTTTTAAGTGTGTATATTTGTAATGTAAATGTTTTCATCTTGGAAATTAGGTTAACCGTATGTCACTTCGACGGGAAAAGAATTCCAAAAATAAAAAAAATAAAAAATTGCTGTACATTACGTTTCGGCAGCCATTACTGAAATTTTGTGTTTTGTTTAGTAGGTAGCAAAAGCTACGTGATAGGCGATTAATATTAGAGGTCAGGTTCTCAATTAAACTACAATATTAATCGCTTCCCTGTAAAGGGACGACTTCGCGAACCCAATTATAAAAGTAAAATTTTACACTGAGGAGAACGTGAAGCGGATCAACAATGGAGATCATGGCGGATCTGTGGCTGGACTATTTCAAACATAGGCTTCTTTAAACGTAGTGTGGAGTGAAATCAATTAATAACTGTCGCAATTGCCGATATTGATTCGTGAAGGTTTACGATTCACCACAGATGATCATCCACAAATTCGCAGTTCCGCTTTCATGAAAGGCAGAAACTATCTTGTTTTAAACAAAAGATGACGAAACGTAATACAAAATTTCGATGGAATCTGGAAAGAAGAGCCACCTCCGGAATCCAATGGCATTTTTGAGCAGCCGTCTCAAGAGTAGGATGTATCCCACGCAAAGCGCAAACTCCTCACACGATGCGCCTTAAAAGCTCAATGAAAGGACCTCTCTTTCCCTAACGGCGTGTAACGTGTTTACGATCCGGTGCGTGACACTGGAAGCGGCTTAACACACTAACCCGCTCGCTCAGGAGGGTGCTCATTAGTCAGCACAGACGGACGGTGGCGGCGGCAGCGACGATGGTGGTGGGCGCGGTGGCGGCGGCGGTGGCGGCGGTGGCGGTGGCGGCGGGTGGCGGTAGCGGCGGGAGGCGGCGGGGGCGGGCGGGGGCGGCGGGGGCGGCGGGTGGAGAGCGCGCTCGGACGCTAACGGCACCGCGCGCTCTGTTGAAGCCTCGCGGAATCCAAGGACGCGCGCGCAAGCTTCCTCGGCGCCCGTTTCCGTATTCCCGGCTGGTACTACGCAGAGACGCACGCCTCGCGGGAGGAACGTCCGGCTGTCTGTACAGGTGCAATGCCGGTTCGGCGGTCAGCGATACGAAAATGATGCCTGCGCAAATGAAAGGGAAACGAGAGAAATGGCAATTATCTACAGCTACGGTACGTTACAAACACTTTTCTTGAGCTGTTCTCGCTTATTTTCTTTTTACTTTCTCGCTCTTACTTTGTAAGAAGAGAAAGTATTGCAATCATGCGCCAGAAAATGGCACGCAATTTTCGATACAAAAATTCCGGAAAAATTGCCGGGCCCTGGTAACGAAAAAATGGGTAAATTTTATTCCTAGTAAGTTACTTCCTCTAACGTATTGTTAAGTCAGAATCCATGTTTTGTGGCTCCTTGACACCGAAAAATCAGTTGTCGCCAACACCTTCCACCCGTCCGTGGTCAACGCTAGCGCCAAAACCTTTCAGAGGATGTTCTGCAGAATTGATATTCCGCAATCGTTTTAAAGTAACTCGTGGCCCTCTGAGTTTGAAACGGATATTTTGGTTTTGGGGGGTACTTTACATTAAGTTTCAATTACATTTTCAAAATTAAATTTTGTGATTGGATAGCGCTTAAAAGAATGACGCAGATCTCCTTTTCGTTAAAGTTCTTGATTTTCGAAAATTGCAAAAGTTCAAAACCTTTTTAGGCTTCTTTCTACAACTAAACGAAGAAAGGGATATTTTCCTTAATGAAATATGTTCTTCAAACAGTTTTTCGAATAAGGCCAAGTACAATTTTTCAAAAAACGAGTAATTTTTGCGGAATTTGTGGTGAAATAGAGGCAATTTTTATTTTTTTAACAACCTTTATCCTCAAAAAAGCTCAAATTTTGATTCTAATTAAAAATTGTGAACTTCCGAAAATTGCAAATTCGAATCTCCCGTCATTCTTTGATGAAAAGAATGTTTCATGAGATGTTTGGAGAATGAATATGGTACAATTCGCAATATTTTAATATTACGTATGTTGCAAATAATACGATAACGTACGGGTTGTATCGGCATTATTATTGACTCAAGAACAATTACCCTATTGATTGATTATTTCGTATTTCCCGCGTCAACGGCTATGGTCACTAATCTCGAAAATGTCGTACATGTTTTATCATGGGAGGTGGCGGAGTTCTTCCCTGAAGGTTGGTGAGATCTGGCGCCAGCCTACACGTCGGCTTCAGGGGTTTTCCCCATCCAGGTATCCCCTAGCGAGACACCGCCCCAGCCGCGACAAGCTCTAAGCTCCCGACAGGCATCCTGATATGTGTGGTAGAGTAATGCATGCGTGTCTATGTAAGGAACAAGTATGCAGAACAAGGAAGCGGAAGGAGAGATCGCACATGTAAATTGAAGAGAGGTGCTGGATGATTTCAAATTCGATTAATCCCATCAGTGTGTTCATAATGCATTATGTATTAACCGTACAAAAAGTATCTCCTCTTCTATTGCGACCCATCTTACCTAACGTAGTATACTGAATATAAATTCTGTAGCGTAAAAAAATTACAATAAATTGTTGCTTGTTTTCAAACTATTCTGTATTTGCAGAACCTCGCCTGATTAGCAAGGTGATGTGTGAGGCGCAAGGACATTCCAAAATAAAATTTCAGATTTTTTTTGTTTTTCACGTATCATTAATCATATATTAACATTTCATTCGTTTTTAATTGTTCCGCAATATCCCTAAAGTGACAGACCTTCAAACTTAATACCACAAATCGTCACTCGAGCACTAAACTTAGTTAAGATGCAATGAATTTAAAAAAAATTCAACCAAATACCCCCAACAAGGTTTTTCTACTAAATTGATGAGTTCAAAGTATTGATCTCTTCTAGTAAATTAATATTTCACTACAACTTTGCTAGGTGTCAACTAAGAATTAGTTATTTGTGCATCAGAGGCATTATAAGCATTCTAATAATCCAGCGATAAAATGTCCGAGAGCCTTTGGCCGGAGGGCTTTTTTCGCCCAAGATCGTTAGAACCAGTTAACGCCCAGGGTACATACATAATTTGATTTTTTTTCTTAATTTTAATTATTCAGATTTACTTCTTTACTAATTAACTGGATGTTAACATGGCTTGGTTTATATTTTCATATTTCACTCCCTTAATTCCCTCGATGAGAGAACATATAGCACCATTTAACTATTTTCATACATTCTCGTAACCACGATCCTCTCGATTCATGTAATTAATGTGTGTATATTGCGTTCCGTATTGAAGGCAATAACTAGCTATAACGTATCAGTAAAAAATAAAATATTTTCCAAGTCAACTCAAAACATTTTCATCCTGCGGTAAGTAGTCAGTGTTACTTTACTTTTAAAACGACTTGTCATTGTTAAAAAACAACTACGCTTTAACGACTTTTTAAATATAATTACTACAGTATTCTGAGGAAATCTCAACATTCACAGACGGCAGGTGTAATAAATGGTTAACATTCCGCAAGGTAAAGTAGAAAGAATTAAAAATCAGGAGATACAGGTACTCCATTGGTCTTCCATTGTTAGTGTTCTCGTACATAATTCACCCGTTTCAGAACATAAACAAAAATAAATCACATGTGCAAAGGCGTTTGCGGTCGCAAGCAAGCAATAAATGCGGCCGTTATATCCGCCTGCAACGCCAACCTGTTTGTACGATATATGTATTATAGAGCTTTAACACTAATAAACAGGCCAACGTTCTCTTTGTAGTGAGGTTTGTAGGTTCCCTATGTAGTGAGTTCAAAAATTTGTATTTTGGGCCTGAAGATTGCATATTATCGTAATGCCAGTGATTTTTGTTTCGGTTATTTCTCCATTGAAAAAGTAATAAAACAAGCAATTTAATAAACCAAATTAGCCAAAATATTGCTGATCCGTTCCGGAGATCATTAAGATATTTTAATATTGGTATGTTTTACATGGAGTTCCTATAACATTTTCAAACAATGGCTGCGAATTTATTCCTTACAATTGTGAAATTATAAATATGGTGTAGTTACGAATTTCAATAAAACACCTAAAACTTAAGAAAAATTCTTTGTATTTAAAACAAAATGTTTTGGTTTAGAAAGATATTTGAATATTCGACTCAACCAAATTTCGTGATATTTGCCTTAAGGGTAAGAAAATAAACCTCAGATGTGTTAGTGCTTGCTATTATTAACCATTTTTATAATATAAGCACTAAATTTTAATAAAATAATTTTCTCGCACGTGTACTACATATTCTCTCAGATGTTTAATGTATCACATGTTCTCTCGCATGTCACCCTTATGTTCCCTCACATGCCCCCGCACGTGTACCTGCGCAGGTACTATGTATAATCCCCTAAATATTCCTCACATACTTCCATATGTTCCCCCATTAGTTCTCAGTGTCAACCCAATCACAACTAGGATGCTACAGAATGGCACAGTTTTCCTTATTGGTTTTCTATTTCTTTTGGTCTCGGCTAGCTATTCGGACTCGCTACATTATCTTACCAGTTGCCATCTATCGCCTCCCAAAGTACTTTTTTTACATTTTTTCAATTTTTCGGTTTATTAATAGTAGAACGGAAACAATTATTTTAAGAATATTAAAGAACAGTGAAATATAGTCTTAAATAGCAATTTTCTTTAAAAAGTCGGGAACGTTTTAAAGAAAATGGCGTTTAAGCGATACTGCAAATTCGAAATTCGAAGCTCTTTTTTATAGAAACTTTTTGATTTTCGGAAAACTTCATTAAAAGTTATTAGAAGCACTTTAACTCACAAATACAATAGTGTTTACAAATTGTAGGAAATGTGTATATTAACGGTGTGAGAGATCTTTAAAAAAATTACATTTGTTTAATTAAAAAAATTAACTTTACGTTATAATTAAAAGTGCAGTTATCACTATCCGTTCGAAAAGTTTCAAGAAAAACTTTGGAGTCATTTATGAGAAAAAGGCGTTCGAGTGTTCTTGGAAACTAGTTTTCACAGAAAACGGGTGATTTTCGAGAGACGTTTTCTGACATTATTTAAAGCACACATACTCACAAATATAATAATGTGAACAAATTGCCGCTAATGTAAATATTAACGACGTGAGAGAAAATTAAAAAAAATAATTTTTGTAATTTTTGAAAAAACAATGGGGTTTATGTCATCTCATAGAGTGCATTAGGCACTATCTCTACCAAAACTTTAAAGAAAAATATGGAGCCGTTTTTGAGAAATTCTTGTTTTTGCAATTTTTTAAAATTACACATATTGCGCGCCATATTGCACAAAACTACAAAAATTTTCAAAAAAATATACATAAACTTAATAAAAGAACTTACTTTGGTGAACCAATTTTATTTGGAGGAAAAATCTCTATCTTAAATTTTGTAGTTGTAGGAAGACGTGGAAAAAATGTCAAATTTTTGCAATTTTCGAAAATTCAGAGTTGACTGTTAAATCGAACCTCCGCCACCTTAATAAGTATGTATTACTCTGGTCTTACAAGAAATTTAAAGAAACAATTTGGAGCCGTATTTGAGAAAAGTTTGAAAATGTTCAGGGGGCTTCAAGTGAAGTACTCCCAAATTTTGAAGAAAGTTCTTCAAAATTGTGCTTGTGGTTTAGGCGCTAGTGTTGTTCACAAACTGACGGACGGACAGACGGACAGATCGAAAGACCAATTGCTTTCAATTGGTTTTTCGGTATTAAGGATCTACAAAACAGGGATTCTGACTACACCACATGATAGAGGATTTTTTTAAAAAATCACCAATGGGATTTATCCATTTTTTCTTTATCAGGGCCTGGCAATGAATTTTTTCTGCCGAAAATTCGCCGTTTTTTCGCGCAGCATTACATAACTTTCCCTATACTACATATATTACTCCTTATATACGTATGTATACGGGAAAGTAAAAATGAAATGTGCAAGAGATGCATGAAATGCCTCAGACGCTCCAAACTGTCAAAATGTAGTAATGCCTATGGTAATGCTCAGTGATAGGTTAGATGTACATAATTAAAATTAAATTATCAGATAAAACGTAGATTAAATATTATTTGATAAGTCTCTAGTAAAGTAAGCTAGGCAATGAGCCCACATGCAAATGATGGATAAGAATAAATTGAAAGAATGTTTCCTCAAATGTTTTCCCTCAAGTGTTTCTTCAAGTCTTCCTCATGTGTCTATGCATGTTTGCAATTTAGTGGTTCGCTGTGTAGTGTTTTTTATATTACAAATACTTTTATAAACGTTATTGAGATTTACAATGTAATGCATTTCGAACAGAATAAAACGAAAAATTCGGAATATTTGGAGTACTCGGAGGAGCGATCCCTCTCCAAAAAAGTTGTAAAAGAATCCAAAGGCTTTTTGGTAAAAATGCAATCTTCCAAAAATGGAAATTTCCCAGACAAATTTCCCAACACTATAGGACCGAAATATCAACTTCCTGAGAATTCATGTCATAGAGTGACGGTACCATAAAAACTGTAATAGAACATCCAAAAATGTCACATTTTGTAAATTACTGTACAGAAAACTCAACCTGTCTCTCTGTAGGAGAGGGAGAGTAGTAAGGCTCCGTGACGCATCGTTTACGACGTATGCACAATGGTGAAATGTGTTCTGGCATTATGTGTTTTGCGGGTTGCATGTTGGCCATGATAGTCCAAAATCCCTACCAAAAGTTTAGAGAGAAAAAATTGGAACGGTTTTTGAGAAACTCTTATTTATTCAATTTTTTAAAATTGCACATATTACACGTAATATTGCGCGAAAACCTGTGGTTGTGTCGGACTGTGGTTGTGTCGGACTGTGGTTGTGTCGGACTGTGGTTGTGTCGGACTGTGGTTGTGTCGGACTGTGGTTGTGTCGGACTGTGGTTGTGTCGGACTGTGGTTGTGTCGGACTGTGGTTGTGTCGGACTGTGGTTGTGTCGGACTGTGGTTGTGTCGGACTGTGGTTGTGTCGGACTGTGGTTGTGTCGGACTGTGGTTGTGTCGGACTGTGGTTGTGTCGGACTGTGGTTGTGTCGGACTGTGTTGTGTCGGACTGTGGTTGTGTCGGACTGTGGTTGTGTCGGACTGTGGTTGTGTCGGACTGTGGTTGTGTCGGACTGTGGTTGTGTCGGACTGGTTGTGTCGGACTGTGGCGGCGTCGGACTGTGGCGGCGTCGGACTGTCGTGGCATCGGACTGTCGTTTTGTCGTTTCGGACTGTCGTTATGTGGGTCTCTCGGCGGTCTGTCGGACTGTCGGTCTGTCGGACTGTTGGTCTGCGCGACCTTCGGTCTGTGCGTCTGTGGTCAACGCTAGCGCCTAAATAGTTCAGACGGTTTTGTCCTTTTCCCCGACCGATCTGGTCGAACTTAATGTCCTGTGAAGTTAAAACTGATAATTTTATTTTTGGCGGTAGTTTCCAAGAAATTTTAACTATTGCGGTATTTTTTTCAAAATTTCTCCTATTTCTTTTTAAGGAATTTTCTTTGAATAGAGCAAAGGGCTATTACAAATGATGCTGATCTCATTTTAGTTGAACACTGAATTTTAAGTTCAAAATTTTGTTGGCGTTTTCGTGAAACTACAATATTGAAGATAGAGATCTCTTCCCCTATAAATTCTTCAATAGTAGGTCTTTAATGTTCGCGAACATTTTTTTCCAAAATATGATTGATTTTCCCCAATTTTGTGTAGAGTAGAGGACATAAATTCCAAAAAAGTCACCTTTTTTTCTCAATACAGCAAAATACGCTCATAAAAATGGCGTAGATTCCATTTTCAGGAAGAAGCTTTGTATTTACGAATGTTGCAAAAAATTATGATTTTAAAAGTACAATATTGATGGTAGAAATTTTTTCCTTAATGGAATCTGTTAAAAAATTTAGACATTTAAATAAAATCGTGTGCTGTTTTTTGGAAATACAATTAGTTTTCGCGTAAATTTTGCTTGAGGCGAAGGCAGTTTATAACAACAATCTCCAAAAATTCTTCTACTTTTTCATTTAAATGTTTTCCTCGGATGGAGGAAAAAACGCCCAAAAAATGGCGCAAAGATTTTTTCAACTGTCTGAATTGTTGAAAACTAAAAGTTAAAATAATTAGGGAAAGTGTGTACTGTTGTTGCTCCCCTAATTTTTTATACTTCATTTTATGCGCGCTCTACGCAATAAAATATTACTTTTATGTGTTCATTCGTAGTTTCTTTTTGGAGGAGGAACCATCTTTCTAATCAAGTGTGTTGTGGTCTCTTACATCTCTACACATTTCTATAATGACATTAAGGACTCGTTTACCATATTTATAGCAAGGTATGGTCCATGGCGTTGATCAAAGAAGGAACCTGAGGAATTTTAAGATACTGTAGATCTCTATTTACAGATGGTTTGCAGAAGTTTACTATTTGGAAGTTGTAAGGTCTGGAATTTCTGGATTGTAGCACAATGTCTTAATATCTTTGGTATTTTTTGAAAGTAGAAATTTGGATTTTAAGATCCAGATCTTGTCATCACATCGTGACTGTTACGCACAGTGGAGTTCGGTACGATATACGAGCCAGTAAAATATTCTCCTCCCTTCAACTCTAGCCTTCACTCCTCCAAAGAGCAAACAGAACGGGATCTTTCAAGTTTTTCGAGCGAAGACGTTCGATTTTGTCAGAAGAATGTGGCTCACGAGGATACTCCGTGTGGAGACTTCATATTGCAGAAAAGGATCATAGAGCCGCAACGTACCGTTATCAGAAACCCTGAGTCGCACAGTGGAAGATAGAAACAACTTTTTGAATCATTGCGAAACTAACGTAAGTATTTATTAGGACAGTTCCTTTGACACATAGACAAGCTCAGTCAAACAAACTTTTATATTTTTAATTTAAATGTAGTTTGGATTTTGAGAAAATATTTTACATTCAACAAAACAAATTAATTGACACTGCGAGTCCAAAAAAATAGAAGATATACACAAAGTGTCTCAGAAAGCGAATCATAGAAGAAAATTAGTAACATATAATTAATAGAATGAGTAGAATAGGTATATTGATGGGTTAGGTTAGCGAAGGTATATTGAGGTACTTTAAAGTGGTTCTTATTCCTTAACGGAAACAACGAAGTAATTATCAGCGAGAAGGGAGTATGAAAAACGGATACGAACGAGGGCCGTGCATTGCATAGTTACAATAATATGTAGCTTGAATGGTTGGCATATTTGAATTCCGAACATTGTTTCAAAATATTGCGCATCAAGGAATTTCCGCATAAAAAATTCGTTGTAAATAATTTTTTGTACACACTGAAGTTTATTCCAAGTGTGCTTCGACCCACATTTTTTAAGACTCTTTTTTACGTTAAATAAGTAAAAATTGTGAAATGTGAAGGCCGGATCCTCCATAGCGAACCGACAACCGGGCTATAAAAGTAGTTTGGTATAAAAATACATTGGAAATTGTTATTACATATTATGATTCAAAACCTACAAATTTATAGGAATTGAAGTATATGACATCTCAAGCAACACGATAGAGACAATGCGCAAGGAGTATTACAAAAAAGTAAAACTCTCTCTATAGTTCGCTCTGAATTCAAAGAATATTTCCGCACTTGGTAGTTTAGTGGTTCCGGAAGCCGACGGGATAGGTGGACTGATCTGAGCAGGAAATTCGAACCTTGTACCGAGAAACCAGAACACTGCTTACAATGCATCATGTCACCCATCTTCGAGATAATGGATGTAGACTTTGTCTCTCGCGAGGAAGGGAAAGGACTCAGACATGTTTTAGCCTCCTGGCACAATGCAATAATCGGAAAGGGAAAGTATGTAGTCATTAAATCTCACCAAAAGAGTGAAAACAGAGACATTGTAAGGGTAGCAAGGAGCATTGCAAAGAAAACTACAGAAGACACGCAGAATGACGCAGAATCTGAATTTGCTGATGCTCCTTGATTTGACATGTGAAACACTAAGATGTTAAACAAATAGTGGAGAAAGTGCTGTGTGGATAATATAAAAAACGCGCAGACATGGAAGAGATCAACGAACGCACGATCATGAAACTTATGTGACTGAAACGGAGGACAATGAAGGCAAATCAATTGAAATAGCTGCCCAAGGTCAGGAACTGAGATCACATAATGAGATAAAGTAGTTCTCAAAACTTCTCAGGTGATAAATGTCAAATTTGTCCGGAACAGAGAAAAATCATTGATCATATCGTCTCAGCTTGTGGAGTTTTCACCACGTCTGAGTACATGAAATGGTACGATACATAGGGCGAAGAATGTGTAGTTATTTCGTTGGCAGAGTTACTGGTATAATGCCCTTAAAGTTACAAGCTCCAATTGGAACGAACACTCACCAGATCTTCGGACATTTGACGGACTGTATATCATGCTGTATGACAAACAATCCATACTGTAACACAGGCGTGCGCAGCTTAAATAAAAGGAGGAGCCAGAACATTTCTCGGCCCCCTTTTCATATTTTTACGCACATGACGTATTTTCCTACTAAATAAAACTTACTATAGGATAAATATTATAAAAATGACGATACAAATAATACAGTTAATGTTATGTTTTACCATGTACAGGGTTGCCGTATAGTTGGGGAGACCTCTCTTCCAGATGTATAACAATTTCCTAAATTGATGGGTTAAAAAATGGAAATCAGAGATTGAATAAAACTTCAGAAGATAAAAAAATGTTTTATTCCGAAAGTCTAAGGAGCCCCTTGCAAAATTTCCGGTTCCCTTTGTGAACACTCCCCCTTCGTGCAGACCTATGGACGTAGGATGATAGAAACAATTAAACCAGATAATTTTATTCGGAATTTGGAGAAAAAATAAAGTCTACAAATAAATACTGGTCAGCCATGCCATTGTAACCAAGAGAAACGTCTCAAAGACAAGAGTTTAGAAATCGAGATCAGCCGGATAAATGGCGTAAAAGCACAGGTCGTACCTATAGTAATGGGAAATGAGAGATTTGTAATGCAAAATTTATATTTTTTATGTATCGTGCAAAAGACTTGGTAGTGTAAGACGTCGCTTTGGGGAACAGTCTGTGTTTTGTCAAAGTATTGTCGAGATACGTACAATAACTATACTGCGATTTTTGTAGGAAGAGCTCTCAAGATAACTCAAATCCCATCTTCGCGATGGAATATGTCACGGCATTTCGTATCATTCACAGTCGTTCCGCTAGGTTTCGCACGATCGCGACCGTATGAAGCAGTGCTTGCGATCATGCGACTTCTACCGGCAAGACCGAGAAAAGACGCGAAATGCCGTGACATATTCCATCGCGAAGATGGGGTTTGGGTTATCTTGAGAGCTCTTCCTAGAAAAATCGCAGTATAGATACAAATCCTTAGGGGGATCGCAATCTCAAGTCATTTTATCTGTATCTTTTATGTAGGTTGTATCTACCTAATCTATCGATTATCTAAACGATTATGTCGCGACATAATGAATCTAGGAAATCTATGTAGTCTTATTACAGTGAGTCATCTAAGTAGTGAATACAGGAAATGAGATTAGTAATAAGGGTAATAATGATAATAGCAATAATGATTAAAATACTGATTCGAAGTCTTTGTACTGATGATGCCCTAGTAATTTTACGTGCTGGAGTTTCTAAACTTGTCGAACTCCTACCGAAATCCGGCCCGTTGAAGCGACCGCTTCTTAAACGAGCCCCGACCCATTGTGCGAGTGCTCGATACGTCAGCGGCTAGACGCTAGATGGACCCTAATGAAGACGCGTTCTGGAAGCGGTAGGTGGGCGCCGCGTTCAGCCCGAATCCCAGAGCCCCCCGCCGCGCCCCGCCGCTGTCCGTCAGCCTGCCGCTCGTAATTGGCCCATACGGCACCGTGAGTCAGCTGGGTCCGGCCCCGCGACCCGGCGGCTCGCCGAGAAGAAAAGGCGCGGGCGAGGCGTGGACAAGGGCCAGCGCGCGAAACACGCCGCTTTCGACGCGTCGCCTTTTCTTCTCGCTAAAAAGGCCCGGCTTCCGACCGGCGACGTGCCGGCGCTGCGGGCTCATTGAACCCGTATGCGTGTCAGACGGCGGCGGCGGCGGCGGCGGCGGCGGCGGCGACGGCGCCTGCGCGTTGAATGCAAGCCTCCTCCCCATTGAGATAAAAGACGGCGAGCGTCCTCGTTGGGCGACGCGCAGGGGTTCAGACCGCTCCGGGGAATGAGTATCCGAAAGCGCAGACCCTCGCGTGCTTTGTGGCGGCGGTGGTGGCGATGACAACGAGAACAAGCGCGGTGGGACACGGAGTTTCTTCGGAGGATAATGTGGTTGGTGTCATCTTTTCAGCGGAGAGATGACTCCTGGACCGACCACATGCGGATTCTTCTTTCTCGGACCGCTTGTCAACGCCTTGACGGCCTATCAGTCACGATCCTACGGGGAAATAACTTTGGCATTAACGCCTTAGTGTGTCAAGTACTAACTCTTTTACCATTCGAGCACGCACCTGATTCTGCCGGACTTCCCTAACCATTCTTCAAGTTATTCAAATAGAAACCGTTACAAGAAGAGCTGAGGGGAGAAAGAAATTGGGTCGGGGGCGCAAAAGACGTGAAGTGAGAAGTGATCTTTATGAAGTACACTCGGAGTTTGAGGTTTCCACTTTAGAGGGAAGAAAATTCGATCATTGGAGCACAGAGTGAAGAATATTGTACTGTTAAGATATTCGTGTATCTTCAGTTCTGAATAAACTCTTTCAATTCAATGCAGCTTTTCATGCTGTTAACGAAACTGCCTGTGATCATAAGCATTTAACTACCAGTAAAGAGTTCTCAATCATTAAATAAATCTACTGTTATTCGACCTTATTTTATATTCGACCGAATCCCATTTACGACGAAAATATTTGTTATTTAAACACCAGCATCTCTAAGAGAAAAAGTGAATTTTATTTGTGTTTGCCACGAAACATCCGATTTCTGTATTGCTATCGTGCAATTATTGAATTTCTTAGTTTATTATTTGCTAGCTGAAGGAAGCTGTCGTTGCCCGGGTTGTTTATTTACATTCCGCCCACTCCACCCTGTCCCGTCTCGCTGGGCAACGCCTAGCACAATACCGCTGCACGACAATATTACCCTGCATCATGGGTTTTTCCTGATACACATTTTGGGGGTGAAATGTGTCAAATTTGGAGTAGCATTATAGAGTCGCGAACCTCCTTACCTCATTTCTCGGCGTTTTGGAAGTGTTTGGGCTCAATTTGGCAGCAAACGCTCCAGTGCTCTGGTTTAAAAGTTTTTTGTGAAACAACACATAGACACACACATCCATTTTATATATTATTGTAAGAGTAATTTTAATAAACCTTTGTATTAATATATGTCATAAAAATAAGAAGCTAAAAGTAAATATTAAAAGCATATTGAATACAAAATCCTGTAATTGCGTACTTTCGTCCAATTTACCCTTGCATCCTCAAAGTATTCATTTCAACCTCTCACTTATTACTGTTCAAGCATTATCGTTTAAGAAAAGAAATTCACGATTCTACTTTTATTAAATGTGCTTTGAAAGGTGTCCGTCACTGCTGAAACCAACTCATTTACTTACTGCAAAAAGATTTCTCCAGCAACGTATTCACTCAAAAATGCAAGGTGAAAACTAACGGTTCACATCACGAGATCTTTTGTGTGTCAAACTCAATTGGACTTTGCACATACAAAAACTTCCTTTTGCAATACTTTCAATAAAAATTAATTAAATGTATTTACTTTTATGACAAAGTACAGATAAATGACTGTGCCTCGGTACGAACCTTGTTTTCACTAACAATTATCTTAAAAAATGTCTTTACTTAAAAACAAGCTAGTCTCTTTCATTGCTGGTTCTCTAGAATTCACATTTCTCGTGTGATTGTTTGCTCTTTCCAGAGAGATATTATCATAAACTAGGATAAGCCGCACTGTTTCATCCCCATTGTATGCTTCTAAACACTACACCACGTTCCCTGTCATGCTCAAGACATTTTGTTGCAGAACATCCTAACAGAACTCTCGAATAATGTGTTTTAGGTGGTTAAGGACCTATAGTGTATTTGTGGAGATTAAGGAATTCCCTACAGAGATTATCAAATTCATAATTCGATTCTCTCTACAAGACGTATCGCTTGGCGCTATTTTTTGGCGTATCGTTTTAGAATATCATGCGGAAGAATTTTAGGAAATACCATTTGAGGGATTTCAAGACTCCTAAACCGATGAAACCCAGTGAACTACTATATTCCCTTTTATGGCCTAACATGATTCATTACGATTCGATTCCTTATTGACGGTAATTGACCATTTGTATACCAACATCGACCACAAACTTTTACGGAATACCCACGAGAGACGGATGGATCGGGAAGAGGCGATCTCGCAGAGTCATGCTGCGACTGCCCTTAATCCAATTGAAGGCTCATTGACAACGTGTCATTTCGGCGAGCTGCCGAGTCATACTGAGTGACGATCACGGATGAACAGCAAATCACATCTTCGTAAATTGATCCAATAGTCCCATGACCTGGACGCTAAATGGAGTGCAAATTAGGAAAAACAACACTCTGAATCTCCTATTTGTTCGGCATAGGTTATGTCCATGAAAATAATTCGGACAATCGACCCAAATGCCAAATACATATAAATTTATTATTATTATTATTATTATTATTATTATTACTGTTATTACTGTTATTATTCCTCTACATCACGACTGAAGATATTATGAGTCGGCTGAATATAAAATCTACTCCAGGTTGCATCCAGCTACCTAAGAAGAATATCTAAACGCCTCTCAATACTTTGCGCAAAATGTGGGCTGTTCCAAATAAAGCAATTTCTTGCACTTCGCAGTCTTTTGAATGACCTGGGAGTTTAACCAAGTTCTTACACAAATTTTGCGGAACAAATCCCAGAGCTCCGATGACCTGTGCGATTGGTATAACCTGTTCTTATACACCCTACATTCTGCTGATCTACCTTCTGCTGATCTACCTTCTGCTGATACTCTTGTATTTAAGACGTTTGTATTTGTTAGTCATATAATATTGTACACAATCTCAAAGACAGTCACCGGTTTTAGTGAGTGTTCGTACCACTTAGGGGCATCTATTTGGAACTTCGAGGGCGGTACAGATCTGCCAGTGAAGGGCAGCTACACACCCTGTTGTATATTTTCACGTATTCGGTCTTTGCTAGGATTGAAGAAACTGAGACAATATGATCAATGGGTTCTACGTGTGTCTGGCAAATACGGCTATTTATCATCTTGGAAAATTTTGAGAAACACTTTATCATAATGTTGTGTTCTCACGGCCTGATCTTGGGCAGCTATTACAAGTGCTTCTGATTCTGGCTTCATTCTTCCCCTTTTAAGCCCAATTATATTATTATTATTGTTATTAATATTCTTAATCTTAATATTATTACTATTCTTCTTCTTATTTTTATTATTATGTAACTTAATCGTCAGTAAAATTCATTTCTTACGCTCAGCATATCTCTGGAAGTAAGCTCTCAGAATACACGTCCATGAGAGTTTTTACTCTGAGGAGGGGTCTCTTTAAATTAGAAGACAGTAATCCAAGATGAGTAATTTGTAACAGACCTCATTCTTCTGGAAAAGAGTAGTTTTAGGGAATTATTTTAAATGAAAATAATTACGAATGTTGTTCACAATGAAAAAAATATAGTCTCTCTCTCACTCACACTCAGTCACACACACACACACACACACACACACACACACACGAGTTAAAAATACCTATGAAGGTGAATTTGAATAGGCAACATTGATTTGACGGAGTATTGTTAATATGCAACCCAGTATACAGACTGGGTCAGGCTGCTCAGAAATTATCGTGACACATTATATTCTCTTCTTTTATCCATAACTATTCAAACCACTACCGCTTGCGAGCTGTCGCCAGGTCAAAGAAAGGAATATTCGCCTCAGAAACAATTGCACTCCAAGTAGAAAGATGCGAAGTGACCGGGCAGTTCTTTTCCTCATCTGCCTTTGACCACAAACAAGAGAACCCCAAAAGGAAGAGAGTCTTTCAAAATGCACAACAATGCACTTTTCAATGCAGTCCGCACTCACTGCACTTGAAACTAATAACTAACATTGTACCGTTATATGGTGAATTAGGACAAGTATGTTAAAAAAAGAAGACAAAGTCGCTTTTTAAATGTGGAAAATTAAATACCCGAAAGAGTATCGAGTTTTCAAAAAATTCAGTGACAATCAGTAGACTTTGCTTTGAATAATTCCGACACGGACGATTGGGAAAATTTGTTTTCAAATAATTGAGTACGCCACAAAATGAAATTCGAAACTGATACGATAAATGTTCTTGATTTATTGACATAAAACTTCACAATAATAATTTACACTTAAAATGGGGCGATGTCTCAATATCTTCTAAAATTTTGCAATTTTTGGTGTAGGGATCTTCTGGTAGGTTTGCATTAGGTTGAAACTCACGTTTCCTTCGCTCATTTGTTCTTGGACAAGTTTATTATATTGTAACTAATAAAAAATACTTTCTGGTAAAGTAATCTGTTTTTTTACATGTTTTATTGAAAGTAAGTATTCGACGGATGTTGATGGAAAAGGGGGTTATCAGGAGCTGAAGAACAATTCGTTCAACAAAGCATAGACTCTACTAAAAACTGAAGTGCAGAAATTTCAAAAATGATTTATTGAATGTATAGTACAATCACAAACTCTCACAACAAACATATACAAACTTACAGTATATTATCATCAAGGTCACCTGAATTACGTTAAAAATGAAAAAAAAGGAAGATCTAATTAAATTTAACTATTTTCTTAGCAGTGAAACATGGATTTACCGTGGATCGCCGAATAACAACTTTCTTTTGGAAAGGGTAACATATATTTCCTCTGTATGTAATAAATAATTTTAATATGAAATTTTGCTTGTTTCTTGAAGAAACAAGAAAATGGACATCATTCGCGCGTTTGTTAAAGTTCATTGACCAGAACGTTTGACAAGATAAAATCCTCTCAGTTTACAATTAAAAATAGTATTAAAACTTGATATGGACAATGTGCTATAAAACTGTGATTATTAGGTTACAAAAGGAAATCTCAAATATTTGATATTTATCTCACCTCACCCCCTTCTCTCTGTTCCTAGGCAATTTCTAAAAGAGCTTGAAGTAATACCTTTTAATTAGGTAAATGTAACTCAGTTTTGAGGTTCTGTTCTTTTCTGTGGATTGCATTCCTAACCATTAACGGGATCCCGCGTCCCAGTGGAAGTTCTGAAAAGGGAACTGAGGCTTCGCGCGTTGCTCTTTGGAGAACGAACACGGAGGCGCATTTCAGCAGGTCCTTGGGGCACTCCTTGGTCACGCATCGCCGCTGCCCTAACACCGCTCTCCTCCCACCCACACCTCACCACCAAACCCGTCTCCACCGCGCACTCATCGACCTCACATTCTGCTTGTGCGTCAGGTCTGCTGTATTGGAGAAGGTTTCTCGTATCATGTGTAGAGATCTTATTAATTATTTGAATGAAGTAATAATAATAATAATAATAATAATAATAATAATAATAATAATAATAACACGACATTATGATAAAGCGGATCTCAAAATTTCCCAAGATGACAAATGCCGAATTTGCCAGGAGCAAGTAGAAACCATTGATCATATTGTCTCAGCTTGTCCAATCCTCGCGAAGACCGAATACCTGAAAAGACATGACAGGGTGTGTAGCTACCTCCACTGGCAGATCTGTACCGCCCTCGAAGTTCCAAACACATGCCCCAAGTGGTACGAACACTCACCAAAACCGGTGACGTCTGTAGGATTGTATACAATGTTGTACGACCAACAAATTCAAACGGATCGCACGATAGCGGCAAACAACCGGATATTGTTATCCGGGATTTCGAACAAAAATCGTGTCTACTTGTGGATGTTGCTGTGCCTTGCGATCAAAATGTCGTAACCAAGGAGGCAGAGAAACGTCTTAATACAAGAGTTTGGAAATTGAGATCAGCCGAATGTGGGGCGTAAAAGCACAGGTGGAACCGATAGTTATCGGAGCTCCGTTCGAGTTGTTCCGCAAAATTTGTGTAAGAACTTGGCTAAACTTCCAGGTCATTCAAAGGACTGGGAAGTGCAAGAAATTGCTTTATTTGGCACAGCTCACATTTTGCTCTAAGTATTGTAGAGGCACCGACAGTCCCTAGATCTGCTCCTTAGGAAGCTGGTTGCAACCTGGAGTAGATTTTATACTCAGCCGACTCATAATATCTGTAGTCGTGATATGGAGCAATAATAATAATAAAATAATAATATCTATATCTATACTCTATACTAATATATAAAGACAGAACTGCACTGACTTACAACGCGATAATCTCTGAATCTACTGAACCAATACTAATGAAACTTTTGTATTAGCTTCCTTTAAATGTCTGGAGTAACATAGGCTATGATTTACAATCGCAAACCTTACTATATTCACAAAATAATTACTTTTCCGGACATTTTTCGCCTCGCTTTACATCACAGATTCAATAGTGGATCAATGTCAATAGTTTAGCTGCGCGCCATCAGAGGATGGGGTCTGAGATCTTCTATTATTTTCATCAATGTAAAGGATTGTGTATTTAGAGGACTGTTTGTTTATTTTTCACAGTCAGTTGTCTAACCATAAATATTTGTTTTAGTGTAATAGTAATAGTTTTTTTTCGCTTTATTTAGAAAAGTAACTTGAATATTGATTTTAATTGAGTGTAGACGTGAGTGCATTAAGTGTACAAGAGACTGAATGTTTGGAAGATATCATTTTACGATGAATGTGGTTAACATTGCCGTAAAAAGGTATATATGCACATATGTTTAATTGTAGTAAATGAAGCATAACTATTACGTATTTGCAGGTTAAGCGAGCGACAGTGCGATTTACGTGTTATTCTGAAAACTGATGGAGGAATGGATGCTTCAGAGAAGTGTTTTAATATATAGAGAGAACCTTTGGGTGCTGAAGGAACGGTTAAATTCATGACAGTTCGGCATTAATACAGTTTTTAGTAAAACGGCAGGTACAATTAAAGTAAAATAGTATTGTAAATGGGTATTTGGTGGAATTTAATGTGTGACAACGCTGGTTTTAAAGGTTGTTATTTTAAATAAGAGAAAAAGTGTTGTCAAGCCGAGATTCACTGTGATCTCGGACTTTTGGAGATATTATATTCGCATAAGTGGTTAATGGCTCCTTTTGGTCAGCCACAATTTATCAAGGATCCTAAAACAGGTACTAGACTCCAATTAAAATTACTTTAATTATTTCTAACCGTCGATTGAGGCGGCAAGATCAACTTCAAACTTTTCTATATAAATACGAAGAAAAAATATGAAAAAGAGTAAGATTTATAATGTGTCAAGTTATTGTAAGTTTTGGTATATAATACATAAAATTTCCACAAACAGCATAACGTAAGTACATGCATTTAATTTTTTACTTTAGATTTGTTTATTATTTTTAGTTATAAAGAGAAAGGAGTTTGGGAGCCGGAACCCCAATAGGACTAAAATTTAAATATTTTTTCGTGAGAAGTGCTGTAGTGTGTAGAAGTTTTTTTCCAAATTGGAGCAAGGCAGAGAGGCGTGATAGCGTAGAGGGAATATACAGTAGAATAGATAGGAGTAGGCTCTGCCACAGGGCGGGAATAGATGGAATTTCATTTTATGTTTAATACAAAATTATGATAAATACCCCGGCAATGCGGGGTTCTTCATAAGCTAGAAAAACTATTATACAGAAAATTAATCTAATATATAAAAATCAATGTTTGTTGGTTCGTGCTTAATGCGTTGCCGCCGCAGCATCCAATTGCGATTAAAAATGTGACAACATATTGCTTGCACTTGCGGAAAGAACACAGGCATAGTACAATTATTGTAACTCCACTAGATGGTGCTAGAGCACATGAAAGCGTTTCAGTTAAATGCAATTCCCAATCCACGTGAGCTTCATTGTTGCTGGGCGTTGCTGTGTGCTGTGGGGCGAGGTCGAGGAGAACACAAGGAGCAGGCGGCGCAAATTGATGACAGGAAAGTGAAAAAGATACAGGGAAGAGAGAGATGAAAAATAAGAGATGAGGAAATAGAGAAAGAAATGGAAAATAATTAAAGGAAAAAAGAGAGAAGGAAATAGAGAAAGAAAGGGAAAATAGTGAAAAAGAAGGAAAATAGAGAGAGGAAAAATAATGAAAGAGGGAAATAGGAAGAGGGGAATAGAGAGGGGAAAGAGAGAGGTGGAATAGAGATAGGGAGGAATGAGAGAGCGGGAAAAGAGTTAGAGAGTGGGGAAAGAAGAGACACAGAGAGGGAAAAGAGACAGAGGGAGAAAAGAGACACAGAGGGGGAAAAGAAACAGATGGAAAAGAGAGAGAGTGGGGAAAATGAGAGAGGAGGAAAAAGAGAAAAAAGAAAGAGAGGAGGGAGAGGAATATTTCCTCAATTATTTCTTCTGCGGCAGCAACGCGCCGGGTACCAGCTAGTATAATAATAATAATAATAAAGATCAATCATTTATGTGGCTTAAAAGGGGAAGAATGAAGCCAGAATCGGAAGCACTTGTAATAGCTGCCCAAGATCAGGCCTTGAGAACACGACATTATGATAAAGCGGTTCTCAAAATTTCCCAAGATGATAAATGCCGCATTTGTCAGGAACACGTAGAAACCATCGATCATATTGTCTCAGTTTGTCCAATCCTAGCAAGACAGAATACTTGAAAAGACACGACAGGATGTGTAGCTACCTCCACTGGCAGATCTGTACCGCCCTCGAAGTTACAAACACATGCCCCAAGTGGTACGAACACTCACCGAAACCGGTGACGTCTGTTGGATTGTGTACGATATTGTACGACCAACAAATTCAAACTGATCGCACGATATTGGCAAAAAAACGGATATAGTCATTCGGGATTTGGAGAACAAATCGTGTTTACTTGTGGATGTTGCTGTACCTTGCGATCAAAACGTCGTTTACCAAGGAGGCAGAGAAACGTCTTAAATACAAGAGTTTGTAAATCGAGATCAGCCGAATGTGGGGCGTAAAAGCACAGGTCGTACCGATATTTATCGGAGCTCTGGGATTTGTTCCGCAAAATTTGTGTAAGAACTTGTCTAAAACTCCAGGTAATCCAAAAGACTGGGAAGTGCAAGAAATCGCTTTATTTGGAACAGCCCACATTTTGCGCAAAGTATTGTAGAGGCACCGACAGTCCCTAGATCTGCTCCTTAGGTAGCTGGTTGCAACCTGGAGTAGATTTTATATTCACAGCCGACACATAACATCTTAAGTCGTGATTTAGAGGAATAATAATAATAATAATAATAATAATAATAATATATAATAACTGCAGAAAATTGTCATACTAGACACATGCAACATCGTGAGGGAAGTTTCTAAACCTTGATGGTTGATCCAGTGCTGATTACGACAGATGAATCGTGTATCTCTTGTTCATGGTAACCGAGATGCATGTGTTGAAAGAAGTGAAAAGCAAAAGAAACAATAATAATAATAATAATTCAAACGAATCCCACGATAGCGGCAAACAAACCGGATATTGTTACCTGGGATTTGGAGAAAAAAATCGTGTCTACTTGTAGATTTTGCTGTGCCTTGCGATTAAAACGTCGTAACAAAGGAAGCAGAAAAACGTCTTAAATACAAGAGTTTGAAAATCGAAATCAGCCGAATGTGAGGCGTAAAAGCACAGATCGTAACGAGAGTCATCGGAGCTCTGGGATTTGTTCCGCAAAATTTGTGAATCAACTTGGCCAAACTCCCAGGTCATTCAAAGACTGGAAGTGCAAGTTATTGCTTTATTTGGAATAGCCCACCTTTTGCACAAAGTATTGTAGAGGCAGCGACAGTCCCTGGATCTGCTGCTTATGTAGCTGGTTGCAACCTGGAGTAGATTTTATATTCAGCCGAATCATAACATCTTTAGTCGTGATGTAGAGGAATAATAATAATAGTAATAATAATAATAACAACACTAACAATAGTGTTTATTTAATAAAAGGTTTTATCTTTCAAGATACTGATTACATGTAATATTTTTCATTATTATATGACATTAATGTATATTTTTCACAAGCTCATTCGAATCTTTCGCCGTAGTTTCAAGCGAATAAATCAACACAGAAGTGCAAGGTGTTCACAAAAATTATGATTACTGTTGCCTGGTGGATTTGGATGTCTGAAACGACAACTGTCCTGACGCCCGCCGTACTCACAGCAGTCGCTCCCTTTCTTCACCATGCGTACTTGTGTACCGTCGCCCGGTCCCAAAAGTGGGAGTGGGGCAGGATACGGAAGAAAGAGTCCTGCGAAAGGCTAGTGGACCGTTGCTTGAGTTAGTAAGTTCGTGTCCAGTCAGCTATTCAAATACTCAACGATTTATTACATCTGCAGATTAACAATAGCTGCTTGTAAATCTTATATATTATTTCTCAAAGTGCTGTATGGTCTTTTCAATAAATTGGGCGACACACGAAATCGATCTGTATAAAGAAGCAGTGGATTGAAAAATCGTGTTTCTTTTCAGCTGCACACGGGACATTCTTATTGAAAAAGTCCGTTAAAAATAAGTAAATATTAAAAAAAGTAGTAATTCGAGATCTGTAATTTCTGATTGCCGCGCGATCTTTCAGAAAAAAGTTACACTGTCGGACGGTGGCGGGGGAGAAATGAAAGTTGCAAAATGAAGCATTTTTGTTTGATTCAGTTTAGTGTAGGTTGTGTAAGCAAGTGAACGTGATTTTCTACATTGAATTAGAAATCTTGAAATATGAGAGGTTAGTGATCTTAGTGAGGTTAGGTCCTTATAATGCTGGAACACAAAAAAAGAATTTAAGCAGAAAACAGTTTGGTTATTTGACTAACTGTGCGATTTAATCCTGCTGTCCTCCCCTCGACGGATCACGGGCATGATGCAAAGATGCATCGTGGTCACGGGTATTGACACAATCGATAACAAAACACTGGTGTTACCAAACGTCAAATTTCAAAATTGAAACAATGATGTCAATAATCCATCGACCAAAAATAATCGATGTTTTGAAGCTGCTTTAGTAAACTCTATTAAATTTGGATGAAACAAAATGTAATTTGACAGTGACATTTTGCATTAATTTATAATTCAGGTTTAACTGAAAACAAAGCAGAATCAATCAAAACTAAAGCTGATCGCCCAGGGTAATTTCAAAGAGTCATTCCTCAGTTCACCGAAGAAGGGTGCGAGGAAGAAATGGGGGAGGCCCTACACCCACAGCGCATGCGTTGGCTGCCTATCCATGTGCGACATACGTGGAAAGGTGTAACAGATACTGGAAGGGCCTTGGGGTCATGTCGGGCGAGAGGTACTATGCTCGCAGGTTTTCTTGATCCTCCAGCTCCCTAGTTCTCGCTCAGCCCGGCACAGCACGGCTCGGCAGAAAACAGGAGCCCCACTCGGAACGTCACGGCTCAGTTTGCAGTGCTGCTCACCTTCTTCCTTTACAATTCGGACTTCTCAGTTTTCGCTCTCTCTTTCTAACGACCTCTGCGTACCGTGCACCTTCTCGTTACTCAATCATTTCTATAATTATTAATTCTTTCTTCAGAATTTTAAGAAAACCTTGAGTTGTTTCTCATTGCTATCTAGTCCAAGACGCACTTTTACGCTGAGTTTTCTGTGGATGTTGCCAGCACTGCACTGCCGTGACGTAAACAGAACCTGTCTCCCCTCGCACCCCCCGCTGTGGAGTATCAAGAAAAAGCGCGCGTATAGTAGTCTGCTCAATACACACCGTGTTCCTTTGGTTCAAACACTACGCTGATACGAGATTTTCATTCACATCAAAGAAAACATCGAGCACAAAAGACCGAGGCGAATCATCGATCAAAGTGGTTTGAAAACATTGACGCCAACCGCATTCCTAGTTACGGGGTCGGAACCTCGCGGACACTAACGTAGATCGTGCGTTTTAAAGATATGATGGCAAGCAACCTGATGTACACGTTATGTTGTCACTTCCAAGTGTATTAGCAACCGTTTCTAGGTAAGTTTACCAGTTGCCGTTAAATCCAGTATGCAGATCCAAGTAATTTGATTGTTTGAAACTTTTACACAGTTCGTTACGGACCATTATTTGTTAGTGTGACCCAAAGGGGATTTTCACCTGTAGCTGTTTCCTTTTCTAAATAAATAGTCGACATGCTGAATTCCAGTCTTTTCTTCCAGCTACCACTGTGAAACAATTCAGCAGCAGCAAATGTTTAGAAACTTCAAATTTCTCGTATACTACATTCTGAGTCATTAATATTTCACGGAATATTAATATCATTTACGTCAACTATTGTAATCCAGGTTAACGGCATAACGTGACCTAGCTATCACAATCTTCAGCCGACAGCAAAATCAGTGCACCTGCGAAAGCCGACCAGATGAGAAAAATATAATTTTCACTTGAAATGACTTGTTAACATATATGCGGCGGAGAAACCCTACCAATCGAGAAGATATTAACGTTTTCCCTTCTCCCCCTCCAAAAAAACTCCTTTTCTTTCTTCTTCTCCTCCCGACTCCCTCGGAAACAATAAAAGGAGGGTAGTGTTTTTGAGAGTTTGTGTGAATACAGGTTTCTTTATCGCACTTTCCAGTCTGGGCGGTGTGACGTATTGCCGTAGAGAGATATCACTGGAATCGTGATTTCTCCAGTGACTCCACATGATGCCAAGCATAAATAAATATGTTTTTAAATTGTTATTCTTTGATGAAAACAAGTTACGGGATTCATATATTATTCGCATGTTGCCGGCCTATCACGCCGTCCTATCGGCCATTCAGTTGTAAATAAACGCCCTCTCCTACGTCTTCACTTCGCTAAATGTATAAATGTATATGACTCAGAGCGTCCAGGCGTAGGCAGCCTAAAAAATGGGGAGAGAGTCAACTGCATTTCTAGGCCCCCTTTTCCATTACACATTTTTGAGATTGCAGAAAATTCTCGTTCTTCGTCGGCAGTGAAAGTGTCATAGCACATGTATTATGTTGTGTTAGTAAAAGTATTGAGCAAATGTATTATAATACTATAGTATTAATACTAATTATAATATTAATTATAATATTATAACTAATAACTAATTATAACTAACTATAATATTATAACTAATAATATTATAGTATCTATAGATAATTAATGAAAACTTATTTCATCTTTTTCACAGATTCTTTAATAGAATCGTTCATCGTCACTGTAATTATTCTTTATAGCAGACGTGTTTCGTTTGTCATTTGAGTTGGAACCGCAAGCGTTCGGCCGGCTGAAGCGCTATGTCCGATTTAAATTGAGTGACTTGTAGCAGAGCTGTGACGCGCTATGCGATCGGGAGCTCGGATACGTCAAATTAAAGCCGCAACGACGCTCCCGTTTGTATAACCCCATCCAGCTGATGATGCCACAAGTCACTCTAATTAAATCGGACAATCGTTGCGCCACGCGCGCGCAGCAGGAAAGCACAGTCGCCGACTCAGCCGCTGGAGGGAAAGGTTCCTCGAAGCGCCGCGAGGGGTCGCGTCGGGCGCGGGGAAGAGCAACAGCGTTTCCTTTCGTAACCTGGAAGTGGACATCTCGTGCTCCGGATGTCAGCCGGTCGGCACTCGCTAGGCGCTTCGCGGATGAAGCAAGCATCTGCTCGAGGGAAAGCGCGGAGTACTGGAGGCAAATTCTAAACGAGCAGACTGCCTTTCGACTGGTTTTATTGTTTCCTCTGTTATTTTTTAAACCGATTTCGAAAGGAAGAGGTTGTACACTTCCTCGTGTATATTTTTTTTGTTTGGCCGTATGTTAAGGTATTGCTTCGGCCATAGTCTACTATGGACAGAAAGAAGCATGGGAAACTACCGATCAAAACAGCTGTCCGCTAGAATTATATCCCACACTGATTGTATTCGACCTAGCTTTGCAGCTGTAATGTCAAATCATCAAACGAACTCTAAGACCTCCCGGTCAGAGATGTTGCCAGGGTAACGGCAAAGCCACCATTGAACCTTCACAGTCGGTAAACTGGAAGAATTTTACTTATTGAAATATATTTGTGAAATATATATTAGCACTTCAAATGATTTCATTTGTAGTGTTTGGAAAACAGTTTTCAAAACAGAATTTTTTTGTAATGGCGTAATAACACACACACACACACAAAACACACTTCATAATAACACACAAGTGCTCTTTTCCTTTAAATCTCAAAAGTTTTTTAAAAATAGGCCTTATTCAAGAATGTTTATATTTGTTTTCGGGGATAAAATATGATGTAAGGGGGGAACAATATATTTATTTTTCCACCAAAGAAACTGGAAAGTAAAAACCATTTTAAAAATGTTAAAATTTTAAAAACTCCCTAATTCGTTCACAAAGTCTTAAATTTTTCAATTCCTTGGATGACTTACAACAGACCCGCACTTTCAATTTAGGTCAAACATATCATTTTCCTCGACTTAAACTATCAAAATTTCCTAAAATATATTTCATCCACCATAATTGCTACATTCACAATATATTATCCTTCTATTCAAAATCCTATTTACAAACTTTTTTTCATAGCATAGCCTCTTTTTAAAAATTTAAATGTTAATAATTCCTACTACAGGTTCCTGTGAGTATCAAATCGCCAGTTATTTGTTTGTAATGTCCAAACCCCTGAAAGACAAAAATGTCGAACAAGTAGAAATATTTTTAAAAAAAAATTAAATTGACATCAAAATATTAAATCGAACTTAAAAGTAACAAATAATGTCGAACATATAGTCTTTTGATGAGCATTATTTGTACATTATTGATGGAATTCTTTATTGAAGTACATTATTACGTTATTGAATGTGCATTATTGAAGTAGAAGTCTTTTGATGAGCATTATTGGTACATTATTGTAGGTATTACATCACGTCAAACCGGTTTAGATGGTTCAGGTCTGATTTCGGACTAGCTACACAGCTAGTCTGAATTCAGCCGTTGTCTAGAGAAGAATTCTAACGGCCGGCTGCTTTGATCGCCAGTTTTCCATGGTTTCTCCGATCAACACCAATGCCCGTTTGTTAGGGCGCATGCCCTAACAAACCGCCTCGCTATTCAGCGGGGGAATATCACCGACACTGCTAGTGATAAAACATGCACTACACTTACGAGAAAAATGACTTTAGCCCGGAATCACTAATCAATCAAATATCGGATCAAAAGTATAGCCAAGGATGCTGCACGTTCACTTTCTAATTATAAAATAGAGCATTCTTAAGTACAAAGCACTGCGGATTGCTGCACTGTACAGAGCGGGCACCTTATTACTTGCCGAAAAAACGGGAAACGTGTCCAGTGAGCAGAGCCGTTGGTGGCCCGGCGAAGCGCTGACGTAGCTGTCGTGCTGAGATGCGTGCCGTTTCCGCTGCGTTTAACTTCTCGTAGTGAAGATGCTGAAAGTGGAGTCCATCAGCTCGAAAGCGTTCTAGGCACCTCCGGAACGAATTCATATTTACTGTTTGAAGCAAATCACACGCGATTGCAGCAATTTTCTTTTCATTGGAGCTCGAGAGTTATTCTTTCCTCCGAATGAGAGTTTCCTGCGCACACCTGATCGCTCAAGTATCCCTAAATGAAAAAGTAACATGGGGTTAGATCAGATGATCTATCCTACGACACGTTTTATTCGTTCGTCATTACCTATAGTTCTATTCGCCGTAGCGACGCTTCGTCAACATCGGTAAGAAATAAATGTCCGCCCTGCAGATTTATAATTTCACAAGTCATGGGAGATATTATTACTGCTCCCGCCCTGACCCCGATGACATTTGTCGAAATTTTGAGAAGATTTCATGAGCCACGAAGGTGGTTGGAATCGCGAGTTCTTAACCAGAACAACAAACGAAAATGTCTCACACGGTTTGCCGCCATTTAATTATCGGAATGTTTTATCACCAAGTTGAATAAGTGTACTGTGAAGTTCTTTTGCAAGAGAAATAGAATTGTCACCAAGGCAGCGTCACCTAGGCGCTTTGACTGCCTGTTTTTGCAGAAAGAGACCGTGACAGTAAAACTAGGCGTATTCACTGAGTTCAGAACTGGAGAGAATGATTCTCCTAGAAAAGTTGTGTGAAAATCCTCATGTATAGGATAAATGTGCCTACACCTACAAAGCATGCCAGTAGTTCACGTATCTGATTTCCTCCGCTTACATCATGCCGTACTGGCAATTTGATCCCTTGAGAAACTGAAGTCGAAAGTGACATTTTAGACGATGAAATTTACGCAAATTTATTCTACATTTTCTATGTTTCTATAACATTCCCTTTTTAGTTACACCTCTTCACATGGCACTTCATTGTACTGTTTAACTTTTTAAAGCATTTTTTAGTTCCTTCTTGAACATTCTGCCTTTCTCGTATCAGTAAAACAAATTTCTTAAGAAACATTATCAGCAGAACCTTCACTACCACACAAAAAAGCAATAAAAAGTCTCTAAAATTCTGCGTAGCCTAAATAGCCCAGAAGCCACTATTTCACAATAGCTCAAGCGGATAAATTAAACATTCAAGATCTTTACTATTCCAAAACTCAACTGGTCGTAATAAATAAGGCAGCCAACAACTGCGCACTGCTTGAAAAAGTTGTGTTAAATGAAATAATTTTTTTTCAATATCACAAACAAAAAAACAAACAAATATGAGGGTTCGCTTTAATTTCCATTTATTTTTTTTTGAAAACCGATAATCAACTTTTTATTTTTTATTTTGTAAATTTCCATTATGATAAGAGGGTATATATGTTTGAAATATACTATATGTGTTTATTACTGCCTTATAATGGCGACATGTAGTGTTACATATCTGAAGAAGCGAATGACGGAGAATCAATAACATACTCCCAATGTAATATTATTTGAACAACACTCATTCATAAATCTTCTATGTTGACGTCGGTTGCCACGACCAAGGACTTGCGAGCTAAACGTTGTATTTATGTCTACCACTGTGCCAACTGCAATAACCACACTTAAGACAATCCGTAGAAGATTCTAAAAGTAGGTTACTTTGCTTACCTGACTGTCGCGAACACATGATATTCGCTGCATGCTTCGCAGAAAGCAACAATTATTATTTTAATTGAAATAAAGCGAACTCAGTACTTGCATATCAGCAAGGTTTAAATAAACATCTGTTTTTATATATACTTTCATTAATTTGTATGGATTTTAGCTAGCAATATGAACTGAAAATTATTGTTCTTTCCAAGAATTTGATGAAACTAAAATTAAATCTCAATAGATTCTACCTCTTTTCTTTCACGGACAGAAATATGTAGATATCCGTTTTGTTAAAATATTGTAATGGATTTCGTGAGACGTTCGCTTTTATCGCGAAAATACGCAAATTTAGCTTTACAAGTAATTCGTTGCGAAAATTTGCGAAAAAATATTGAATTCTGAATTCCAACAATTCAATTTAAGAAAAAAAAAAATAGCTCGAATGTATCGTTGAAATATCTCGACTCGATTGATCGTTAATACGAAAACATAGTAATTGATAACCATCGCTCCCGTAATAGATATATTTATATCTTTTCGCAATTGTATACTACCTACCTCAGAGAACAGTAAATTTGAAGAAATTTTTCTACAGTTTACAGACAACTCGAGTATCACTGTTGGTTATTGCAGAAAGCATGCTGCAAGAAACATACTGACTTGGGTCGCCCTTGTCCGAAGTTTTGCATGGATATTTCATTATGTGAAATTGAGTCAGCAAAAAATCACGAAAGGCATCTATGTATCATATATCACTCTTGGTAGCATAAGACAAGAAACCAGACGAGATTGAAAATCTGAATTAATATGTGTACAAAATATTCTATACGAAACATTGAATAGTTAAAAGAAGTCGCACTTGCCTCGTATCAGTATTTTTCAAACAAGAATGGATATTTACATACATGAATACAAAAGCTTCTCACTGTTTAAATACTGAAGGTATACTGATACACTCGATAAATCCATGGAAGTGTTCGCGCAGATTTCCATTTGGTCCCCATACTGTGAGTTTAAGCACAGAGTGAAACAAAATAGCGTAACTAATAAGAACCAACTGAAGAGTGCGTGCATTCGCGAACTCTAACGTAATAAGACTTCATCTGGTGTAACGCGCCCTGTTGAATAAACGATACGGTAATGGAAGTACTCCTCGTACACACTCGTGCCGCAGCATGTCACTCAACCCGTTGTCTAAGCAAACAAAAAACGCTGTACGAAACGCGAAGTGCGAACCAAGAAAATATATCATCCTGGTAATAGCGATAACAGTACACTGTCTCGTCCTCCATTTCGTAAGCAAAGGGATTGCAGAAAAATGATATTGGAAGATTGTTCATAGCAGGCAGATTAAAAGCGCGCCTTAGTACAATAAAGCCGGAGTACTTACGTGAGGAGGAGGAGGAGGTCGTGGAGCCGGGAGTTGCTTCGTAGAGGCGCCACCGCTCGCGCTTGACTCCGCGGGCGCTTTGCGAAGCCCGCGCCTTTCAGGCGCCCGCCCCGCCACGCCACGCCACGCCCCCACGCTCGCTCCGGCGGCGGCGAGGGCGGCGGCGGCGGCGGCGGCAGCGGCGGCGACGGTGATGACGGCGGCGGGGGCAGCGATGATGATGACGGTGACGGTGGCGGCGGCGGAGGCGGGGATGGTGATGGCGACAATGTTGGCGGTGGCGGCGGCGTCGGCGGCGGCGTCGGCGTCGGGGCGTTCGGCGGCTTCGGCGGCGGTAGCGACTTCGGCGGCGGGGGCGTCGTCGGTGGTGGTGGTGGCGGCGGCGGTGGTGGTGGCGGCGGCGGCGGCTTCGGCGGCGGTTTCGGCGGCGGTGGCGGCTTCGGCGACGGTGGCGGTGGCTGTGGCTGTGATACGGTGGCTGTGGCCGTGGGTGCGGTGGTGGCGGCGGCGGGGCGTCGGCGGTGGTGGTGGCGGCGGCGTTGGCGGCGGGGGCAGAAACGGCAACGGCAGCGGGGGGGGGGTGGCGCGCGCCCCGAAACGCCGCCGCTGTCTCCGCCACCCGCTGTGGGGAGCAGGCGTGGCGGCGGGGCGCCTCCTGCCCCTTCGCCCCGCCCCACACGACGTCGGCGTGCTAGTTCCTCTTCGATGTGCTTTTCCCTGTGCGCAGCGGGCAGCGCCAGCGCTCGAGTCCCAGTCAAGCGGTGGTGGTTTGCGAGGCGAGGGAAGGGGGAAATGTTCTCTTCACGTATTTTCTTTTTCTGCTGGATGCCCTTGTGAAATAAAATAGATTCTTTGGTGTTTGAGGGAAATGAACTATTTTTGAGTTGATAGCAACGAGGAAATTTATTTTGACCGAGTATTAAACTAAGCGCGCTTTTAAGCTACGGAAAAACTATCAAAATCAATCTGTTTTGATGACAAGAAACTCTTTCCTCTTGTACTGTGTGTGTCGCAAGCTGGTGTTATCTTACAATGTGAGCTGCCGGAAGCCAAAGGAAAATAGATCCTGATAGATCTATCTCTCCTCTTCCAACGCAAGTTGACCTATGTAATCTAATTTGAATGTTTAATTTAAAGTAGTTTATGTAAATCACTTCATGTAACTCTTGTTTAAAGAACTTTGCCATTATTTAACATATAAAAATAAAAAAAACAAGCTTTCTTTTGCGAATTGGCAATATTTAATTGTGCTAGAGATTTTGGTTATCCCTCATTATGTCCTTCGTGAAGGAATATACTTCTGCCACGACAACATGGTGAACAATAATTTGAATAACTACATTACCCAGTGAACTCTAGAAGACGTGCACAGATAATGAAGTTACATTTATGTCCAGAAGAAAAACAAGGGGCCATCTCAGCATTCACTCAAGAGATCAGGGAAACTTTATAAAAAACCTGATCGAGATGGGGGTCATTGACCCAGAAGCTGAGGTACAATACTTGTTACAGGTTGTTTAGAAGTATACAATACAAATGGTAAATAATACATTAAATATCGTTGTTAAAATGAATATTAATTTCCTTGCTGATGCTCGGTATAGTCTCTAATTGTATAGAAACAGCTGTGCAGCAGAAAAGAGTTTTCTTTGCACTTACACTTGCTTATTGAATTTAATTGTTAATGTCATATGGCAATGTGTTGTAAAATAATGTACATGTATTGTATGATATTTTTTTTGTAATGAGCTGTGGATGCTGTCACCTGGTGAATGATCACAAGGTCGAGTGTTATAGACTCTTCCTAAAAACATATTCCCGCCCTTGACTAAGTCATTTTTGACAAAAACCACCGATTCGTATATCAAAAGACAAAGTAATGGTAAACTTTCTATTAATAGAGGCCTATAAGAAGCACGTGAGTGGGATTTGCTTATTATACGTACAATTATTTTTTGTAATCTAAACATCTGGGAACTATACGATGTATTTCCCCAGAATATTATGCCGTATCTCAGGTGGACATGAATAATTCGCGAAATATATACACAATGTGCAGTACAAAGGCTGACTGAATTTGAAAGAATTCTAAACGCATTGTATAATGAACCTATTTTCTGTTCAGTTCATGTAAATGGACGTTCCATTTAAGGTTTGACCTGAATTGAGAGACCTAAAAATTTTGCTATCTTCTTTTTGCTCTATTTTGCTATCAGTCAATGGCACGCCGTTTTTTTAGTAGAATTGTTTATTGAAAATTGAATTGTTTATTTGAAATGGAAAACTGCATTGAAATGGTTTTCTTTTTATTTACTATTAATTTGTTACTACGGAACAAACTTGAAACATCTGATACTGTACGATTTGCGGCTTGTTTATTGGAAAGAATATTCATATCATCCGCAAACAGAACTGTTCTTCCGTTTAGAATCGTCGAGAGCATATCGTTTACGTATTGTAAGAAGAAACAGGGCCTAAAATTGATCCCTGCAGGACTAAGTGTAATTGGCAATAAATCAGAAAAGTGTGTACATAATGTTCCATCATTTCAATAAGGTATTTCTACTCTCTGAGATCGTTGTTTAAGGTGCGAACATAATCTACAGCAATACCACGGATTCCATACGAAGGTAATTTTGAAAGTACAATGTCATGATTAATGATGTCAAAAGCTTTTGAAACATCCAAAAATATTCCAATAGGAGCTTCGTTTTGATCCATGGATGAAGCGACATCTTTAAGAAATGTAAATATGGCTATTTCCGTACATTTTCGAAATCCATGTTGGGAATCTGAAAACGCGTCGTGTTTTCTGAGAAAGGTAAATTCGCACGTAAAATTTTTCTCTAATATTTAAAAAAAAACTGACAAAAGGGAATTGGCCGTTAATTTTAATTTTCATTTTGTTGCCTATTTTGAAGAGTGGCTTAATCTAGCTATTTTGAATTACCTGGAAAAGTTCCGGTGTAAAGGATGCACCGGAACTTTTCCTTTAACATATGTGAGTTAAACAGGTGTATAATGGCAGGCAGGCTGTATAATGGTCACACCGTGATACGTATTGGGGTCCAGAGATACGGCTGGCGCAAACGTGGACGACAACAATGGTCTGATGAGTTCAAGAGAGAAGTGGATGTAAAGTGGTCTCAAGTAGCAAAAGACAGACAAGTTTGGAAGAAACTTAAAATCAATGTGCAAGAAGCCCTCATGGGATCCGATAGGCTTAAATAAATAAAGGGGGCAGGCGCACAAGTCTTTAACAAATAATCCGGAAATCCATCTAAGCCGGCCGAATATTTATTTTTTAGTTTACCGATTAGTTTGAGAATTTTATATGAAGAAGTTTTGACTAAGACCTAGACATAGGAAGACGTTGTGACTAAGACCGTCTCTCCGTCGGTCTGTGACTGTTTTTGTCTCTGCCTAAGTAACTCTGCCTGTCCGTCTGTCATTCATGATCAGACCTCTTTCGGTCCAACAATCGAGATGTATGAGAAGCAATTGACGCCCCTCAGTCTTCGGGTGGGAAACGGATCATTGTTTTGCGGATCCATTCAGTAAAAATTCTAAAAAAGTCTCTAAAATGCGAGTGTTTTTTAATAAACTAAAATGCTTTTCAGGTGACTTACGTGACCTACAAAGATGATCAATACTGTTATTCGAAAAAGTGTATACGAAGTTTTAGGATGAATGAAGTGTGTAAACGGAGACACGAGCAAATGGAATGTGCGAGCAGTAGTAAAAGTTTTGCATAATTGTTGAATCCATTGCTCATGCTATTTCCTCCCATTTCATTTTAATAACTCCTCTTTCAAGACGATGCTGGTGTCTTTCCCACTTTTATGCAGTCTTTATATCATCGGCACTTTGAAAGCATTTTCAAGACTAAAACCTGGAGTGGTGGCACGAAATGATGTCACTGCCTCTGACCGGGAGGTCCTGGGACTCGAGTCCCGACTGTGGCAGGATTTTCGAAGCCGACAAGCTTGTCAACTAGGTTAGGTTAGTCGCTGTCTGGAAGAGCATTCTAGAGGCCGGCTGCTCTGATCGGTAGTTTTCCGTGGTTTCTCAGATCAACACCAGGCGAATGCCAGAGCAGTGCCTTAACAAATGGCCCATGGACCGCGCGCGATCTTTCCTGCCCCTTCCTTGTCCCCTCTTCACTCCTTACATGTACACATATCACACATGCCGAGAAACCGGTCGGGAGGTTAGAGCTTGTCCGGGCTAGAGCGGTTCCTCGCTAGTGGGAGATACCTGTTACAGAAACCGCTGCTAGCCCACAGGTAGTCGGCGCCGGATCTCATCATCCAGTGGGGAAGATCTCCGCCACCTCCCGAACAAAAATATGCACTACACTTACGGAACGAATGCCCTTAGCAGCTGACGCGCCCGGAATTACTAACCAAAAAGCTGCGGATTTTTGCCTATTTGCCGATTTTTATCCTTGAATTAAAAAAGCAAAATTTTAGCTTATTTATTCATTTTGAAGCATTAGGTGTATTAAAATGTAATACTACTAATGCCTCAAAATGAATAAGTAACCTAAAATACTGCATTTTTAATTGAAGGATAAAAATCGGGAAATAGACAAAAATCCGCAGCTTACTAGTCAATCAAACATGACTCAAAGAGCTGTTGTAGACTCGGAAGATCATTAGCTTCATTTGTGAACAGAGCACCTCCGGCCGGCAGACGAGCTAAAGGCCTGACAGCCTTAAGTCGGGCGCGTTCAGAAAACCAAATGCGAAACAGGGCTTCGTAATTTGCACCTCATTTCGGTCAATTAACAAATTTGGGTTTTCTTCATTGGTACCCAAAAGAAGTAGATTTTTCTTCGGTAATACTTAGACCTATTCCCAGAGCTTCAACTCACAACAAACAAAACTTGGGCGTAATAAATAAGACGACGTAGACATTAGTTCGTCCAATTGAGGAGAAGAGGGTGAAGTGTTATTTTACCACCTGAAATCACTCATCACATGTGTTAATTTAGCATTTATAGAAATCCGCCGGATATTAAAAAGCGAATTAAACACATTGCATATATAATTACTTACTCACAAACTGAAATTTAATTATTCATAAAAGCTTTCGGAATCCTTCTAGACTTAAATCAACAGTCTTCGACTAGTTCTCATGTGCGCAAGAGACGTTTACATTATAATCTACTTCATAAGCGAATTATTTTTCAATCTAAGGTGAAAGAAGATAATCCATCTTCATTCATCGTAGAACACAAATACTACGTCTTAAGAAGTGTATTGCGATTAATTTGTTCCATAAGTTGAGGAAAACAACATTGGGAAAATTCGAAAGCTTTTGATTCATTGTTGTTAAGGTTACGGAACTGACGCTACCACATGATCACGAACTACAACCAATTTACTTTATTTGCAGTGTTCGTAGCATTTGGCGTTTTCATTTAATCATGTTTATAAATTACTATAAATTAAAAATAATACAAAACATTATATTTAATATAAAAGGTCCCATGTGTATGAAAATGTGCCTTGGGTTGTGACCGCTGCCCAGGTCACTAGCTAGGCCACTAATGTCTCCACGTTGAGGGTAGAAGCGATGCAAAGACGCGATGTAGTGGTGCTTTGCGGGAAGCCTAGCCGTGACTATTCGTAGTATAGAATACTCTGCAGATAAAATTCCATAAAACATGGTTTTGGAACTAAGTTTACACACAAGAGAAAAATGTCAGGGGATATTTTGTTTGCATCTTTGTGAACTCGTTTGTACATACTTATGCAAGCGAATCACGTCGGAGATGCACTGAGACTGAAAGTTTCAAATATCCAGTTCCGCTGGTTTGGTTCAGAACGTTGACGATTTTGTCTGAAGGTGCAAACACTTGCCTTCCCTGGGATCCAAATCTCCCATACCAGGATAGAGCGTCTGCCCCCGCTTCTGTCTCTCTTTAGGGCGCACACGAGTTTGATTGAGAGACAATGGTGGGCGCAACATGACAGAGCATTGAGATCAGACCTCTCTCATAAAAATGGAATGTTATGAACACACACAGTGTTGCTTCACGCTTCAAAAAGCGTAGAGTTTGTGGAGCAATCATATTTAGGAAATGTGCAGATAAGTAGCAAATTATTGTAGAATGTATTAGGGGACTACACACTGTGATAATAGAATAGAAGATTGTAAAGCACAAGAACTGCGTGTGCACCAAACATATTTAACATTAAACTATAGATATTTACACGCGGAGGGGGGATTCTGAGGTGTAGTGCACCCCTCCCCCTGAAAATTGTAAGGGGGGGGTAAGGCTCATAGCCTGACATAATAAAACATGTTATTTCCGTAGGTATGTTAAATTTCTGGAAATGAATATAACGTATAGATACATTTTAAACCTTACAATGAACACAAACAAATGCAAGGGCGCATTAGCCTATCAGTATGTTGTTAGCATATCAATGTTTGAGTGAGTAGTTTTGCTTAGGTATATTAAATGTGAAACATTTCCGCGTTTTACTTGGTTGTAATGTCAAAACTTGTGCTAAAATCATTAACTCGTTGACTCGCCACTTTTAAATAATTAAAACTATATTTTGTTTATTTATGAATTTTTATTTTTTCAAAAATAGCGCATAAATTCCAGAAATTGCAAAATCGCACCTTTTTGAAGACAAACACGTGAAGAAACTTTCGATTCTATTCTAGAATGGTGACAAATTTGGACTCTAAACCCCAGACCCATCCCCTTGAAACTCCTAAAAGTACGTCAAAAGGTTTTAAAACATTGGTAGAAAAGAGCTACAAATGCTGAAAAGCATGTGAAACTATCCCAATAAGTGCGACCAAGACAGAGACAATCCCTTCTCTAGCTGCGCGAAAATACATTTTAAAAATTCAAAACTAGTCCTCAATTTTTTGTACAAGTAAAATGGTGTAATGAGATTCGAACTTAACGCACTTAAGTTCAGCAATCAATGAGAATATCGTCGTTGATAATTTTGATGACCTATTGACGGAATTGAACATATTGGTGTCAATGAATCAGAACTTGCTTGTTCTTTAGTTTGATCAGGAAAATTCCAAAGAAAACCTGACATTGTGGTATTAAAATAGAAGATAAAACACTTATGTGACCTTAACAATTTATTGATGATAGAATATCTCGTATGTGGTAAGAGCCAACTGATAGGTTTCCGTAAGGTGCTTCAGAAAAAGATTATAATAAATTACAATAAATAAATATTTAATATTTTTTATACAAAGTGTAGAATGTCTTAACTTAGCCAACTGTACACTATTAACATCAAAAGGTTTTTTTCCTTCCCCCTGTAAAATTTTGTTTTTTTTCACATAGGAAATTGTCTATCATCAACGACCATATACCAAATAGCTCAGGTTAAATAATAACCATGCCGACGCTTTAAAAAGGAAGTTGAACAAGTGTATTGTATATTTAGAAACTAGTGGTTCTAAAACAGCACGTACTTCCTCGCCCGTATTATCACGCCAAATTACGCGAAAAGCACTCAATTTTCGAAAAATTTTACATGACCTTACTTCAAAACCTTTCTTTAAGGAACATATTTCATTAAGAGTAAAAATCTTTATCTTTAATATTTTAGTTGTAGGAAGACGCCGAAACAATTTCTAACTCTCGCAAATTTTCGAAAATTCGGTTTTTTAACGAACATGAGACCAGCACCATTCTCTTAAACGTCCTTCACATAATCCAACAACAAAATTTAATCAAAAGCATTGGAGCCATTTTTTTTTGAAAATTTGTAAAAGATTCCATGGGCTTCTGGAAAGAACCCCCAAATTTAAAATTTCTGTTTCAAATTCAAGGGGATTCGACATCAACCAGATCGACAGGGGATTATCAATTTTGGAGAAAATCGGGGGAATGGTTTAGCCGCTAGCGTTGTTCACAGACGCACAGAGAGACTTTATCGTCAATCAATTTTTTGGTATCAAGGACCCCTAAAACATAGATTCTGACTACACCACGTATTATAGTGTGATTTTTATCACTTTGCCCCTCAAACCCCAATGCCCACGATTGAATATCACTCGGCATTTCGCGTCTTTCTCAGTTCTGCCGCTAGATGTCGCATGATCACAAGCACTGCTTGATACGGTCGCGATCATGCGATATCTTGCGGTACGACTGAGAAAGACGCGAAATACCCTGATATATTCCATCGTGAAGACGGGCCTTGAGGGGCAAAGTTATAAAAATCGCATTATAGAGTTTTTTTCTAAATTTAGCAATTGGATTTATTCACTTTTCCCTCGTTCCCAGGGCATGTAATAACAGTTTTTCTGCTCCAAAGTCGCCGTTTTTTCGTGCAGCATTACAAAACTTTCTATTCCGTACCGGGAAAGTAAAAATTGAACATGACCTTATTTAAAAATCAAACTTTAAGAGATATCAGTAAGAAAAACTTTTGCCGAAAAAAAAATTAAGATTCGCAATTTTTGACAATTTAGAGATCAACGAAAGTCGGATCTACACCATTTTTGTATGCCTACTTTTCTTTCTTAAAAAAAAGTAATACAAACATTTGGAGGCATATCTGAGATAATTTTGATAATATTTATTGTGATATCACGTAAAGTAGTCCCTTTAAATCTAAATATCCGTTTCAAAATTTCAAGCCCTCGCGTTCAAATCGACCGGGAAATATAAATTTTGGAGAGAAACATTTAAATGATTTATACTTTAATGTTGTCTACAAATGGACGGGCAAACACAGACATGTTTTGCCGTAAACCAATTTTTAGGCAAGGACCCACAAAATATGGATTTTGACTACACCAGTGTTACAGGAAGTGATTTAGAACATATAGGATCAAGAATTATATACATGTTTGATAACAGGGACCCACAATGCGAGTTTTTCTCTCAACAAATTGCCCCTTTTTGCTGCAGTATTACAATTTTCTCTTTACTACGTAAGTAGTACACAGTAGGCGAGACAAAAAAAACTAGTCCACGGCTGGTTGTGCGCGCGGACTTGCAGCCTGATAGGACACTGTATAATAGTGACATGTCGCGGTGAGCAGGTGGCTTGACAATGCACTATTCAGTAGACGAAATGCACTAATTATCACCAGAATGAATGTGAATAAATGTGCTAAGAAGCACTTTCGTCGGAGCGATAGAAAATAGTCACTAGTGCCGAAATGAGTGTGAGGGGCCCAGTTGCACTTGTTGGCAGGATAGACCATGTCAGTGACAACAGACAACTACATTGAGCTATAAATTGGAAAAAATAATTAATTCTCACAAAAAATATACTGCAAACACTCTTTATGTTGAAGTTAAAAACCCTCTCTTGCAACACGTGCCACGCGCGAACGTGTTAGCTTTGCGCAGAGAGAACTTGGCTCCAATAGCTCCACCTTGGCTTCACCGTGCTGTGCTCTGTCAAGGAAGCGACGAATTAATCCTCAATAAATAAAATCGTAAAAACGAAATGTCTCGCGAATCGGACGAAATATTATTCTAATGTTATAATGCACTTACAGAAATGGATAAAAAATGAACTTTCCTTTTGCAATTTCCGAAAACTCAGAAGTGTTTATTAAAATTGGACCAGCGCAATGTTTTTAAGCGTATTTTCTCTATTTGAGCACAAAGTTTAATAGTACATTATGAAACGATTATGTAATGATGGGTATTATTACACGGATGTGATATTACGATACGAACGAGAAAGAGCGAGTATAGTAAACTTCACACGAGTGTATTACCCATTACATCGAGTTTCATACGGTACTTTTTCTACGACTTTTATAAATTAAACTTTTACATTGAGTCGTATCGTCGCAATTGACATGAAAGATTCAGCCAAAGCCACCTAGCGGACAGCTCCCTAACCCTACCCTCGCATGCTGATGCAGATGGCTGTGGCTACCAGTCCGCATGCGAGGGAGTATTGACGCTAGTCAAATAGGATCAAAGTGAAATTACGATCCAATTTATTTTAAATAATATTTCACGAAAATACTAATAATAAAAGAAATTAAAACTGACAAGCATAATATAATACCAAATATAATTTTAATGTACACAATCGAACGAAACATTTATTAGAATGATTCTCAATGATTAATTGTCAATACGAGCCATTCCACGTCACACAAATCGCACAAAAAAGACTAAAATTTGACCTTCATATTTTTAATTATTTTCTATTTTTTTCTATTTGTTATATGGATCAAATAGGTGAACACGTGTATTTTTTTCTAACTTTATTATTTTCGGAAATATTGTATAATGAAATTTGCTAAAAATGACGCGCATCACTAACTTAAAAATATCATACATTTGAATACACCAATTATAGAAATTACGTTCAAATTCCATTCAAAACTTAAATACATGTTTAATTTTTAAGATTTTGCAAAATATTTAATTTTTTGAATTTTCAATTTTTTTAAAACCTAAAATTTTGAAAATTGAATATTTTTGTAAACTCGATGAGCTAAAAATTTTTAAAAATATTTATAAACGCACTAGAGTATTGATAATAAGTACAGAAAAAATCAAAGTGGGATCTCATTAACTTTAAACGATATTTTACGAACCAGTGTGTAATAGATTGCTGCAATAGACACGTTTTTTGCGTTACTGGTCGTCGGTTTCTTTGGATGAAGGAGTAATTTAAGTACTTCTTGAGGTGGTGAAACTTCATGATTGAATTTATAAATAATAATATTTATGTGTATTAATATATTTATAAATAATTTATAAATTTATAAATAGTTAAATGACGAATTCTTGATTCAGGTTTTGACTGATATTTTGAAATTTTCTGGTCCCTCACAACGCACTTTAAATACAAGTACTCGCGTACCATAGAATTCCTGACCTTTCGTCACAATGCACAGTTTTAATGCTCCACCGAATTTACTTCAGTTCTGGACAAAATTTCACTTTTTTTCTGCCAACGTGTTAGACACTTTTATCATGCGTTCGGTTGCTGCAAAAAGTCGTTTAATTTTATTGTATATCCAATTTTCAAAAATCGTCAAAATTTAAATTTTCAACGTCATGTCATCTGTTGAGTGAAAGTAATCGATGAGTTACTAAATAGTATCTTTGATTTTTCGATGGACGCCGAAGGATCTTCAATGTGAAAAAATGTATCTGTGTTGTACTTTCTAAAATTTCTCATGGGGATGCCATTTTGTTCCAATTTTCTTTTCGTGGCGGGGGGGTTTCCTATTGCAATTAAACTCATGTTTGTCTTCTCTTTATCCATTTCGCAGACACTCGACTAACTATCTGAAGAGCTTAAATTGTCACTTCCTTGATTTCCACTTTTTTCACTGGACGTTCCGCTACTTTCGTTAATGTCACGGGACCCACTGATCTCGATGCTATCTTCATTAAGAAAGGGCCGTTTTGGAAGTCGATTCCCTTTCTTCCGAAATAAATCACAAATTCGCCAATCTAATGACTCCTGTAAATTCACCAGCAACTCGTGGTTTACGCGCCTTTGAGATTTTCTTTTTTAAAAATCGTGATCAGAAAGTTTTAAATGTATTCAAGCCTCTCCTACGCTGACCGCCACTCATGTAGCACAGTGTACACACGACAGAACAAATACTAGCACTCTTGTCTTGATAAGTATTGCGTATTGCGACTAATGTTGAGAAAATTTTACCACGTCCCTTGACAAGTGATCGATTGTACTTCATGAGCAAGGTCAGGAGGGCACCCCGTCCCTAGGACGCAAAGGCACTCGCAGTAAAATTCGTTTCGCTGACACGAGGAAAAGCATTCGTTTTGCTGTCACCCATCCCTTCTGGGGAAAGAGTGAAGATAGATTTACTAATGTTTCTTGAAACCCAAATCAGGTAGATGGTCATTCTTTTTATTGTTCGTCGGCATTAGTATCCAAGACTGATCGAACACAATTCGTTAGTGCAGGGGCAGGAACCACGCGCCCGAATACCATAATTACAATTTTTTTTATCTATACGTGTTGAGTGCCCACTTTTTTCTTGTTATGTTTTGTAGAAAATTGAACAAGAAATATGCCTATTTTTTCAAATTTTAATCTGAGAGAGTTCATAAAGAAATTTTCGTTTTTTAAAAATAATTACAATTTTTTAATGAAATATTTATTTTTGAGAAAGTAATTTACAGATGAATAAAATACACATATCAAAAAATTAACTGAAACAAACCAGTAATTTTTATGTTAAGTACATTCAGAGCGTCAATTAATCATATTTTGCAAAGTACACGTAAATTTCAAAATTTAATATAGGCGAACTACACAAATAAACAATTTTCAGGTAAATAAAGAAACAGGTGCCTCTTTTTTTATGTCCAGAATGAATGCCATATATTCGTGTCATTTATGTTTTTAAATAGTCGTGTCAATTCGAGTGAGATTTGACGTGAATGGCTCGTATTTCAATTCGTTTCGCTCTCACCCATAAGAACATAGGTGACCCACAAGTCACCCACGATGTTACCCACAAAAATACGTATGACACACTGTCATACATTCTGGAGGCAGAGTGAACATCTGAAATACTAATAACTCTTGAAACCCTTATCAGGCAGACGGCCATTCTTTTTTTAGTTCTTCAGCACTTGCATCAAAGACTGGCCGAACACAATTCGTTAGTGCATGGGTAGGCAGAGCGCGCCCTCATACTTACAATTGATTTTCTTAGAACTGTATGTGTGGAGTGCCTACTTTTTTCCTTGTTGTATTTGATAGAAAATTGAACAAGGAACACGCCTACATTTTTTCAAATTTTTATCTCATTGAATTTGTATAGAAATTTTACTTTTTTTGAAAAAATATATTTTTTAAATTGAAAAAAATATTTTTTGAAAAATGTATTCACAGAGTAATAAAATACACATTTCAAAGTATTAAATGACACAAACCAGAAATTGTTATATTTAGTTCGGAGAGATTGTTGATCTTATTTTGTGAAGTACCTGTAAATTCCAAAATTTAATATAGCCATAACTACACAAATAATCAATTTTCAGACAAATAAAAAAATACTTATCTCTTTTTTTGATGTCCAGAATTAAGAAAAAAATATCGTACATTTTAAAAAATGTCGTGTCAACTCTTGTGCGATTTGACGTGGAATGTCTCTACTTGATTTGTAAACTCCCTATTATTGGTCAAGAACCTGTATCATTATAAAATATGTATCGAAATGAGTGACAGCATTATACAATGGGAATAGAAAAAGAAAAAGTTCGAACCTTTGGCGACCGCAATGACATTCCATATCCGCGAGTCGCCTTGAATTGATTAAGATGATGCCTTGTTAGCAGATGAGTTTCTATTTTGTTGTCGTAATTACGTTAGAGACGATAGAGACTACGCGATGACCATGCATGTGATAATACACTGATTTGAACTGTGTTATTTGAAATTCATGATCATTTCATTAAGGTCACGTACATTTTTTTGAAAATTTTAGTAGTTTTGCGCAATATTGCGTGCAAAAAGCGCAATTTAAAAAAATTACAAAAACAAACTTTTTCTCAAAATCGGCTCAAACTTTTTTCTTTAAACTTTTGGTAGGGATAGTACAAAATGTACTCTATGAGATGACATAAACGCCATGTTGCTCTATTCTTTTGTTTTGTTTTTTTTCTTCAAAAATTACAAAAATGAAATGTTCTTGACTTGTATCTCACGTCGTTAATATTGACATTAGCACATTATATTTACGAGTACATGTGCTTTAAATAATTTCATGCAAAGTTTCTCGAGAACTCAACCGTTTTCTGTGAAAACTAGCCATTTTCTTAAAAACGGCTCCAAATGTTTGAAAGAAAATTGTCATTTATGACGAGGTTTTACTATTCTTTAATATTCTGTAATTAATATTTCCATTAGGAAACCAAAAAATTAAGAAAATTTTAAAAAATGTACTTTGAGCGGTAATAGATGACAGCTGTTTTTTTCTTAATGAAATGTGTTCATTAAAAACTGATTTTCAAATAAGGTCATATTCAATTTTTCAAAAACATGAGTATTTTTTTGCGAAATTTTGTGTCATACGCAATTTTATTATTTTCTTTAAACCATTTTTCTTAAAGACCGCACATTTTTGATTATTTATTTATTTGGTAAAAAACTAAAAAATGTGTATGACGTATGGGGGAAAAGATTATCTGTGCACATTTTTTTGAGGCCCAGAATGAAAAAAAAAATTGGGACCGTAGATAACATAAAGGAAGCTTAAGAGAATGGTGCAAGTTTCTTGTTCGTTGAAATGCCGCAAAAATTGGTTTGCAAAAATTAAGAAAAAAATCGGCCTCTTCCTACAACTACAATTGTGAAGATACAATTGTTTTTCTTAATGAAATATGCTCATCTAAAACAGATCTTCAAATAAGGTCATCTTGAATTTTTCCAAAATATGCTTATTTGTGGAGTAATTGGGCGTCAAAATTAGTCGCCCAACATTATTGCATATTCTTAGGACGATTATAAAGCAAATAGGATTCGACGGGGGGGGGGCTTGAGAGGGTTCAGGGCAGGAATTTATAGTTAATTTACCTTTGAAAATATATTTTATTATATAGGAGCGAATATTTTGTCAACAAAACTTGAAAAAAACGCTCTTTTTTTCTGTGTTCAAAATTCGACTAGAATATAGTTTAGGATAGAGATCACAGAATTATGAAAACCTGCACAAAATTCACTTCTCCCCATAGCTCGTCACACGCAGTTTTTAACTGTTTTTGACGTAAATAAATGAATGAATAAAATAAATAAAGGTTTATCCAATAACGCGGGAAAGTATGTGCTGTTGTAGCACCACTAGTTTGATCAATGTTTAAGAAAAGTGTCGTACAGGATTCATTTAAAGTATCCCTCAAAATTAAAACATTCATTTCAAATTCACACCTTTTCCTTTCGGGAAAGCAGACCGGCATAGCGGTTTGCGCAAACTGAAGCACACTTTGTTTTGCGCCGCATCATTTAAAATATAAGAAATTATACCCAATTGACAACTTAAATATTAAAGCGGCACTAGAGTTGAAGGTAGTGAATTATCTTCAAGAAAACAAGAACAAGTTAAAGAGCGATCTTATCAAGTGCTTATCTACTACTGAAAAACCTGTTGATTACTACGTGACAAAGAACTCGGTGATCGGCAATCTTCTCGGCTCCTGCATCGTTCACAATCGTTAACGTCATCCATGAGTAGTCATCACTATTTCATTAACACTATATAAGTAGAGGGTCTACCAGACAAGAGTGTCAATGTATTGAAATGCCAGACGCAGATGAACCTGCACCTGATAATGTATTACACTGCTCAACAAAAAAACTTTTTTTCACTTGCCCAGGATTTTGCAACGAATTTACAGTAAATCGGGTATGCTGAATCCAGATGTCATTAGTTTTGCTGAATTGGCTCTAGTTTTTGTGCTATGAACATTGTAATGAATGATACTAACACAAAACTCACATCATCTAATGCAAATATCTATCTTTGTATAAATAATGTTGTTTTTCATTTTAAACATTGATTATCGCATTATTTTCTGGATACTTTAATTCAGCTTCGTTTTATTAATACATTTTCTTTTGTTACAAAACAATGAGTTCTTCAGGAAGACCTTGTTGAAACGACTTTAAAGACTTTAATGCACATTAATGACTTTAACAACTTTAATGACTTAAACAACTTTAATATATTTACCTACATTTGTGGGGAATTTTGGCTACAAAAACTGAAAAGAATTATTACAAACTTAGTAGAAAAATATATGAAACATATTTTGGTATAAAACTGGGTTATCAAGTCGTGGGCTCCTGATGTGGTTTACAAAACTTGTGTGGAGTGTCTCCGTCAGTAGAAAACTGAGGAGCTTAAAATTTGGTGTACTGATGGTATGGCGAGAGCCCTATAATCATGATGACTATTATTTTTGTTCTGTAAACGTAAAAGCCTTCAATCGTTACAAGAAAAAGAACAGGGAGTACCCTGATTTGGAATAAGCAAAGCGACCTGTGCCACATGGACCTGATGTTCGCCACACTCACTGGAAGTTCTGTGTCTGATAGTGAAGATATACAGCTTCTGGGGTACAATTCAAGAGTTAGCAGTGGCAGTGAATATAATGGAAGTGTTGTTACAAAAGAGCACTTCTCCCAAGATAAGCTCAGTGATTTAATACGTGACCTAAGTTTGCCAAACAAAGCAGCTGAACTTTTTGTGTCCTGACTAAAAGAAAAAAAATCTGACACTGGAAGCGAAAATAACACTTTAGTTGGTACAGGCTTTGTCATAGTTGTCAAAAATTTTTTGGGTAAACATAAAGCTGAAAATTATCCAAAACTGGTGCCAGACTTGCTTTTAAACTTTAAAAATTTGGGTGCAACTATGAGCATTAAGGTACACTATCTTCATAAGCATCTAGACAAAACCATCAAGAAAATCTTGGCAATATGTCTGAGGAACAAAGCGAGCATTAAGAAATAACGGTAATGGGAGTTAGATATCAGGGCAGATGGGATAGACACAATGGCAGACTACTACTGGAGCCATCAACGTGATTGCCCTGATTTGCCGCATAAAAGGATATCATACAATGTTTTGTGGTTCTTTGCAGGCTATAAATATAAATATATGGACAAGATTAATATTAAATATTTCAAGAGTTTAATTCGGTTTAAATAGGCACATCTAGTTACATTTAGTTCACGTTTTAAGCAATTTACGAATAGTCTGTACCAGAGGCGTATCTACGGTATGGCAGACAAGGCACGTGCCATGGGCGCCAAACATAAAGGACGCTATTTAGAGTATACCCGCTAAAAACAAATAACAACAACCCTAATTTGAAGTATCCTGATAGGGGCGCAAATTCTACGCTTGCCAGGGGCGCCTGAATACCTAGATACGCCTCTGGTCAGTACTCAATAAAATAAAATAATATTTTTCGATGCGATTTTCATTATCTCAAAAACTAGAGCCAATCTACCAAAACCAATGCCATATTTGGAATCTGTGCATTAAACATACCCTAAATTGACTTTAAATTATTTAGCAAGAAAATGAGTGTTGACCAGTGTAATCAGAAGATGTTCTTGTGTGGGCACGGCCTTCTTGGACTGATGTGTTGAACACCAAGGCAACAGACAAGCTACTAAAAGAGTGAAGAATCAACAGTGAGACGAAAGTTGGACGTCCCGAAGTACAGGAGAGAGGTAGACGTATCGAAGTAGAGAAGATAAGTGGATGTTATGTTGAAAGAAAGCGGTTTATAGTCTGGTGATTTGGACGGACGTGCCGGGTATAAAGTGAACAATGTCTCTTTAAATATGAAAGGCTAAATGTTGAAATTGGAAATACGGAGTGTTTGTCGTTGAATCATCGGCCCGCATAAATAAATGGATGTTTCTATTTTTTTTTAAATGAACCTGATTCACTAGAGGAAAACATTTTGAACCTATAGATATCTTCTCAATTGATGTTTTAGCTTTATTTCCTGAAAATATTTATAGTGCACATGTGTTTCGTAAAAGAACACATATGCTAAAGATCCACTAGTTGACCCTTTCAAATACACAACAAACCATTCAACTCAAAGTGATTGCCAGACTAGTATGATATACTTCAATGAAAACATGAAGTCTGTTGACACTTGTCCGTCAGCTGTAACGGTGTCATCTAATCGGAAGCTTGAACATCACTCTAGCGATGATCCCAAACTAAGTTTTCTTTTCTGCTAGATAATCTACTGTTAATTATTGTATTATGACGAAGTTGCACATTTTATTGCGGTTATGTGCAGTGAATTTGAGTTTTATTCGTATAATAATGAATGTTTAAACCTGACGGAGGCTACAATGTGCCCGAAACGTTGTAAATTAAGTTATGTGATTGTTAACACTTTAAATGTCTGTTTAAAATATTGAGATGTAACAAAAGAAAAATAACAACTAAAACACTCATAAGAAAATCATAGCTATATTCTAATTCATAAGCATTATATTTGAAAGTGTCAACTACCGCTACATTTTACTATAACCCTTTTTTTAATCTCTGAAGGGATCGGTTATTACGCGATCCGATGGAGACAGCGGCGTTGAAGTTTTCGCGTGGGGGGAGGAAGACCGCGAGAAGACATTCGCTTTTGCGCGGGGCATGCGATGAATTTTGGAGCGAGGACCGGAGGGACACACGAGCGTACTTTAACGGACGATAAATTGCGACCATTGCAAAGTTTACAAATGCGAAAGGGGCATGGCACACGAGCGAGACGTCCGTTGTGCTCTGCTCATGTGCCCTGAGCACAGCCATCCGTAAAAATATGAACGTAATAGGGAGTTTTTGCATCCTCGAACGTTAAGTATTATCGATCTTCTGCTCATGCGCAGTGCAAGTTTCGCATCACTACTGTATCTGTGCATGCGCAGAAGATCGATAGTGCGTCGCGTTCGAGGGTGCAAAAACTCAAAAGTGATTGCCAGTGATATTGTAACGTCCGTTATGCAATGCACGTGAGCTAGCAGTCGGGCGATGGTACAGCGCCAGCGCAAAACGTGCATTAGAAAAAATCAAAGTCAAACGGGCACGACTGACGAGGATTGCATGGACATCCACAGGGCCGCGAGAATACAAGTGTTTTGTAATTTGTTTCCAGCGAACATGAAATATAGAGTTACGTGTTTCACCGAAGAGCGCAGTTCAATCTCGGTGGCAGAAATAAAGGGGTCGTATTAGGATACTCCAAACTTCCATGATGATTTTTGTAAATATTATTTTGTGGGATTCTTTTGCGCAATTTTTTATGTGAATATCTAGGATGATTTATCAATGATTAAAAGACGAGAGGATTATGATTAAGTTTTAGTTGTTTAACAGGTCGTGAGAGACTAGTTTTCATGAACTAGTGCTCCAGCTAACAAGATTTCAAAAAAATAGTTCTCAAGAAAGTAGGAAAACGGAAATTGTTGTATTTAATGATCAACACTGCATTGTACACGCCTTTCATTAGTAATAGACATTTACATTTTTTACCTCATATCTTTGTATGTGTCAATTTGCCGTAGGAGAGATGAGATGGGGCTGTTTATTAGCAATAATTTATTATTGAGCAGACCAACACATTTTCCTTCATTAAGGCTAATCTGAAAGTCAACAATTTTCTTAGTCAAAAGTTCCAATTTCACCTAAAACCGTGGATCAGAAATTGAGGGCAAAGCAGAGTGAATAACATGAATTCCCTACCTGATCTCACCACAGAGTGTAAGCACTCTCACCAAGAATAATCGCACAAGAGGTGCATGGAAGACCCAATTCTTGTAGCCACACGTAGGCAATTTTTTAAAATTTAGTATAGTTTCCTTCTAAGCACCTAATAAGGCATTGCAACCGCAGTGGTGTCTATGGTAAAGGTAAGGTAAATAATGAACTATATATAGAAGATACAAGATTTATCCACTTTTCTCTGTCAAAAATTGGGTTTGCAGCACAGTTACAATATTTTCTCTTCTTACAAAGTTCGAGAAATTTGCGAAAAAACTTTACGTATTAGGAACCCCCCAAAAATGTGTATTTCTACCAAAATGTCTTTTCTACTACCTGAAATACATTGGGATTCCCGTGCGTTTATTACAATTGCGTGTTAGACAGGAAAAGGAATAAATTCTATAGTGTACTCCCACTCAACTCAACCATTTGCTATGATTGTCGTCGTTAAGGCAGCCGTAAATGGATTGCTGTCTTGCTTCATACCATCAACCATCTTTCAATAACTATTTTAACCTTCAATTTCTAAGTCTGTATGTGCTACTGGAATGAATCAAAATTAAGTTTGTTGCAAATTGAGTGGGCTTCCAGAAACATTCAATCCACTTTGGTGGTTTCCTGTGCTCGAGATAAGAGAGAAAAAACAGTGAGTGTGTATTCTTAAATTTTGTTTTAACAGGTAGGAAAAGGGGAAGGATACTTTTTAGGTTCTGGATACAAAACTTTAAGGTCAGAATAGAACTGTAGATTTGTATACAAAACAAACTTTCTCCTTTACATAAAAGAAAATTATACTCTTCGGGGGGAAAATACTCTTACTTAGGTTTTATCTTGACTAAATAGATTTTGATGTGCCTAACAAAGAAACAAAAACAAAAAACAAGACATAAAAACAATGTATTTTTCATACATCTAAATAATCATGTGAGATTAAAAAAAGGCAGTTATTTTGAAATCACAGACACATCCACACACTTCAGTTTTATTTATCCAAATGAGCATAAAGTCGTCTTAATTTTTCATGTCTATTTCTCTTGGCACTATGATCCTTCCAAGGTTTATATCCACTACCAGTTTGGGCTTTTCTGAAGAAAGAAAATTCATTTGAAACACACATGTACAAAATTATACAAAGCAAAATATACAATTGATTAACAAACAAAAGCAAATATACAATTGATTAACTTACCCTACAGCAGAACCCTTGTATCCTTTAGTATGCACTGTAGACGAGGCTTTATTAAAGAAAGCCTTATCCAAATCTTTAGTTGTATGATTCTGTCAATAGAGAATTAAAAATAAAATGATGATGATGAATTATTAGTAAATATAAATTTTTCTTGTTCAATGAAAATTACAATGTGAAACCTACATAAGGATAGTCTTTTAGGAAGCTTCTGCAACGACAATTAAATGATCTTCCACATCACACTTCCTTGCTGTCCTAGATTCAGTTCACTCAAGTTACATTTTTTTCAAAGAAATTGTAATCTTCCAGGATTTTGTTTTCAAGAGTATTTTGGGTATGTTTAAATTCAAATTTTGAGGGAAGAAAATGTCATTTGAATTTTTGTCAAAGTACAAGCTTCAAATTACATTATTACATACATCTTTAACCCTTCAAGAATTATTAATAATGCATTTTTCTTAATTTCTAGAGTCAAAATTCAACTGACAATATTTCTTTGATGCAAGTAATGAGGAATAAATTCAGTCAAGTGTCTCCATGGAAATTTGATGGGAACATTACAAAGAAACATTTGAATATATTACCTTAGGAGCAATAGCTGATGGCACATCAGTGGTCTGCTTTTTTCTTCTCTCAGGAAATATATTAAAATCATCTTCTGGATAGCCTGGTGGAGCCCAACAATATAATAACTTTCCAGTCACAAAATCCTTCAGAACATACCGAGATGCTCTGGGATTGTCAGGCTGACCATTTGCGGTCATGAATCCACGATTGTCTAAACAAAACAATCAAAGTGTGCAGTTAAACATATAGAATTATTGAAGATGCTGTGATTATTTTCATGTTACAGGAGTTATATAATGACATACTTTGAATGCTTGATCTAAATGTAGAATAATGATGATGACACAATGAACACATGTATGATGCAACAAATAGTAACAATGAAAAAAATCATTAATTATCGATATTGAGTTGAATTGTGGCAGTTGATCAGTCAGGCCACATGTTGTGCAGTGGCTTGAAAAGACTAGCCTTGATTGCAAGGCACCCTATACATTGGAAACGTGCAACAAACATCAGATGAAAACCGAACTTACGGATGTGCAACTACTGCAGAAAGATATGCTGGGCCACTTGTGAAAAAATCTCTAACACTATGCCCATAGAAAACTATATCCCTAAGTTTGTATAATATATAATTGTTACCACCTTGACATCTTTTTTGGATGCAATTACAGTCTGAAATATGTTCCACAACAGTACAAAAATCCAAGTTGTGATCTTGTTACTGTGTAACAAATTATTAACACATTATATATTTTTGTTCAAAGAATTGTCCCCCCAACTGGGATCGAATCCCAGTCAGGGTGACAATTCTTTGAACAAATTTAGTTACCAAATTTATTTTGTTTTTGACTAGTTTCATTTCAGAGGATTCTGGAGTTAGGGAGGTCACTTGAAAATCTCAAATCTGTCATATCTACCATAAGCATACAGCACAACAAATCTAGTAGAGATGAAAACTTGCCGAAGAAGATAGCTGATTTCATGAGTTTGAAACGTGATGCCAAAAAAATTTAGATGATTTGAAGTATCTGGGGGGAGTGTCACAAAGCTGCATGGACTCTTGGTTCCATGCTGGTGAGTGAAAAATCTGCATTTTGTAAGAGATACAAAAGAATAAATCCTCATTGACAGTAGAATGTGTGCATTCTACATCCATCCACAAACAAGAATGATAAACTAAATATTTGATTCAGTAAAAACTTCCTGAACTTTGAAACTTGTCACTATTAATTATCAATTCACATTCAATTTTAATAAATACTTACAGCCGTAAGCATTAAGTAATTCTTCAGATGTTGGAGGTCGCTCTGGATCTTCACCTTCCCGTGGTGGTGAGATTATTATTCCATATGTGTCTTCTAAGACATGCCTTGGGATCAGGCTAGTAACCAAGTTGACAGGAGGTACATGATCTCGCATTTGATCAATTGGTAATATTCCATTAATGATCATTTCTGCTTTCGAATACATAAAACTGGGCATCACCAAACCCGGACAGTCGCATAACAATAAATCCTTATCAAGGAAAAGCGTCTAGGAGGAAAAAATCAAACAAACAATTAACAGTGCACTATTCCTTATATGACAGAAAAATATTTAGAAAACATCAAATTATTCAGCATTTTTATTTTAAAATAATAATCAGAATAGGAAATTCTTTATGTTGAAAACTTACTTGAAAATGTTTAGTTTTTCCAGGAGTAGCTGATACTGACACTTTCTTTTCTAGAAGAAGAGAATTTATCGTAGAACTCTTACCAACATTTGGATATCCTACTAAACCTATTGTTGTCACACCAGGTGTAACTTTTTCTACAACAGGAATAGTATGGAAAAATGTAATTAACTCAGACCTTTTAAGAAGTTTATAGGAATTATTTACACTTTTGCTGTTCTCTTTTTGTACATTTTGAGTTTCTAATGATAAATGACACGATCCAATGTTATCAGAATTAACATTGTCTTTGCAATCTGAAACTATTTCATTTCTATTTTCTTCAGTTTCATTTCTCTCATTTTTTGTATTTGAAGATTGTTCATCTTTACAATCTGATTTGATTTTTAAATCAGACACTGCATTCTCCAGCTCACTATTCTCTCCTTTTTCTTCTGTTAGTTCTGCTTTGTTATCATCATCATCATCATCATCATCATCATCATCATTACCACTCTCATCATCTTCATCTTCTGCAACATTATTAGATTTTTCTTCTTCAAGAGCATATGTAGCAGAATAAAACGCTACTCGAACACCAATTTTACCAAAGAAATCTGCCCAAGCTTGTCGCTGTTTAACAGTCAAATAATCTGCTTTGTTGAGAAGGATTAAGTTTTGCTTGTGAGGGCTGACTTCGCAAACATATTTTTCCAAATCTTCACAACGAAAGAGAAGTGGGTTTCTTGCATCAACAATCTGCACCACTACATCACTGTAAAATAAAACTTTTACTGAGTTTTACTGAGTTTTTCAGCTATTTCATTTTCCAGGGAAAAGAAAAGCAATGAAAACAGACTGACCTTCTTTCAACAACTCTCCAGAGCTGCCTCCAAAACTCCAAATTCTTTTCATATGGCGTCAACACCAAGCCCTTTTCTTCCTGCAACATGGCCAGTCGACGCCTCCATTCCAAAAACCCTTCACTTTCTAATGCTGCTAGCTGCTCAGGTGTTGTAGTTTCATCCCACTTTGGTCTGAGAAAATGTTCAAGTAAAACACAGAATTTACCAATGAAGTTTAATAATTAGATCATATTCAAGAAACAGTAACAATTACAGTAATTCTCATCTTCTCTCAACTAAAGAACACCAAAACTGCATATAATAGAAATACTTCTTGATTGAAAAATAGGCAATTTTTCACAATAATTTTGTTACTTGAGTGGAATAGATCGTAACAATTTTCTTAAGGTTATTTTCCATTACATTGATTTTGTCAAAATAACTGAAGTTGTTGCACTCAACAAGATAAAAATTGAGTCAAAACAACTAATCTTTTCTCTAGCGAGTTTATGATCCATTTCTTTTCAAATGAAAAACAAATTACTTACTTAAAACAGACGCTGAGAAGGAAAAATTGTCAAATTCACAAATCATGATCACTTATCTGACAGAAAATTCTTCACAAGAGGGCAATGGTATTTTAAGAACTATTAACCCTTGTTAACTTTGAGGCAAACCAGCAATCATCCAATAAGACAAAATGTCTAATGTAAATTTGAAAAGATTTATTTTCTGAGATATGAAGTAGTATACCATTGGCAGACAACAGAGTTGGCAGGGGCAAATCTAATTTAGTGAATAACTAGGTAAATTCTCCCATACCTTGAAGCTGTAATTTTCATTATAATTATACAAACATTCAATTTAAGTCATTAAACAACTTTAAGTAACAACATTCTGGTTCATTTTCAATTCGTTAACTGTTTTGATATAGGTTTCAATTTTTGATAACAGAAGTATTTGTTTAGATTTTGAAATCATTTCCACTGATTTTCGAATATAATTAATGTGATTTAATAATATGATTAATCCTATATAATTAATAATTATAGTTAAACAATTTCAGAATTAAAGAAAATGAAATGTTATAGATATAATGAAATGTTAAAGAAATAATAACTAACCGTCCACCCTCTGAAAAACATTAACCCTCTCGTTTACTAAAAAAGATTTACTTAAATCTATTCTTTATACTACAAGTTACTTCCTGAAATTTGAACCCAACATAACTAGTTGCACAAAATTATGAAGATCAAGGCGTTTCACGGAGTTTCATTAGTAAGCAATAGTTTTGATTTCACTCTTGCTATTTAAACATTTTTAACAGCTTAATTTTTGATATAATGTGATTGAAATTAATAATTAATAATTGCAACATGCACAATTTTGCAATAACATGCAATTGCAAAATTATATAGTTTTGATTCAAAGGAGTTAATAAATCAATAAACTGTAAAATTTGCTTCTCTGAAAATGTCTGTAATCCCAACCACCAAATTCTCTCTATCTACTCAACAAATACTAAATGGCATTCAATGCAGCATCTGGCTTTGATAATGTTAATTAAATAGCCTTCCTTACAGTCCCATTATGCATGTCACACACAGCAAAACGACACTCCAGCCAATCGACACTGTTTTCATGAATATTGTTTATTTACTACATCTGTTACATTTTTTTACCTCCTTACATGTGTACATACTCTCAATAATGTGCAATATTAAGCAACATTTGGTGATGAATTACTACCATTAACTTAATGACAAATGAACCACTAAAGTTAATTGTGTTGCTTACTCTGCATGTGCAATACAACTTTAACCTACCTCCTGGGAATGGATAAGAACTGTCTATTTTCATTTCGAGTTTCATCCACTTTCTCTTTCTCTTGTTTTGTCAAGAGACCAACACCAGAGAGTGGATTCACAAAAGTAATATTCAATTTCTCTGCCTAAAACACGAAAAACGTATCTAATTTACAGTAAAATGAGAGAACACACATTTCTACAGAAAGCATAAAAAAGAAGAAATCTCGGAAAATGAATAGAAACATTGCAAATATCTTATTTGTTCCCTTGTTAGAACATGCCTACCTGGAATTCTGTTCCAGCAAGTTCTGCAGTGGACAAAAATTCTTGAAAAGAACTTTCTTCTGTAACAGACTGAAGGTTCAACCTCCCCCAATCATATCCATCAGGAATTTCTGAAGAATGCAACTAAAAATAAAATGTTCAGTTTACATTGAAGTCAACCCATAAGATTTTAAATTAAATTAAAACAAAACACTCAGTTACCACAAAACACTATCCATAAAAAAATATTCTAACTTTTTAACAATTGTATGCAATCTTTTCAACAAATTCAGGTACAAAGTTCAGGATTTGATCAAATAAATAAGACAAAAAATATTACTTAAATGACTCACCATTGTTGGATCCTTTGGTCGTCTTACTTTGGGGTTGGATTTACCAAACCTGTCATTGATAAGTGCCCGACCAAGGCCACTCTTATTTTTACTCTTCTTACTCATTTTCTTTTAAATATATTTGGACGCTAATGTATAATAAAAAACTGATAACCTCTTTACACAAATGTGTCCTTAATGACTTACAGAAACACTAGTTACGTTGCATATCTCAGTTACGTTACTTATCTCATTTGTCCGCAACTCCGCATCAGATATATACAATCAACAATAATTACAAATTCTCATTTACAAAAAAAATCGAAGAAACTGTAATAAAGTCCCATTCACGCCAAAAAAATTGAATGGAAGCGCAAAAGCTTAGTTCAAGGATTCACATCGGTGAAAGTAAAAGCAATACAGAAAACATAAACACGAACTTATTTAAGCATTTAATTTTTTAAGCGTGAGCTTATTTAAGCATTAAGAACTTATTTATTAAAGCAAGCTGCTGCAAGCCAAGCTTTGACGTACACATCAGTTCACATTGTTCACATCGGTACACGTGACCTAGCTCTTGGGAACACGCGGAACACGTGCAGACAGAACCACAGAGAACCCACACTGTCACGCCTACACTGTCACGAAGTCTACACTAGAGTTCGTGACCCACACTGTCACTGTTTATTGACCATGCTATTGACAGAACCACAGAACACTTCAACCACTCACACAGCTGCACACAGCTATCCCATCCACTCAGATCGTCTTGAAGTGGTTACAACTGGTTGCAACCAAATTGCAACATATATATACTTAGTTTTTCTTTCTTGGCCACGGGGGTGTGTCAATAAATGGAATATCTCACGGTATTTCGCGTTGTGCCGTTAGAGGTCGCATTACTTGATATGACTGCAGTGCTGGCGATCATGCGACTCCTAGCGGCACAACTGAGAACGACGCAAAATGCCGTGAGATATTTCATTTTGATGATATACCCCCATGCGCCAAGAAAAAAAACCGAACTAATTAGTGAGCTGTTAAGACATATAGGCGCGCCTGGTGCAAAAGATCGCACTGACGTTCGCAGTTTACACAGTCACAATTTGTCATGTAAATATTTTTGTAAATATTTGATTCCAGCGTATTTTGTATTTCCAACAAATGCATCATAATTTTATTGTGCAATGTTGGCAAAGCCAGATCGCGTGATCCTTGCACTCTCTAGATTTATTCCATACACAAACAGTGTGGATTCTCTGTGGATTTATTCAGTTCCACAGAGAACCGTCACCACGATGTCAAGAGCACGAAGTCTACAAGTCCTTGTAGACTTCGTGGTCTACAGTGTAGAATTCGTGACCGTCACCCACCGCGTGATGTCGCTGAAGTAGGAAGGAGTCTTAGTTTTGTTTTATTATTTTCAAGTAACTGCCGACATTTTTCGTTTATACCCCCAATACCTTGTCCTTTAGTGTTCTGTGGTACATACCCTCATCATGCGTTCAACACCGGAGTTGAACACAGTGCACCAACGCCACGAAGTCTACTTGTAGACTTCGTGACCAACGCACTTTGTCTAGGGAGTTGAATCTCCTTCCTGTAGACTTCGTGGTTAGTTCATAAACGCCGCTACCAAGAAGTCGTGGCCACTACCTTACGCGTGGCGCTAAAACTCTTTATTATAAATTCATTTTCCTCTTATTCATAATAGCTTCCTACATCTTTTTGTTTTTCTACAATAGTTTGTTTCTTCCCTCCCCTTAAACTTATATTTTTATTTTCTTTTTTTCCACAGTTATGTTTATCTTTCTGTTTCATTTTTTGTTAAGTGTGAAATAGGATAATGTCACTATTTAGCGAAAAGCTTTTGTAATAAAAGTTTCTTCGGGCCTGCGCATAGGCATTGCCTCCTGCAGTATTTTCGTATATGCCATATTAAAAATATGTATTTATAACAACCTGAAGTATAAATAAAAAATACAGTAAAGAAGAAAGGTTCGCCAAAGTTCACCAAGAATATGTATATCAAAGAAGAGGGTATTTATTGTTATTTAGTCTGTATTAAGCAATTTTTCATTATTTGATGGTACGATACCGTATATATACGTGAAAGACTTATATAATCGATGATGTTAATCTATGGATGAATACTGTTTAATTTATGCTAATATTTTTGGAAAAACTTCATGCTTGTGGTGGTCGCTGCAGCTGCGGTCTTCAGGCTGGTCAAAGAACGTCGGCAGCAGATAAGGAGATCTGAGACATGCAGGAGATACCATATACTCTCTGGGAGATCCGGCCAAAGAACGCAGACAAACAAGTGTATAGTGCGATATTTACATCATAGAGGAGAGATATATCTCTCCTCTATGATTTACATATTAGCTGCTTCTCAAGCTTCTATAGCCACGATCTTCGAGCAAATAGTATAAAAGATAATAGTGGAAACTCCTCGAATATTTTGGTGACAGAAAAGCAGCGCTCTCCAGCGGTTCGAGGTGTAAACTACAGTACAAGAATTCGTGTGTGCCAACTTACAAGGTGTGAAAGTCAAGTTTGTTCGTAGTTTTCTGAGAGATAATTTGGTAGAAGAATATCTGTGTAGATATTGTTATTTGATGCTCTGCCGCAAGTACTTTAATGTATAAATTAAAACCAATGATAATGATGATAGATAATGGTACACACGGTTGTATTCTATTGGCAACATGTACGCCTGTCTTGTAGTGTACACTTCAGGCCGCTAGGGGCAGCACAATCACTTGTCCCTTGTGTCGCTCATGCTGATTTGCCTGAGTTTCCACTATTATCTTTTATACTATTTGCTTCGAGCATGGATTACTCTATGCTCGAAGGTCACGATAGAACGGCATTTCGCATCTTTCTCCATCTTGCTGCTAGATGTCGCATGATTGCTAGCGCTGCTTGATACGGTCGCAACATGCGAAATCTATCGGCACGACTGAGAAAGACGTGAAATACTGTGACATATTCCATAGTAAAGACAGACCTTACGAGTCGAAGTTATAAAAATCGCACTATATACTGCGATTTTTCTAGGAAGAGCTCTCAAGTTAACTCAAATCCCATCTTCGCGATGGAATATGTCACGGCATTTCGCGTCTTTTCTCGGTCTTGCCGGTAGAAGTCGCATGATCGCAAGCACTGCTTCATACGGTCGCGATTGTGCGAAATCTAGCGGAACGACTGTGAATGATACGAAATGCCGTGACATATTCCATCGCGAAGATGGGATTTGAGTTATCTTGAGAGCTTTTCCGGTGGCTCTTCCTACAAAAATCGCAGTATAGGTGCTCCGGTTAGCCAAAGCCGGACATTTCAGGTTATCGTGGCAAGGAGTTCGTTGTGAATCAGCTGTGAATGGAGAAAGGGTTTGAAATTTAAGAAATTGTTAACATTATATATTACTACATTGCTTTATATCATGGCATGGGTTATTAAGGGAACCAGTGTTGGGAAACTATTAAATGTTTCGTTGAATCAATCTGGTGTCTTAAATAACTCTTTAAGGAGTGCATTTATACCCCAGATATTTTCAATACAGACAGCGAGTATTAGTGGAAAAGCTTTACGGGATAAAGCTAGGAAACGTCCCCCACCTTATCCGTACAAATCAAAAACGTATGGATTTTGGAATGCCCTGTTTGATAAAACTACTTGGCGATTTGATGATAATTCTAAAATTATTGTTGTGGAAGGACCAATTGGCGCAGGAAAAACTACATTTGCCAAAGCTTTGGCTGATGATTTAGAAATGTTACATCTACCAGAATGTAACATGGACATGAAATATATTAATGACTATGGTTTTGATATGAGACAGTTAGATCCTCAACTTCCTGAATCGTGTCAAAGTATTGATGTCAAAAAATTTTATGAAAATCCAAATCATCAAAATGTGGCTTCGTTTCAAATTGAAATGTATCGATTGCGATATGAGCAATATTTGGATGCCCTAACTCATCTCTTAAGTACAGGTATGCAATTTTATAATTTTATAGGCCTACATATCGTTGATGTATATTAGTTGTGATTTGCATTGATGGAAATGAGGTCCATGTAAAAATGGCATGTAAGGGGGTGTAAAGTGAGGTTTGTAACATTTTCGTGCCTACATTTGTCATAGGTAACAATATTATGCATTCAAACCCCTAGTAAAGTTTGTAGATGTAAAGTTAAGGACTTGAGTGTAATGTATATGACATATTCTTCCAAATTTATTACAAAAAATGCAAAATTAATTTTAAGATTTGATGCCCTTTTATGGGAGATTATAGCCAGCCTTTTCTATGTGCCCTTTTAACATATTGATTACTTATAGATGGTCTTGTTTTTGTGCAATAATGAAAGACAATATTGCATCTTACAAAATAAAAGGTGTTCTGAAAATATTTTGAAATATTATAATGAAAGTATATTGATATCAGTTTCAGAGATTTTTGTCTTTTGCAAACTATAAAAAAAAATTCCTGAGATTGCTCATAATCATGTAAAACGACCTAAAATAAATATGTAAAGCAAAATTCAAGTAAATATATAGTGTTTTATTTTTGTATGTCCGTATATTATTTCTTTTATACATGATTGGATTAACTGTTGCACTACATGAGTCCAGAAAGATAATTTTACTGAACTGTAGAACATTCATAAAAAAACAGGTTTTGGTTTTAACAGACATTTTTTAAACCTTTAAATTTAGAGCAGTTTTAAGCAATTAAGGATTGCCCGTTTGTTTTTTTCTTTACCTGTAATAATAGCATGAGATTCACCTTAATTGTTTTTTGTTTTAACCATGTTCATTTAAAGAATGTTTCTTTCAACACCTTTTTCTAACAATACATATCACTGAAATTGGCACTGTACAGTAGTGGTTCACCATACAATAACAAAGTAAACTAACTTTGTCAACGAGGAAAATGTGCACAATGCACGGCATACTTTATATTAAATGGTTTTAAATTCAAAGAGAGAGTAATAAAATTTTGCAATCTTGTAGAGAAAATCATGGGGAATCCAAAATCATAATCTCCAGGCTTATAAAGGCATTCACACTTTTTATAGTTGATGTAAATATAGTATGCAAAAATGTGACATAGCAATGCAAATATTCTTTTCAGATATTCTCTTTGATGTAGAAACTGAAATACAAGCTTGATGGCTTTGTCACAGTTTTTCAAAACTTTTCAAACATGTACCCAAAATTCTGTTCCTAGCTGCAGCACTGTACTTTAGGTTTAATAAAAATCTGGCTATTTAGTGCCTTTCTTCTTATTTTTCTATCTGTATGTTGATTACATGAACTTCAAATTAAAAAAAATTGTATTCTTAGATGTAATGAATTTGGCAAATATTTATATAATCGTTTTTTTTATATAATCATACGTTATATAATCATATATTTATATGATCAGTTTTCAAACAAAAATGAATTAAATTTAATAAGTTTTTTAAAATGGTAAATGAATTAAATAAATTTTGCATCTGCTTGCTTCTCTAGAAAATTAATAGTCAATATTTTAAGGTATATGAAATGGTGAATTTTCTAATTTTACCCGATTTCACTTGTTCTAGTTGACTTTCTTTGAGAAGCTTGGCATATACTAGAATGACAAGAAAATTTGACTGAGCAAGAAAGATATTTCTTTTTAATTTAATGTTAATTTGAAAGTATAATATGAACATTCACAAACGTGCAATGAATTATTCAATTTGCTTATGAGTGAGACATGCATTTTTGATAATTCAAGAATAATTTTAGAAAATTTCTCTTATACTAATTACCTAAACCAATATCAGAAACATTTTGGATCATTAGAGAACTTTACTTCAAACTAGGGAAGAAGAAAAAGAAGAAAAAAGTACTTTTAATTATTTCAGGAAAACAAAATTTTAACATTTGAATATCTTGCATAAGATCGGGGATACAAAGGAATTTGAGTTTTCCAACTTCTCTTGTACTTACTTTTTTGCTTAAATATTTGTGCCGATTGGAAGAAATTCATGATCACTTGTATCACTTAATGCCTTAAAATTTGCTTTTTACTTTTTATTTTACAATAATGTATTCAGTAATAGCAGGGCTTAAATATCCTGATGATTTTGGCTCATCTCATTTGTGAAAAGTTTATCAATAAACTTTGTGTTCGTTTGCCTACACATGAGCAGATTTGGAAAAAGTGTTTTCAACTTATGTTTATGACTAAAATAAATAATAGGGCCAGACACAGAAAAATTGTTTTTAAGTGAACCAAACTCATCTTGAACATTCATAATCAGGTTTTTATTGAGAATTTGTATTGTTTAGTGCAGAACTACAATGTTTTTACCTTGAGAGTCAAGGCCTTAAAAATGTTGCCTCATTCAAAATGGTAGTTTTATAAAATACATCTTAAAATAAAATATTTTGAATTAATAAAGGAAGTTGGTGTAGTGTTTTTCTATTACTGTATTTTTTTTACAGGCCAAGGAGTTGTTATGGAGAGATGTGCTTTCAGTGACTTTGTTTTTCTTGAAGCAATGCACAAGGCTGGTTACATTAGTAGAGGAGGTGAGTTCTTAATCCCATAAGAAGCATTTATGTACCTATATTATATCTATCTATCTATCTATCTATCTATCTATCTATCTATCTATATATATATATATATATATATATATATATATATATATATATATATATATATATATATATTGTTTCTAAATCACTATAGTGCTAGAAGAAAATAGAGAGAATAAAAAAAAAAGACAGATAATGACAATATGACAATGACAATTGAATTTTTATTTCATTAAATAGATCTCGGGTTCTGATGAGTCCAAGGACTTATCAAGTTCCTTCGTTTGTTATTACGAGCATAGAAATTTCATTACTTTACACTTACAGTGTTATTGCCAATTTTTTCTAACTTATATTTTCCATGCATTACCAATTAATTTACATTCCATTCTAAGTTTCCTTTCGATTATTTCCGTAGTAAATCAATGATACATCTAGTGAAGGCAAATATCACCCAAACTTCGACAGATTGATATTATGATACACCCACAGAAGGTTTTTGATGTTGATGAAATCATCGACAAAAATATTGATGTTTCAAATATAATAAAACAGGTGGTATTTTCCTGTCCTATGTCCATTTTAATTATAGTAATTAAATTGACAAAACTGTTGACAAAATTGATTACTATGGAATAAGGGGTGGAGTTAATGATCTTATTAGATCATACCTCGCGCAATATACTGAGATCTCCTGGCAATCTGAAAATTTCTTATCCAAAGTTAAATCAAATTTTGATACAATTACACCGGTGTTTTGCAAGGATCTGTGCTTGGACCTTTGTTATTTCTATTAAATGTTAATGATATTCCAAGCTCATCTAATTTCTCTGTAATTTCTTATGCGGATGATACAACATTAATAAGTAGTGGGCAAAATCTTTGTCATCTAGAAACTAATCTGACTGAATCGTTAAAATCAATTAAAAGCTATTTGTCCGTAAATGAATTGAAATTAAATGTTGATAAAACTGTACTAATCAATTTCAAGTTTCATCACGGTTACCAACACCAAAACATAAAAGTGGCAGTAGACAATGAATCAGTGAACCAAACTGATTGTCATAAGTTCTTACGTTCATAGATCAGAACCTAACATACAACAAACAAGTTGATACACTTTGTAATAAAATAAACTCTAATATATTCCTCTTGAGATACTTTTCCAGATACCTGGAAACTGATGCACTAATTTCAGTGTATTATGAGATAATCTTCTCTCAACTTCAAGATGGTATTGAAATTTGGGGTTGTACAACACAAAAAAAATGGATAGTTTAATGGTCCTACAAAAGAAATGTATAAGAAGCATTTTCAAACAATCCCAGACAGTCCTGTAAAGATTTCTTTATTAAATATGAATTACTCACTGTTGTAGCACTCTATTCTTACAAAGTAATATTACTATTGGGAAATAATCAAAATCAATATTTTATGAGCAATACAGAGATGCATAACCACCATACTAGAGGACATAGGGACTACCACAGGATATACACTAGCAAGTCTTCAACTAACAAGATCCTTTCTGCATTGCTGCACAACTCTTTAATAATCTCCCAGTTAACATAAAAACTATTGATTATAAATATTTCAATATACACTGCTTAAACGTCACCTTATTAGTATGTGTCCATATAGGTTATCTGAATTGCTTTAACTTTCTGTAAATAAAAACCATATACTGCTACAAGAGTGACCACTCTTTGTGCCAGTGATCAAATAAAATAATGTAATTATATGTCAAGATCTTGCAATCAATGTAATTATTATTTATGTCTAATGTATTTACTGTTACTGTAAGTTAATTAAACTACTACTGTAAGTTAAGGGAATTATTCACTCTAATTATCTGCCACTGTATCATAATCTACTAGTTATTATGTTATTTGTTATGTGATAATGAGTCTTCGTGTATTTTAAAATGTAAATTACTTTAATGTTTATTATGAGCAATTGCATGCCTATTATTCATGTAAATTATCAAGTAAACAATATACATTATTACTGTAAGTTATGTAATTGAATGAATAACTTAAATTAATGTAATTGTATATATTAATCAATTAGGTTTATTTTTAACATATAATTTAGAAAGATAATATGAACTTATTGTATTATTACTGTAGGTTAATGAAATTAATTTTCTGTAATTTTAATTAATTTCAAGACAGACTTTGCTTGATGCTTTATGTAAGTCTATAAGCAATAAAATATTATTATTATTATTATTATAAATGAATTATATTTCATTGATTGGTTACATATAAATAATATGTTAAAAATAATCTTTATTACGTGTAAAGTAGGAAATTAAAAATAAAAGACATTGTGTTTTGCTATTTTTCCATTTATTAACTTCAATTCATAAATCATTGAAGTAAAAAGTTCTGGATATAATGTGATACATAATACATAAATATTAGTTTTATGCATATTCTGCATTAAATCACTTTGTGCTCTTAGCTTTTAATTGATATTCTACAAGTATATAGATAAGATTCAAATGTAGTTGAAAAATCAAAGAAACATACGTACAAAATCATAGAAAAAGATAACATAAACAAGTATTAAAAAATTAGTGAACTTAATTGGTGAACATTTCACTCATACAATGAACATCTGGCAACCTTATGATAATTTTATTTATGTAGAAAACGTAGTTTTGGATTTATAATAATTTAATTTCAGCAAGATTCTCTTTTCAACGAGACAAATGTGGTTCATTGTTAAATATTATTTTAAACAACTAGTTGCATCTTTTTCTTTGTCCATCTTAAGTTATCTCCAGACGATATTGAACCAGTTTTTTTAGTTTCATCCATCGTTTAGTTTTTTCTTGAAACAAAATAGATGTATTGTTACAATGAAAATAAAGTGAGACATCCTGGACAAACCAGAAAAAATAACCATCAGGAAAGCTTTCCCTCATCCCCCTCAAATTTACCAATAAAAGGGAATAAACATCCAAATTAAATCCCCTAGCAACACTGGAGAAATATGAATAGTGTGTCATGCTGTCTGGGTATTAACAACAGTGATAGATGTCAGTGGCTGTTGATTTTGACGAACTTGCTGAGAGAAAAGAAAAAAAAGTTACTTGAAATTTTATTAATATTTTAAGAAATGTTTCTTTAAAACATGGAGTTTTCTGCAAATATATATTAATGTAAAGAAACATGGACATTTATGGTAAAAAATATTGATGGTTTTATAAACATTGATTTTTTTGCCATTCCTAAATACATCATGTACAGTAGATTTTTAATAATAAAAACAATAGCAGAGATCATTAGTACAGTTGAGTAAAACAATAATACAAATCTTGCAAAAATAATGATAAGAAAGTTTAAATTGAAAGTAGTTTGAATGTGGTGTTCATTAGTTTTTGTGCAAATTGAGTAGTTGTCATCCAGTCACCACTGTGATAAAGTGTTAGTTCAAACATTTTTGTTGCTTGTTTTTTGCAATTTTTTTGTTAATTATAAATTGAGAGATGGACAGAAAAATTGTTCAACAATCGATCAGACAGATTAAGAACAAGTTGGTGAGATAGATAGAGAGCAAGTCCGTCGGACAGATTAAGAGCAAGTAGTTGTATGGATTAAGAAGATGTCGGTCGGGCTGATAAAGAGGAAGTTGGTCGGGCAGGTACAGAGGACAGACGTTGGATAAGTCTGTGAAACAGACAGATAGAATGTTGGTCAACCTGATAAACAGAATTATTCGGCCGGACAGTCAGGGAAATTTGCGGCAGATGAACTTGACAGGATGTTATAAAAACACAGTTTTATTATCAGGGCCCCTAAAGCATAATTTCTAAATATGAACATTCAATTTTTTGCATCCTTGCATAATTTCTGTGGTCATGGGGTAAAAGTTCTTAAGTCAATTTTTGGCGATATTGGGTTAAGTCCTGAAACTACAAGTTAGGTATCCATATTTTATTGTAGTAAAACAACCAAATTCAATTGTTGTCTCCTTAATGACAAAAAGAGTTGGGAAATACAGCTTGGCATTGGGAAACATAGGCGACTCAATAGTCTAACCCTTGTTTCTCCGAAGTATGATATTTGACTTAAGAACTTTACCCCGTAACTATAGATTTGTCTAATCTTCGTATTTACTAGTGAAACAAAACATTGATGATCTGATTTAAAGTATTTTAAGAAGTACTGTGACTGCTCTCCACCAATATCTTGTGTAATATTAGTACATAACATGTTTTTGAAACATTTTGATTTGCTATATTTTGTGTTACATATTTAGTAGTTGTTTTATAAATGTGTTTTAATGTCATTTTCTCAAGTTATAAGTTGGTAGGTTTGTAGGTACTGAAAAAGGGGGGTTACCTGGAAAAAGGCCATAAAATTTTTTCTGAGTGTTTTGCATATACCCAGGCACTAGTTAAAACCCCCCAAGTTTTCGACCTTCCAGGCCCTTTGCTAACTCCGGGAGGCCCGAAAACCGTTTTTTTTTCTGACTTGATTCGTTTGTTTCCATATAGCCCTTTAACCTTAAGTCGGGTACAAACCTGTTTCATATGAATTTCAAAGACGATAAAATTTCCTACAACTTTTTAAGACGTATCTGGACTGAAGTGTTCTCTTGCCGAACATAGTTCTGAGCATGCATGTGGCAATTCCCCTGAAACTGACAAGGCTGGGAATATTTCATTTATCGTTCAAAATTGCGCCCAAGAGGAAGCTGTTGAAACCTTTTCTTATTATATTGTAGATTAATTAATAGAATGTGGCTCTTGAATAAGAAACATTAAGAACGATTCCTACAATGGACTATATCTCCTAATTTTCTATAATGAAAGCATTAACCAGCTTTTGCTGGTCGCACCTTATTCCACATCGCACAGCATATAGAGCGTCCAAGCATTTGATTGCAGTACAGCTTATGGAGGACAGCGTTGCCACTTCTCGCATAGCGCTTGCGCGCAACACTCACAATGCTGAATATTCAGATTGACATGGAATGTCGCAGCTGCCCAAGATCACTCGTTCTTCTCTGTCAATGCCTTGCGTACGCCGAGGCTCCTGTACTTGGAAATCGCCGCTGCGCAGCTTGTCATGTGCAGTAAGCGAGAGATAAGAGCTGTCACACGTCTCCGGAGGTCAGACGAGAAACATTCTTACCGCTGGATTGAAAATTGTTCCGATGGGTTGGAAAAATCTCCGGAAAAACTGTTTCCGATTCATTACATAAAGGTTAAACAGATGGCTTAATATTACAAATTAAGGAGTTTTTATAAAAAACATATTGTAGGATAAATTCTAAAAAAAAATACTTTAAATTGTGAACACGTTAAAAAAACTTTAAACGTGTTCAATGTGCTCTTCGGCACAATACTGTTTGAAAGTATCTGATGTGTAAGCAGTCCCTCTGTCACTGATGATTCGCTGATGGTTCCCAAAAGTTTTTACAGTAGCCCTAGCTTGTCAAGCTCTTCTCTTGTTGTAGTTGACTTGGTTGGGAATATCCAAACAAACTTGGAGAATCCATCTACGATTACTAATAAATGCTTATACAATTTGGGGGTGGCAGTCGTGGGGCCAAGGTGGTCAATATGGAATGTACTCAACAGTACATCCCCTTTGGGGATGGGCCCTAAAATCCCTTCTCGTTTCCCTCTCTTCTTCTCCGCCAGCACATAGGGAATGCAGCATTCAATGAACTGCTGTAGCCGGTCCTTCAACTGGGGAATGTAATTGTCCTCTTGAAGTGCTTCCATCATTTTCACTACGAAGTGATCATTTTCATGCATCCTACGTATCACTCTTGATGCATTGAGGCAGGCAAGACAATTACTTTTTTGGTGTCAACCTTCCTCCTCACTATCCCATCTTCTATAAGGAATTCCTCATAGGACTCAGTTTCCAGGATGTACCTGATCACTCGCAACCTATCATCCTTCTTTTGTTCTCTCCTGATGGTAGCCAGCAGGATGTCCTCGACAATCATGATAGGGAAACGACTCAATGCATCCACATGTTGAGGCGCTCCCCTTTCCGTGTTCAATTTCATAGCGGAACTCTTCTAGGGTCAGAGCCCATCGGGCAACTTTCGGTGGCATCTTCTCCTTTGACATGGTCTTCTGGAAGGACTGGCAGTCTGTGACAATCTTGAAGGGAATACTCAAGTACACATGCAACGAACCGCACCGCACGAATAATGGCCACCACCACCAGCTCATAAGCACACCACCTTTTTTTTTTCTGCGTCTGAGGTTTTCCGGCTCAGGTAATGGACAGGATGAAAGGCTTTGTCCCCCTTTCTTTGCTGCAGTAGGATGGCACCATATCCCTCCCTATCAGTGTGGAGCTCTGTCACGTTTGATCATAGATCTTTAAAACTGGATCCCATGCCAGAACCTCCTTCAGCCTCGCAAAAGCCACCTGCTGCACGCTATTGAATGTAAGGGGCCTTTCATCTCTCAATTCATATAAGGGATAAGCTATTTTGGCATCGTCTTTCACAAACCTACGGAAATAACTTGTAAGTCCCAAGAAACTCTGTAGGTGTTTAAACGTTTTGAGTTGCGGAAAACCTTGAATGGCCCTTACTTTCTCAGGTGATGGGCACACTTCCCCCTTCCACAACAGCCCAAAAACTATTCTGGTCTGCAAAAACTTGCACTTTCTCCAGTTTATCTCCAGGCCATGATCAGCTGCTACTCGGAGTGTGTCTGTTAGTTTTGGCAAGGCATCTGGCATGTAGAGTCCGTGGATAATCATGTCATCCAGGTACACTGGTATTACGTTTCGTCTCGGGGTGTGGTCCCTAAATACCTCATTGATGAAGCGTAGAAAGGAAGGGGGCTGTTACAAAATCCAAACGGCGTGTGTAATTAAATTCATATTGGCTACTAGGCACAACAAATGCTGTGTACTTATTGGATGTTTCAGCCACAGGTACATGAAAAAAAACCTTCTTTAGGTCTAGCTCTGAGAATACCACATCATTCACCAGGGTGTCGACCTTATCGTCGATGAGGGGCATGGGGAATCTGTCTCTCACCACTTTTCTATTAAGCGTCCTGTAATCGACACACTCTAGGCGATCCATTCTTCTTCACAATTACCACGGGGCTGGCGTATTTGCTCCTGCTGGGCCTCAAAATGCCTCTCTCCAACCACT
>JAHLJT010009419.1:15539770-15563306 GCA_031308135.1 Acheta domesticus | reverse complement strand
TTTTTTTTTTATTTATTGTAAATACCAGAACCCAGGTGTCCGAGTAGTTTTGGGAGCGACTGTACATGATTAACCGAATTCACTTTACAAGATTTGTGAGCACATATTTCTATATTGATATGTTTGTGCTCAATGCACTCTCTGAAAGGAAGATACACAGGGAATGTATTGACTCATTACGAATCATTTTCCCATTATCATTTACACATTTTATGTAACACGAAACTTCAACAAACAGTATGGAGATCCTAGCGATCTTCTGGTTATGAGCGGAGCGTGAGATTCGTGGTGTCCAGGCTATCCGGAGCGTGAGATTCATTTCTTTATGACACGCACACTTGTGTCTCGGGAGAGCAAAGTGAGGAGCCACGAACGTCCACGAAGACACCCGAGCGGAGTCGAGCGATCGGACAGCTTGTGGAGCGAGCCGATCGGACTCCCATGGCGCAAAGCTTTTATTCGTAATCTGTCAGAAATTAATTTTTTTAATGTCAAGTGATCGTTAACGCAATTAACAAGATTTGTTGTGAACTTTCGTATTACAAGAACAATTCCAAACTATTAGTCTTAGTTTCTTTATTTTAACTTTTCTATAACTTAGTTGGTAGGTGGTTTTTTAATAAGTATTTAATATTCTCAATTTATTTTCCGTCGGCTAGTTTAAGTTAGATTTATTTCGGTGCAAACGAGTGCACTGGTAATAAAAGATCAGCTTTTGTAAAGAAACAGCAGGATATTGCAGTCACAAGTGCCAGTGCTATACTGCGATTTTTGTAGGAAGAGCTCTGAAGATAACTCAAATCCCATCTTCGCGATGGAATATGTCACGGCATTTCGTATCATTCACAGTCGTTCCGCTAGATTTCGCACGATCGCGACCGTATGAAGCAGTGCTTGCGATCATGCGACTTCTACCGGCAAGATCGAGAAAAGACGCGAAATGCCGTGATATATTCCATCGCGAAGATGGGATTTGAGTTATCTTGAGAGCTCTTCCTACAAAAATCGCAGTATAAGGAAGCAGAAACTTTTTTAGAATCATATGTCAAGCATTGTTCATTATCTGACAAAATCTCACCGGCCAAAAGTATTCCGCCGCGAACTTGAATACTTGCATACATCGCATTTATATTTGTCTTCATTTTGTTTATGTACATTATTTACATGCCTTGATAAATTCTTATTTAATGTAAATGACTTATCACAATAGTCACAACGATACTGAGACATTTTTCCGCGGTTTCAAAGTCAAACTCCGAACCAATGTAAATAGCAAATTGTCTCGAGAGAGCACAAGGCACAGAGCGACATAGATCATATTCATCAGTGGCGCGAGCTCGGGTGTCTTCGTAGACGTTCGTGGCTCCTCACTTTGCTCTCCGGAGACACAAGTGACACGCACGCGCACTCAGCGTTACCATCTTAACAAGCGAAACAATTTAAGTGACAAAGATCACCGTAATGAAAATATATCAGTAAACAACATCATTAATGATGTATATTCATTAGAGAAGCACACAATTTAATAATGTTTGTGGACTCCAGTTACAGAATCCACGAAGTGATGGGTGTGGTTTACTGCCATACGAGTGGCGTTATTTTGATGAAAATAGTACTACTTAAATTTGCGCGCACAAGACAGCTTTTAGGTGGCAGCCACAGCCGAATAGTCTCCCTCCTTGATTGCCCGTATTGGTTTCCTGGCTTGAAAACATTCGAAATGAATAATTTGCTGTTTGAACAGTGAGACCCGTCGTACACAAATAGCACTGCATTTCCGTCGGAACAAGGTTTTTGACTCAACCACAGTATTGAGTCTGACCGAACCAACAGTCTCCTCCTCCATCGAGACAATTGCCAATATGTGCATTAAATTGAATCTTGCCATTTTCAAACCTCACGTACGCACACGAAACCGAAAAGTAAAACCAGAAAACTTGTCGAATTATACCCCATCTCGATCAGGTTTTTTGTCCAGTTTCCCTGATCCATTGGCACATACTGATTTGGCCCCTTGTTTTGCTTCTGGGGCCCGTTTCACAAAGTTACAAGTTACTAGTACTAGTAATCACAAGTACTCGTAAGTTCTGTTTCACAAAGATTTTGCAACACTTGTGGATACTAGTGAATGGCTGAATGCCCTGTGGAATGCCCACAAGTGAATTACCTACAATGCAATTCTATTCCATGCTCCTTTGAGAAATGCTGAGATAGTCCCTTGTTTTGCTTTGGACAGTAAATGTAAGGCCCGCAACAGACTACACCGAGGAATGCGTTTCCAGAAATGTGCGACGAGAAATGTGGAAAATCGAAACAAGGCACTTTTATGGACCCCATACACTAGAAAGAGTTTTCTCGTTCGCCTCTGCAGAGGCGAAAGAGTTCCTCGCTCGAGTCGGTCGGCGAGCGAGTTTTCTCGGACACATTTCTACTCTTTCACTTGTTATACGACATTTAGGGCGTTCGCTGCCGCAGGAAAACACCAAACAGTGCAAGAACTGAGTGAGGTTATAACGTTTGCCAGTAAAAGATGCGATAAACTACCAGTTTTTTAATTGTTTTCTTGAATTTTCTCATAAAACGGAAATGAACAAGAAAAAACTTGTATGTAAGATATTCGTATTTGTATGAAACCCGCTCATAATGAGTAATATAAAAATAAAAATTTGAAGCAAAAAACTTAAAAGGGTATTTGAAAGAATTGAATTAATTTATTAATTGTGAATTTTATTATGAATTATTTGATCATTCATTATCTATTCATTATTGAACCAACAAATGTAGTAAACCAGAGCGGGGCACAGATTACGGAGCTCAAGAAAATTTGCTGATGTGCTGATGATTGCTACTTCTCTCTTATGTCACATAATTTCCTAATTGTTTTTTTACATCGAATAACGATTTGTATGCAATGCACAAGTGTGTTTCTCTCTAGGTAATTCCAACTCGTTTAACAAATGGTTTACGATTATTGTAACAAAACAAGGATTTCACGATTTCCTTATTAAAGAGCATTTAATAAAACAAGAAATTGGACTCGCAGATGATCTCATAGGTAAAACTACTGCCGAAACTCTCGGTTTGTGGCATATAAAGAAATTTCGAGACATCGAATAACCTCTTTGTAGTGTGTGGACGCAGCCTCGCCGGCCTCTTTCCTCATTTCTCGTCGCACATTTCTCGCAGCACATTTCTCGCAGCACATTTCTCGCAACGCATTCCTCGGTGTAGTCTGTTGTGGGCCGAACTCTGCACTCATGAAAATGTGCGCAGTATACTCTCTCCACATGCATCATATTTGACTCGTCGTACACGATTATAATTGTATGTAACTCAATAAAGTTTTATTTATTATTTTTATTATCATTTGAAATAAAATGCGCGTTTTCGCGTTCCTTGGAATTGAGTCGACTGTCTGCCTTGTACTTTCGTGTCCGCCTCGCGTCTTTGTCTTTTGGTTTTGCGTGCGTATGTTTTGTTGTCTCTGGTGTTGTTTGTTTTAGCCTTTATCTTTACTATCAATTCTATTGCCTTCCGCCCTTTCTTTTTCCTTCAATTTCAAACTTCTCTTTACAGATAATACACTTTCTTCATTTCTTTTAAAATTACTCTATTTTCCAGCGATTTCTCTTGAACTTTCCTTCTACTTCTTCTTACTTTTCTATTATATTCGTACATTTCTTCGCAATGGCAAGTACGTTTCGGAGAAAATTCGAGTGCATATGGCATTACTATTATTATGGCCTTCTACTTACCTAATATAAATTAACTAGTATTACTAATAGGATAAAACGTGTTTTTCCTAATTCTAAATACCTATGGACGCACAAATATAATATCGTTACTTGTAATCGTAAATCGTTCAACCCTACATGTATCTGTAGTCTTGTAACATAATACTGCTCATTTACAATTGTATTAGACTACTAGAAGGTTCTGAGAACAGAAACACTCGTCTCTTGTAGAATTTCACTTGTGAACTACTGGGCATTCACTTGTGACTATTAGTGATTACTAATATGATTGTGAAACGCGATTGCCGCGGTTCTCACGAGTTAACAGTGAATTCACTTGCAACTTTTGTGAAACAGGCCCCTGGACGTAAATGTAGCTTTACTATGCGCACGTTTTGTTGAACACTCCTTCTGCTTTTAGTGGTAGGAGTAGAGCTGAGGCCGAGTTACTATTTTGTAAGCAATGCAGAAAAATCACATCTGCAGTTCGTTTACCGCTGCAATTATGTTTTCAATAACTCGGGAACGAAAATGTCTAGTTTTTCAAATGTTGCTAATCTCGCACATTTTTTGTATTTTTATTTTATTCTATTTTTTTTAAATTCTGGACCTCAAGAAAATGTGCGCAGATAATCTCCTCCCCCATGCGCCATATACAGTTTTTATTGTTTTTTGACCAAATAAATATCATTAACGTGGCAATACCGCGAGGTTGGTATCCTTCGTGTTTTGCAAGTAGAGAGGCTAATTTATGAAGTGAATGCCGCACTCCGCTCATAACCAGCAGATCGCTAGAATACCCAAGTGATTAATAAATCTGTTATTTCTGGGGGAAAAAATGAAGTAATGCAAATACACTTATTTTTGTCTTCAAGACCTGTAAAAATTTGTAAAACAAGCATTACATGCAAACAGTTTTTATATTTCACTTGCAGAATTAAAATATTTCTAGAATTCATCTTTTCGATATTATTTAACATACTTCCACATTTTTCTCATTAAAATGTAATAAATACTAAGATAATACGATTTTAATATTTCTTAAGAACTAACCCATATAAGAACATACCTAATTTCCTTGAGGAATCGCAATTTGTAGGCTTCCTCTACATCACTCAAGTACTTAGGTGTCAAAACTTTCGAATTAACTTCGTATGGTATGTTTCGTTTCTTAATTCTTTCTTGTACTTTTGAAACTGGTATGTCAAGGTAAATAATCAAATGAGGTCTAAGTAACTCGGATATAGTATTCTTCGTAATATCGTAGTAAACACTTCGAGCTATGAAAACAAATTCATAAAATTAACATTAGAAATGAAGTCAATAGAAGTAGAAAGAGAAAACAGTTAATAGTTTGATAAATTACAATTATAAACAAGCTATAGATATCTGGCATGTTGTTTACTTTTTCTAATGTCTTTTTTCATGTTGATTTCAAATCTGAAAACCGTCTTCCTCTATCACGTCAGGTTTTTAAAATATTGACAAAACTTAATTTTCATGGAACACCGTTCATCAATTTTTTTATCCCCATGTTTTTTGTATATTTTGAAGCAACGCCACACAATATTTTCGTCTGTAAAAATATTAATATTTAAGGTAATAGAGGAATCCGGACAAATTTTGTGAAGGCACTAGACAATGACTCAGCTGCTTTTCGGTACCTGTGCAATAAGTTTCCAATGTTGAATTATGTGAAAGGTGTGTTTACAGGTCCCCAAATAGGGAAGGTAATTGCGGACAGCAACTTCCAAGACTTATTGAATGATACTAAAAAAAGTGCACGGAGGGCATTCAAATCAATTGTGGCCAATTTCTTTGGAAATTATAAATCTACTATGTAAATGTTGTGAAGAAGTGCATCAGTGCCTACAAAAAGCTTGGGTGTCAACATGTCCCTCAAAATTCATATCCTTGACTGGCATCTTAATTTCTTCCCTGAAAACCTAGGTTTAGTCAGTGACGAACATTGTTTATATCAGGAAATCTCGGTGATGGAGTAACATATCAGGGTCAATGGAGTGCAACAACGTTAGCTGACTATTGCTGGACACTTCATCGTGACCTGCCAAATGCTCAGCACAAACGCAAATCTACTGCCAAGAAATTCCAACCAAATATATCTTTGATTAAGTGTTTTCAGTGTGAATGGATTTTGTGTGTGGTATTATACCTCGAAATATATATTATTATATGTATGCGTGCCATGTGGCTATATACAGTAAAATCTGTCTAAACCGGAATCGATTCGGACAAAAAAAATTCCGGCTTAGGGAGACTTCCGTTTTATGAAGGGATGTCTGTTTATGACACTTTTTATATTGATATTTCCGTTCTATACTGTGATTTTTGTAGGAAGAGCTCTTAAGATAACTCAAATCCCATCTTCGCGATGGAATATGTCACGGCATTTCGTATCATTCACAGTCGTTCCGCTAGATTTCGCACGATCGCGACCGTATGAAGCAGTGCTTGTGATCATGCGACTTCTACCGGCAAGACCGAGAAAAGACGCGAAATGCCGTGACATATTCCATCGCGAAGATGGTATTTGAGTTATCTTGAGAGCTCTTCCTACAAAAATCGCAGTATAAAACTAGTTACATTACTTTATTATAATTATGAAACATATACTAACATTAAACTTATATATGGAAGTTATCACCAATAAATGAACATAAAACATAATTTTTTTCTGACAATTAGGTAAAAGGAAATATTTCACTGAAATGTGTTTCTTTCCTCATTAATCTTGAGTTTTTGCTTTTTGGTTTTCTCTCTTACTAACACCTTTTCAATTGTTTTCCTAAGTTGAAACATATTAATATTTAGAGTTTTATGCTTTTTTCAATAATTGTCAAACTGGTTGTGAAACTAAAAAACACACCGCCTCACTGGGTAGTGGCTGCACCCGGACTTCTCGCAGACGATTTCAGCGCACAATGCGTCACAGTCCAGAGTACTAGGTCTATCTGGCATGCTCGCATGGCCTTGAGTAATGTGGAGCATTGAGGGGTTACGATTGTCAACGCGAGACAGGAGACGCGTGAATTGAAGCCATGCCCGTACACCTACCCATGCTTAGAGAGTCGGGAGAGAGGGAATTCCCTAGACAGACAAATGACCACAAGGGCGAATTCTATCATAACAGCGGAAGCCCCTTTCCTTCACTGTGCGGCTGCCACGTGTAGAACTCATATAACATAGACAAAGATATTAAAACAGACTTGCAGATGCATTCAATCCATTAAGAGTATCTCGTGCCTCTGCTAATTGCATTAAATTAACCGAAATTCCGTTTTATGAAGGTTTTTCCCTCCAGCAGGACATGAAAAACCGTCCCGTTTCCGCGTTGGGCAGATTCCGTTTTTATGCTGCATAAAATGCCATTTAACTTCACTTGCCGGAGAAATTTTCCGGTTAAGGCAGGTTTCCGGCTTGTACAGGTTCCGTTTTAGACAGATTTTACTGTATCATTATTTTCTGCGCTAATTTCATGTTTATTAGTACTCCATGTAACAAAAAATGTTTTAGTGAAAAATTAATGATTGAAGGAGTATATCTAAAAAACTGTGGGTGAGAGACACAAATTGTTTGAAAATTTTGAATCAGCACGTTTAACGTATCATAGAATCATAGAACAAGTGTTAGATACCAAGACATCTGCCAACTTTTAAAATTTTTCTTCAGTGTTATTTACCTACATTTATTTATAGTTCAGTCGGTCTGTACATATTACCTGAAAAAAGGCCATAAAAACTTTTCCTTTGAGGATATTGTATGCACCCTGGCACTAGGTAAACGCCAAGTTTTCGATCTCCCAGACCCTGTGCTAACTCAGGGAGGCCAGAAAAAACTGTTTTCCCTCCCGACTTGTTTCGTTTTTTTCTCAATTCGGGTAGAAACATGTTTTGTATGAATTTTAAAGACGATAAAATTTCCTACAACTTTTGAACGAAACACTTTTTTGCAACCAATTATCAAGCGAGCTACAGATTTCCGAAGAAAACTCTCTTTTTTTCAGTTCTCAAAAATGTGTGCAAACATACTCATGTTTGTGAGATTTTAATCAACTTACAATACATGTGGGAATGGCAGTGAGAGTGTTTAGTGGCGTGAAAGTGAGGAGTGTATATAGTAGCTTAAGATAGGTCAGTGTAGGTTTAGGATAAGATAGTGATAGGGTTGGCCGGTAGATGGTGCCCTGAACAAGGACATAAGGATGTCTTGGAAGGAAAGGGCAGTTCCGGTGAGGACATAGAATGTGAGACGTGAACATTGTGCGTGTGTGGGGGATCAGTATCGGTGGATATCCAGGTAATCTAAAGAGATTTTTTTTGCAGTAAATGCTTTCAGTACTGCGTCCCTTAAATCTTACAATCTTGGAGGCTCGCCCGGGAACGCTGTTTTCAACTGAAATTAGGAAAGTGCACATACTACACGTGGCGTGTGGTGCATCTACCGAAGTCGGCGTGATCAAGAGTAGGACTCGGAAACACGTGGAAGACGCCACGAAAGGAGGTGAACGGGTCTGATCTACGTCTAAGGTGTAAAGGACTCGGTAGGTCTAAGGTGTAAAGGAGCTTACGAAGAAGCGGTTATAAGATGGCCCAAAAGAAAGATGCCAAACAATGCACGCAGACCAGGTTAAGAGAATTAAATGTAGCCGAGCTGCGGAAAAGGCTCGCGGAACATCTTTCAGTGTCGGGCAACAAAGTGACATTGGTAGACAGACTACGAGCGGCGGAGGCTAACAGGGGTAACCGCGTGCTCTCGTACGCGAGTGCAGACGACGACGACAGAGAAAGCGATGAGTCGATCGACGAAAGCCGCAAGAAGAATTACCGGAGGGACACGTGCCGCACGCGCAGCTGTAGCTGACGACCAAACCGACAGGAGTTACGGTATTGGTGTTGTGGGGAAGGAAAGGGGTTTGTCGGTCAGGCACCAGAAGAGGACGACGGCAGAGACCCTCCCCCACACACACACACACAAAGACGAAGGACGCTAGTAGTGTCAGAAGACCAAGGCGACGGGAGCAGTGATGTGTTGGGATGGGAAGGGAGCTTTGCGGTTGGGATGGGAAGGCCAAAAGCTGCAGGGATACTGAGACCCAACTCCCGCGAAGAGGCTACTTCTCCAACAACTTCACAATAAAAGACGTAAAAAGCAGCCTCACTCCCTTTTCGGGCGATGACAAGTTCCCTATCACAAAGTGGATAGACGAATTTGAGGACATCAGTGCACTTCTGCACTGGGACGGTTGCAAAAACTGATTTACGGTAAGCGGATTTTTTGCGGATCTGCGAAAAGGTTGTGTCCAAGTCCGGCATCACCTCAGGGACAGGGTTGAAGAGTAGGCTCTGTCGAGAGTTTAAGGTGAAAGTGAACAGCGCAGTAGTCCACAGTGAGCTCCGAAAGAGGAAACAGAAACCCACCGAGTAGAGCAGGCAATATATCTATGCAATGCAAGAAATCGCCGATCAGGGGCACGTCGAGGAGAGCCCCCTCGTCCAGGACATTGTGGAAGGAGTGCCAGATGAAGAGCTCAACAAAGTGCTGCTTTATGGAGCCCAGTCGATCGCAGAACGTAAGGGAAAATTCGAGATGTACGACCACATAAAAGACAAGTTGGAGAGAAATTTTGAAGAGAAAATTGAAGAAAGAAGACCCTGGAAAGATGGCCGAACCACACAGAGAAAGAAAGAAAGGAAAAAACAAGAGGCACTGTTTCACGTGTGGGGCCATGGGCCACGAGTCTAAAGACTGCGGCCACCGGGAGAAGGGCCCTAAGTGTTTCAAATGTGAGGAATTTGGGCACATTGCTACTCAATGTACCCACAGTGCAACCCGACTAACTGCCGGAGCCACGGTTGGGTGCGTCCGCAGTGCATACGACCGATGCATGTCAACCCTGGTCGTAGGAGCACACTACCGCACACTCCTAGACTTGGGCACTGATGTTAACCTCCTGAAGGCAGAGACGTTTGCCAAGATGGGTAACCAGGCATTGTGAGGCCCAGCAGGAGCAAATACGCCAGCCCCGTGGTAACTGTGAAGAAGGATGGATCGCCTAGAGTGTGTGTCGATTACAGGGCGCTTAATAGAAAAGTGCTGAGAGCCAGATTCCCCATGCCCCTCATCGACGATAAGATCGACACCCTGGTGAATGATGTGGTATTCTCAGTGCTAGACCTAAAGAAAAGTTGTTTTTTTTTCATTTACCTGTGGCTGAAACATCCAATAAGTACACAGCATTTGGTGTGCCTAGTGGCCAATATGAATTTAATTACACGCCGTTTGGATTGTGTAACAGCCTCCCTTTCTTTCTACGCTTCATCGAAGAGGCATTTAGGGACCTCATCCTGAGACGAAACGTAATCCAAGTGTACCTGGATGACATAATTATCCACGAACTCGAAATGCCAGATGCCTTGCCAAAACTAACAGAGACATTCCGAGTAGCAGCTGACCATGACCTGGAGATAAACTGGAGAAAGTGCAAGTTTTTGCAAACCAGAATAGTTTTTTGGGCTGTTGTGGAAGGGGGAACCTGAGAAAGTAAGGGCCATTCAAGGTTTTTCCGCTACCCAAAACGTTTAAAACACCTACAGAATTTCTTGGGACTTACAAGTTATTTCCGTAGGTTTGTGAAAGACTATGCCAAAATAGCTTATCCCTTATATGAATTGAGAGATGAAAGGCCCCTTACATTCCATAGCGTGCAGCAGGTGGCTTTTGCGAGGCTGAAGGAGGTTCTGGCACGGGATCCACTTTTAAAGATCTATGATCAAACAGCCGTGACAGAGCTCCACACTGATGCCAGTAGGGAGGGATATGGTGCCATCCTACTGCAGCAAAGAAAGGGTGACAAAGCCTTTCATCCTGTCCATTACCTGAGCCGGAAAACCTCAGACGCAGAAAAAAGGTGGTGTGCCTATGAGCTGGAGGTGGTGGCCATTATTCATGCGGTGCGGTTCGTTGCATGTGTACTTGTTGGGTATTCCCTTCAAGATTGTCACAGACTGCCAGGCCTTCCAAAAGACCATGTCAAAGGAGAAGATGCCACCGAAAGTTGCCCGATGGGCTCTGACCCTAGAAGAGTTCCGCTATGAAATTGAACACGGTAAGGGGAGCGCCTCAAACATGTGGATGCATTGAGTCGTTTCCCCTATCATGATTGTCGAGGACATCCTGCTGGCTACCATCAGGAGAGAACAAAAGAAGGATGATAGGTTGCGAATGATCAGGTACATCCTGGAAACTGAGTCCTATGAGGAATTCCTTATAGAAGATGGGATAGTGAGGAGGAAGGTTGACACCAAAAAAGTAATTGTCCTGCCTGTCTCAATGCATCAAGAAGTGATACGTAGGATGCATGAAAATGGTCACTTCGTAGTGAAAATGATGGAAGCACGTCAAGAAGACAATTACATTCCCAAGTTGAAGGACCGGCTACAGCAGTTCATTGAATGCTGCATTCCCTATGTGCTGGCGGAGAAGAAGAGAGGGAAGTAACAGTACATCCCCAAAGGGGATGTACTGTTGAGTACATTCCATATTGACCACCTTGGCCCCACGACTGCCACCCCCAAATTGTATAAGCATTTATTAGTAATCGTAGATGGATTCTCCAAGTTTGTTTGGATATTCCCAACCAAGTCAACTACAACAAGAGAAGAGCTTGACAAGCTAGGGCTACTGTAAAAAACTTTTGGGAACCATCAGCGAATCATCAGTGACAGAGGGACTGCTTACACATCAGATACTTTCAAACAGTATTGTGCCGAAGAGCACACTGAACACGTTTAAAGTTTTTTTAACGTGTTCACAATTTAAAGTATTTTTTTTAGAATTTATCCTACAATATGTTTTTTTATAAAAAACTCCTTAATTTGTAATATTAAGCCATCTGTTTAACCTTTAAGTAATGAATCGGAAACAGTTTTTCCGGAGATTTTTTCCAACCCATCGGAACAATTTTCAATCCAGCGGTAAGAATGTTTCTCGTCTGACCTCCGGAGACGTGTGACAGCTCTTATCTCTCGCTTACTGCATATGACAAGCTGCGCAGCGGCGATTTCCAAGTACAGGAGCCTCGGCGTACTCAAGGCATTGTCAGAGAAGAACGAGTGGTCTTGGGCAGCTGCGACATTCCATGTCAATCTGAATATTCAGCATTGTGAGTGTTGCGCGCAAGCGCTGTGCTAGAAGTGGCAACGCTGTCCTCCATAAGCGCTGTACTGCAATCAAATGCTTGGACGCTCTATATGCTGTGCGATGTGGAATAAGGTGCGACCAGCAAAAGCTGGTTAATGCTTTCATTATAGAAAATTAGGAGATATAGTCCATTGTAGGAATCGTTCTTAATGTTTCTTATTCAAGAGCCACATTCTATTAATTAATCTACAACATAATAAGAAAAGGTTTCAACAGCTTCCTCTTGGGCGCAATTTTGAACGATAAATGAAATATTCCCAGCCTTGTCAGTTTCAGGGGAATTGCCACATGCATGCTCAGAACTATGTTCGGCAAGAGAACACTTCAGTCCAGATACGTCTTAAAAAGTTGTAGGAAATTTTATCGTCTTTGAAATTCATATGAAACAGGTTTGTACCGACTTAAGGTTAAAGGGCTATATGGAAACAAACGAATCAAGTCAGAAAAAAAAACGGTTTTCGGGCCTCCCGGAGTTAGCAAAGGGCCTGGAAGGTCGAAAACTTGGGGGGTTTTAACTAGTGCCTGGGTATATGCAAAACACTCAAAGAAAAAATTTTATGGCCTTTTTTCCAGGTAACCCCCCTTTTTCAGTACCTACCAACCTACCAACTTATAACTGAGAAAATGACATTAAAACACATTTATAAAACTACTACTAAATATGTAACACAAAATATAGCAAATCAAAATGTTTCAAAAACATGTTATGTACTAATATTACACAAGATATTGGTGGAGAGCAGTCACAGTACTTCTTAAAATACTTTAAATCAGATCATCAATGTTTTGTTTCACTAGTAAATACGAAGATTAGACAAATCTATAGTTACGGGGTAAAAGTTCTTAAGTCAAATATCATACTTTGGTGAAAACAAGGGTTAGACTATTGAGTCGCCTATGTTTCCCAATGCCAAGCTGTATTTCCCAACTCTTTTTTGTCGTTAAGGAGACAACAATTGAATTGGGTTGTTTTACTACAATAAAATATGGATACCTAACTTGTACTTTCAGTACTTAACCCAATATCGCCAAAAATTGACTTAAGAACTTTTACCCCATGACCACAGAAATTATGCAAGGATGCAAAAAATTGAGTGTTCACATTTAGAAATTATGCTTTAGGGGCCCCTGATAATAAAACTGTGTTTTTATAACATCAAGTTCATCTGCCGCAAATTTCCCTGACTGTCCGGCCGAATAATTCTGTTTATCAGGTTGACCAACATTCTATCTGTCTGTTTCACAGACTATCCAACGTCTGTTCCTCTGTACCTGCCCGACCAACTTCCTCTTTATCAGCCCGACCGACATCCTCTTAATCCATCCGACAGACATCCTCTTAATCCATCCAACTGACTTGCTCTTAATCCACCTGACCAATGAGTACTTGCTCTAATTCCTTCCGAATGTCTTGCTCTTAATCCATCCAACTACTTGCTCTCTATCTATCTCACCAACTTGTTCTTAATCTGTCTGATCGATTGTTGAACAATTTTTCTGTCCATCTCTCAATTTATAATTGACAAAAAAATTGCAAAAAGCAAGCAACAAAAATGTTTGAACTAACACTTTATCACAGTGGTGACTGGATGACAACTACTCAATTTGCACAAAAACTAATGAACACCACATTCAAACTACTTTCAATTTAAACTTTCTTATCATTATTTTTGCAAGATTTGTATTATTGTTTTACTCAACTGTACTAATGATTTCTGCTATTGTTTTTATTATTAAAAATCTACTGTAGATGATGTATTTAGGAATGGCAAAAATCAATGTTTATAAAACATCAATATTTTTTACCATAAATGTCCATGTTTCTTTACATTAATATATATTTGCAGAAAACTCCATGTTTTAAAGAAACATTTCTTATAATATTAATAAAATTTCAAGTAACTTTTTTTTTTCTTTTCTCTCAGCAAGTTGGTCAAAATCAACAGCCACTGACATCTATCACTGTTGTTAATGCCCAGACAGCATGACACACTATTCATATTTCTCCAGTGTTGCTAGGGGATTTAATTTGGATGTTTATTCCCTTTTATTGGTAAATTTGAGGGGGATGAGGGAAAGCTTTCCTGATGGTTATTTTTTCTGGTTTGTCCAGAATGTCTCACTTTATTTTCATTGTAACAATACATCTATTTTGTTTCAAGAAAAAACTAAACGATGGATGAAACTAAAAAAACTGGTTCAATATCGTCTGGAGATAACTTAAGATGGACAGAGAAAAAGATGCAACTAGTTGTTTAAAATAATATTTAACAATGAACCACATTTGTCTTGTTGAAAAGAGAATCTTGCTGAAATTAAATTATTATATACCCAAAACTACGTTTTCTACATAAATAAAATTATCATAAGGTTGCCAGATGTTCATTGTATGAGTGAAATGTTCAACAATTAAGTTCACTAATTTTTTAATACTTGTTTATGTTATCTTTTTCTATGATTTTGTACGTATGTTTCTTTGATTTTTCAACTACATTTTGAATCTTATCTATATACTTGTAGAATATCAATTAAAAGCTACGAGCACAAAGTGATTTAATGCAGAATATACATAAAACTAATATTTATGTATTATGTATCACATTATATCCAGAACATTTTACTTCAATGATTTATGAATTGAAGTTAATAAATGGAAAAATAGCAAAACACAATGTCTTTTATTTTTAATTTCCTACTTTACACGTAATAAAGATTATTTTTAACATATTATTTATATGTGACCAACCAATGAAATATAATTCATTTATAATAATAATAATAATATTTTATTGCTTATAGACTTACATAAAGCATCAAGCAAAGTCTGTCTTGAAATTAATTAAAATTACAGAAAATTAATTTCATTAACCTACAGTAATAATACAAAGTTTATATTATCTTCTAAATTATATGTTAAAAATAAACCTAATTGATTAATATATACAATTACATTAATCTAAGTTATTCATTCAATTACATAACTTACAGTAATAATGTATATTGTTTACTTGATAATTTACATGAATAATAGGCATGCAATTGCTCATAATAAACATTAAAGTAATTTACATTTTAAAATACACGAAGACTCATTATCACATAACAAATAACATAATAACTAGTAGATTATGATACAGTGGCAGATAATTAGAGTGAATAATTCCCTTAACTTACAGTAGTAGTTTAATTAACTGACAGTAACAGTAAATACATTAGACATAATAATTACATTGATTGCAAGATCTTGACATATAATTACATTATTTTATTTGATCACTGGCACAAAGAGTGGTCACTCTTGTAGCAGTATATGGTTTTTATTTACAGAAAGTTAAAGCAATTCAGATAACCTATATGGACACATACTAATAAGGTGACGTTTAAGCAGTGTATATTGAAATATTTATAATCAATAGTTTTTATGTTAACTGGGAGATTATTAAAGAGTTGTGCAGCAATGCAGAAAGGATCTTGTTAGTTGAAGACTTGCTAGGTATATCCTGTGGTAGTCCCTATGTCCTCTAGTATGGTGGTTATGTATCTCTTTATTGCTCATAAAATATTGATTTTGATTATTTCCCAATAGTAATATTACTTTGTAAGAATAGAGTGCTACAACAGTAAGTAATTCATATTTAATAAAGAAATCTTTACAGGACTGTCTGGGATTCAGTTTGAAAATGCTTCTTATACATTTCTTTTTTAGGACCATTAATCTATCCATATTTTTTTGTGTTGTACCACCCCAAATTTCAATACCGTCTTGAAGTTGAGAGAAGATTATCTCATAATACACTGAAATTAGTGCATCAGTTTCCAGGTATCTGGAAAAGTATCTCAAGAGGAATATATTAGAGTTTATTTTATTACAAAGTGTATCAACTTGTTTGTTGTATGTTAGGTTCTGATCTATGAACGTAAGAACTTATGACAATCAGTTTGGTTCACTGATTCATTGTCTACTGCCACTTTTATGTTTTGGTGTTGGTAACCGTGATGAAACTTGAAATTGATTAGTACAGTTTTATCAACATTTAATTTCAATTCATTTACGGACAAATAGCTTTTAATTGATTTTAACGATTCAGTCAGATTAGTTTCTAGATGACAAAGATTTTGCCCACTACTTATTAATGTTGTATCATCCGCATAAGAAATTACAGAGAAATTAGATATAGAAATAACAAAGGTCCAAGCACAGATCCTTGCGGAAACACCGGTGTAATTGTATCAAAATTTGATTTAACTTTGGATAAGAAATTTTCAGATTGCCAGATCTCAGTACATTGCGTGAGGTATGATCTAATAAGATCATTAACTCCACCCCTTATTCCATAGTAATCAATTTTTGTCAACAGTTTTGTCAATTTAATTACTATAATTAAAATGGACATAGGACAGGAAAATACCACCTGTTTTATTATATTTGAAACATCAATATTTTTTTCGATGATTTCATCAACATCAAAAACCTTTTGTGGGTGTATCATAATATCAATCTATCGAAGTTTGGGTGATATTTGCCTTCACTAGATGTATCATTGATTTTACTACGGAAATAATCGAAAGGAAACTTAGAATGGAATGTAAATTAATTGGTAATGCATGGAAAATATAAGTTAGAAAAAATTGCAATAACACTGTAAGTGTAAAGTAATGAAATTTCTATGCTCGTAATAACAAAACGAAGGAACTTGATAAGTCCTTGGACTCATCAGAACCCGAGATCTATTTAATGAAATAAAAATTCAATTGTCATTGTCATTATCTGTCTTTTTTTTTATTCTATTTCTTCTAGCACTATAGTGATTTAGAAACAATATATAATATAGGTACATAAATGCTTCTTATGGGATTAAGAACTCACCTCCTCTACTAATGTAACCAGCCTTGTGCATTGCTTCAAGAAAAACAAAGTCACTGAAAGCACATCTCTCCATAACAACTCCTTGGCCTGTAAAAAAAAATACAGTAATAGAAAAACACTACACCAACTTCCTTTATTAAATCAAAATATTTTATTTTAAGATGTATTTTAATAAAACTACCATTTTGAATGATGGCAACATTTTTAAGGCCTTGACTCTCAAGGTAAAAACATTGTAGTTCTGCATTAAACAATACAAATTCTCAATAAAAACCTGATTATGAATGTTCAAGATGAGTTTGGTTCACTTAAAAACAATTAGTCTGTGTCTGGCCCTATTTTATTTATTTTAGTCATAAACATAAGTTGAAAACACTTTTTCCAAATCTGCTCATGTGTAGGCAAACGAACACAAAGTTTATTGATAAACTTTTCACAAATGAGATGAGTCAAAATCATCAGGATATTTAAGCCCTGCTACTACTGAATACATTATTGTAAAATAAAAGTAAAAAGCAAATTTTAAGGCATTAAGTGATACAAGTGATCATGAATTTCTTCCAATCGGCACAAATATTTAAGCAAAAAAGTAAGTACAAGAGAAGTTTGAAAACTCAAATTCCTTTGCATCCCCGATCTTATGCAAGATATTCAAATGTTAAAATTTTGTTTTCCTGAAATAATTAAAAGTACTTTTTCCTTCTTTTTCTTCTTCCCTAGTTTGAAGTAAAGTTCTCTAACGATCCAAAATGTTTCTGATATTGGTTTAGGTAATTAGTATAAGAGAAATTTTCTAAAATTATTCTTGAATGATCAAAAATGCATGTCTCACTCATAAGCAAATTGAATAATTCATTGCACGTTTGTGAATGTTCATATTATACTTTCAAATTAACATTAAATTAAAAAGATATATCTTTCTTGCTCAGACAAATTTTCTTGTCATTCTAGTATATGCCAAGCTTCTCAAAGAAAGTCAACTAGAACAAGTGAAATCGGGTAAAATTAGAAAATTCACCATTTCATATACCTTAAAATATTGACTATTAATTTTCTAGAGAAGCAAGCAGATGCAAAATTTATTTAATTCATTTACCATTTTAAAAAACTTATTAAATTTAATTCATTTTTGTTTGAAAACTGATCATATAAATATATGATTATATAACATATGACTATATAAAAAACGATATATAAATATTTTCCAAATTCAGTACATCTAAGAATACAATTTTTTTTAATTTGAAGTTCATGTAATCAACATACAGATAGAAAAATAAGAAGAAAGGCACTAAATAGCCAGATTTTTATTAAACCTAAAGTACAGTGCTGCAGCTAGGAACAGAATTTTGGGTACATGTTTGAAAAGTTTTGAAAAACTGTGACAAAGCCATCAAGCTTGTATTTCAGTTTCTACATCAAAGAGAATACCTGAAAAGAATATTTGCATTGCTATGTCACATTTTTGCATACTATATTTACATCAACTACAAAAAGTGTGAATGCCTTTATAAGCCTGGAGATTATGATTTTGGATTCCCCATGATTTTCTCTACAAGATTGCAAAATTTTATTACTCTCTCTTTGAATTTAAAACCATTTAATATAAAGTATGCCGTGCATTGTGCACATTTTCCCCGTTGACAAAGTTAGTTTATTTTGTTATTGTATGGTGAACTACTACTGTACAGTGCCAATTTCAGTGATATGTATTGTTAGAAAAAGGTGTTGAAAAAAACATTCTTTAAATGAACATGGTTAAAACAAAAAACAATTAAGCTGAATCTCATACTATTATTACAGGTAAAGAAAAAACAAACGGGCAATCCTTAATTGCTTAAAACTGCTCTAAATTTAAAGGTTTAAAAAATGTCTCTTAAAACCAAAACCTGTTTTTTTTATGAATGTTCTACAGTTCAGTAAAATGATCTTTTTGGACTCATGTAGTGCAACAGTTAATCCAATCATGTATAAAAGAAATAATATATGGACATACAAAAATAAAACACTACATATTTACTTGAATTTTGCTTTACATATTTATTTTAGGTCGTTTTACATGATTATGAGCAATCTCAGGAATTTTTTTTTTATAGTTTGCAAAAGACAAAAATCTCTGAAACTGATATCAATATACTTTCATTATAATATTTCAAAATATTTTCAGACCACCTTTTATTTTGTAAGATGCAATATTGTCTTTCATTATTGCAGAAAAACAAGACCATCTATAAGTAATCAATATGTTAAAAGGGCACATAGAAAAGGCTGGCTATAATCTCCCATAAAAGGGCATCAAATCTTAAAATTAATTTTGCATTTTTTTTAATAAATTTGGAAGAATGTGTCGTATACATTAGACTCAAGTCCTTAACTTAACATCTACAAACTTTACTAGGGGTTTGAATGCATAATATTGTTACCTATGACAAATGTAGGCACGAAAATGTTACAAACCTCAAAATAAGTCCCTTACACGCCATTTTTACATGGACCTCATTTCCATCAATGCAAATCACAACTAATATACATCAACAATATGTAGGCCTATAAAATTATAAAATTGCATACCTGTACTTAAGAGATGAGTTAGGGCATCCAAATATTGCTCATATCGCAATCGATACATTTCAATTTGAAACGAAGCCACATTTTGATGATTAGGATTTTCATAAAATTTTTTGACATCAATACTTTGACACGATTCAGGAAGTTGAGGATCTAACTGTCTCATATCAAAACCATAGTCATTAATATATTTCATGTCCATGTTACATTCTGGTAGATGTAACATTTCTAAATCATCTGCCAAAGCTTTGGCAAATGTAGTTTTTCCTGCGCCAATTGGTCCTTCCACAACAATAATTTTAGAATTATCATCAAATCGCCAAGTAGTTTTATCAAACAGGGCATTCCAAAATCCATACGTTTTTGATTTGTACGGATAAGGTGGGGGACGTTTCCTAGCTTTATCCCGTAAAGCTTTTCCACTAATACTCGCTGTCTGTATTGAAAATATCTGGGGTATAAATGCACTCCTTAAAGAGTTATTAAGACACCAGATTGATTCAACGAAACATTTAATAGTTTCCCCACACTGGTTCCCTTAATAACCCACGCCATGATATAAAGCAATGTAGTAATATATAATGTTAACAATTTCTTAAATTTCAAACCCTTTCTCCATTCACAGCTGATTCACAACGAACTCCTTGCCACGATAACCTGAAATGTCCGGCTTTGGCTAACCGGAGCACCCTGGGACACCTATATATACTGCGATTTTTGTAGGAAGAGCTCTCAAGATAACTCAAATCCCATCTTCGCGATGGAATATGTCACGGCATTTCGTATCATTCACAGTCGTTCCGCTAGATTTCGCACGATCGCGACCGTATGAAGCAGTGCTTGCGATCATGCGACTTCTACCGGCAAGACCGAGAAAAGACGCGAAATGCCGTGACATATTCCATCGCGAAGATGGGATTTGAGTTATCTTGAGAGCTCTTCCTACAAAAATCGCAGTATAGTGCGATTTTTATAACATCGACTTGTAAGGTCTGTCTGTACTATGGAATATGTCACAGTATTTCACGTCTTTCTCAGTCGTGCCGATAGATTTCGCATGTTGCGACCGTATCAAGCAGCGCTAGCAATCATGCGACATCTAGCAGCAAGATGGAGAAAGATGCGAAATGCCGTTCTATCGTGGCTGTAGAAGCTTGAGAAGCAGCTATGTAAATATCGCACTATACACTTGTTTGTCTGCGTTCTTTGGCCGGATCTCCCAGAGAGTATATGGTATCTCCTGCATGTCTCAGATCTCCTTATCTGCTGCCGACGTTCTTTGACCAGCCTGAAGACCGCAGCCAGACCGCAGCGGCAGCGACCACCACAAGCATGAAGTTTTTCCAAAAATATTAGCATAAATTAAACAGTATTCATCCATAGATTAACATCATCCATTATATAAGTCTTTCACGTATATATACGGTATCGTACCATCAAATAATGAAAAATTACTTAGTACAGACTAAATAACAATAAATACCCTCTTCTTTGATATATATATTCCTGGTGAACTTTGGCGAAACTTTCTTCTTTACTGTATTTTTTCATTTATACTTCAGGTTGTTATAAATACATATTTTAATATGGCATATACGAAAATACTGCAGGAGGCAATGCCTATGCGCAGACCCGAAGAAACTTTTATTACAAAAGCTTTTCGCTAAATAGTGACATTATCCTATTTCACACTTAACAAAAAATGAAACAGAAAGATAAACATAACTGTGGAAAAAAAGAAAATAAAAATATAAGTTTAAGGGGAGGGAAGAAACAAACTATTGTAGAAAAACAAAAAGATGTAGGATGCTATTATGAATAAGAGGAAAATGAATTTATAATAAAGAGTTTTAGCGCCACGCGTAAGGTAGCGGCCACGACTTCTTGGTAGCGGCGTTTATGAACTAATTAACCACGAAGTCTACAGGAAGGAGATTCAACTCCCTAGACAAAGTGCGTTGGTCACGAAGTCTACAAGTAGACTTCGTGGCGTCAATAGCATGGTCAATAAACAGTGACAGTGTGGGTCACGAAGTGTAGACTTATACTCTCTGGTGTAGACTTCGTGGTGTGGGTTCTCTGTGGTTCTGTCTGCACGTGTTCCGCGTGTTCCCAAGAGCTAGGTCACGTGAACTGATGTGTACTATGCTCGCACTTTTTCTTGATCCTCCAGCTCCCTAGTTCTCGCTCAGCCCGGCACAGCACGGCTCGGCAGAAAACATGAGCCCCACTCGGAACGTCACGGCTCAGTTTGCAGTGCTGCTCACCTTCTTCCTTTACAATTCGGACTTCTCAGTTTTCGCTCTCTCTTTCTAACGACCTCTGCGTACCGTTCACCTTCTCGTTACTCAATAATTTCTACAATTATTAATTATTTCTTCAGAATTTAAAAAAAATCTTGAGTTGTTTCTCATTGCTATGTAGTCCAAGACGCGCTTTTACGCTGAGTTTTGTGTGGATGTTGACAGCACTGCACTGCCTTGACGTAAACAGAACCTGCCTCCCCTCGCACCCCCCGCTGTGGAGTGCTGTGGAGTATCAAGAAAAAGTGCGCGTATAGTACGTCAAAGCTTGGCTTGCAGCAGCTTGCTTTAATAAATAAGTTCTTAATGCTTAAATAAGCTCACGCTTAAAAATAAAATGCTTAAATAAGTTCGTGTTTATGTTTTCTGTATTGCTTTTACTTTCACCGATGTGAATCCTTGAACTAAGCTTTTGCGCTTCCATTCAATTTTTTTGGCGAGAATGGGACTTTCTTATTACAGTTTCTTCGATTTTTTTTGTAAATGAGAATTTGTAATTATTGTTGATTGTATATATCTGATGCGGAGTTGCGGACAAATGAGATAAGCAACGTAACTGAGATATGCAACGTAACTAGTGTTTCTGTAAGTCATTAAGGACACATTTGTGTAAAGAGGTTATCAGTTTTTTATTATACATTAGCGTCCAAATATATTTAAAAGAAAATGAGTAAGAAGAGTAAAAATAAGAGTGGCCTTGGTCGGGCACTTATCAATGACAGGTTTGGTAAATCCAACCCCAAAGTAAGACGACCAAAGGATCCAACAATGGTGAGTCATTTAAGTAATATTTTTTGTCTTATTTATTTGATCAAAGCCTGAACTTTGTATCTGAATTTGTTGAAAAGATTGCATACAATTGTTAAAAAGTTAGAATATTTTTTTATGAATAGTGTTTTGTGGTAACAGTGTTTTGTTTTAATTTAATTTAAAATCTTATGGGTTGACTTCAATGTAAACTGAACATTTTATTTTTAGTTGCATTCTTCAGAAATTCCTGATGGATATGATTGGGGTAGGTTGAACCTTCAGTCTGTTACAGAAGAAAGTTCTTTTCAAGAATTTTTGTCCACTGCAGAACTTGCTGGAACAGAATTCCAGGTAGGCATGTTCTAACAAGGGAACAAATAAGATATTTGCAATGTTTCTATTCATTTTCCGAGATTTCTTCTTTTTTATGCTAACCCGGAGAGCTTTCTGTAGAAATGTGTGTTCTTTCATTTTACTGTAAATTAGATACGTTTTTCGTGTTTTAGGCAGAGAAATTGAATATTACTTTTGTGAATCCACTCTCTGGTGTTGGTCTCCTGACAAAACAAGAGAAAGAGAAAGTGGATGAAACTCAAAATGAAAATAGACAGTTCTTATCCATTCCCAGGAGGTAGGTTAAAGTTGTATTGCACATGCAGAGTAAGCAACACAATTAACTTTAGTGGTTAATTTGTCATTAAGTTAATGGTAGTAATTCATCACCAAATGTTGCTCAATATTGCACCTTATTATTGAGAGTATGTACACATGTAAGGAGGTAAAAAAATGTAACAGATGTAGTAAATAAACAATATTCATGAAAGCAGTGTCGATTGGCTGGAGTGTTATTTTGCTGTGTGTGACATGCATAATGGGACTGTAAGGAAGGCTATTTAATTAACATTATCAAAGCCAGATGCTGCAATTGAACGCCATTTAGTATTTGTTGAGTAGATAGAGAGAATTTGGTGGTTGGGATTACAGACATTTTCAGAGAAGCAAATTTTACAGTTTATTGATTTATTAACTCCTTTGAATCAAAACTATATATTTTGCAATTGCATGTTATTGCAAAATTGTGCATGTTGCAATTA
>JAHLJT010009419.1:15520995-15539670 GCA_031308135.1 Acheta domesticus | reverse complement strand
TCATTTTCAATCCTTCTTCTGGACAAAAAGTGCACAGTATGATGCTCAAAACATCAACTTTGCCTAGGCCACAGCTTCTCCAGAACACCCAAGAATCTTAGGCAAATGAATTAATTTATCAAAGATTAAAAAGATATTTGTGTTAAAAGAGTTTGTACTTAGAGTATTGGTTGTGTTAAAAGTAAGTGCAAGCATTATCCTAATCACATCCCTGAAAGAAATAATAGGTGGCAAATATGAGACATGATTAAAAGACAAGAGTAAAATCATGATTTCCCAAAATCTCACACTTTCTACATAAACATCATGCAGCTAGCAATACCCAATAAATGTGTTAGAATCACGTCTCCTCTGACAAATTATTCCTGCTATTTCTTTGTCAAAGAAGCTAAATAACAATAGGCGGGTCTGATATACCGACTATACAGAACCATTCAAAATAATCTTTGGGTTCCCATTGAGTCATTGAACCTTATCAATTTGATTCCTTTTTATACTGCCCTAATTCAGTAGTATTAAATTATAATTAAATCCATAAATTTCTTGTGCTATGACTGTCTTATTATTAATAATATAATTATTCACAATATGCTTCTCTATATATAGTTGCACAAAATAATTTGATATAATTCTTACACAAAATAATTGACTGTCTATAAATATATAGAGGAACATATTTGCATAATTACATCCATAAATCTATTGCATAAATCAGTGCAATACAATTTATCTCACAAATTAACTAAGCAACATTGTAAGGACATGTTAACAATTGTTTTTTCATTAGCTACCAGTAATTGTTTGTTGGAGAGAACTGCCCTCTTAGAATGTTGCATAGGAGAACTAAAATTAATCACATTCTTCTAAAATAATAGAGCATCAATAGTAATTACAACACAAAAAGGCTAAACCAGGTAATATAAAAAAATTGAGTCAATAACTAAATGTATGTTGTTCAACTTAACATTGACAGTCTTCAAAAAAATCTCAAAATGGGTTTACGCTAAGATTTAATTTCTTCAAAGTGAAGTTTAGATGCTTCTTCACAAATACAGCCTTGAGAATGATGCAAAGAATATCTGAATTAAATAAAAAAGCAAAAACAAAGTGAGACTCCTTTTGTGGATAAACAGCACTTAAAAATATTTCTTTGTTTTTTTCACTTATTGGTCTCTGTACACATACATGTTGTTTTCCTCTAAGTATTCAAATGTATATGTAAGCAGGTCACACTATCCGAAAGGCAAAATCCTTAAAATACTGTAAGCAAGTCCAAAAACTAGTGCCAAACAATGAAACAACCATCATAAAAATGATGATCACAATAAAAACATAATACGCAATAATAGAAAAGTGTGTTATAAGCCAGAGCATCCTAATCAAAACTGAATAATGATGCACACCAAAAACACTAGCATCTGTACAATAGTGCTTACCTTCCAGATCCCGGAACAACACCACCTCATGGTGCCAAAATATACAAAAACTACTACATAAATAAACTAGAAATTAAAATTGATAAATAGTTCAGTTTTTCGGGAGAAAAAGTATACATACAGTACTTTATAATTAAAGCAGCAACAAGGTTCACAAAAATTTATCTAACTAAGTACTTAAGAATTATAACAAACATTAAAATTAATAAACAATCACAGCAACTGTAAGTGGCAGAACTTCCAACAATTTTTTCACAGTGTAATATATCATAAAAAAAATACTTCTACTATACAATGTCTTGTATTTGAATTAGTGTCTGTCACAAATAAGATTAATAACATAATGCACACTTCAAAACTGAAAAGCAAACATAATATAGAGTGGGATATCACTTGTAGACACCAAGCTGCTTTAGTACTCTGAAAATTAGTAATTTGGATTCTTTTCTGCTCACTATTTTACACTTCCAACAGTAACCAACCTGCTAATATCAGACAATATCAATATCTGATAATTTTAAAATACGAAACCTTACTTATTTTAATAACAAATTAATTTTAAAAAATGTATATGAATCTGTCTTCCTATTTGACTTTTTCTGCACAAATCAAAAACAAATTTTGATAAGTCAAAAAATAATTTTAATCACTGAAAAAAAAAAAAGTCTAATATTGTTTTCAGATTCATTTACACATTGGAATGATTTTTTTAACAACTTAAATAATTGTTTTCCAAAATAACTTTTAATATAAACAAAGCTAACACTTTGGATTCTTATTCTTCAAAATGCATAAGCCAGTCCCTATACTCAAGAAATTAATGAATGTAAGTATATTTATTTAAAGCATATCAATGTCAAATATGTGATTAATTATCTTCAATTAATTACATCCTGTAAAAAGTATTATTTTAATAACACTTTCATTGACTTATCTGAAAAAAATGTACAGGGGGTTTAATTTAAAATTAACAGATTAACTTACTGCAGACACTACTATAAATACTATTGAAAAGCAGAAGCCCTAAAGAAGAAAAACACTTCTATGACAAAACTTAGCTAAATAAATGTATTATAAAAAATTTTCAAACTTTGTTCACCAACACTGATATCTAATTGACATAAAGCAGTTCCAGAAAATACTTGTCTTTTCATGAAACAATATTCATGCATTCGTAATTTATTTTGTTTCTCAATTTATCAAAACCACTTACTATTAATTAGTGATGATGAATCCCAATTTGATGTCTCTGCTGCTTCAATAGCATCATTCAATCTCTTGTCAACCAATTTCGAAAATTCTGGTATTGTGCCTCACCTAGAGCCTTTAGCCTTGGATCTGCAATAATAGCTAATGTTATCACAGCCTCCTTGTTCCTTTCACTTCATTGAATTCATTCATTATTTCAATTGGCAAGACGAATACAAGGAATATTTCTCAATGAAATTTGATGCTAGACTGAAATAGGTTAATTTTTCCAAGTAACAATACAAATACATAATTCAAATGATTTATTTATAAAACTATAAAAGAATGGCAATACAAAATTGGAAGAAATCACACAATGATTAACTTGCAATAAAATTTTTTAAAAGATAAAATAAAAGTAATTAACATAGAATACAAAAATACAAAACTAACGTGCATGGTACATGGACTATTCAAGGAAGACAAATGACACATCCTAGGGAAAATAAGACCAGAGGTTTGCGTGTTCAGGAGTCTGGGAGTTAACAGGTGTCAAGTGCATGATACACAGAAGACATTCAAGGGGCATCATTTGATGTCAAACAACCTGAAGACAAAAGGAAACTGAAATGAATACGCAGCCTCTCACCTTTAGAATACCAAGAATGCCAATTTTGATTTGTGACATTTTTTAATTCTCTGAATATGTGAATCATTTACAACAAATCACTGCATAATTATTTACATGAAAAATCACATCTTCAATTTTATTTACTTTATCCAAAATACTTATCTCATATTGTTTTTCAATTCTTATTTAGGAATAAAAAAATCCACAAGGATGCATTCCAAGAAGATAATGATTAAAAGGATAAATAAACTCAAAATATAATAAGACAATCTACAAAATTTGTTATGAAATGAGGATTAAACTTTCGCAGTGAAGTTGAAGTGACATCTTGCTTAACATAAATTTCAATATAACACAATTCAAAACCTTGCTTCTTCTAGATTTTGATATTCTTAATCTTTACCCCATTCTTGTCTCTTTTAGATTTGTAACATTCAGTGTGTGTCAATCTCTTTATATTTCTAATTCTTCAGTGCAGGAAGAAAACAAAGTAAACTGCCCAATTCTACATCAAAAAGTAAAATTTATTTTATAAAAGAAATAGAGAAGAATAATTGCCTACTGTTACTTGCTAATATGTTACTGCACTAAGTTGCAGTACTGCTGCAGTTTGTACTAATATAGCATAGCAACCATCAATCCTTACAAATTACATATACAAATTAAAATAATTTTTACACAAGACTACCAAGTACTACATACTAGAATAAATGTCTCACCTATTTCTACGTTGTCAACTATTTTATCCTTTATATCCATTAGGGAAGTTCTAAATGCATTCCACTGCTCAGTGTCTGGAATATATTCATCCAACCACTTCATATCTGGAAGATTCTCCTTCCATTGTTCGTAAGTCTGGAATTAAAATACAGTTAATACTTAACAAACACCCACCCTTATGAACCTCCATCTCTTCTTCACCTACCTTTTGAAGAGTCATGCCTCCCCCAACAGCGCCTCCAAGTAAGAGGTAACGTATTTTCAACGCCCCTCTAAGTACCCTGGCTACAATCATTGCTACACTTCTTGATGGATTTATTAATGTTCGGGTACTATTCACCAGTAGCGGCTTCGTCAACCCTACCTTAAGTTCGAATAATGCCTTCTCTGAATAATAAACGCTTCATGTTTCCTTGGGTGGATAAACCCCGGCGGTTGACAAGGTGAGACACAGATTTTCTTTTGCATTCTTCAGTTAATAAAATCACACAATACCTGAAATAAACCTCATTTCGTAAATGATTCTCTTAAAATCTCACAATTTCACAAGACCTAGTATTACCCAAATTTTCCTCTAATCACAGTTTTCATGTCACTGAAAATTCACTAGTCAAAGTGCACTTTTGGCAATGTATCTGCCTTTCACAGTTAATTAGAAACTTAACTTAAGGGGACTATCGGCAGTGGACACCTGACATTCTCGTTCAGGCTCTGCCACAGGCGCCATGAAAGACCGAAGAGCCAGAGAGAAGTCAATCAGGTTGCAATCTCTTTTTTTTTTCCCCTACCTCGACTCAGGTTGCTAGGCCTGCCAGTACAGATTCTATAATTTCAGAAAGTACCTACATAACATCGTACCATAAAATATCCCTAATATTTGAGTAAACTATTGCAATCTTCCAAAGGTTGGAAACGATCCTTAGATATGTCGATAAACAAATTCTGTTTATTAAATTAAACATTAAAACACTGTACATGAAACTGTAAAGAATTATTACATTAGCGGTCTTTATCTGTCATTGTATTTATTAGATCCAAATCAATTATTCCCTTCAAGTAATTGCGATTGTTATTGACCTCTACAACCTCAGTCAAATAGAGATCAGTGCTACATGTCCGTCAATAACTAGCAGGTTGGAATTTGGAGGAAATAAATGTCCTGCAGAAGCAAAAATTCCGCTGAAAAGACCGGGAGAGATATTTCAGTACATCACTGATGTTACTGCAGATCGGGAGGTCCTAGGTTCGATACCCGACGGCGGCAGGATTTTCGACACGAGCTTGGCTGCTCTGATCGGTAGTTTTCCGTGGTTTCTCCGATCAACACCACACACACACACCACACACAGCACGCACGACGCACGCACGCACACAACGCAACACACACACACACGAGTCACACACACACACAGACACACACACACACACACACACACACGGTCAATTGACTCGCGCTTGTAGTCTCGTATCGGTAAGTTCAGCGAGATTGTCAAACGGATAATGTATGGTCCAATCGGGAAGATAGACTCCGGACATAGCGTTAGCTGAGCGGCCGCAACCAAGGCCGTGGATCTAGTTCGTGGTAACACCGCATATCCCTGCTGCAATAAGTTAGAAATTTTATTTAGACAATAGGCATCCTGAAATGTACATATACTCGCTCAGTTCATAGTGCAACAAAATGCAGAATTGATACATATTAAATGGCAACCGGGCTTTACGGACCACCAAAATCCACTGTTGGTTCACGTCATAAAAACCTTTTTCCTACATGAAACGTTTAATTAGATAAATTAAAATAAGTTTATAATATAAAAATTATATTTTATGCAATAAAACTACGAATCTTGAAAATTCGTCTAGTAAAATCCCAAAATGTGCACTTCTCAGGCAGCATTACCTAAAAAGTGCAATTTCGTGCGGTAACCCCCCAAACGTGAATTTAGTACAAAATAAAACAAGAAACTGAAATAACGTCAGTTTCATGATTCAAATTTCTGTCAAGGTTCCATCCAGTTTCATTTTCAAGTTAGCAAAGAAAGAAGCAGTTGCACGACAATCCGGTCTTTAATTAGGATACTTAGAAACAGTGGACAATGCAGAATCAAGTACGGAGAGAACAGGATCTCGAGAAGAATATAAGAAATTACTAATGAAAAATGCAGGAAGCAAACCATTGAAAATAATAGATTTTTTGAAAGTCAAATAAAGAGATTGAAATTTTCAGTTGGTGCTGTTAATGTATTTTGCTGTATTTCTTTGTTAATAAAATTAATAATTGTGGAGAAATGCTATTTAATTTTGACATCATCGGTTTACAGTGAACCAAATGTTAGTTCCCAGAAGTTTACCATAATGTCCTAGACTAAGTGAGTATATATTGTAACAGCACATGTAGGTGGTCGCGGCCGCGGAGTCACTCCGAACGGAGACACAGTGCAATGCTCACAGAGGGGGAGAGGAAGAATTACGTTACATTAACAAAGCGACTTGACGCGTGTGGCACGGCTCGCACTGCGCGGGTGGCCGGGGCCGGAGAAGGCGGCGATATTGGCGATAATGGACAGTCGAAGAGTTGGAGAGTGACAATAAACGTCTTGTCAATAGAAAACTTGTCAATGAGGGGGATCGCGCTCCGCTAACAGCGGGGGAGGGAGAAGGGTTTTCGTTGGTGTTTGTTCCAGAGACATCGAGGCCTCGCACTCCGGGTGGCAAGGCTTGCGCGATACGTGACCGTGGGACGGTCAAGGAAGAGCTATAAAAAGAAGTTATATTCAATGGGAGGCAGCCCCTAAGTTAGACAAAGCTAGTGCGAGAGGGGAAGGAATTCTTTAGAACTAAAAACATGTGTAGAAAACAGATCTTTCACTTCCTCGGGAAAGCGGAAGGGCCTTGTGAGCTCAATAGCCTCTCGACTTTCTTTGTCAGGCGAAGGGACACCCCGTACCCAAACATCCCTAAAGCGTGGACGGTTTATGGCATCATCACTGACTAATCAGCGAGTCGACACGCGCCAGGACCCTGGCGGAAGGGGACTGTCTTCTGGCGCTCCGAGGAGAGATTGGACGCCGGGGGTCACGTGGGTGCCCTCGAATGTTTGGGTGGGGACAGACCGCGAGACCTTAAATAAGCGGAACAGAGATACGACCTAACAGAAATTCGACATAACAGGAGATTCGACCTAACAGAGAGAGCTTATCTTAGATTATGAGGTTTTCTAACATTCAGATACGAAGATTGTGATAGAGCAAACCTGACTTGCCGTGGGTTCTGAGATTCTTCAGAACTTAACTTGTCTTGAGGACGTAGTCTCACGCTATTGCAATGAGCATTAGCTGCATTCTGGGCATCGACGGGTCGTTGGGTCCGCGGTATGCGCTCCGCCTACCTTCCGGTGAACGGGGCAAATTTGGACCTCGGTTGCTGCCAGAGACGCCCGCAGGAAGCCGACGCTGGACTCCCGCGCCTCCACTGGCGCGCCCGTGCATGGTCGGGCCAGACTGCGACATCAATAAGGGCGCCATCGCCTCAGCGTCAGCGCAACACGCAAGAGATTGATGAGAAGGCGGATGGCGTAATTATTAATAGACTGTCGTCGCTGGGTAATCATTATGGCGATATTGATGCCATAATTATATAATAATTCAATGTAATGAATAACTTGGCCTAAATAATAATTAAATGTTATGTAAATCCAGCAACTCTTTTACTGGTCGACAGACCAAAAGTTCCGTCATGCATGTGTCCTGTTGGCTCGTCAGAATTTCAGGTGTGAAAAGCAACGACCCATCTCCGAGAGCAGCCGGGCAGCCGCAAATCGGAGGTAAGAGGTGGTAGTCGCCGGCAAGCACATGACAATATATATATATATATATATATATATATATATATATATATATATATATATATAAAAACACACACACACACACGTGTGTGTGTGTGTGCGCGCATGTGTTATATTATTCCAAAACGAAGCATTCTAGGGCCTTGAAACCTGGAATTTTGAGACTGAACGCCTCATACTGTAAACTACAGGATTAGATCTTCTTTGACATTCTATTTGCGCTGATTCGGCGCATCAGATACTTCATTGCATTGCAAAGTCAATTTCAATCATTGAAAAGAGAAGGGTTGTACTTGCCTAATCCTGTACTTTTCTCGTGGACAATTTTACGAAGGTTTCTCAAGAGTTCAAGCAGCATTCAAAAACGCTTTTCTAATATTTTTGGGAATATCAAAGAAAGCGAAAAGCAAAACTGTCCAGCAAGATTGTATAATTACTTCAAACTGTTTTAAGGAAGTGTTGTGAATTTTCCAAGAACATTTTTCTATAAAGCTGAATCAACCTTTATTGAAAATTTGTTTCAAATATCAATTGCATTGTTTTTAGTTTTATTTGATAATACATTGCCTTCATACATTTTTTAAACAAGGGAAGTTGCCTTTATACATTTTTTAAACAAATAAATACGTTTCGTTAACAACTTTCCCCTTAAAATGGAAATGGACGGATGGGGAAGAGGGTGAGGTTTAACATCTGAGAGATCTCTCACGGGTACGCTAGTGTTTGTTTGTTATATGAGAATGCGAGCGCGGGTGGAAAATGTGAAATATAAATACATGACAGGTCAAGTTATGAACAATGTGTTTGAACACTTCACAACACACCAAAATTAGGTTTCTCATATTTATTAAGGTGCATTTAAAATGACAATACTGATTTCATGTTCCAAAGCATTATAGCATATACTAGTTAACAACATTTCAGAAGCATTACATACCCATTCTAAAGGCCCAATTAGGTAGATGCTCGATTACTGCACGTTTCACATCGGCCCGCACAATCACAAGTCGTTTCGTGCGTTGCTGATCACTGGTGGCTACGCGTCCTCGGAGAAACTCTCCTGCTCATCTCGCCAACTGTCAGATATGGAAGGGCATTATTCCTAACAGCTTCCACCAATTCCCTGTGACATTCGAAGGCATTTTTCCTCATAGAGAACAGCTATCTTGGTGTTTGAGCGCTGCTCGAAATTGGTTACAAGCATCCCGCACTGCGGTAGACAACTGATTTCACATTGCTCTGTGTGGTAATAGAGATACTCACATAGCCATCTGTTGTAGTGTTCACGTAGTCACGCGACAAATAAAGTTGTGTGATGCGATAGCATTTCTTTTAGAAAAACGAGTGGTGCTAAAACAGCATGTACTTTCTCGCCCGTATTTTCACGTAAAATTACTAGAATAGTACTCAAATTTTCGAAAAATTGTACATAACCTTATTTCAAAATCTATCTTTAAGGAATCGATTTCATTAAGGGAAAAATATCTATCTTTAATATATTAATTGTAGGAAGACTCAGAAAAAAATTTGAACTTTTCCTATTTTTGAAAAATCAGGATTTTTAATGGACACAAAACCTACACCATTCTCTTAAACGTCCTTCACACAACAACAACAAAATTAAATAAAAAATGATGGAGCCATTTTTTTTAATTTGGAAAAGTCCCAAGGGCTTCATGTAAAGTGTTAAAAAATTAAAATATCGGTTTCAAATTCAAGGGTCCGCAACATCAGCCAGATCAATGGGGGATTATCAATTTTGGAGAAAATCGGCTGAACAGTTTAGCCGCTAGCGTTGTTCACAGACGAACGGACAAGATCAATAAAACCAAGGGAGCGACTGAGGGATATTAATAAAACAAAGGAGCAGACCAACAGACTTAAAGGATGATGATGATGATGATGATAATATGATGATAATGACAAAAAATGCTTTTTGGTACAAACAATAATTACAACTAAAATGCCCCTGTGTCTGGAATCGTTTGGCGAAAAATTTCATCTGAATTTTTTAATCGTTCATAAAATATCCGAGGAGGATGTTTTTAATTACCACATCCCCATGTTCACTTACCAGGAGACGCCACTGCAATTTAGTCTGTACTTTAATATAAGAAACACACTTTCTATTTAATTAATTCTAGCAAATTTTAAAAATTACACATGTATTTAAAGTTGATTGTGAGAAGAAATCCGTATGTAGCCTAATAGTTCAGTTTCCGATACCGTATTCCAACTGTAATCACCTAACAAATTGAAGACCACCTCCGATTGCAACGTTTTGCTCTCTATCAGAGAAGCTCTTCTCTTTATTCATCAGTAATCTATCCAAAGTTAAAGGGAATAAAGTAGAAATTCGAATAAAAAATTGTTTTCAGAATTTATATCACGTGCTTTGTACGTTGTAATCATGAGATTTTTGAGGTCCTAGTGATTTTCAGCTATATGGTTAAGCAGAAATTTTGTGCAAACATCCTTAAACTCACCCCAAGCTGCCTTTTCACAATTGCCCAACAATTCTACGAAGTTCTGATCTTTCATCAACTCACGGATCTGGGGGTCAACAAAAATATTTACTATTCCTTTTATATTACTCAGTACATGAAAGTTCTTTCGCAAGTAATGGTAGTTTTCACCGTATTTGTCCATTGTCTTTACGGTCTTATACAATAATCCTAATTTCATCTTCAGTAGAGCTTTTTCTGTCAACCACGGGTTTGTAGAGGCGCTTTTTCCTCTTGGCAAATAACTTTCTCGCTGGAGCCAGTGTTCTTTTGCGCAACGCTTTACCCTTGCACTACTAGCCCTACTACCACACGTTCCCCACCTCCACATCGTTAGACATGTTTTTTTACATTTCGATTAAGTGTAAGCTCTGCCATCATACTTAATAGTAATTTCATGGATAATCAGTAGTATGGGAAAAAGTAACATCACCGCAATAATATAAAATATACTATAAAAGAAAAATAATCAATTTTTTAAAGAAAAATTAACAAACATATTGCGAAATTCTACTTAAAACATTAAACAAGTTTTAGATAATTATTTCCAGGAAGTAGAGGGAAATAGACATAAATGATATTATTCGATTAGAGTATGTAAAATTTTAAATTGTGGCGGTAAACCCACGATGCCTATGAGAATTATTAGAGCTTCACGGAAAGCGGAATGTGTATCAAATGCCTGATCTGCAATGCACATCAGGGTAATAAAGACCCTGAAGTCCAAGTGTTGGTTGCTTCCGTGGTTACTGGCAGACCCCACTCTGGAACCGAAGTCTATAGCTGCATATTCGGAGAGCACCACTTGCAATGGCATTTGGGAAAGTCTTACGAGCTTCCTGCATTCCCTGCGGGAAGATAGATCGCGCCAAAAGTAAGCGACATTGTTAAACGCGAGTACCATTAGAAAACTTATTATGCAGCATTTTCAACGTTACAGCACAACTTGATCAAACTACTGGGATACATGTTTGGTATACAAAAAGCAACTAATCCACGCAAGTTCCCTAGTTGGCAGTAAACGTGATTAGTTTGGACGAAAAACGCAATATGGATTAGTTTGGATCACACGTACGAATAACGTAAAACTTGTTCTACGAGTGCGCGGACTTGTGTCATGTAGTATTGGGTGAACTTGAAAAACGATATATTGGATTACAATACAATAGTAATAAAAATGATATTCCATTTCCCTGCGCACGTAAACACTTCTTTCCATTTCTTCCCATTTAATAATACTTGTACGTTTTCATTAAACCTTTTTTCACTAACATTATTCTCCCATTGCACTCCGAACACATTTTCTATTTCCTTTACGTTCCTTTGCATTGTCTTCATGACACTAGCGGTCTTGATGTGATGGTAAATCTCGTGCCAAATAGAAATAGCCCAATAAAACTTAGTTGAGCGGGACTGTTAAAATGAAATACGTGCGTGAGGACGGCGTGTGGGAGCACGTGATGGGGGTGTGGCAGGGTCGCGCGCGCCGCCGCCCCCGCCGAGCAGCGCCCGCCCCCACCAGTTCGTCGTCGTGGAGCTGGCCGAGTCTCTCGGGGTGAACCTTGGTGGCCGCCTGCGAACAACGCAAGGCGCGAGCCGCCCTCGCAGGCTCACAAGGCCCGCTGGCTCCTCGGGCCCCGTCGCCTCCTCCGCTGCCGCTCGCTCTGTCGGCCGCGCTGGCACCGCCCGCTCCGCTGGCTTCTTGAGGTCTGCTGACTTGGCTGGGGCCGCAGAACGAGGGCGCGCAACTGCCCAAGACCCTTCACACTGCGCTGCTGACGCCCGCCAAGGGCGCATCCCTCAACGCTAGTACTCCACACGCGCAACGCCCTCACCCAACACCCCTAGAAGAGGTCAATGCAGACAGGGATATTATAGAAGCAGAATATGGGAGAATTCGTCTCTTCAATTTCATGTTTTCTAAAATTATGTCCACATATTGAGTACATTCTTATGGCGTAATTGAGTGGAACTGCTTCATCTACTTAGGACATTCATTGTGATTTATTGAAAACTTCCTACATCTGTGTTTTTCACCATGTGATTAGAGCATTTTGCCAATACCCGCCCTGCCAATGATTCCGTGATTGCTAGCAATGATAAATTGACAGAGCCGTTCAAACCGATTGGGTTATTGCGTTTGCTTTGGAACTTCCAAGCGACTGAATGGGAGTAAGTGTTGTTGACCCTCGCGCAGCGTCGCCGCCGCCAGAAGGGCGCGCGCAGGGCCCTTGCCCTCGCCCCGTCGCCCTCCGCCGCTCCCTGGGCGACGCGGCGCATCAACGGCGCGGCGCTCGCAACAATGTGACTGCCGCCAAGGGCACCGCATCCCACGAGAAACATTTTTCTACCACGCTCATTTCTCTTCTCTTCTCTCCTGAACCTCTTTCTCCGACATGTCGGCCACCTATCAAGTGTATCGTCAAATTATATCTCGCAGTGACTTGTCTGTTTATAAAAAAATATATATTTGTTTAATGTGATACTTGTTGAGTCAAGGTATTGAGGCTCCTTGACCCGTAAAAAGCAATCTTACTGTCTATTGTACGACCTTAAAAAAATTAAAAATTTTTAAAAAATCTGCTCTAATATTGTTTTTTCCTCTCTTTCAACAGAGAACGCATTGTAATGCGTTCGTTTATGTTTACTCTTAGCCTTTAAAAGGTGTATGCTTTTCTCAAATTTGCCAATGCGGATTCGATCAGTTAGAACTCAAAGGCCTTTCGAATTTATTAATAAAATGTCTGAAGAACATGGCCAAGCAGCAGTGCCGAATGTGCACCACTTCGCTTTAATCCCGTTTTACAGAGCTGCCACAGCGGTTGCGTTCAGCAGGCGCGAGGAAATCTAAATTGTGCTGTCACATGGTAAAATGTCGAAATTTTTAGACTTTTCGTGCGACTTTTTGTCATCTGTTACCTGCTCTTCCTCATGGAGTGGCTTTTAAAGAAGCCTGTTTAGGAACTTCCTCTGTACAATAAAAATAATATTGTACAATGAACAACATAACTGCATTGCACATAGTATACCGTACAATATCATCCAAATCATTAAGTCCGAATGAAATTCATAGGGCTTCTCCAGTGGCGCAACCAGGTTGTTTCTGTGGGGAAAACGGACTACATATGTAGTGTGCATCTTGTGTTCTTAAAAATAATTTTAATATATTGTGAATTTAAAATGTTTTATTCCCTGATTTTTAGATTTTCTTATAATTTATTCATATTGACATAATAATAATAATAATAATAATAATAATAATAATAATAATAATAATAATAATAATAGAAAGTAGAAACCAAATTCAAGCATTGGTTCAAAGAATTAGACGTTACAAACGTAGAATAGATTCCCGTGTACAGAACCGGTTGTTTGAAACAGACGCCAAGAGATTCTATCGCAATCTGACAAAAACCCAATGGCAAAGCTGTTACTCCTTCAAAAGATGACGTCGAAGCATTTTGGGCAGGATTCTGGGAGGAGAGCAGATCCTACAACAAAGACGCATCTTGGCTTCAATCTGAAGTTGATACTGCCGATGAACTTGTAGAAACAATGGAAGATGTTCACCAATTCTCGGAAGAGGACCTCTTCCAAGCAATTAAGAACATGGGAAACTGGAAGTCCCCTGGGATTGATAAGATCCAGATTTATTGGATTAAGAAATTAACAGCAATACATTCTCATCTAGCAAAGGCTGTTAATAAAATTTTAGAAAACCCTAAGGAACTCCCGGAATGGCTCACACGCGACATCACGTATTTGCTACCCAAAACAAGAGACAGCTCTTTGGCGAAGAACTACAGACCATTTACTTGTCTGCCAGTACTGTACAAAGTTATCACTGCAGCCATAGCTGACAAAATGTACAGACATCTAGATAAGAATCATCTAATGCCAGCTGAACAAAAAGGATGTCGTAAAGGCTCTTATGGCTGTAAGGAAATCTTGCTACTGAATAAAGTCATTTTGAATGATGTAAAGAAACTCAAAGGTAATTTGAGCATGGCTTGTATTGACTACCAAGAGGCCTTTGATAGCGTACCACACGATTGGATTTTGAAGACCCTGGAGATCTATCGATTTCATCCTAGACTTATTGAATTTTGCAAGGCTAGTATGAAGTCGTGGAGTACCAGGTTACTAATACACAGCGGAAAAGAAGCAGTAGAAACCAGAAGTATTCAGATTAACAGGGGTATTTTTCAAGGAGATTCACTATCCCCTCTGCTGTTTTGCATTAGTTTGATCCCACTATCTAGACAGTTGTCGCAAGCTGACTTTGGTTTTAAGCTCCATGGTGATGAAAGGCCAGTATCACATTTGTTTTACATGGATGATCTTAAAGTGTTTGCTAAGAATGAAGTGATTCTCTCCCAAATGCTGTCTGTCGTGAATGACTTTAGCAATGACATCTGCATGAAGTTTGGTCTTGACAAGTGTGCAAAAATCAATTTAAAAAGAGGGAAACTTACAACGTCTGAGAACATTGAAATTGATACGCACACTGTGATTCAAGATCTTGAACCAGGTAAAACTTACAAATAACTGGGTATTGAAGAATGTGAATCCATCTCGAACGACACAATGAAAGAGAGTTTGTAGGGAGTATTATAGAAGAGTGAGACTGGTCCTGCAGTCCGCTCTGAACTCCAGGACTAAAATATCTGCAATAGGTAGTTTGGCGGTACCTGTAGCCGAATACAGTTTTGGACTAGTGGACTGGACTGAGCAAGAAATTCGCACCCTGGATCGAAAAACCAGAAAACTGCTAACAATGCGTCATGTTTCCCACCCTCGAGCTGATATACATAGACTTTATGTGGCACGTAAGGAAGGAGGAAGAGGCCTCAGACAAATTGAGGCCTCCTGGCACAACACAATAGTCGGGTTGGGGAAGTTTGTAGTCAGCCATCAAGATGACCCACTAATGAGGCAGGTCATGAAAACTGACCGAAGAATGGGAAACAGAGGCATTGTTAGTATAGCAAGAAGTATTGCAAAGAAAACTATGCAAGACACGTCGAATAACACAGACACTGAACATCTCATGCAGCTAAACATGAAGTGTGAGACACAAAAAATGTTAAAGAAATCGTGGAGAGACAAACCACTCCACGGACAATACCTAAAAAGAACGGACAAGGTGCAGATCAATAAAGATCAATCATTTGTGTGGCTTAAAAGGGGAAGAATGAAGCCAGAATCGGAATCACTTGTAATAGCTGCCCAAGATCAGGCGTTGATAACACGACATTATGATAAAGCGGTTCTCAAAATATCCCAAGATGATAAATGCCGCATTTGTCAGGAACACGTAGAAACCATTGATCATATTGTCTCAGCTTGTCCAATCCTAGCAAAGACCGAATACTTGAAAAGACAAGACAGGGTGTGTAGCTGCCTCCACTGGCAGATTTGTACCGCTCTCGAAGTTCCGAACACATGCCCCAAGTGGTACGAACACTCACCGAAACCGGTGACGTCTGTTGGATTGTGTACGATATTGTACGACCAACAAATTCAAACTGATCGCACGATAGCAGCAAACAAACCGGATATAGTCATCCGGGATTTGGAGAACAAATCGTGTTTACTTGTGGATGTAAGGCAGAGAAACGTCTTAAATACAAGAGTTTGGAAATCGAGTTCAGCCGAATGTGGGGTGTAAAAGCACAGGTCGTACCGATAGTTATCGGAGCTCTGGAATTTGTTCCGCAAAATTTGTGTAAGAACTTGTCTAAACTCCCTGGTAATTCAAAAGACAGGGAAGTGCAAGAAATTGCTTTATTTGGAACAGCCCACATTTTGCGTAAAGTATTGTAGAGGCACTGATAGTCACCGGATCTGCTCCTTAGGTAGCTGGTTGCAACCTGGAGTAGATTTTGTATTCAGCCGACTTATAACATCTTTAGTCGTGATGTAATGGAAAAATAATAATAATAATAATAATAATAATAATAATAATAATAATAATAATAATAATAATAATAATAATAATGCTTCTGCCATGACGAACTATTGGTCTCAGATTTGGTCCACCCCAAAGCAACATTTTGATGAAGTATACTGGATACGACAGGAAGAAGAAGCTTGTCACCTTATCCTGGAAATGAATGGAGTTGTGATTTCAACAGAGGATGTAAAAAGATCTATAAGAAGAACCCTCAATTGGAAAGCTCCAGAAGTAGATGGAATACATAACTTTTGGTGAAAATATCTGACTTGCATTAGATCATAATCTGCTGCCAACAATTGAAGAAAAGGAAAGAAAATACCAGCCAGCCTCAGATGAACTGGGAAACATCTCTCATGTTAAATCCCACCCTTTCCCTATCCATTTGTCTATCCGTTCCATAAAGGAGAGGAACTACTAATGTACTTACAGAATATCAAACAAAATCACAATGCAATTGATGTTTGAAATAAATTTTCAATTAAAGTTTATTCAACATTATAGAGAGATGTTCTTGGAACAATTCATACTTCTTTAAAAACAACATTTGAAGAAATGTTTCAATCTTCCTTGAGAGTTAGCTTTTCGCTTTCCTTGATAGTCAAATAATAGAAAAGGTTTTTACTCTTGAGAAAGCCTAGTAAAGTAGTGCGAAAATACCGGATCGGACAAGAACAGACCTACTGATCCCAATATTATTTAACTTTCCTTGATTTGTTATGAAGAGCCGAGTGGGTTTTGGAGAGTCAGGGTGCCAGCTTGCTGGGGTGAGAAAACTGAAAAAATATTTGTTTACTAAAAAGTATTGAATTATTTTCTGCGTCCTTACGTACCTCAAGAAAAACAATTCCGAACCAAAAAATAATCAAACTAATGTTTTCACCTTTGAGTACTAAATACCATTTGTTAGCATTAGAAACAATTTAGTAGGCATTAGTAAGCCCACGTCGGTACATGGGAATGTTGCTCAAACTATATTTGCATTTTTAATATCTTAACGAACCGACACCTTGAGTTTAATATCAAACGGTGTTTTATTTACAATAGGAGTTTGCAGTTGGGCGTTGGTGTACATACTTCCAGATACCGCTAACATTTAAATCGTGTGTTTGGACTGCGATCGTTGGCAGTTGTCGGGTGACTTGCACTATTCTTTCTATAATTTTAAATTTAGTTGTTTTTTTATTGATTCACGTAGTATTGTAGGCTAGCGCGTTTTTATTTTTGTTTTCCATTTATTTCAACATATTCTACTTTAGCTACTTTAAAAAGTTTGTTCTTTGTGTTGTGCCATAGCACAAGTTTTCCCCCACTTCCTCTGCGTACCCGTGCGAGAACTCTCGCATGTTAGACCCCACACTCATCCCTATCCTTCTATTTTCATTCTAAGAGGGAAAGTAGTTAACGAAACCTGTTTATTTGTTTAAAATCTATAAAGGTAACTTGCAATGTACTAACACAATTACAAATAAAAATAAAAAACAATGCAATTAGTGTGTAAAAGAAATTTTCAATAAATATTTTTTCAATATCTTGGAGAATTTGCTTGAAACAATTCCCAACACTTACTTAAAGACATTTGAAGTAATTATTCAATATTCTTTGTCAATTAGATTTTAGTTTTTCGGGAGAGTCACAAAAATATTAGCTTTTTACTTTTGAGAAAGCTACGTGTCTGAACCCGTTGACTTAAAAATGTCATCAAATGATAACGAAAATATTGGTACAGGTAAACACAAACACAGTCTTCACTCTTCACTGAACAACCACATCCCTCCACAATTAAGTACACAGCATTTATAGACCATGAAAAAACGTTAATTGAATAGTTTCACTACACGCATAAGAAACAATCTTCATAGGTATAGGTATCAAGCAACTATAATAGTACTTCTAGTTGTTGCTGGAGAGCAAATCTTGAATTAATGATTATGCAAATAAACCTCGTCAAACTGCACAAACTACGGTGTTAACGGAAAGCGTAAATAAAAATTGACGAACCAAACCTTCTAAGCGTGTCGCCAGCCAGTCGCCAAAATTGCTACCAGCAGGAAGGACTGAAATATTGAGGTGGCCTTGATAGTATTGAAGCGTGGAACCGAAAAGTTAATTGAATGAATCGGAGAATGTCTCATCTTGTAGACTATAATGTGAGAAAAGTTTCTTTGAGGCCTTTGGCGTCAAAATTTTACTTTTTAAGGCTCTAAAACGTTTGTTTGTGAGTTATTTGTCAATATATGTTAACGTGTGATGAGGGTTGCATTTTACATGAATATTTCGATGTGTTTTTTTTAAAGAAATCATCCATATTTTTAAAGTCAAAATGGAATTCGTCAAGTCTCCGTGAAATTCTCTTTCTTTAGAGCCCTCATTTATAAAGATTGGTTGCGTGTGAG
>JAHLJT010009419.1:15381707-15519995 GCA_031308135.1 Acheta domesticus | reverse complement strand
CCAATCCCATTTGAATTCCATCTCGTGATTTCATATCCCAGAGAATTGATTTGTGGTACACAAAAAATGGGGAATTTTTCAAGATTTAATACCAAGATTTTGAATCAAACATGAGTAATAACTTTCCCAATGCTTCACGGTGTGACGTTCAAAATCTGTCGAATGAACTTAAGATATCATCAACGTAAAGAGTGGTGTTGTAACCCAGCATTGTTCATAATCGCGGTCCAAACATGAACCAGCGCAGCTCCACTGATTACGCCATCCAAAATGGGACACCGTTGAAATACATAGCTTCGCCCTTGTATTCGACGAACCCTGTGTATTTCTGATCCTCGGCTGCAACCTCATTTGATATATGCCTTGCTGAAGTCCGTTGATGAGAAGTACCCCTTATTGGGACGAATCCGTAACAATATTCATCAATTTGGGCGGTACATCCCTATACGGTATTGTCAGCGAATTCAAGTACCGCGCGTTAAGCATAAGCGGCAATGTGCCGTTCTGCTTTTCACTATTACAATTGTTTTTTTTTTTTTCTTTTGATGACATCCGCCGTAGTCGCCCTTTTGATTTATGCCTTCTTCTAACATTTCTTCAATTTGTTTGGAAATTGCTTCTTGGTTACGCCACTGGTATAGGATAGCTGCGTCCTTTGAAACGGCGTCCTCGTCGTGAGTGGATACGAAACACGTTAATTTTCACTGGCTCGCGATTTTTCTCGACACCCTTTGGCGCTGAGAGTAACTTCGATAACTTGGCTCCTTCTGTCTTGGTCGAGGAGATCAGCGCGAATTAACTTTTCTTCAATTGATTCAATCAGTCATTTGTCGCGGTACGAACATGAAATCTATTTCATCCTCATTTTCAATTAACTTTTCTTCATCAAATTTCATCGCTGTGTTAATTCTCGCGTTTCCACGCCTATCAGAATTTTCGCGGGCTATGGTATCTACAATTACATCATTCTCCACGAGAAATCAATGCCTAAAATTACTGCGTACGTGAGTCTTTTACTACCGAGGGACATGGAAGGTGTCATAGACCTTTGCCTCCTATTCTAATGGTGCATAAATTTGTTTTTTGATGCGGGCTCGACTTGTTTCCAATCGCAGTGTAATTCGCGGACTTTTTAATGGCAATGAGGTAGTTCAATCTTCGAATTCCCTTTAACGCATTGTAGGCGTCTTCATTCCATTATGGTTGCCATGGAGCCAGTGTCCACTAACGCCTTCATACCACTCGCCGCAGCAACTTCAATCCACCGGACAACGATATGGATACCGCTTCGTTGTGACCATATTCCATATGACACCAGCTCGGTGGATCACTCAGAGTTACAGGAAACACGTTGTATTCAGCTGAAGTTGTCGACATGGGGTTTCCGACTCACATCGAACTGTGAGCAGTTCCGAATGTCTGATGGCTGACATTGATGGTTGTTACCTACCCTAATTCTTCATTATCTCTTCTTCATTTTAGTCTTGCGCTTGTTTTGAGGGTATGTTTTATTAGAGCTATCTCCCCTCCTCGGTTTTGACAAGTTCGGTCTTTCGTTTTCATTCCGAAAAGTTATATTTCTTCCGTATTTCGATCATTCTTTTATTGTTTGGTTGATCGCTCCGTTCGATTGATTTTGCCTCTTGACCTCCCACACTCGTGCTGGATAGGCATTAATCGTATCCTTAATAGTCTTGACCTCCCTTGCATGACATTATACTGCCGTACATATTCATAATTACCTAGCAGCTTTGAATGCTCATGTCACGAGGAGCTATGCTCACTTATCAAGTTCTGTATTGCTGTATGGGAAATGTATTGTTAATAAACAAATAATTTCTTTGTCCTCCAAGGTGAGCGAACATAACTTGATGGTGCAGCAATCTTCCCCGCCGCATAATCGCGCATGCTTTCCTAGCGTACGGCTGTAGTAACGTATTCATAAAACTCGTTCATCTTGTGGTTGAGTTGGAAATTTCACTCGCTCCAAATCTATTTAAAATTTTATTTTAAACACTCTTGGATTGTTTGGAGGAAACGTTCAAGCGTCTTCAACCATGTTCTTGCATTTTTTTAGTAAAATCTAGGTACAATAAATGCGTATTTTATATGCTCTGGCAGCGACTAAGAGGCCATAAAACTATCTAGTGCCTTAAGAACGAATATGGATGTTCTTCGGGCAATACCGAAAACTTCAAGGTAGGTGGCACATTAAGTTTAACGGGCTGGCGTCGAACTACAGCTGCGGATGGTATCTACCGTTGTTTGCAAGTCGTTTAGTTTTTGTTAGCACTTTCAAACGTTCTTTGTGTGCCCACTTCTACCTGATTTGAAATCCCTGTCAGTTCTGTGCGATTTGTCTTTATGTCGTTTCGTACGGAATTTCCGACGAATTCAGTTATTGAATCAATTCGCGTGTTCATTTTTCACATGTATTTTGTACAGTTTCAATCTTCCTCAGATTGTTCCTCTACTTTCTTGCTCTGCTGCCTCTAACTTCTTGTTCAACGTCATTCTTCAATCGGCTCCCCCGTTTCCTGGGCTCGACTGAATTGCTTCGACCTTGTCGTTAACAGCATTATTTTGGTTGTCAAATCCGTAGTAAAGCATTTTGCTGTTCTTTCAACTCCGTAGAGATAAACACCTGGTTTTGATTGTGAATCTCGCGTTGAACACTCTATTGTACATGTTGCAGTTTTCCTGTACCTGTTTGCATGTCGCGTTGAAAACATTTCTTCTTGTACATGTTGAATGTCGCGTGTATTTTGCAGCTATGCGTGGTTTGCTGTTGCCCATCTCTATATTATTGGTAAGGGTGTATGGAATTACCGAACAATGCCCTCATTAGTGTAGCATGGGCATCCGGACTAACGGGTGGTGATTCCCCTTCTAACATTTCCGGTGACGATTCTAATGGCTCCTGTTCCGCGAGCAGATTCGGTCGGCGTTCGTTCTCCGGTCGCCTTGCCTTCACTTCGCGCTGCCCCTCCTCCTCGTCACTGTTAGCGGCCTCTGCCCCCACTAAGCCTCTACTTTGCATGAATCTATCCGCCATGATACGAGGTTGAGTACCCGTTTACAGCAATTCTTTACACAAAGATTTTGTTGGAAACGAAATTACCTCCCTCACAACACACTGATAATTTATACACACACAAACAAAATCACATAGAAATAGAACTTATCACACTGCTGAAATAAAACACAAAACATGACATGTACACTGCAATAAATGTAACACTGTAACAACTAGAACACCGCCACATCATTCACAAGTAGCGTTCTCCTTTCAAATTTTCCTTTTAACTTTAATTTATTTCATAGCATTGTGTGTGTTCCCTCTTTGATTTGACAAGTCACTACACAATCTTATATGGGACTTTGGGAAACCTAAATTTAGCCTTATTAATGATGCAAATATTAATTTCCTCTCTCCTGTATCATTAGTTAATGCTACTTTAACTTTCAAGGTCCCTGTTCGGGCGCCATTTAATGCAACGGAACATGCCATCTCTCGACATGCCGGCACTAACCAACCTTTGATGGGCTAGGGCGGATATACCCCACGAGAATCAAATGCTTCTGGCGTGGGTGTCACCAGGACTCACGGCGCTCCAGTCACCGCCTCGTCGCCAGGCCCTGCCGGTTGTTTATCAAATATTTTCTTTTATAGGATGCTCCTCCCTAGGAAATCCTACATGGTTTAGTGACCAGGGAAAATCACAATCCACAAATGCTTTTATCTCATTCATTAACCAAAATTGATTACATAACATTACAACATGCAGCGGGCAAAACCACTGCTTTGCCCTACACTGCCTGTACACATTACACCTAGAGAGATTTCGATAATCCTATTTCCAGCTGGATTTACCTAAACAGTCTCTTAAGATTTTCATTACTACTTAAATTAGTGTGGCATTACTTATTGCCTTTCACATAAAAGCACATGTACACTGACTCTTTCGATAAAGAAAAAAGACTGATTTTAACAAAGTTACTTATTGTTCTGGTTTAGATGCATGTAGGCATCCGCATTCTATTTTAAATTCTGTTAGAACGACCCTTGAACATGAAAGAAAGACCAAATCCAAACCTAGAATTGTCCTCATTAGCCTCTCCTATTTCTGCTAATACCTTGTATTTTACAGCACTGTGTCAAAGTTTACAGGTACTCACTCTCGTTTGCTGCATGGCGGTTGAAATACCGTTACACCTCCCCCTCTCGCGCGCGTTCCGGAGACCTCCCGTTCGCCACTAGCAGCCGGGAAGGGCGTAGCGATGACCTCGCTGTCTTCACGCCGCTCGAACAATGGAAGCCTCGGCGAGCCTGTGGAGTAGCGGCGGGCCCGATGGCGACCTCGGGATGCAACGGTGAATTGCACCGCGGCGCCTCTCGTACTCGCTGTATTCCACGTCACGTACCAACTTCTCGGCTGTACCTTCTTCTTCTATCTTCTCCCTTCTTCTTTCTTCGTTCTCCTTCAATGCGAATTACACGTCAGTTCAGAAAGTTCAGACGTCTTTAATTTCTTCCTCCCAAACTCATTCCGGACAACAGTTCATTAAATAATTCTTGATTTGAACATCGGGCTCGTTTCACTTTGCTCCCGTGCACTTGAGAAAGTTCTGGTGGCGTTGGAAGTTGTGAATTACGCACCGACTCACGTTATACTTGGTCATGAATTCTGTTTTAGAAACAAAACTGCTCCTAGCGGATATTGCATCTCGTCGTTAACTTTTTCTAAAAGCAACGTTTCACGTCGTCGAAAACTTGTTCTAGAAGAAACATTCTACACGTCTCGCCTCGTCGACAACTTTTCCTAGAAGAAAACGTCCTACACGTCTCACCTAGTCGACAACTTTTTCTAGAATGACCCGTCTTGCACTCGTCGGAAACTTTTTCTAGAAGACCCGTCTTGCCTCGTCGGAAACTCTTTTCTAGAAGACAAAATTCTACAATCGGTTACCAGGCTGCCTCTTTCCTACTCTCCTCGCGTGACCTACGCCGACCAATGGCTATCGTGGGATTTTCGGCTCTCTCCTCATTGGCGACCATCGGTTCCGGTTGTAGGCTTCGAAATTATTCGACGCCTTCGTCATCCGCTGACGTCGACGGCGCGCGGCTTTCAAAGCTGCCTGCGCCTTAATGGTGTTCGGGCTGGTTGTAGATTTATTATGGGACGAATGGATTTCGTCCATTTTCGTCTCAATATATATATATATATATATATATATATATATATATATATATATATATAAAAAAGAATGGAAGTTCTTGAAATTAGCAAGTGTCCAAATAGTTTTGGGAGTGACTATAATCTTTTTCGAAATACAGAGCAATATTGTCTGATTGGAGACATTCCCTGGGAATAAAAACTGTCAACAAGTTTTTTATGTGTTGCAGTGCTCCTATTGCAAAATAAAAAGTTCAGAAATCAATTATATGTTTTTAATTTGCACATACCCTCTTTGTCTAAGTGGCAAAAAGATGTGATATTGTAAAATTTATGTTTCTGTAACCAAACACTGAATATTTGAAACATTTTTGGCCATATTTTAAAGTTCTTTACCGTGGATAATTTCATACAAAACTATTTGAAGATTGGCCTTTTTTTCCAGTACTGATTTTTAATTTCTGATAAGGTCCATTAATTTTTCAGGCAGACATACAATATAACATTTATTTTAACAATCTTTATAACCTTCTTTGACCAATGTTTCGAAGGTCATTGGCCTTCATCATTCAGGTCTTTTATGATTTTGAGTTTTTGTTCATGTTGCTATTAATTATTTCACAATATTCTTTTATATCAAAATGTTGAAACTGAACAAAATTCTTGTTATGTATTTTCTGTTATGTAGTCTGAAACAATTATGCATGTTCTCAAAATTATAAAAGACACTGATTATGAAGGCCAATGACCTTCGAAACATTGGTCAAAGAATGTTATAAAGATTGTTAAATAAATGTTATGTTGTATGCCTGCCTGAAAAATTAATGGACCTTAAAAGAAATTAAAAAGCATATTTTAAAGTTTTTGTAGCATTTCATGGCACTAAAATCTTCCACAAACTTCTCAGCTTTACTGATATTATTTAATTAATGTTTTTATGTTTGAAGTGCTATCACATATGAACTAATAATATTAATGTTTTCATAGCCAACATTCAGAACTTTTGGTTTACGACTGGTCTGACTTTGGAGATGTAGAAGTTGTCATTGAAGATATTGAAAGAATTGATTTTGATCAGTATGACAAATATGACTTGAAGCTGAGGGATTGGAGATTGACTGATGAATGGGCATGGTGTGAACTTCGAGGAAAGTAAGGGTTATCATTTCTTGTCATTCTTTCTTTCGTGGTTATAAAGCCAGCCTGAGACATTGTGTTTTAATGATAAACATTAAATGTGGTAACAAATTTTAAACAGGTATACAAAAGGACGACATTTCTTGATTAATAACTTCCTTGTTCCACGACTGGATGTCCCAGAACTGCTTATTCCTGCAGGTGACATTGTGCAACGTGATCTGGTTTATGACCGGGTGAGTATTTTCAGTTTCATCTTGCTGTGTCTGTTGAACCTAGGAATTTTTGGGAAACCTTTGTAACACAATATTCAATGAAGCAAAAATGTTCATTTTTAAAACAACAATTGGGATGTTAGAATGTACTATTAAATTATCTTTTGCTTTTATATATTGTTGATTGGGTTTAAAAAAGGATTAAAATTTGTCACTTCAGAGAACCATAAACTTAAATGTTAATTACTTCTGAATTTTCATATCATAGTAAATGCATTAAAATCACAAAAAAAAAACAGTTTCCAAGATGTTTACAGAACTTAATGAACTTTAATGTTTTTAACTTAATATTTTTACTGCATAAATTAATTAACAAAAGGGCTGTTGCCTACAAAGAAAACCTAGAAATGGCAGTGAAAGCTACAGGTACTGAAACTTTGGGGCATTTTACTAAAGCAGCAGGAATCATAAACTAATAAACGTACTTTTAAAAGTCAAAAGATTTAATTCAGGATAATTATATTTTAAAATATTATGAATTTTATATTTAATTTAATTATATTTAATAATGTCAAAACTCAGAATCACAATTTCAAATTAAGCTTTAAAAATGTAAAGTGTATTACCGAAAAATTTTTCTGGCAGATATTTGAAGCATTTACCATAACCTTGTCAAAGTAAAGAATTATTTAAAATTCCTAGTTTTTGTGTAACAGGAAGGAGCTGTGCTCACTGTTGTATCAATAGGCTTGTAAGATCTATAAAATATTCAGTGAGAAAAGAATATGATTATGTATTTAATTATGAAATATAGAGTGCATTAAATGAAGTATGTAATCTATCCAAAAATAGTGCTGTAATTAGGCAAAAGAAAGCTGCACACATTGATTCCTGACTGTAGTATATTAGCTAGGTCACTTTTCCAAAGACATTGAAGTGAAAAAAAGATCCTTCATCTGCCATAGAGGACTGCAGTAAATTTAAGTCTTGAAAAATGATACCATTTGTTCATGGTTTTGAAGTGAATGTACTTCAAAATAGATTCACAGCCAAATATAAGGTAATAAGAATGTGAAGAAAACCTACTTTAACTCCTGATCATAATTATGGGTGAGGGGAAATATAATGCTAAACCTCGAATTTGGATTTTTGTGTTTTTTACGGAAATGCAATAGCAACCCTCCAGTGAACTCAAAGAGTTCAGCATTATGACCACTAATAACAGTACACTCTGTGTAAGGTAACCCACTACTGATAGGAAACAACACAAACCCAATAGTATCAATCAGGCACATTCAGTTTACTCTGGATGTGGTTTACAATTGTCTCTCCATACCCTTAAATTATCACTTGTTCAATTTTTGTATATTCATGAATTTATATAAATGAACTGAACAAAATGATACAACTTCAAGGTTTTGAAGGACTGATACATAGGGAAACTTAAGAGTTTTAAGTATATAGATAATTTGTAGTTTTTTGTCTTGAATTCCAAGTAATAGTTAACATAAGTTTGAAAATAATGTAGAAAATTGAGTCGGAAATGAACATTTCAGTGCCAGGAAAAGTTGAAACACATAGTAAAAAGATTTTTGGAATTCTAAAGATATACTACCTTGAACAAAAAATCAAAATTGTAGAACTAATATTCCTTGTTAACACACTTGTTGATGTCCTTAAGACACCGGTACCTGTTATCTTAACTTATGATTTTTAAAATCTAATGTTTTGTGCAGACTCCAAGTATGAAGCATTCTCGAGGCTTTAATGCAGATGCTGGTGATACTGGCCTCCTTTTGAAGAATAAGGAGCCACCAAAGGAGCAGTTACACTCATAATGTAATAAACTGCATTTGTTAGTGCCAGAGCATTGGAACATGAAGTGTTGTATACTTGTAGAAATACTATTCATAATTATTTGAAATTTTGTTATTACTTTTGAAATTTAGACAGTTTTCCAAGAAGTAAACTATAAGAATATCTGAATATTGTCGCATCTTTTACATCTTAAAAAATGTTTACTGCTGACTTTGACAGTGGTAATTGATTTTGTTAAATATTTCACTTGTAAAAACTGAAATGCCAATAAATGTGTAATTTATTTTTCCTGAGAGGGCTTGAAATTTTGTTCATTTATAGATTATAAGAATATTACCATTTGGAGTTTCAATAAAAGTAGTTTACTTATTAGGTTTACTTTTTACTTTGTCACCTGCCTGCCCAACCATCAAAAGCCACCATACATAAGCCCAGCAAAGTGGGTTGGCTGACAGGGGATGCAGAGAAGCTATTCATGTGTTCCTTTATTCCTTTCTCCATCTTACATTCTCTTCTTCTCAGTTTTTTGTCATCCCTTTTATTACTTTTTCTTTTTCTCTGTATGCTGAATGCTCACTATGTGTTTGCCATGTGTATCTGAGGGAATAGGCAACATGAGAGTTAAGGGAATACGTGCATGCTCACTGGTTGAGTGTCTAGGGTGAGTGGGGATGTTATGTTCTCCCACTGCTAACAAGCAAAAGGGAAGAGTCCCCAAGATTATACTCCAATATACATCAATAGTATACATCTAATTGTATCTGTGGCAACCTTGGTAACTCAATAGATGTCTCTTGCCCTGCATGGTGAATAGCAACAATGAAAATGAACTTTCTGTGGATAGCCAACCCTCCCCTCCTCTCTTCTCCTAGGAAGAGGAGAATGAATGAATGGAATATTACAATTTTAATGATTGTCTGTCATGCATGTATTGATAAAGGGATTCCAAGTAACGATAACATTCCATTTATTCGAACATGAGTACAATCTATGCAACCAATGCACTTTGGAAATTTCACAATATCATAAAGTTTTTGTCTGACAATCATTAACTCTTCATCCTCTGGAACATATCTGTACTCTTTTCTTAATTTAGCCAATTCTGTAGAAACATTGGTAATTATTCTACTGGCTGTGGATTTATGAACTCCTCCAAAGTCAGCAGCAACAGACACAAAACTTCCAGTAGCATAGTATCTAAGCGTTATGAGGAGCTTTTGTTCAGGAGTTACAGCATGGTTTCTGCAAAATAAAAATTAAAAGAAATAGAAAAATAAGAATTTTCATTAATTTGTTCTAACGAGTTTTGTGCCAACAAAATACATTTCTCTCTCAAAAATTATTCACAATAGGAAAGTAGAACAAGAACAGAGTAGTTATTTATTTCATTTATTAACAATAATAAACCAATTATTATTTATTTGGTTATATTGAAAGTTCTGGAACAATATTATTGATAAACGAAGTCTCAGATATTTCATTATAAAATAGTAATCTTCTTAAAAAAATAGACATAAAAAACTTTTGATGTTTTTGTTAACATTGTTTGTCCAAATTTTCAATAATTTTAATAATCAATATAATTGTATCTTCATTCAACCTAACTAGGTTTTAGACATACTTGATAGTTTTATTTGTTCATTCAGCACTTGCACCTATTTCAAAACAAATTTTCTTTTCTATTTTTAATCCAAATGAAAAAAAAAAAAAATTTCATAGTAACTTCCAATTTTTGCACACAATTTATCTCAAACTTATTTCATTTCGTGTGAGAAACAATTAAAATTGAATGCGGCATTTGTGAATAAGAAGCTAAAATAAGAATAAGTGAATTTGTGAATTAGAATTAAAAGCTAAAAACTCGTATACTAGTCGGAAAAGCAATCGCAGAGCTCAGAAATGTCTTTCGTTACACGAGGTAGCAACTCTCCATAATGTGTTGTACTTACCTATCAGTAGGTGAACATATTGAATGACGAATCTTTAGTACATGTTTTACGCAGCTTTTGGATAAACGGAATCTATCAAAAAAATTCGTTTTCTCTCCACATTTCGAAATGATTTGGACGAGGACGAAATACTTTTGGCTGTCTCGGAAATGCGTATCTGAAAACGAATTCTTCAAAATCCTCATCGTCGGTTAATCGTGCACTTTCCATATTAGCCATTTCGACACTACTTCCGAGCTACCACTTCAAGGTTATGTTTCCACGAGAATCGACAAAACGTAGTTTAAACTCTCAAGATTGCCAGTTCAGATTCGGCTTGAGTTTAAAAGGCGTTCAGCAATTATCGTGAATTGTACAACCGGCCACTGGACTGAACTCGAGTTTAAACGGTGGATCACGTTTAAACTCTGATTGTACAACTGGCCCTGGAGAGAGAACCTTGCGCACAATATTGGTGATTGCCACCAACACGGCCTTCTGCATGGTTCTGAAGTGCCACTCATTTAGATGGAGTTTCTCTTGCACAATCCTCAATCTTCAGCAACAAGCCCATCGTCTCCTGTATTATTTCAGTAGTATACCTTTGGGTTCCGGCTCTCACACGCAACCAATCTTTATAAATGAGGGCTCTAAAGAAAGAGGATTTCACGGAGACTTGACGAATTCCATTTTGACTTTAAAAATATGGATGATTTCTTTAAAAAAACACATCGAAATATGTAAAATGCAACCCGCATCACACGTTAACATATATTGACAAATAACTCACAAACAAAACGTTTTAGAGCCTTAAAAAGTAAAATTTTGAGGCCAAAGGCCTCAAAGAAACGTTTCTCACATCATAGTCCACAAGATGAGACATTCTCCGATCCATTCAATTAACTTTTCGGTTCCACGCTTCAATACTATCAAGGCCACCTCAATATTTCAGTCCTTCCTGCTGGTAGCAATTTTTGTGGCGACAGGCTTAGAAGGTTTGGTTCGACAATCTTTATTTACGCTTGCCGTTAACACCGTAGTTTGTGCTGTCTGACGAGGTTTATTTGCATAATCATTAATTCAAGATTTGCTCTCCAGCAACAACTAGAAGTACTATTATAGTTGATTGATACCTATACCTATGAAGATTGTTTCTTATGCGTGTAGTGAAACTATTCAATTAACGTTTTTTCATGGTCTATAAGTGCTGTGTACTTAATTGTGGAGGGATGTGGTTGTTCAGTGAAGAGTGAAGACTGTGCTTGTGTTTACCTGTACAAATATTTTCGTTATCATTTGATGAAATTTTTAAGTCAACGGGTTCAGACACGTAGCTTTCTCAAAAGTAAAAAGCTAATAGTTTTTGTGACTATCACGAAAAACTAAAACCTAATTGACAAAGAATAATTACTTCAAACGTCTTTAAGAAAGTGTTGGGAATTGTTCGAAGCAAATTCTCCATGATATTGAATAAATATTTATTGAAAATTTCTTTTACACATTGTGATATACCAGAATATTATAGATTTTATTTAATGATATTAGCTGTACATGGGGTGGATAAATGGGTATACAATATGGCGGTATACGGCCTTAGCAACGACAGCGCAGAGGTTGGCAAGGTCAACAAACTGTACACAGGCCTTGAAGGTGTCAGGACGCCGGCTAGATAGCTAAAGAAAATAAGATGTGGTTGGGTCAAAAACGAATGACTGACGGGGTCATGGCTACTTGGGTTTGTAAGAGACGCACGGGTTGGCTAGTGAAGATTAGACAGTCTAATTTTTCCGCTGTGTTTTGAAAAAATAGAATGAGGGACGCTTACCGAACCATAGAGGGTTAAAGAACACATTGAACAGAACATTCTGATTCTGGGTGTCGTGGAGTGAAGATTGCGGATTTTGATAGTAGATGACGTGGTGTAAAGATCGTTTGCGGACATTATATTAGGAAAGTGGGACTTGTATATTTTTGTGAGAGAAGTAATAGTTTTTTCGGACTCTGAGTATTATTTGCCAGAAGTGAATTCGCGGAGGACTTGTACAGTTTTTCGGATATTGCAGTTGAACTTTAATGTTTTACATAACCAGTGGGAAAGATTAGGAACCGGGAGCATCGGATAAGAACCGACAAATAGTTTATGCAGTGTGGACTGGACGTGTCAGCAGCAGCGCAAGACCGGAAGAAAGAAGCAAAACTTGGAACCAACAACGGTCAAGTGAGAAGCGACTACGGAGCGTCAACAAGCAAAACGGTAAAGAAGTACTGCAGTACAAAAGAGATACGTATTTAAAAGGTCATGACCGTAAAATTAATTGTTGAAACTTAAAGTTAAATAAATTATTGAATTTTGTTCTTTGGAAATGAAAGGAGTCAATCATAATCTTTAATTAGTTGGAAGCATATAATTATTACAATTCAGATTCCACTCCATACTGTATAGTTGGCAGATCAGGTAATCGGCTATCGAGGTGATAGCTAGTATTTGTATCCGGACCCATTGACCCAAGCTAGCTGGATGTTTATATAATTTTGTTTAAATTAGATGGGAAAACTTTGGTGGTAATTAATGTAACCTGTTTCTGGCGCCCAAATCTTAATATAAATTTGGAACAGGCCATAATTACAATCACACTCTTGATGAGACGATGATAAAGGTATATTTCAACATTAATTGCATTGTTTTTTTATTTGTAATTGTGTTAGTACATTGCAAGTTACCTTTATAGATTTTAAACAAATAAACAGGTTTCGTTAACTACTTTCCCTCTTAGAATGAAAATAGAAGGATAGGGATAGTGTGGGGCCTAACATGCGAGAGTTCTCGCACGGGTACGCAGAGGTAGTGGGGGAAAACTTGTGCTATGGCACAACACAAAGAACAAACTTTTTAAAGTACCTAAAGTAAAATAGCTTGAAATAAATGGAAAACCAAAATCAAAACGCGCTAGCCTACAATACTACGTGAATCAATAAGAAAACAACTAAATTTAAAATTATAGAAAGAATAGTGCAAGTCACCCGACAACTGCCAACGATCGCAGTCCAAACACACGATTTAAATGTTAGCGGTATCTGGAAGTATGTACACTAGGGTGTCCCTTATATTGCCCGAACATTTTTTTTTTGCAATTTTTTTTGGGCTCACCCCCTAAATATTTTCCATTTGGTCAAATTAACTCGAAAATAAAATTTCATTACAATATGTCGGTATTAACCCGTGCCGACTTGAGCGCGAAAATTTGAATGTTAGGAGTCATTGGTTTTGTTGGGTTAAGTCAGTGGGAAACTACTGATACATTTTTAATATATAATTTTATATTATAATTTAATTCATTTTCAATCTTTAGACAGTGTTATAGTTTTACCTTTTCTTGTGGATACTTTTTTTCAGTGTTTCATTCTTGCAAAATGCGTACAGAGAACGATGTTCTTGAACAACACGAAAAATTGCTTTCGCTCCTCATGAAAGTTGTCCAGTAGTCCATGAAAACCTTACGTTAATTCAATAGGCATTTCAGCGTAGACATTCACAGCTTTCAACTTTATAAATTACCTTTTAGCTTCTAAATATGAAGAGTTGCATTACCAGGTCAAAGGACAGTTTTGAATAAAACTTAGTATCCATCTTCAAGCAAAAGAACATATCTGCTTTTGGTTGACACAAATTCGGCTATTGTTTTTATTAAATTAAGAATAACGTGAATTAGGAGATATATTGTATATTAACGAATTAATAATTAAAGAACTGGCCGGCTCCGTGGCGGAAATCGCTAAAGAATGTAGTGTCGTGGCGATCTTGCACCGCAGGGTCGTGGGTTCGAGTCTCGTCTCGGGCATGGGTGTACTTGTGTATGTCATATGTGTGTCCTTTCACCCCTTACTATCATCATTCATTTTCCATACCTAGAGCTAACAACCCTGGGAAGTAACAATCGGATCCAGGGTAATGCTGATACCCCCCTCCCCCTGATGAACTGTATTCTCAGCATCCCTGCGTGGTCCGAAGTGGCCTGCTCGAAATAAGAATTAAAGAACGGTCATCGGGATACAGTTGAGCTTACCATATTGTTCTCCATCCAATTTTTCACAAAAAGGAATATAACTCTCTTCCATTTGTAGATTTACTCAGGCTAAATTCACTACCATTTTGATTTTCATTCTTAACGTCTACTTCATCATCAGAAAGCGGTACGACAGACAATTCTTCTAAGACATACTACATACGGTGTCTACATTTTTTAATGCTTTTAAAATTATGGAATCTATCCTTTCAAGCGAGTTTAGAAATTTTATAAAGCATCTCGATGAGGAGTTTTTACAGCTGCACTGTCCTAAAGCCACGGTTTTACATAAACAGTTACAATCAAAAGAGAGAAATTATTTAAGGAATTTTTATATACACAAGATAGTTTAGATTCTGATCTTAGCACAAACGTTTCAAATATTAAATATCTCTCGCCATCTATCGAGCTAGATGCATTACCCCGGGAAAATGTATCTTTAGTCTCTTACTTTCATAAAAGTCCAACATTTCTTTAATTTCGGACTCATGAAAGAAAATTCTCATATTCTCTTTGCCACTTTCGAAATTAAATCTTTTCTAGATTTCCTTAAAATGCTGAAAAAGTGGTCTCAGGATTGCTTGCTACACTACGTATTTTACATTCAAACACACATTGTAAAATAAGTTTGAAGATGTGATGACGGCACGGAAAGAACGATGCCCTATCGAAATTTTCTTCAAGAAAGACGTATACTCCTTCAAAACGTCAAGTGTTTGTTGCAGTTTTATCACAGCAAAGAATTTGTAAACTTTTTTCTTATTGTATTGATCTTGGTTGCACCCTTTCTTCTCTATTCGCGAGATGTTCGTCTAGTCCTACAAGATAGCTATTACGTCCTGACTCTTTCTGCCGAAATAAAAACATCTTGTTTTCTTCCAACATAATCATTTGTAAGCATTCGGATGTGCAATATCAAATAGATTGTAAAAATTATTTCTAAACTTTCCACCGTGCTTCAAAATATCTTCACACTTGCTTGCGTTTTTTCTAATTTTCTTCACTCCGAATAGTACAAGTTAAGTTTTTGCGAACAATGCTGATTAGCTCTTGTCGGAATTCTTGCTTTCTTCCAAAATATTATGCACTCACGAACCACAAGTTTAGCGCTTGCACTAACTGTTCATTTTATTCCTATATGTTATAAAATAAAACTTCAAGCACTTGTTTATTTCATGGTAAATTGTATCCAGTTATTTGGAGTTTTATATAAATAATTGATACTATCTCCTATTAAAAACACACGTTCTTCGGCACTGCATATGACACTTACATATGAAATTATGTTAGATTAGCAACCTTTAAACACTAGTGACACGATCGTGTAAAATTCATTTATTGTTGAGCTCGGGCCTGACTCAGCGGTTGGTGATAACTCTGGACATGTCCGTCACGCGAATTCGCGCTCAAGTCGGCACGGGTTAGAATGCTCAGATCTCAACAAAATTTTGTATAGGCATGTTTTAAGGTCATTCGAACAAAATTGGAGGGTGAGCGGTCAAGAATTTGAAAGTCGGAAAATAAGGGACACCCTAATGTACACCAACGCCCAACTGCAAACTCCTATTGTAAATAAAACACCGTTTGATATTAAACTCAAGGTGTCGGTTCGTTAAGATATTAAAAATGCAAACATAGTTTGAGCAACATTCCCATGTACCGACGTGGGCTTACTAATGCCTACTAAATTGTTTCTAATGCTAACAAATGGTATTTAGTACTCAAAGGTGAAAACATTAGTTTGATTATTTTTTGCCTCGGAATTGTTTTTCTTGAAGTACGTTAGAACGCAGAAAATAATTCAATACTTTTTAGTAAACAAATAATTTTTCAATTTTCTCACCCCAGCAAGCTGGCACCCTGACTCTCCAAAACCCACTCGGTTCTTCATAAAAAATAAAGGAAATTTAAATAATATTGGGATGAGTAGGTCTGTTCTTGCCCGATCCGGTATTTTCGCACTACTTTACTAGGCTTTCTCAAGAGTAAAAACCTTTTCTATTATTTGACTATCAAGGAAAGCGAAAAGCTAACTCTCAAGGAAGATTGAAACATTTCTTCAAATGTTGTTTGTAAAGAAGTATGAATTGTTCCAAGAACATCTCTCTATAATGTTGAATAAACTTTAATTGAAAATTTATTTCAAACATAAATTGCATTGTTATTTTGTTTGATATTCTGTAAGTACATTAGTAGTTCCTCTCCTTTATGGAACGGATAGACAAATGGATAGGGAAAGGGTGGGATTTAACATGAGAGAGGTTTTCCAGTTCATCTGAGACTGGCTGGTATTTTCTTTCCTTTTCTGCAATTGTTGGCAGCAGATTATGATCTAATGCAAGTCAGATATTTCCACCAAAAATTATGTATTTCATCTACTTCTGGAGCTTTCCAATTGAGGGTTCTTATAGATCTTTTTACATCCTCTGTTGAAATCACAACTCCATTCATTTCCAGGATAATGTGACAAGCTTCTTCTTCCTGTCGTATCCAGTATGCTTCATCAAAATGTTGCTTTGGGGTGGACCAAATCTGAGACTAATAGTTCGTCATGGCAGAAGCATTATTATTATTATTATTATTATTATTATTATTATTATTATTATTATTATTATTATTATTATTATTATTATTATTATTATTATTTTTATTTTTCCATTACATCACGACTAAAGATGTTATAAGTCGGCTGAATATAAAATCTACTCCAGGTTGCAACCAGCTACCTAAGGAGCAGATCCGGTGACTATCAGTGCCTCTACAATACTTTACGCAAAATGTGGGCTGTTCCAAATAAAGAAATTTCTTGCACTTCCCAGTCTTTTGAATTACCAGGGAGTTTAGACAAGTTCTTACTCAAATTTTGCGGAACAAATCCCAGAGCTCCTATAACTATCGGGACGACCTGTGCTTTTACGCCTCACATTCGGCTGATCTCGATTTCCAAACTCTTGTATTTAAGACGTTTCTCAGTCTCCTTGGTAACGACGTTTTGATCGCAAGGTACAGCAACATCGATAAGCAAACACGATTTTTTCGCCAAAGCCCGGATCACTATATCCGGTTTGTTTGCCGCTATCGTGCGATCAGTTTGAATTTGTTGGTCGTACAATATCGTACACAATCCAACAGACGTCACCGGTTCCGGTGAGTGTTCGCACCACTGGGGGCATGTGTTTGGAACTTCGAGGGCGGTACAGATCTGCCAGTGGAGGTAGCTACACACCCTGTCATGTCTTTTCAGGTATTCGGTCTTTGCTAAGATTGGACAAGCTGAGACAATATGATCAATGGTTTCTACTTGCTCCTGGCAAATGCGGCATTTATCATCTTGGGATATTTTGAGATCCGCTTTATCATAATGTCGTGTTCTCAAGGCCTGATCTTGGGCAGCTATTACAAGTGCTTCCGATTCTGGCTTCATTCTTCCCCTTTTAAGCCACATAAATGATTGATCTTTATTGATCTGCACCTTGTCCGTTCTTTTTAGGTATTGTCCGTGGAGTGGTTTGTCTCTCCACGATTTCTTTAAAATTTTTTGTGTCTCACACTTCATGTTTAGCCGCATCAGATGTTCAGTGTCTGTGTTATTCGACGTGTCTTGCCTAGTTTTCTTCGCAATGCTTCTTGCTACACTAACAATGCCTTTGTTTCCCATTCTTCGGTCAGATTTCATGACCTGCCTCATTAGAGGGTCATCTTTATGGCTGACTACATACTTCCCCAACCCAACTATTGCGTTGTGCCAGGAGGCCTCAATTTGTCTGAGTCCTCTTCCTCCTTCCTTACGTGACACATAAAGTATATGTATATCAGCTCGAGGGTGGGAAACATGATGCATTGTTAGCAGTTTTCTGGTTTTTCGATCCATGGTGCGAATTTCTTGCTCAGTCCAGTCCACTAGTCCGAAACTGTATTCGGCTACAGGTACAGCCAAACTACCTATTGCAGATATTTTATTCCTGGAATTCAGAGCCGAGTGCAGGACAAGTCTCACTCTCCTATAATACTCCCTACGAATTCTCTCTTTCATTGTGTCGTTCGAGATGGATTCACATTCTTCAATGCCCAGATATTTGTAAGTTTTACCTGGCTCAAGATCTTGAATCACAGTGTGTCTATCAACTTCAATGTTCTCTGACGTGGTCATTTTACCTCTTTTTAAGTTGACTTTTGCACACTTGTCAAGACCAAACTTCATGCAGATGTCATTGCTAAAATCATTGATGACAGCATTTGGGAGAGAATCGCTTCATTCTTAGCAAACACTTCAGATCATCCATGTAAAACAAATGTGATACTGGCCTTTCATCACCATGGAGCTTGTAACCAAAGTCAGCTTGCGACAACTGTCTAGATAGTGGGATCAAACTAATGCAAAACAGCAGAGGGGATAGTGAATCTCCTTGAAAAATACCCCTGTTAATCTGAATACTTCTGTTTTCTACTGCTTCCTTTCCGCTGTGTATTAGTAACCTGGTACTCCACGACTTCATACTAGCCTTGCAAAATTCAAGTCTAGGATGAAATCGATAGATCTCCAGGGTCTTCAATCCAATCGTGTGGTACGCTATCAAAGGCCTCTTGGTAGTCAATCCAAGCCATGCTCAAATTACGTTTGCGTTTCTTTACATCATTCAAAATGACTTTATTCAGTAGCAAGATTTCCTTACAGCCATAAGAGCCTTTACGACATCCTTTTTGTTCAGCTGGCATTAGATGATTCTTCTCTAGATGTCTGTACATTTTGTCAGTATGGCTGCAGTGATAACTTTGTACAGTATTGGCAGACAAGTAATTGGTCTGTAGTTCTTCGCCAAAGAGCTGTCTCTTGTTTTGGGTAGCAAATACGTGATGTCGCGTGTGAGCCATTCTGGGAGTTCCTTAGGGTTTTCTAAAATTTTATTAACAGCCTTTGCTAGATGAGAATGTATTGCTGTTAATTTCTTAATCCAATAAATCTGGATCTTATCAATCCCAGGGGACTTCCAGTGTCCCATTTTCTTAATTACTTGGAAGAGGTCCTTCCGAGAATTCGTGAACATCTTCCACTGTTTCTACAAGTTCATCGGCAGTAACAACTTCAGATTGTAGCCAAGATGCGTATTTGTTGTAGGATCTGCTCTCCTCCCAGATTCCTGCCCAAAATGTTTCGACGTCATCTTTTGAAGGAGTAACAGCTTTGCCAGTGGGGTTTTTGAGTCAGATTGCGATAGAATCTCTTGGCGTCTGTTTCAAACAACCGGTTCTGTACACGGGAATCTATTCTACGTTTGTAACGTCTAATTCTTTGAGCCCAGGCTTGAATTTGGTTTCTACTTTCTATTATTATTATTATTATTATTATTATTATTATTATTATTATTATTATGTCAATATGAATAAATTATAAGAAAATCTAAAAATCAGGGAATAAAACATTTTAAATTCAGAATATATTAAAATTATTTTTAAGAAAACAAGATACACACTACATATGTAGTCCCTTTTCCCCACAGAAACAACCTGGTTGCGCCACTGGAGAAGCCCTATGAATTTCATTCGGACTTAATGATTTGGATGATATTGTACGGTATACTATGTGCAATGCAGTTATGTTGTTCATTGTACAATATTATTTATATTGTACAGAGGAAGTTCCTAAAGAGGCTTCTTTAAAAGCCACTCCATGAGGAAGAGCAGGTAACAGATGACAAAAAGTCGCACGAAAAGTCTAAAAATTTCGACATTTTACAATGTGACAGCACAATTTAGATTTCCTCGCGCCTGCTGAACGCAACCGCTGTGGCAGCTCTGTAAAACGGGATTAAAGCGAAGTGGTGCACATTCGGCACTGCTGCTTGGCCATGTTCTTCGGACATTTTATTAATAAATTCGAAAGGCCTTTGAGTTCTAACTGATCGAATCCGCATTGGCAAATTTGAGAAAAGCATACACCTTTTAAAGGCTAAGAGTAAACATAAACGAACGCATTACAATGCGTTCTCTGTTGAAAGAGAGGAAAAAACAATATTAGAACAGGTTTTTTAAAAATGTTTAATTTGTTTAAGGTCGTACAATAGACAGTAAGATTGATTTTTACGGGTCAAGGAGCCTCAATACCTTGACTCAACAAGTATCACATTAAACAAATATATATTTTTTTATAAACAGACAAGTCACTGCGAGATATAATTTGACGATACATTTGATAGGTGGCCGACATGTCGGAGAAAGAGGTTCAGGAGAGAAGAGAAGGGAAATGAGTGTGGTAGCAGAGTTAAAAATGTTTCTCGAGGGACGCGGTGCCCTTGGCGGCAGCCACATCGTTGCGAGCGCCGCGCCGTTGATGCGCCGCCCAGGGAGCGGCGGAGGGCAAGGGCCCCGCGCGCGCCCTTCTGGCGGCGGCGACGCTGCGCGAGGGTCAACAACACTTACTCCCATTCAGTCGCTTGGATGTTCCAAAGCAAACGCAACAACCCAATCGGTTTGAACGGCTCTGTCAATTTATCATTGCTAGCAATCACGGAATTATTGGCAGGGAGGGTATTGGCAAAATGCTCTAATTACATGGTGAAAACACAGATGTAGGAAGTTTTCAATAAATCACAATGAATGTCCTAAGTAGATGAAGCAGTACACTCAATGACGCTATAAGAATGTACTCAATATGTGGACATAATTTTAGAAAACATGAAATTGAAGAGACGAATTCTCCCATATTCTGCATCTATAATATCCCGTCTGCATTGACCTCTTCTAGGGGTGTTGGGTGAGGTCGTTGCGCGTGTGGAGTACTAGCGTTGAGGGATGCGCCCTAGGCGGGCGTCGGCAGCGCAGTGTGAAGGGTCTTGGGCGCCCTCGTTCTGCGGCCGCAGCCAAGTCCGCAGACCTCAAGAAGCCAGCGGAGCGGGCGGTGCCAGCGCGGGCCGACAGAGCGAGCGGCAGCGGAGGAGGCGACGGGGCCCGAGGAGCCAGCGCGCCGTGTGAGCCCGCGAGGGCGGCTCGCGCCTTGCGTTGTTCGCAGGCGGCCACCAAGGTTCACCCCGAGAGACTCGGGCAGCTCCACGACGACGAACTGGCGGCGGCGCGCGCGACCCTGCCACACCCCCATCACGCGCTCCCACACGCCGTCCTCACGCACGTATTTCATTTTAATAATAATAATAATAATAATAATAATAATAATAATAATAATAATAATAATAATAATGCCTTTATTGATATGGCGAGGTGATTTTAACAGTCCGGACAACTAAGTTTTATTGGGCTATTTCTATTTGGCACGAGATTTACCATCACATCAAGACCGCTAGTGTCATGAAGACAATGCAAAGGTACGTAAAGGAAATCGAAAATGTGTTCGGAGTGCAATGGGCGAATAATGTTAGTGGAAAAAGGTTTAATGAAAACGTACAAGTGTTATTAAATGGGAAGAAATGGAAAGAAGTGTTTACGTGCGCAGGGAAATGGAATATCATTTTTATTACTATTGTATTGTAATCCAATATATCGTTTTTCAAGTTCACCCAATACTACATGACTTAAGTCCGCGCACTCGTAGAACAAGTTTTACGTTATTCGTACGTGTGATCCAAACTAATCCGTATTGCGTTTTTCGTTCAAACTAATCACGTTTACTGCCAACTAGGGAACTTGCGTGGATTAGTTGCTTTTTTTATACCAAACATGTATCCCAGTAGTTTGATCAAGTTGTGCTGTAACGTTAAAAATGCTGCATAATAAGTTTTCTAATGGTACTCGCGTTCAACAATGTCGCTTACTTTTGGCGCGATCTATCTTCCCGCAGGGAATGCAGGAAGCTCGTAAGACTTTCCCAAATGCCATTGCAAGTGGTGCTCTCCGAATATCCAGCTATCGACTTCGGTTCCGGAGTGCGGTCTGCCGGTAACCACGGAAGCAACCAACACTTGGACTTCAGGCTCTTTATTACTCTGGTGTACATTGCAGATCAGGCATTTGATACACATTCCGCTTTCCGTGAAGCTCTAGTAATTCTAGGCATCGTGGTTTTACCGCCACAATTTAAAATTTTACATACTCTAATCGAATAATATCATTTATGTCTATTTCCCTCTACTCCCTGGAAATAATTATCTAAAACTTGTTTAATGTTTTAAGTAGAATTTCGCAACATGTTTGTGAATTTTCCTTTAAAAAATTGATTATTTTTCTTTTATAGTATGTTTTATATTATTGCGGTGATGTTACTTTTTCCCATACTACTGATTATCCATGAAATTACTATTAAGTATGATGGCAGAGCTTACACTTAATCGAAATGTAAAGAAACATGTCTAACGATGTGGAGGTGGACAACGTGTGGTAGTAGGGCTAGTAGTGCAAGGGTAAAGCGTTGCGCAAAAAAACACTGGCTCCAGCGAGAAAGTTATTTGCCTAGAGGAAAAAGCGCCTCTACAAACCCGTGGTTGACAGAAAAAGCTCTATTGAAGATGAAATTAGGATTATTGTATAGATCGTAAAGACAATGGACAAATACGGTGAAAACTACCATTACTTGCGAAAGAAATTTCATGTACTGAGTGATATAAAAGGAATAGTAAATATTTTTGTTGACCCCAGATCCGTGAGTTGATGAAAGATCAGAACTTCTTAGAATTGTTGGGCAATTGTGAAAAGGCAGTTTGGGGTGAGTTTAAGGATGTTTGCACAAAATTTCTGCTTAACATATAGCTGAAAATCACTAGGACCTCAAAAAATCTCATGATTACAACGTACAAAGCACGTGATGTAAATTCTGAAAACAATTTTTTATTCGAATTTCTACTTTATTCCCTTTAACTTTGGATAGATTACTGATGAATAAAGAGAAGAGTTTCTCTGATAGAGAGCAAAACGTTGCAATCGAGGTGGTCTTTCAATTTGTTAGGTGATTACAGTTGGAATACGGTATCGGAAACTGAACTATTAGGCTACATACGGATTCTTTCTCACAATCATTACTTTAAATACAGTGTTAATTTTAAAATTTGCTAGAATTAATTAAATAGAAAGTGTGTGTCCTTATATTAAAGTACAGACTAAATTGCAGTGGCGTCTCCTGGTAAGTGAACGGGGGATGTGGTAATTAAAAACATCCTCCTCGGATATTTTAAGAACGATTAAAAAATTCAGATGAAATTTTCGCCAAACGATTCCAGACACAGGGGCATTTTAGTTGTAATTATTGTTTGTACCCAAAAAGAATTTTTTGTCATTATCATCATATCATCATCATCATCATCATCATCCTTTAAGTCTGTTGATCTGCTCCTTTGTTTTATTAATATCCTCAGTCGCTCCCTGGTTTTATTGATCTTGTCCGTTCGTCTGTGAACAACGCTAACGGCTAAACTGTTCAACCGATTTTCTCCAAAATTGATAATCCCCCATTGATCTGGCTAATGTTGCGGACCCTTGAATTTGAAACCGATATTTTAATTTTTTAACACTTTACATGAAGCCCTTGGGACTTTTCCAAATTTAAAAAAAATGGCTCCATCATTTTTTATTTAATTTTGTTGTTGTGTGAAGGACGTTTAAGAGAATGGTGTAGGTTTTGTGTCCATTAAAAATCCTTATTTTCAAAAATAGGAAAAGTTCAAATTTTTTTCTGAGTCTTCCTACTATTAATATATTAAAGATAGAGATTTTTCCCTTAATGAAATCGATTCCTTAAAGATAGATTTTGAAATAAGGTTATGTACAATTTTTCGAAAATTTGAGTACTATTCTAGTAATTTTACGTGAAAATACGGGCGAGAAAGTACATGCTGTTTTAGCACCACTCGTTTTTCTAAAAGAAATGCTATCGCATCACACAACTTTATTTGTCGCGTGACTACGTGAACACTACAACAGATGGCTATGTGAGTATCTCTATTACCACACAGAGCAATGTGAAATCAGTTGTCTACCGCAGTGCGGGATGCTTGTAACCAATTTCGAGCAGCGCTCAAACACCAAGATAGCTGTTCTCTATGAGAAAAATGCCTTCGAATGTCACAGGGAATTGGTGGAAGCTGTTAGGAATAATGCCCTTCCATATCTGATAGTTGCGAGATCAGCAGGAGAGTTTCTCCGAGGACGCGTAGCCACCAGTGATCAGCAACGCACGAAACGACTTGTGATTGTGCGGGCCGATGTGAAACGTGCAGTAATCGAGCATCTACCTAATTGGGCCTTTAGAATGGGTATGTAATGCTTCTGGAATGTTGTTAACTAGTATATGCTATAATGCTTTGGAACATGAAATCAGTATTGTCATTTTAAATGCACCTTAATAAATATGAGAAACCTAATTTTGGTGTGTTGTGAAGTGTTCAAACACATTGTTCATAACTTGGCCTATCATGTATTTATATTTCACATTTTCCACCCGCGCTCGCATTCTCATATAACAAACAAACACTAGCGTACCCGTGAGAGATCTCTCAGATGTTAAACCTCACCCTCTTCCCCATCCGTCCATTTCCATTTTAAGGGGAAAGTTGTTAACGAAACGTATTTATTTGTTTAAAAAATGTATAAAGGCAACTTCCCTTGTTTAAAAAATGTATAAAGGCAATGTATTATCAAATAAAACTAAAAACAATGCAATTGATTTTTGAAACAAATTTTCAATAAAGGTTGATTCAGCTTTATAGAAAAATGTTCTTGGAAAAATTCACAACACTTCCTTAAAACAGTTTGAAGTAATTATACAATCTTGCTGGACAGTTTGCTTTTCGCTTTCTTTGATATTCCCAAAAATATTAGAAAAGCGTTTTTGAATGCTGCTTGAACTCTTGAGAAACCTTCGTAAAATTGTCCAGGATTAGGATTAGGCAAGTACAACCCTTCTCTTTTCAATGATTGAAATTGACTTTGCAATGCAATGAAGTATCTGATGCGCCGAGTCAGCGCAAATAGAATGTCAAAGAAGATCTAATCCTGTAGTTTACAGTATGAGGCGTTCAGTCTCAAAATTCCAGGTTTCAAGGCCCTAGAATGCTTCGTTTTGGAATAATATAAACACATGCGCGCGCGAACACACACACACACACACGTGTGTGTGTGTGTGTATGTGTATATATATATTGCCATGCGCTTACCGGCGACTATCACCTCTTACCTCCGATTTGCGGCTGCCCGGCTGTTCTCGGAAATGGATCGTTGCTTTTTACATCTGAAATTCTGACGAGCCAACAGGACACATGCATGAAGGAACTTTTGGTCTGTCGACCAGTAAACGAGTTGCTGGATTTACATAACATTTAATTATTATTTAGGCCAAGTTATTCATTACGTTGAATTATTATATAATTATGGTATCAATATCACCATAATTACCCAGCGACGACAGTCTATTAATAATTACGCCATCCGGCCTTCTCACCAATCTCTTGCGTGTTCTGCTGACGCTGAGGCGATAGCGTCCTTATTCATGTCGCACACTCTGGCCCGACCATGCACGGGCGCACCAGTGGAGGCGCGGAGTCCAGCGTCGGCTTCCTGCGGGCGTCTCTGGCAGCAACCGAGGTCCAAATTTGCCTCGTTCACCGGAACGTAGGCGAGCGCCGTTTCAACCGCGGCACCCCAACGACCCGTCGATGCCCAGAATGCAGCTATTGCTCATCGCAATAGCGTGAGACTACGTCCTCAAGACAAGTTAAGTTCTGAAGAATCTCAGAACCCACCTCAAGTCAAGTTTTGCTCTATCACAATCTTCGTATCTGAATGTTAGAAACCCTCATAATCAAAGACAAGCTCTCTCTGTTAGGTCGAATCTCCTTTACGTTCTCGCGTTCCGCTTATTTAAGGTCTCGCGGTCTGTCCCCACCCAAACATTCGAGGACACCCACGTGACCCCCAGCGTCCAATCTCTTCTCGGAGCGCCCGAAGACAGTCCCCTTCCGCCAGGGTCCTGGCGCGTGTCGACTCGCTGATTAGTCAGTGATGATGCCATAAACCGCCCACGCTTTAGGGGTGTTTGGGTACGGGGTGTCCCTTCGCCTGACAAAGAAAGTCGAGAAGCTATTGAGCTCACAAGGCCCTTCCGCTTTCCCGAGGAAGTAAAATATGTTTTCTACACATGTTTTTAGTTCTAAAAGAATTCCTTCCTCTTTCGCACTAGCTTTGTCTAACTTAGGGGCTGCCCTGCCTCCTATTGAATATAACTTCTATTTTTGGCTCTTCCTTGACCGTCCCACGGTCACGTATCGCGCAAGCCTTGCCACCCGTAGTGCGAGGCCTCGATGTCTCCGGAACAAACACCAACAAGAACCCTTCTCCCTCCCCGCTGTTAGCGGAGCGCGATCCCCCTCATTGACAAGTTTTCTATTGACAAGACGTTTATTGTCACTCTCCAACTCTTCGACTGCCCATTATTGCCAAAATCTCTTTCCCGGCCCCGGCCACCCGCGCAGTGCGAGCCGTGCCACACGCGTCAAGTCGCTTTGTAAATGTAACGGAATTCTTCCCCTCCCCCTCTGAGAGCATTGCACTGTGTCTCCGTTCGCGGTGACTCCGCGGCCGCGACCACCCACATGTGCTGCTACAATATATACTCACTTAGTCTAGGACGTTTATAGTGAACTTCTGGGAACTAACATTTGGTTCACTGTAACCGATGATGTCAAAATTAAATAGCATTTCTCCACAATTATTAATTTTATTAACAAAGAAATACAGCAAAATACATTAACAGCACCAACTGAAAATTTCAATCTCTTTATTTGACTTAAAAAAATCTATTATTTTCAATGGTTTGCTTCCTGCATTTTCCATTAGTAATTTATTTATATTCTTCTCGAGATCCTGTTCTCTCCGTACTTGATTCTGCATTGTCCACTGTTTCTAAGTATCATAATTAAAGACCGGATTGTCGTGCAACTGCTTCTTTTCTTTGCTAACTTGAAATTGGATGGAACCTTGACAGAAATTTGAATCATGAAACTGACGTTATTTCAGTTTCTTGTTTTATTTTGTACTAAAATTCACGTTTGGGGGGTTTACCGCACGAAATTGCACTTTTTAGGTAATGGCTGCCTGAGAAGTGCACATTTTGGGATTTTACTAGACGAATTTTCAAGATTCGTAGTTTTATTGCATAAAATATAATTTTTATATTATAAACTTATTTTAATTTATCTAATTAAACGTTTCATGTAGGAAAAAGGTTTGTATGACGTGAACCAACAGTGGATTTTGGTGGTCCGTGAAGCCCGGTTGCCATTTAATATGTATCAATTCTGCATTTTGTTGCACTATGAACTGAGCGAGTATATGTACATTTCAGGATGCCTATTGTCTAAATAAAATTTCTAACTTATTGCAGCAGGGATATGCGGTGTTACCACGAACTAGATCCACGGCCCTTGGTTGCGGCGCTCAGCTAACGCTATGTCCGGAGTCTGTCTTCCCAATTGGACCATACAATATATCCGTTTTTGACAATCTTCGCTGAACTTACCGATACGAGACTACAAGCTCGAGTTACATTTGACCTTATGTGCGTGTGTGTGTGTGGTGTTGATCGGAGAAACCACGGAAAACTACCGATCAGAGCAGCCAAGCTCGTGTCGAAAATCCTGCCGCCGTCGGGTATCGAACCTAGGACCTCCCGATCTGCAGTAACATCAGTTGATGTACTGAAATATCTCTCCCGGTCTTTTCAGCGGAATTTTTGCTTCTGCAGGACATTTATTTCCTCCAAATTCCAACCTGCTAGTTATTTGACGGACATGTAGCACTGATCTCTATTTGACTGAGGTTGTAGAGGTCAATAACAATCGCAATTACTTGAAGGGAATAATTGATTTGGATCTAATAAATACAATGACAGATAAAGACCCGCTAATGTAATAATTCTTGTACAGTTTCATGTACAGTGTTTTAATGTTTAATTTTAATAAACAAGAATTTGTTTATCGACATATCTAAGGATCGTTTCCAACCTTTGGGAAGATTGCAATAGTTTACTCAAATATTAGGGATATTTTATGGTACGATGTTATGTAGGTACTTTCTGAAATTATAGAATCTGTACTGGCAGGCCTAGCAACCTGAGTCGAGGTAGGGGGAAAAAAAAAAGAAGATTGCAACCTGATTGACTTCTCTCTGGCTCTTCGGTCTTTCATGGCGCCTGTGGCAGAGCCTGAACGAGAATGTCAGGTGTCCACTGCCGATAGTCCCCTTAAGTTAAGTTTCTAATTAACTGTGAAAGGCAGATACATTGCCATAAAAGTGCACTTTGACTAGTGAATTTTCAGTGACATGAAAACTGTGATTAGAGGAAAATTTGGGTAATACTAGGTCTTGTGAAATTTGTGAGATTTTAAGAGAATCATTTACGAAATGAGGTTTATTTCAGGTATTGTGTGATTTTATTAACTGAAGAATGCAAAAGAAAATCTGTGTCTCACCTTGTCAACCGCCGGGGTTTATCCACCCAAGGAAAACATGAAGCGTTTATTATTCAGAGAAGGCATTATTCGAACTTAAGGTTAGGGTTGACGAAGCCGCTACTGGTGAATAGTACCCGAACATTAATAAATCCATCAAGAAGTGTAGCAATGATTGTAGCCAGGGTACTTAGAGGGGCGTTGAAAATACGTTACCTCTTACTTGGAGGCGCTGTTGGGGGAGGCATGACTCTTCAAAAGGTAGGTGAAGAGGAGATGGAGGTTCATAAGGGTGGTGTGTTTGTTAAGTATTAACTGTATATTTAATTCCAGACTTACGAACAATGGAAGGAGAATCTTCCAGATATGAAGTGGTTGGATGAATATATTCCAGACACTGAGCAGTGGAATGCATTTAGAACTTCCCTAATGGATATAAAGGATAAAATAGTTGACAACGTAGAAATAGGTGAGACATTTATTCTAGTATGTAGTACTTGGTAGTCTTGTGTAAAAATTATTTTAATTTGTATATGTAAATTTGTATGGATTGATGGTTGCTATGCTATATTAGTACAAACTGCAGCAGTACTGCAAACTTAGTGCAGTAACATATTAGCAAGTAACAGTAGGCAATTATTCTTCTCTATTTCTTTTATAAAATAAATTTTACTTTTTGATGTAGAATTGGGCAGTTTACTTTGTTTTCTTCCTGCACTGAAGAATTAGAAATATAAAGATGAAGATTGACACACACTGAAAGTTACAATGTTACAAAGTTAAAAAGTTACAAAGTTACACTAAAAGTTACAAAAAAAGACAAGAACGGGGTAAAGATTAAGAATATCAAAATCTAGAAGCAATGTTTTGAATTGTGTTATATTGAAATTTATGTTAAGCAAGATGTCACTTCAACTTCACTGCGAAAGTTTAATCCTCATTTCATAACAAATTTTGTAGATTGTCTTATTATATTTTGAGTTTATTTATCCTTTTAATCATTATCTTCTTGGAATGCATCCTTGTGGATTTTTGTATTCCTAAATAAGAATTGAAAAACAATATGAGATAAGTATTTTGGATAAAGTAAATAAAATTGAAGATGTGATTTTTCATGTAAATAATTATGCAGTGATTTGTTGTAAATGATTCACATATTCAGAGAATTAAAAAATGTCACAAATCAAAATTGGCATTCTTTGGTATTCTAAAGGTGAGAGGCTGCGTATTCATTTCAGTTTCCTTTTGTCTTCAGGTTGTTTGACATCAAATGATGCCCCTTGAATGTCTTCTGTGTATCATGCACTTGACACCTGTTAACTCCCAGACTCCTGAACACGCAAACCTCTGGTCTTATTTTCCCTAGGATGTGTCATTTGTCTTCCTTGAATAGTCCATGTACCATGCACGTTAGTTTTGTATTTTTGTATTCTATGTTAATTACTTTTATTTTATCTTTTAAAAATTTTATTGCAAGTTAATCATTTTGTGATTTCTTCCAATTTATGTATTGCCATTCTTTTATAGTTTTATAAATAAATCATTTTGAATTATGTATTTGTATTGTTACTTGGAAAAATTTAACCTATTTCAGTCTAGCATCAAATTTCATTGAGAAATATTCCTTGTATTCGTCTTGCAAATTGAAATAATGAATGAATTCAATGAAGTGAAAGGAACAAGGAGGCTGTGATAACATTAGCTATTATTGCAGATCCAAGGCTAAAGGCTCTAGGTGAGGCACAATACCAGAATTTTCGAAATTGGTTTGACAAGAGATTGAATGATGCTATTGAAGCAGCAGAGACATCAAATTGGGATTCATCATCACTAATTAATAGTAAGTGGTTTTGATAAATTGAGAAACAAAATAAATTACGAATGCATGAATATTGTTTCATGAAAAGACAAGTATTTTCTGGAACTGCTTTATGTCAATTAGAAATCAGTGTTGGTGAACAAAGTTTGAAAATTTTTTATAATACATTTATTTAGCTAAGTTTTGTCATAGAAGTGTTTTTCTTCTTTAGGGCTTCTGCTTTTCAATAGTATTCATTAGTAGTGTCTGCAGTAAGTTAATCTGTTAATTTTAAATTAAACCCCCTGTACATTTTTTTCAGAGAAGTCAATTGAAAGTGTTATTAAAATAATACTTTTTACAGGATGTAATTAATTGAATAATTAATCACATATTTGACATTGATATGCTTTAAATAAATATACTTACATTCATTAATTTCTTGAGTATAGGGACTGGCTTATGCATTTAGAAGAATAAGAATCCAAAGTGTTAGCTTTGTTTATATTAAAAGTTATTTTGGAAAACAATTATTTAAGTTGTAAAAAAAATCATTCCAATGTGTAAATGAATCTGAAAACAATATTAGACTTTGTTTTTTTTTCAGTGATTAAAATTATTTTTTGACTTATCAAAATTTGTTTTTGATTTGTGCAGAAAAAGTCAAATAGGAAGACAGATTCATATACATTTTTTAAAATTAATTTGTTATTAAAATAAATAAGGTTTTGTATTTAAAATTATCAGATATTGATATTGTCTGATATTAGCAGGTTGGTTACTGTTGGAAGTGATAAAAATAGTGAGGCAGAAAAGAATCCAAATTACTAATTTTCAGAGTACTAAAGCAGCTTGGTGTCTACAAGTGATATCCCACTCTATATTATGTTTGCTTTTCAGTTTTGAAGTGTGCATTATGTTATTAATCTTATTTGTGACAGACACTAATCCAAATACAAGACATTGTATAGTAGAAGTATGTTTTTTTTATATTATTACACTGTTGAAAAATTGTTGGAAGTTCTGCCACTTACAGTTGCTGTGATTGTTTATTAATTTTAATGTTTTGTTATAATTCTTAAGTACTTAGTTAGATAAATTTTTGTGAACCTTGTTGCTGCTTTAATTATAAAGTACTGTACGTATACTTTTTCTCCCGAAAAACTGAACTATTTATCAATTTTAGTATCTAGTTTATTTATGTAGTAGTTTTTGTATATTTTGGCACCATGAGGTGGTGTTTCCGGGATCTGGAAGGTAAGCACTATTGTACAGACGCTAGTGTTTTTGGTGTGCATCATTATTCAGTTTTGATTAGGATGCTCTGGCTTATAACACACTTTTCTATTATTGCGTATTATGTTTTTATTGTGATCATCATTTTTATGATGGTTGTTTCAGTTGTTTGGCACTAGTTTTTGGACTTGCTTACAGTATTTTAAGGATTTTGCCTTTCGGATAGTGGTGACCGTGCTTACATATACATTTGAATACTTAGATTGAAACTTCAACATGTAATGTGTACAGAGACCAATAAGTGATAAAAACAAAGAAATATTTTTAAGTGCTGTTTATCCACAAAAAGGAGTCTCACTTTGTTTTTGCTTTTTTATTTAATTCAGATATTCTTTGCATCATTCTCAAGGCTGTATTTGTGAAGAAGCATCTAAACTTCACTTTGAAGAAATTAAATCTTAGCGTAAACCCATTTTGAGATTTTTTTGAAGACTGTCAATGTTAAGTTGAACAACATACATTTAGTTATTGACTCAATTTTTTTATATTACCTGGTTTAGCCTTTTTGTGTTGTAATTACTATTGATGCTCTATTATTTTAGAAGAATGTGATTAATTTTAGTTCTCCTATGCAACATTCTAAGAGGGCAGTTCTCTCCAACAAACAATTACTGGTAGCTAATGAAAAAAACAATTGTTAACATGTCCTTTTAATGTTGCTTAGTTAATTTGTGAGATAAATTGTATTGCACTGATTTATGCAATAGATTTATGGATGTAATTATGCAAATATGTTCCTCTATATATTTATAGACAGTCAAATTATTTTGTGTAAGAATTATATCAAATTATTTTGTGCAACTATATATAGAGAAGCATATTTGTGTGAATAATTATATTATTAATAATAAGACAGTCATAGCACAAGAAATTTATGGATTTAATTATAATTTAATACCTACTGAATTAGGGCAGTATAAAAAGGAATCAAATTGAAATAAGGTTCAATGACTCAATGGGAACCCAAAGATTATTTTGAATGGTTCTGTATAGTCGGTATATCAGACCCGCCTATTGTTATTTAGCTTCTTTGACAAAAGAAATAGCAGGAATAATTTGTCAGAGGAGACGTGATTCTAACACATTTATTGGGTAATGTATTGGGCTAGCTGCATGATGTTTATGTAGAAAGTGTGAGATTTTGGGAAATCATGATTTTTACTCTTGTCTTTTAATCATGTCTCATATTTGCCACCTATTATTTCTTTCAGGGATGTGATTAGGATAATGCTTGCACTTACTTTTAACACAACCAATACTCTAAGTACAAACTCTTTTAACACAAATATCTTTTTAATCTTTGATAAAATTAATTCATTTGCCTAAGATTCTTGGGTGTTCTGGAGAAGCTGTGGCCTAGGCAAAGTCGATGTTTTGAGCATCATACTGTGCACTTTTTTGCCCTGAAGAAGGATTGAAAATGAAAGTGAAGGATAGAAAATGATAGAAATGAAAGTGAAAATTCAAATTTTAAAGTGGTTTCTTTAATGTGTTAGAGGATAAATACAACTGCTTGAAGGCAAGTTTTTCTTGTCAAGTCCTCCCCCTCCCATGTTAAGCTATAAACAGGTAATATTATTAAAGTTTTATATAAAAGAAACCTTGCCTTCTGCTACATTATATGACAAATGATTGATCATTTTTTAATTAAACATTTCTGAAAATTTAAAATGATTTTTTTAATCAAATCGTATTAGATTATAAATACAGGAACTTAAAATTATACAGTGATTTTCGTAACTTTGTCCCTGACAGGAATCAGCTGTTTTGCTGCCATCCAATCAAGAGCTTATATTTCGCGACAGTGACGTCACTATGGTGGCGTTTAAGCTCATGATTGGATGAAACCGTGAACAGCTGACAGGGACAGACAGCTGACAGGGACAAAGTTACGAAAATCACAGTATACGTAAGAAATTGTATCTTGATGAACATTTATTTCTGTTTTATCTGGTGGGAATTTGATTGAACACTTCATACAGTTTGTTCTTTTATAATTAGCAGTCACGGTTTTTCTGTACACATTTTACTCCTTTTTTTCAATTTCTTTTGATTTTTTTTCTTTAATTTGTTCTTGCTCCATTTGTAGACACCAGCTGTTTACACAAGTTTGCTTCTGTTTGCTTCTGCATCACATTTAAAACAATTTATCAGTTCCATTTGTGCTGAACTTTTAAAAATTGATTAGATTTAAAGATATTATGAAGGTTTATGGAAAAACATATTATAAAGAGTTAATTTGTATTAATCCTTTACAAATAGATTAGAGATTTAGTGACGTTGCTGAAGTATTTCATATAATATGAAAATGAAATTATTTTAAAGCCTAAAGGTTTAAATAAATTTTTCTTTTGTTTCATGATATTAGATATTTTCACATCTTTGATTCATAATTTCTTTCCTTGTTTTGTAGGTATTGATTCCTTGTCATCAATAATAGAAAAACTCTACGCAGGTGTGTAGATATTTATTAGATACTGAAGAATTGTTATTCTGTACCTCTTTCCATGGCTTTATGGGAATTGTTAACTATCTTTATTATCAATGAAAAAATTGTATACTGAAATTTTTACTTGATCCCTACTCAGTATTATTTTATTTATATACATGGTAGACTATTTCTTCAACTTGAGATAGTTCAACACAATAATTTGTTATGGTTAATTAAGTTCCTTTTTAGAGTTTGCAACTTTTGTTTATCTTTTTCTCATGTGAATTAATTGTTTGTACTTATTAAAAAGTGTTTTAAGTTAAAAAATATTTTTCTTAATAGTATGTTGGCATGGCTTTTCTAACCAATGAGCAAATACTAATACAGATTATGTTAGTCAACATGATTTTTGACCAGAGAGAAAGGATTTATATTCCTAATAGAATGTTTCGCTTATGTAATTGAAATTTTTCTCCATCTCTAAATGTTCCTACAATTAAATTTTTGGATATTGAAATCTATCTTTGTGAACATTTTGTTGACTATCAAAAAAACTGCTGCTTCAAATACCCTTACCACAATGGCTAGGTTAATCAACTTCCAGCATTATTGTATCTATGTTATTGAGAGAACTGTGATATTATTTATTGGATTGTTATTTCTAGGAAGTAAAAGCAATGTTTGTAAGAAATGGAACAAATCACATAGTAATTATTCAAATTAACCCTTTGCTAAGAGAAATTTCTCACGCCAAAGATACTTCTGTATAGAGACTTCTTCCAGGTATTGTAGAAAATGATTCAAAACATGATTCAGCTTTTGGAGCTGAAGTGGAATGATAAGAACTGGAAATCAAGAACCAAAAAAACTTATTTTTATTCCAGAGCATTAAAATATTTTTGATTAGTATTTATCATGAGAAGAGGCTGAGTTCTTGAGCTTGAAATCTTGTGTGTTTTGATGCTGTAGTAGTTGTTTCCTAGGTAGAAGATTTAAAATTACTCCATATATACGTACGTATACAGAAAAGTAAAAAATTATGAAAACCTATTGTTATTTTCAAAAATCCTGAAATGAAGTGTATAAAATCCTGAAAATATGCGGTCTCTAGTCGTATGTGACGAACAGAGGTTTGTTCTGCTGTAGAACAGTACTGGGGATGACTGAACACAAGAATGCTTTCAGGTTACTTTTGAATATTCAATACAAGAATAAGATGTCAAACAAATGTTGATGTAAAATATATCTCTAAATTCTAAGAATATATGCATAAACCAGTTATATTTTTGAATGCTGTGTGAATAATTCTGTTAGAGTGAAGTCTCTTTTTCTCATGGTTCCAAAATGGCTAATGTAATAAAACAAAAAACTGAACTAAACAATGCACTCAATTTTCAAGATATCAATAAATATTCTTCAGACTATGTTTATATTCTATTGGTTAGACAGATAGGGTTTTCTTGTCTCAATGATTTTTGCATAGATTAGGTTTGCTTGGGCATTTTTGATGTAGATGGGGTTGTGATGAATTAAACTTGTGATCTTAGGTACCAGTAATTGTAATTATTGTTTCGATATTGATTTTACCCAGGATTAAATCAGTGGGTACAAAGAAAATAAGCATGAGGAATTGGTGCTCTTGGTTAGTGTAGTAAGATGAAATTTACAAATATTGACACCTTTTCCTATTTTTAGTTTTTTGTTGATCCCATTTGCATGCTTATTTTGATTAATCCTAAATTTCATTGCACCAAAACCTTTTAGTTAAACCATTCTTTCAAATGCTAATTTATTTTAGTTCTTATCTTCCATATTTGAATTTGTTTTTAGAATCAAACAGCGACTTGAGGTTGAATGCTATGCCATTTTCAAAATCGAGCAAACAAGAAGGAAAGGGATCTGGTGAGTTAGTTATGATGGTTTATCATGTGCATGAAGTGTCCTAGATTGTTTTGTGTGGTGAAGTGTTCTTAGAAAATTGAACTTCAAGATACATTACTAGAAAAGGAAAATTAATTTACTTGAAAGAGATAATTTAAACCCCCCTTGTGGCTTGGTGGAAATTTCTGATGTGTTTAACGAGTTAACACTTAGCCAAACATTAGTCTATTAGCTAGATTTTTTCTTGTAAGAACGGGGAACAATAGCAGAAACGATTTGTCCTGGTGAAATTGCAAGATTACATCCATTTATACCATATCTTCTCCATTTATCCATGTATCAATACTGTGAGAAAATAAGAAAATTGGATTGATTGAAAATGCTATTCTAGCTGTTCCAGTAACTGTGGATGCTGTCCGAAAATAATCATGACATCTTGGAAGAAATGTAAATGCATATTCTAAATAAATGATCAACAAATAATATACTTATTGCTCTTTTGAAAAGAAAGGTTTGGTCTTTGAGATATAGTAGATTGTTCATTGAAATTGCAAGTAAAGAAAACTCTGCTTTTGCTTTCGTCTTCAGGCTTTTGGATGTTTCTATTGCTTTCTACAATTAATTTTTGTTTCCACTTCAGAATATTCTTTTAGTATTCATAATCTTACATTTGTAATACGTACGTCATCCTTATTAACTTTTATTGTGAACTATGCTATGTTTTGTAACATGTTACAAGTATGTTTTTATAAAAATACAAAGAAGTGAGCAATTGTTTGTGTATACAATCACAGCATCTGCATGGTGCGATTTAAGGGCTGTCCAATAATTATATTAAGGTTTTGTTTAGTTAAGAAAATGTTAGTGTTTCTTCTTTTGGACCTATAAAAACATTTGGTTTTACAATTTTACATTTGAAAGTTGGAAGTTAATGTTTAAATGGTTGTTTCTGCTTTCCATGCCTAATTTTTATCAATATTAAAAAGACCTGAAAAAGAAAATGATATAATTTACAATAGTAACATTTCACCTTTGTTCAGAGTCTCCTCAGCAGCGAATGGATCACATGCAAGATGAATTGATGCAAGTTCAGTTAAAATACCAAAGAGAACTAGAAAGATTAGAGAAAGAAAATAAAGAACTGCGCAAAGCAGTTACTATTGCGTGGAAACAAGGCGCCAGCCAAGAAAGTGAAGGTGAGACTTCAGCTTCGTCTTCAGTAAGGATGACGTTTTTTTTTTTAATGTAGGCTAAATATTACTTCATTTGTATCCTGATATGTGCCATTTTGATATGTGTGAACAGCTGTGAAACTATATTTTTTCACACTTAGTTGTATTCACTTTATGCAAAAGTTAAAATAATTTTGTCTTATTTACATTATAATGAATGATTATTACTATGTTACAGAAGTCGTTGATTGATATGTATTCAGATGTCTTGGATGAATTATGTGAATATGACTCAAGTTACAGTACCCAGGACCATCTGCCTAGAGTTGTTGTTGTTGGTGATCAAAGTTCTGGCAAAACATCGGTGTTAGAAATGATTGCACAAGCACGGATTTTCCCTCGGTAAGGATGTATGTTTGTGTGAGTTAATCTTTCATATTTTGGGAAATATATGCAATGATAAAAAACAATATGCTGAGTGTTAATGTCTTTTGTTATTTCTTGTACATCATTCCCTGTTTGTTTGTCGTTCTAAGCACCAAGTAGAATCTACCAAGTAGGATTTCAATGTAATTTTCACATTGGTTCATAATCAGATTTTTTCATTGATAATAACATTTAGACCAGAAAATTTTGCAGTATACCCTATAATGATTGTAATGTGGCACAAAAAGTACTCTATCGACATATGTATATAAACTAGTGGAATCCATGTGAACAGTCTACACTATGTAAATTATTGCTTTAAAAGGGAAAAGGACTTGTTACTCATAATCAGACTGAATATTTTCAGTCTGATATCACATTTATAAAAGGAAATTTTCTTCCAAACATCAAATACATTTATTGTGGACCATACACAGTAAAATCTGTCTAAACCGGAACCTGTACAAGCCGGAAACCTGCCTTAACTGGAAAATTTCTCCGGCCCATGAAGTTAAATGGCATTTTTACACTGGCATAAAACGAATCTGTCAAATGTGGAAACGGAATGTTTTTTCTTGTCCTGCAAGGCGAAAAAAACCTTCATAAAATGGAATTTCTGTTAATTTAATGCAGTTCGCAGAGAGACGGGAGGTATTCTTATTGGAACGAATGCATCTGCAAGTCTGTTTTAATATCGCTGTCCATGGTATGTGTTTCACACGTTGCAGCACAGTGAAGGAATTGGGCTCCAGATGTTATCGACCTGTTAGAATTCGACTGTTAGAATTCGACCTTGAGGTCATCTGTCTCTCACGGCGTAGGCTGTCGGGGAATTCCCTCTCTCCTGACTCTTTAAGTGTGGGTAGGTGTAAGGGCATGGCTTCAATTTATGCATCTCCCTGCCTCGCGTTGGTAATCATAACCCCTTGACCAGAGTCGAATTGCTCAAGGCCATGTGAGGGTGTCAGATAGATCTATACCGTGATTTTTCTAACTTTGCTTCTCAAGGCCCGTCTTCACGATGAAATATGTCTCGGTATTTCGCGTCTTTCTCGGTCATGCCGCTAGATATCGCATGATCGCGACCGTATCAAGCAGCGCTTCTGATCATGCGACTTCTAGCGGCAGACCGGGAAAGACGCGAAATGCCGTGTGATACTCCATCGTGGTCATAGGGGCTTGAGAGGCAGAGTTTGAAAAATCGCAGTATAGTACTCTGGACTGTGATGCATTGTGCGCTGAAAGAGTCTGCGAGAAGTTCGGGTGCAGCCACTAGCCAGTGAGGTGATGTGCTTTTATGAGTTTCACAACCAGTTTGACAATGATTGAAAAAAAACAACAACAACAAAAAACAACATAAAACTCTACATATTAAAATTTTTCAACTTAGGAAACAACTGAAAAGGCGTTAGTAAGAGAGAAACCCAAAACGCAAAAACTCTAGGTTAATGTTGGAAAAAGTAACATTATTTAAATAAACAAGTTGTGAAATATTTCTTTTTACCTAATTGTCAGATATAATTATGTTTAATATTCATTTATTGGTGATTTCTTCCATAAATGAGTTCTATGTTAGTACACATTTTATAATTGTAACATGACTTTATTATAACTTTCAGAATGGAAATATCATCATAAAAAGTGTCATAAATGGATAATCCTGCCTAAAACGGGAACCTCCCAAACTGGAAATTTTTTTTGTCCCAATCGTTTCCAGTTTAGACAGATTTTACTGTACATTGAAAACATACATTACCCCTAAAAACAAGGACTTGAGTTTTTTCTTAAGAAGTATTCTACAATGAGACCTTTTTGAACCTCCATTACATTTTTAGAGATCTAGCTCTTCTCGGGATGCCTACTCCATTGCTGGGAATGTCAGATGCGAGTGGTAACTCAGGCACTATTACAGTGTAATGAAAAATATTTTTTTCAAATTTTGCAAGTTACAACAAATCAGACAAAATACAAATCATCAAGGTACATTGTTTTAAGAGGAACGTACTACAAGAATATTGTGAAAACATTCGTTTTTTCATCAACACCCTTCACCCTCCTTCATTTTCATTACAGTTGCGGAAACCCCTTCCTCCTAAACACAGATGTATTTTTTGAATGCTCCCTAAGAGGTTTGGAAGGATAATGTTGATTCCTTACTTTTGGCCTCAGGGGAGCTGGGGAAATGATGACTCGAGCTCCTGTGAAGGTAACATTGAGCGAAGGACCCTACCACATTGCTCAGTTCCGGGACAGTGCCAGGGAGTTTGACCTCACCAAGGAGTCAGACCTAGCAGGAACTACGGAGGGAGGTGAAGTCATTAGGTTCACATTGTTTTGTTTATTTTTCTTTTCACTTTGGTTTAGTGCTGTGATCTCATTCTTTCTCAACTTAACGAAGCATGAATACTGGAAAGATTTAATGATAAAAATACTTTATTTAATATTTTTATTAATAAGCTTTTGCTGCTCCATGTTTTAATGAGTTTTATTTCATATTTATTATTGTTTCTGGAAATGATAAGGATATTTCTACATATTTTATTAAAGAGTTATAATGTTAAAATTAGATTTAGGATATTCTTCTAATATTTGTTGTAGTTCTAAGTTTTAGGATGAATTAATTTTCCTGAAAATTTGAGAGAGAAAAGAATCTTTGATGTTTAATGAAAACTTTATATATTTTGTATAGGTTGAAATTCGCATGAAGAACAGTGTTCGTGATGGCAAAACTGTAAGCAATGATGTCATTTCCATGTCTGTAAAAGGACCTGGCCTTCAACGAATGGTGTTGGTTGATTTACCTGGAATTATCAGTGTAAGAATTTTTTTTATTTTTTACTTATTGAGTAATATATAAATGAAAAGATCATGAAGAAAACTAAGAACACATAAAAGATAAGAATATAAGGACTAATTTTAAAATCAAAAGATGAAGGAACATGTATCAAAAATTGTCTTGAGTTTTTGAGAGTTTTGTTTCATGATAAGAGGTTGTAAATGACAAAAAATGTGCATTCTCAAAAGCCATGAATTTTTGTTCCATTTTGTAATTTAATTACCAAGTGCCTAAAATGTGAATGTTCTTTCAGACTGTGACGATAGACATGGCTGAAGATACGCGGGATTCTATCAAAAACATGTCTCAAATGTACATGTCTAATCCCAATGCGATTATACTGTGCATTCAAGATGGTTCTGTGGATGCGGAACGCAGCAATGTCACAGATCTAGTGTCTCAGATGGATCCTCAAGGGAAGAGAACCATTTTTGTTTTGACAAAAGTGGATTTAGCAGAAGAAAATTTGACTAATCCAGACAGGGTACAATTATTTTGAGCAACTTAATTATTTGGATGGGAGAAATATGTTCATTGTGTGTGCTGGACTCAAGTAATCTAATATATTTTGATGCAATTTTAGATCAAGAAGATTCTGTCAGGGAAACTCTTTCCAATGAAAGCTTTGGGGTACTTTGCAGTTGTGACTGGTAGAGGCCGGAAAAGATGATTCTATTCAGACCATCAAAAACTATGAAGAGCAGTTTTTTAGAAGTTCTAAACTTTTCAGGTTCTACATTTGTGTAGTTTATGTAACTTTAATATGTAGAAGCATTAGATTTTGTGATGTATTCTAGTAGTGTGATGTAATGCAAATTTTTTTGAAGAGTAATATATATTCTCAGATTAGTTTTTTGCCACAGGGATGGTATGATACACTCAAGTCAAGTAACAACCCGCAACCTGAGCATGGCCGTTTCAGAATGTTTCTGGAAAATGGTTCGGGAGACTGTTGAACAACAGGCTGATGCTTTCAAAGCAACACGTTTCAATCTTGAGACGGAATGGAAGAACAATTTTCCAAGGTAGAAAGAAGTTTAATCTTCTACATTTTTTGAAGCAATAGTGAACAACAGACTTATATGTGCTAATAAATTGTATTACAATTATCATCTAATATAAAATCTCAAATTCAATTTATTATGAAGTATATTTGAGAACAAAGTTTCTTATTTTCATAATGTCTTGTATTTCCTAGGAGGGTATAGAATATGTTGGAAAACTTAATTTTTATGATTTTTTTAAAACTCTTTGTTGGAATGCATTTGTGTTCTATTTGTAATCTGTTCATTAATGATTTAATGAATTGTGTTTCATGTGCCAAATAGGTTACGTGAACTGGATCGTGATGAGTTGTTTGAGCGAGCCCGTGGTGAAATCCTTGATGAGATTATAAATTTGAGTCAGGTGTCACCAAAGCAATGGGAAGAACTTCTAATGAAGAAGTTGTGGGATAAAGTTTCAATGCATGTATTTGAAAACATTTACTTGCCAGCTGCACAAACAGGAAGTACAGGTGAGACAGCTTCCATTGTTTCTGCCATACCATCCTTCAATATAATAATAATTGTGTAGAATTGAACAGTGCATGTAAACTTGTGTGAGCTGTTTTAATAGAACCTAAGTTATACAAAATAAAGGAGTTTTTGTCTACACTACTGAAAATATTATACAATTTCAATTCCTGTCATTCGTGAACACAGGAATTTTTATCCTTCAAATTTCCATTTTGTAGTCTTTGAACTATTTTATTTGCATTCAATTGAGTTTAGATAATTGTTCAAAAAATTTATTTGGAGATATTTGACAGAAATACTCATTTTGAGAATCTGTGAATTCAGCAAAGTGGTTTCGTTAAAATTGTATCTTAATTGTCGGCCTAACTCCAAGATCTGACTAAAGTAACACTATCTCCTAAAGTAAAGGCAAATTTTTTTCTGAAATGGAGGTTTTGCTCTTGATATGGCTCAGTGCAATCCATAATTTTACTTAATCCAATACTTCTGTGAAGTCATTCCAAATTAATACCTTAGTCTCTTGTGCCTGTAATGCAAAGGGTATTTGGTAAATGTGATGGCTAAATGAATATCTGAATTTACTGTACAATTTAAAATAGCATGAGTAATAAGCAGTGACATTTCCTTGGGGGTAGGCAGCAACTCACCTGATGAACTAGTTTAATATATTTCACATACAATAAAATTTAAATGATTTACAGTTTTAGAATTGTACAAGCATTTTTCATCTGGAAATATAAAATTAATATTTTCTTCTCATGGCACCATTCTCAGTTCAAGCATTTGACAACAAGCCTGAAAACGTTCATTTCCACCCTTCCTGCAATGACTAGGCTCTCTGATTAGACAGATTGTCTTTCTTGTAGTCGCAGAAAAGAGCCCTGCAATTGGAATAGAGCAATAGCTTGCTTTGACGACACTCAAAGTATGTGTGTGCTGCTTAGTCAGGTGAATTATGACTCTACCTGTTCATGAGGAAGACATTGATTTTCACTCACATTAGCAGCATTGCGCATGTGTTGAATTGTAACATTAATGAGTGGAGAAACTGTTTATTATTTAAGAAGTATTTATTATTGTTATGAACCCAAGCAGCGACCGTATGGCACTGAATTCACATGGCGACTGTGAGGTGCCAGGCTAAGGGTTGTGCAGCTGTAGTGTGGCGAAATTTATGTGGAGGCCATGTGCTGAAGCATGAGCACTTCAGGAGTGGGAAGCTCAAGGTTGGAGATACAAAGAAGAATGAAGGCTCAAATATCCACAACTCTCATGTGATTGATTATTGAAATGGTATTGCCAAAAGGGCAAATGTTCAGTATTTTTAAAAACTCTGAAATGAAAAAATATAGCTTACATATAACTTTTAGTAAGGGCTTGCATTTACATTAATCAAGTTGTTAGAGCATTTTTGTATCTTCTTGAAACATTATTCACAAAATATTTCCTTTAATAAAACTAAAACTTTTTAAATTCTGTACATTTTTCTTAAAAGTAAGGGTCTAAATGTGCACAAAAGCTTACTTAAACCTCATCTTATATACCTTCAATACTTGTTCTGTAGACGGTTCTGATGAAGGCAAAGTGCTTTGCGGACGTGTCTGCTGATCTAGTCAGAAGGAGTAAGTCACTGTGTCTGTCTGTCGACAGCACGATCGGGCTGCTTTACATGATAGGTAAAGGACTATGGTAAAAAATGCTCTTGTCTCATTTTCATTCAACACATCAGCAGATCCGTTGGTCCGCCAGTCGCCGTGACCTCCCTTTCTCCCTCCGTTTGCCCGTCAGTCGCCGTCACCTCCCTTGCTCCCTCCGTTTTCCTGTCAGTCGCCGTCACCTCCCTTGCTCCCTCCGTTTGCCCGTCAGTCGCCGTCACCTCCCTTGCTCCCTCCATTTGCCCGTCAGTCGCCGTCGCATCCCTTGCTCCCTCCGTTTTCCCGTCAGTCGCCGTCACATCCCTTGCTCCCTCCGTTTTCCCGTCAGTCGCCGTCACCTCCCTTGCTCCCTCCGTTTGCCCGTCAGTCTCCGTCGCCTCCCTTGCTCCCTCCATTTTCCCGTCAGTCGCCGTCGCCTCCCTTGCTCCCTCCGTTTTCCTGTCAGTCGCCGTCACCTCCCTTGCTCCCTCCGTTTGCCCGTCAGTCGCCGTCACCTCCCTTGCTCCCTCCATTTGCCCGTCAGTCGCCGTCGCATCCCTTGCTCCCTCCGTTTTCCCGTCAGTCGCCGTCACATCCCTTGCTCTTTCCGTTTTCCCGTCAGTCGCCGTCACCTCCCTTGCTCCCTCCGTTTGCCCGTCAGTCTCCGTCGCCTCCCTTGCTCCCTCCATTTTCCCGTCAGTCGCCGTCGCATCCCTTGCTCCCTCCGTTTTCCCGTCAGTCGCCGTCACATCCCTTGCTCTTTCCGTTTTCCCGTCAGTCGCCGTCACCTCCCTTGCTCCCTCCGTTTTCCCGTCAGTCGCCGTCACATCCCTTGCTCCCTCCGTCTGCCTCTCAGTCGCCGACACCTCCCTTGGTTCCTCCGTCTGCCCGTCAGTCGCCGACACCTCCCTTGTCCCTCCGTCGGCCCCTCCCTTGTCCCTCCGTCGGGCCCTCCCTTGTCCCTCTGTCGGCCCTTGCTCTGTCCGCCTTCGCCCGCTCAGTCCGTCCGTGGGTTGGACTGTCTGTCTGACCATTTCTCCTGATGAGATTTCATTACACTCTGTTTTTCAGTAATATTTTATGAAACAATTTTTTTACTGTTTTGTTTACTAGGCCTAGCTTATCACGGCCAGGATCTTGTTTATTATAGACAATGATAGACTTCATTATTTAATGTTCACTAAGAAAACCTGCCTGTTGTTCTGCCCTTTATCTCCCTCTTTCCCCTCCCATCTCCCTTTCTCACTCTCTCTCACTCCCTCACCCTGTCCCTGTCTGTTTGTCTGTCTCTGTGGTCTCTGTCTCTGCCGTTCTCTGTCCCTCGCATTTACTTGCAGATTCTTCATGTCTTTTAGCAGGTGAGGTAATATCGGGAAGTGTTGGACCAGCAAAAATGTAATGGAATATTGGAGAAGAGCTCATTCTGTAGATTACGGTGTGAGAACGTTTCTTTGAGGTCTGTGGCCACAAAATTTTAGTTTTTATGGTCCTAGAACGTCTCGTTTAGGAGTTATTTAACAATATAGATTCAAAATGCTGCCGAGTGTGTTGCAGGTTCCATTTGCCGTGAATATTTAGTTAAATATATAGATTATGGGAATGCCTAGAGTGCTATATTTCCTGTTGTGCCAGTTTTGGTCTGATTGAAGTTTTCTCATTCATTATCTTTTAGATCTTAAGGTCTTAATCCCCACTTTCCAAATGCAACAATTGCACAAGTCCCTTTTTATAATTTTTTTCTTCGACTTCAGTTACATGCTTTGCTGTAGAGAACCACTGTTTGCTACTGACTGGACAGAAAAAATAAAACGTAGTTTTTGAAATGTAGGACTAAGGCTTTGATTTTAAGTGCTTTAAATTTGCAAAATTATATTCATTTCCTGCTAGGAGTTTGAAAACTTTCTCTTGAAATGTTGTTTGTCAGTTCTTGCAGGATTTAATCCTTTTAAATGTATGTGTTTCTTTAATGAATTTTTCATATGCAGGCACTTTCAATACAACTGTTGACATCAAACTGAAGCAGTGGGCTGAACAACAACTGCCTCAGAAGTCAGTTGAAACTGGATGGGAAAGTCTGCAAGAAGAATTTCGGAAATTTATGGAGCGTGCACGTAAATCAAAAGATCATGATGATCTTTTTGATAATTTGAAATCTGCAGTTAGTTGATGATGCTATGAATAGACATTCATGGGAAGACAAGGTATATCATTGGAAGATTTGCAAGTGTCTTAAAAAGTTAGAATCTGTCATTTGAAAAATGTATCATCTTCAAACTAGAGGTGCTACAACAGCACATACTGTATCTAATATTGGAACTTCTTTTGTAGTATAATAATATTGCAATTTCTGCCATAACTTGAGAAGTCCAAAACAATTCAACGAAGCACCTTAAGTGTATATCTGCTATTATTTCGCTAGTGAGGAACAGAAGTCCTTTCTTACAATTACAGAAGAAACAAACATGAATACATCTCAACTATTAATATATATGCAGCACGGATAATTTCACATATAAAATAAACTTCCAGAACTGAAGGACATTCAATATATTGCCTTATGAATGCATATATTGAGTATGAAACTATGGTGTAATTACAAAATGTACTTCATAAGCAAAAAAATATTCTGTATTTCTTGAATATCTATATCTATATATAGGTATAGATATAGATATGTATTTTTTCTTCTGGACTTTAATATAGTTGAATGTGCAGTAAATCTTCAATTACACATTTTTCAGGGAACTGAAGGGAAAAAATGTATAAGTGAGATAATCGCATAACTGAAACTCAATATCAGGAGCAAAACAAAAACTCAATATTTTACATTGTTGTGCTCCACCCTTGGACTTACGTTTGTTTTGATTTTTGTAGTCAAAGAACAGTAAAAACGGTATGTGACGTATGGGGGAGAAGTGCCATCTGCACATGTTTTCTTGAGCTCCAGAATCTCTTCCCAATATTTGACTGTAAATAGTTGAGTGATGAATAAAAGTTTCAAAAGAAGCAAAGTTAGCAACTTGAAAACTAGACATTTTTGCTCCCACATTACGGAAAAACTTATTTGCATCAGTAAACAAACTGCAGATTTTATTTTATTTTTGTATTGATAACAAAATAAGGAAACTGAGGAAAACAAGGGGTCACCTCAATATTTGCTCATGGAAACTGGACAAAAACCTGAAGACAGGCTCGGTGGAGAAGATAGCACTGATTTTTGCACTTTATACTTTAGGCCTGTGTCACAGAAGTGTTGCATTGGTGACATCAGCTGACATTGATGATAACTGACGTTGATGACTAACGCTGATGACTAACGCTGATGACATCAGCTGCGTGGATGCCTGCACACGCAAGTCGCTTATCGTATGCCGTAACAATTTTTTTCAATTGTGAAATGGCTCACGAGCGGTCTTGGCAACATGTGTTGTGCCCACAGTTCAAGCTACAACGTAAGTCATGATAACATTTGTTTTCTTTCAACCACTAGGTGACTTGTGTTGGCAAGAGCGCTCTTGTGCCGTTTCACATAAGATACAATGTTAATTTATGATGCGCGTTGTGTGACTCATGTGCGCAGGCATCGATGCAACTAATGTCATCAGTGGTAGGTGACTGCGACAACACAACGCTAACGTGACACAGGCCAAATTGTCATAATCTTTGATCCCCGCAAGTTTCAATATTTCCTTTAATCGCGCCGAATTTTTATCATGCAATAGTGGTGAACATTATGCAATGCTACACCGGACGACTCTAGCATCCCTATTTGTTCGTCCTGTAGTTTTGTCCAAAAGTCCTAAATGGAGAGTTGAAACTAGTTGAAACGCCCTGTATAGCGATGAAATTAAACAACCTGAATTCTGAATTCAACACAAAAATTCCGTAGGTTCCTCTATGACAATGTAAATGTTCTCGCTTATTGGTCATGCATGTCATTTTGGACGTTATAGGCGTATGTTATAGTCTTAAAGAGAATTTCATTATGAACATATAAGCGTGCGAAACAAAAACTTAAATTGCCTAACTGAAATAATTTAGCTTAGGAAGTAAAGGAATTTATCTGGGACTTACAGAAAATGACATATAAACTTATAAAACATTTAAGTGCAAAACATAAATGGAGTTTCACTGTACCATTTTATTGAACGTAGTGACATTTAACATTACTGTTTAGTAAAGGAAGCCTCCTTACTTGTCCATGTCGCCACCCAACAATGAAATTCAAACAGCTCTGTTGCTGCTTGTATGTCAGCTGCTTGTATGACAGTGCCACTTGAAAAGTTATCTTAAAACACTGCTGATAAATAATTAACTAATACTAATAAGCTAATTAAGTTACTAATGCTCTACAATTTGTAATATTGTGTTAAACAATGAGAAGGAATTCTCAAAACATCCAATTGCCTCTAAGCACCTCTCAAATTAAGAGACCTCTCTCAAATTACTTTTACAGACTGACCCCCACCTCAATAAAGCATTGGTAATTCGAGTGTACCATTTTGAATTTTCGAAAATACATTGTATTCTGAAAATGGGACCAGCACCACTTTTTTTTACCATTCTGTGCTACATACATGAAGAAAATTAGAGCTGTTTCTAAGAAAATAATTGCTGTCAAGAATTTGCAATTTTTTTCTGCTGCATTACAACACTTTCTTTACCCTATGTAAGCAGTAGCAAGAAAGTAAAAAGTAAACTTTGGGAAAACTTAAAAGAAAAAAAGGCGAGAAAAAACATTTACTGAGATAAAAATGTGATTATCCAGTTTCACACACAAACAAATTAGAATTTCAATTGACCTATGGATGAGATGTTGAATGGGCATGAGGTGTTTCTCAAACGGCTGATGCATTTAGTGTCACCTAAAAAAATGTCATGTTAAGATATGTTAATAAAAGTAATTCTTGTGCAATTTTTTCATGAAGCTTAATGATGAATCATTTTTTTTGTATTTAGGCATCTGAAATGCTGAGAGTTATCCAGTTGAATACCTTGGAAGATAGGTCTGTATATGACAAGCAACAGTGGGATCAAGCAGTAAAGTTCTTGGAAACAAGTGTAAAAGAAAAATTGCAGGTAAGCAGAGCAATGGTTCGTATTGTCATGTTCATGTTACTCAGTATAAAGTTAAGCTTGGGGAGACTGATGTGTTGTAAAACTCTTATTTTGCTTTGTATTGTTTTGTTAATTTAGGCAACTGAAGACATGTTAAGAGCAATGTTTGGGCCTTCTACAAAGGAGAGGTGGGTTTATTGGCAATATCTGACTCCAGAACAAAGCAAGCGATGTGCTGTGAAAAGTGAATTGGAGAAAATTCTTTATTCAGATTATGTACGTATAATTTACTATTTGAGTCGTATATTAAGAATTATCTGAAGAGCGCATCTTCCTTATAATATGTTCATATACTGTATTTGCTCATGTATAAGCCGTGTCAGTGTATAAGTTGCACTAACAATCTTTGTCATAATAATTCGAAAAAAAGTCTTGTGTAAACCACAGCGAATAATTCAATGTTTCTGAATAATTCAATGTTGTTAAATTGTATAATAAAAATTTATTGTATTTGTATTGTAATTGTATTTATTTTTTAAAAAATGGGTAAATCCTTTATGTGAAATTGGAGGGGGGAGTGCCATGCCAAATTTGATTGGCTGTTTCTATGCATCCATCAGAGCACAACACTTTCTTTCTTCCAACACTGAGAACAACTGAGGCAACGTGATGATGCGACACCACGTGTCTTCCAAAGCGGTGAAAAAGTTTTAAGTGTGCACCATTTCCAATAAGGATGAGAGTGAGGGCAGTGTATTATGGAAAGTTGCGAGCGAATATGAAAGTGGGGGAGGGGGAGGGTTGAGTGAGTCTGGGGGTGATTGAGATTAAATTTGACATCAATTTGGGTACTGTGTGCATTGGTGATAAATAAATGTTTGTTTTCAGCATAAAATTAGGTTTTTCTTCCAATTAATTTTTTTTATAGAAAAATCTCATGTACAAGCCGCACCCCCATTTCATGAGTTACTTTTTGGGGAAAAAGGTGCAACTTATATACGAGCAAATACGATACATTCTATGGTTCATTATTTTTTTGGTATTAGATTACAGTATGTCTTGTTCATGGAAGAATACGTGTTTACATCTTTTATCAGATTTTGTGAAAATTTGTCAACAGAAACATTCACCATCTCTTTCATATGATGAGATAACTACTGTGCGCAAAAACCTACAGCGCAATGGTGTTGAGATAGACAATGAGTTCATAAGAGAGACGTGGCATCCAGTGTACCGACGTCATTTCTTGAAACAAAGTTTAGCTCGGTGCTATGATTGTCGGAAAGCATTCTATCTATATCATCAGGGACACGAATCAGAAGTAAGAACTCTGAAATAAAGCATTAAATACTAAGGAAAAGAGTCTCCTAACTTAAAAAATTGGAATATTTAATTTTTTTCTTTAGTGACTGTGTTTAAATGTTACACTTTTTATGCCCTTTAACTGGTTACATATTATATGTATTTGAACATGCCAAATGTACTTATCGGCTGTAGGGATGTGTTGTATTTTAAACTATTTCTGTGTAATACACTTATTTATTCTGGCTTGATTCTTCAATGTTTGTGAGAGCTCTCTTTGTTTCTGTGTAGGTGGACTGTGCAGATGTGGTGCTTTTCTGGAGATTACAGCAGGTACTCAAAGTGACATCAAATGCTTTGAGACAACAAGTGATGAATAGGGAAGGTTAGTTGAAATTTTCTAATATTTCCAGATTTGTTTGTGGTAATTTGCCTCAGTCATCAAAATAAGATAGCAACTACTTCATATGAATAATGGAAGAGTTGATTGATAAGTAGCCGAATATCTCTCTCTTCTCTCTCTCTCACCTCTAGTTGGTTGACTCATCTAGAAGTTATAGAACACTGGTTTGCTCATTTGTTCAGTTGTAAAAGTTCTTCCAGTAGATTTTTTGCATATGATTTCTCTTACTTTTTTTTCTCCCCCTTTTTAATTGATGGATTTTTTGTTACATTGATGTCTCAGTATTTTATAATTTTTTGTGATTTCTTGGAAAGGTATTTGCGTATGCTGAGTATTTTATTGAACCTGAACATATTTTTTCGATTGAATATAATTTGTGTTTTTTTTTGTTTTGTTTTGTTTTTTATATTTTTAAACTACTTTTTTAGATGCTATGTAAGGGTAAATTCGTGTTGAAAGTTCCACCTTAAGCTACACTGTACACAATAAAATAAAATTTATCATTTTTAGCTGATGCTTGGTTGATGCTGAAAATAGTTTATAAAGTATAATAAAAATTAATATGAAATAAAATAATTACTGTCAAAACTAGAGCTTAGGTACTTGATGAAAAAAGTGAACAATTCTTTCTTCATAAGATAACAAAAACACTTCATATTGAAACGGTTGATTATTCTTATAATAATAATAATAATAATAATAATAATGATAATAATAATGATAATAATGATAATAATAATGACGATGATGATGATGATGATGATGATACAAAATTAGAACTATTTATATGCACATCTGTGCCCCACACTGGGTAGAATGTATGGTTTCCATTTTTTTAAAAAATTTACTAAAATATATAAATAGTTTCTCTATGCCTTGGAACTAGTTTACCTGCTTCATTAAATTTATTTAAAGGTGTGAATATGGGAAACAGATGCCTATTATCGATTTTGAGACTGGATGTGCGAGTTTCTTCTGCTCTTGCTCACAGTGAAATATATCGAATTTTCAAAGTGAATCATTGCTGCCACAAGGGCCATGCCAATTCAGTGAACATCAAAATTATTACCTAGCCTTGTTGTCACTTCTGGCTAATACATAACACATATCATGAAAAGAATAACATTGACACGTACTAAACAGTACATAAAATTTCCCCTGAAAACAATTAACATACACATTCACATATAACAATACAGAAAACTCATTCATACAAGCGCACATTCCTTTTCTCCTTGTTTTTATGGCCATGAAACTTTAACATTCCCCCTTCGCAATACATTCTTTGCCTTCTCAGGTAATCAAATTGAAATAGAAATTCTAAAATGTCTACTTCCCTTGTTGTTGATTGTCGAACTCCACCAGAAAAGAACACCAGGATTCCATTTTTAAACCCATTTTACATCTGTACTGGTTTTTTTCAACATATTGTCGTGGTAATCGCAAAAGGTCGTATGTCAAATCTACTGTAGTTTTCTGGAAGATCTTGACAGTTGCATTCACAAATAGGGAAGCTTGCTTTTCGGTTTTCCATTACTCCCTCGTCTTACGACCAATTGCAAATGATGTAGTTCTCTTAAAAAAAAAAAAAAAAAAGACACATACCACCTATTGCGAGTACCATGACTTGTTAAAGTTCCAGAAACAGTTGCTCTCTCTTTCATTTGTCATTTACTGTCTGTGGATATAATTGAGTTTTTTCTTCTAATTTTGCACATGATTGATCATGTTATTTTGGTTATTTTGTTTATATTTTGATTTTTTAGGCCCGTTGAGTTTATTTGACATTTATAATGATTTTGGTGGGCAGTGTTCTTATGAAAAATAATGATTCCTTTTGAATTTCTTTTTAAAAACCTAATGTACATCTAATTATTTGTCATCTTAAGATCTCCTCCCTTTCTTTCTTTCTTTCTTTCTTTCTTTCTTTCTTTACTTCAGTCTGCCTGTCGTTTTTACAGCTCCTCAGTTCTGGCGTAATAAGTAAATAAACACTACTCTCCCGAATGTTGACATTTGTTTTTGTTAATATGTTGCCTTTGGAGGTCTATTAAAATATATTAAATTATTGTTTTGGACGAGTCCATCTAGATCGTCACACTACTAACAAACAAAAAGAAAGTTTAATCATTTCTCTTGATATCTTCTGCAAATATGTTATGTATTCTTTGTTGTGATTCAGCTCGCCGTCTAGACAAAGAAATAAAAGAAGTATTAGAGGATTATAGTCAAGATAATGAAAAGAAAGTTCGACTGCTGACAGGTCGAAGAGTAACACTTGCCGAAGAATTAAGTATGTTTCCTAGAACTCATTAGTGCAATGCTATATTGTGTTGTGGTCTTACTTATCAAGTTTTAATATTTTTTTCTTTTTTTCTCCAGAACGAGTGAGACAAATTCAAGAAAAATTAGAAGAATTTATTCAAGCGCTAAATCACGAAAAGTAATTTTGCCCAATGTTCTTTCCTCTTGCAGTCAGTCATTTTTTTCTATTGTGTGATATTTCATTCCTTGTAAAGTATGCGATAATGAATCACAAGCCTGATAGTCGAATGTGTTTGTGTAGGTGATCATAAATAAATTAATAATGAATATACTTTTTTGTGATATTGTTTCAGATATTCTCAGGCATTCATGAACTTGAATCCCAAGATCCTTTTCCTTCCCTCTGTGTGCAATAGCTACGTATCTTTTTTGCTACTAAATGTTACATATTTTTCACTGCCATTTTTGTAAATAATGATGGTGGCAGCCACAAGTGTTCACCATTTATTTATTAAATAGTAAATATATTTTGGAATTAAATTTTCATTGTTGATTGAGATGAGCAATGATAATGTGCTGTATCTTATCATTGAATATTACATGATCAATTAAATTGATTGGAAATGTTGAATTGTCATTAAGAAACTGTTTTAGAAAACCATTTTCCTGTTGCTGTGATGTAAGAAGGTGGTTGAAAAATAGGAATACATGTACTGTTATTGATAAGTTTCAATTTTTTCTTAATTATAATTGATAATGTTTCTATAACTCAACAAAACTCACAGTAAAAACAATTAAATTGTTTAGTGTGCCCACTTGTTTACTTGAGAAAGGAAGAAAAAATGCCAGTTTTCTGCATGTGTCCAGATCTTTGAGTACATGTGAATGCTTTGGGTCAACAATAATATTCTTTATGATAATTTTTTCACTTTTTCCTGTCTATAATGATTTGTAACACTTTCTCCAAAGATATAAGTCTGTCAAAAAACCCTGACTCAATTCTAAGTGATTATTAAGATCCTGGGATTTCCCCTCCTCTTGTGAGAGTTATCTTGCCTTTCAGTGGAAGAGTCCACTGCAAGAATGGTGGATGTTAAAGAGATATATGCATTAAAAGATTCTGCATTAAAGAATTTTTAAAAGTCGGCTCATTACTTCTACAATAGGCACTTTAATGTTTAAACAATATACTGACTTTGATACATTTTTACTGAGTACTCAGACAACAAGGCATTCAATTCTAACTAGAAGAAAGTGGATTTTGGTGTAAGTATAAGCAAAAATGAAGTGCAGTCAATTCCGAGTGGGCTATTATGTTTGTCACAAAATTATAGCAAAACTACTCATATTTTCAAAAAATTCAACAGTGACCTTATTTGAAAATGAGTTTTTGATGAACACATTTCATTAAGAAAACAAATTCTATCTTTGGAATTGTAGTTATAGGCAGATGCCGAAAAAATTTTGAAATTTTCAATTTTTGAAAAATCGGGACATTTTAATGAACATGAGACATACGTTATTCTCTTAAGCTACCTTTATGCTATCTAAGGTCCCAATTCAATAAAAAAAAAAAAATGTACGATTTGTAAGAAAAACTAGTTTAAAGAAAATAAAAATTTGCCTAATTTGACACAATTTCACAAAAATACTCGTGTTTTTGAAAAATTGAACACGATCTTATTTGAAGATCTGTTTTTTATGAACACATTTTATTAAGAAAAAATATATCTTCATAATTGTAGTAAGACGCCAAGAAAATTTTGAATTTTTTCAATTTTTGAAAAATCATAGTTTTCAACCAACATGAGACCTGCGCCATTCTCTTAAACCTTCTTCAGACTATCCAACAACAAAATTTAATCAAAATTGGCACAATTTTTTCGAATATTTTGAAAATGTCTCAGAAGCTTAATGTACAGTACCTCCCAAAATTTAAATATCTGTTTCAAATTTAAGGGGGCTCGACGTCAGCCAGATCGATCGGGAAATATCAATTTTGGAGAAAATCGGCTGAACGGTTTAGTCGTTGTCACTGACGGACAGAGTTTTGCCGTCAATCGCATCGATTTTTTTCTAAATTTAGCAACTGGATTCGTCTACTTTTTCGTCACCAGTGCCCTGTGATAAGTTTTTCTGCCGAAAATTGTTTTTTTCGCGCAGCATTGCACAACTTTCTCTTTTTAAGAAGTTCCTTCTTAAACACGAGAAAGTAAAAGTTGACGCCAAACCGCCTGTGCCACTTCAGAGCGTAAACCATTCATGGTTTTCTCCAAAAGTGATATGTGCCGATCGATCTGGATGAAGTCGAAGCCTTGCAAATTTGTAACGAATATTTAGACTTTTGGGAGAACTTTGCACGAAACCTTAACTTTTTCAAAATTTTCTAAAGAATGCTCCAAATTTTTATTAATTTTTTTCCTCGTACAGAGCAAAATATGCTTAAAGAATGGCGCAGGTCTCGTTTTCGTTAAACTCTGAATTTTCGATAAATTGTGTAAATTCAACATTTTTTCTGCGTCTTCCTACAACTACAATATTAAATCTCGATATTTTTTCTTAATAAAATGTTCTTAAAAGACAGCTCAGATCATGAAAATTTTTTTGAAAGTTTGAGTAGTCGCGAAATTGGTTAGAAGTGTAGACAAAAAAATATTTTCTCGAAACATTTTTATCAACAAAAACGTTCACAAATTTTCACATGTTCTCAACTTTTCGTTTCCCCTAATAAAAATATTAAAATATGACTTCAAGAATATCGTAGAAGGAACCCTGTTTGTATATGCACACTTTCATTGAAACATTTGGAACTATTTTGAGAAAATGCTCGAGCATTTCGTAAAACGCGTAATTTTGATATTTTCACAGAAAAAATGTGTTTTCGAGAAAATTCATAAGAAATAATTTGAAGCACTAATATAGCTACATATAATTCATGCCCAAATACTCTTGTAAAGCGCTAATCCGCAGTGTAGGAAAATTATTTCAAAACGGTTTTATTAGAGTACTTTGCACTGTTCGAGAAAAATAGAGCAAACATTTATAGCAACTTTTTAAGAAAAAAGTCATTGAGACTTCACTTAAAGTGTCCCCAGAAATCAAATATGCGTTTCTAATTCAAGGGGACATAAAATCAGCCAGATCAATCACGGATATAGATCTTGCCGGAAATCGTGACAACGGTTTAGCCGGTTTTTAAAAATTAAAAAAAAATTATTCTGACCCTCAAGAAAATGTGCGCAGATAAATCTCTTTCCCACACGTCATATACAGTTTTTACTGTTTTTTGACAAATAAATAAATAAAAGAATTGTTCACCGATGGACAGGCGTATGTGCACACTTTTTGACGTAAATAATTTTTTGCTATCAAGGACCCACAAATCTTGGATTCTGACTACATAACGTGTTAAAGGAATTAATTTACTACGTATTGGAACAAGGTTTATTAATTGTTTCGGGACCAGGGATCCACTAAACAAATTTGGTCGTCGAAAAATCGCCATTTTCTACTGCAGAATTACCCTTTCTACACTATGTAAGTAGTTTGGAATAAAGTAAACATTTGGAACAACGTTCCATTCCAAATATGTGTGCTATCCAGCTTACGTACCCCTAAAAATTGAAATATACATTTCAAATTTGAAGGTTTGCGACAGCAAAATACTTGTATACGAAATATCCATTTTGATGAAAATCAAATGTACTGTTTAGATAGTTTAGTTCACATAGATGTGAAAACGTTTTGCCACTTTTTGAACAAAAACAACTTTTTAGGTTTCAAGGAACAAGAAAACGTGGATTCTAACCACGAGTACACTACTAATATGATAAAGTACTACTCTTAAAAAAGAAGAAGGAAAAGGATGAACTCCCGGGAGGGGAAGGAGGAGGACGGAGGAGAAGAGAAAAATAACTTTGTTCGTGAATTGGATAAAAACTCGAAAATTGGAAAAAATGCAAAACAGCCCAGCTTCGAAGGGAGAGATTTTTTAAAAAGATTTCCATAAAATTAAATATAATTTGAAATAATTCATTCAGCACATATTTTAACTTATTGCAATTACCTCATTAACAAATTTGATTTTGAAATATTTAACTCCCGATCGGCTTTAGCGACACTGGTGACACAATTTACAACCTAATCAATTCATAAATCTTTTAACTACGAACCCAAAAAGTCTTAAAATTCCAATAAATACTGCATAAAAAGGTATATTTATGTAATATGAGAGAATGATGGTTGTAGAAACAGAATAATCACCTGTGAAAGGGAAAAAATCTCCAAAAATAAAATTATAAAGCCGCCTATAGAAGTTTTTCACCTAGCGATAGGCAACCCGCTCAGCGTTTGTGATGGGAGAGTTGCATCAGGTTACGGTTTGCAGCATCGCATCACGAGTATTTTCCACCACGTGATTGATTGAGTGATTATTTCGTGATTCCGAGCGCGTCAACTGCTGCGGTCGTTAATAAGTGTAGTACATGTTTTTACGAGAGGTGGAGGTGTTCTTCTCCTTCTGGATGGCGAGATCCTGCGTCTGCCTACACGTCAGAGAGTTTTTTTTTTCTTGTCCGGGTATTTCTCAATAGTGGCGCACCGCGCCACCCAGGACAAGTTAAGCTACTGACTGCTCTACTGACATGTGAAGTAGTGAATATAAATGTGTGTATGTAAGTAATGGGCGAGGATAGGACAAGAAGAGGATGAAAAGATCGTGCGCAGTCAATGGCCCGCTTGTTAATGTACTGTTTCAGCATTCGCATTGCATTGATCGGAGAAATAACGGAGAACCACCGATCAGAGTAGCCGGCCGCAAAATTGTCTTCCAGCCGTTACATCAGCTGATGCCCTGAGCCATCACAGCTGGTTTCATCATTCTGGCTCGCACTAAAGCAGAGAGAATAAAATCGTTTTCTGAGGCGATACGTAAATCTGTGGTCACGGGGTAAAAGTTCTGAAGTCAAAAATCTTAGTTTGCAGAAAACAAGGGTTAGATTTTTGAGCCACCGCTTGTTTCTACGATAAACGCTATTTCTTAATGTTTTTTTCTCGTTAAGGAGGCAACATTTGAATTCGGGAGTTTTACTAAAATAAAATATAGATATTTAACTTGTAGTTTCAGTACTTAACCCAATTTTGCCAAAAATTGACTTATGAACTTTTACCCCGTGACCACAGAAATAATTTCGAACAACTCATTTTACTAAGAGCAATTTCAAAATGCAAGTCTGAGGAATGATTGGGGCCATTATGCCTGAAAGAATAGTTATAATTCATAATCGAGTTTCTTCAGTCGTATTCATGTTGCTTTAAATAAGACAATGCTTCTAAGTAACCGCGCGTTCTATCCTCAATAAACGCGCGACAGTCTGATTATTGCCCTGTCATAAAGTGAGATATTAGAACGTTACCTTTCATGAAAACTACTCTCTTTCAGATTTCAGAAGTTTTGTTTCTATAAGAAACCAAAGAAGCTTTCAGGTGACAAAATTTAAATTGTAGCAAAATTTCAAAATTTCCAAATGCAAATGTTCTTTTAGAGCGTCGGGAAGCGTTGGGAATATATCGATGTTTTAAACATCGGTCGATTGAAGCCGATGTTTTTTAAACATAGATGTTTTGAGATGGAGGTTTTTACGTTTTCGATGTTCTGTTCGTGAATAAAAAACATCTAATTCCAAATTTGTAAAAATTAAAATATGAATAGTAACTGATGATACCAGTGTGTTTGTGTTCGAACCAAACGAACGTGGTTTGTATAACTTTCGAGCAGACTGCCATCCCTTGCGCGAGATGATTTTAATGTCCTGGTATTTCCTTCATTTTGTATGTATTTCGCACTTGGAGAAGCGCTTTTAACTTTGTTTTCATGTATTTTTTAATTATAAATTAATGTGCACGACAACTGTTAAATTATATTTTGTTGTGCACAAATTCAAGGTTAGAGGATACTAACGCAACTTCAAAACATTGATGTTTTAATTTTGATCATTGATGTTTGACAACAATTCCGATATCGCAATCCTAGTGGGTATCGTGAATGGCATACTAACTCTAAGAACCTAAATTAAATCTCAGCACAGATAAAAAAACAATACTGGTTGGAAACACTTTTGTAGATCCATGTATTATAATATTGCGTAGCCATTACAAACAATCGAGAAAATGTGTGCTTTTGAAGCGCCACTAGTTTATAACAGGTAACGTTGCTTTAACTCAATCCATACATTTTTAAACTATTGTCAATTATTGTTATTAGCATTTGATTTTTGATTTTTTTGTCAGTAGTCTAAAAGAGTATACGGTCAGGGATTGAACCTGCTTGCCGCCCTGAGCGGGAGATTGAATAAATGGTAGTGTATTAATTATTTTTTTTGAAACTGATATTATTCTTTCTATTATTAATTTTATTATATATTTATTTTCAAGCTTAACATAATATACGTACTATAATTTTAATAATGCAAAAGTTTGAAGTTCATTTTTCGATTATTATTTGTGTATCAGAGTATATAACTCATTCTGTCTGTATGGGAAACTATGTATAATTTAACATAGTGAATTTTGCATAGCGAAAAAATGGGAAATAACACTGTGCAACAAATTTGTACTCTGTGTCTTGCAGCGAGATGAAAGTATGTGTTCTTTACTAAAGCACAAACGCTGATTGCGAAAATTAAATCAGAAATGTTCCATCATGTACCAAAAATTATTTGTAGTACAAAAATCGTTAGTATTAAATTATTTGTATTGTAAATTGCTTGTGTTACAAAACAAAATGAAAACAATGCGAGAAAGTTGAATAAAGCTGGAAATGTACTTATAAGATACAAACTTTTCCTAGAAACTTTCCGTTTGTGAGTAGATGGTGATATTTCTTGTAGGAGTGTCCAGCAGTAATCTGCCAAACGATTTGGTGACCTTCTTCCCTTATATCGTCTTTCTACCGCAGCAATATCTCGGTGAAATCTCTCATGATGTTCGTCACTCACATCTCCAAGATTAGGTGGCGAGAAATCCAAATGGGAATGAAGGAAATGTAAGTTCAAAGACATGTTGCACCTCAAAGCCTTGTAACAGTCCAACATGTGTCCCGTCAGTTCTCTGTAATTCTCAGACATTACGTTTCCCATGACATTGTCGCATACATCTTTCAATGCAAATCAAGTTGTATTCTCAGTATCTGTCAGTAGGGGTTCAAAGTTAATATCTTGGATCAAGTCACGGAACTGAGGCCCAATGAAAATCCCTTCTTTAATTTTGCAGTACTAATCGTAGGAAATTTAGAAAGTAAAATGTGAAAACACCGGCCATTTTTGTCCAATGATTTCTCAAAATTCTTCATAGAGCTTCAATTTCAGATCGAGTGTGGTAACCGCACACTGTCTTTGTCAACTAGGGATTCATGCGACACATTTTTTTCACCAGGATTGAAAATTTCTCTCAAAAGCCACTCTTTGAGAGAAATGAATGGTCTTTCTTTGTACTACTCTCCTAGTGGCACAAGGTACAGCAATATTTTGTGTGTCCAGTCTGCATTCCTAGGAGAAGTTCCAGAACTTTTTGGCAATCGGAGAAATAGGATGTTTTTGAGACTTTGTCGTAAACTCGATACACACCAAACAGAAAATATTTGAATTGACAGACTTCCTAGACATAGTTGCGTATAAGAAACACAAGTATATGAACAAACAATATTCTTCATTTTAGCGGACTTATACACTTCAAGAATAGATGCGGTTTGATCTCTCTACCGATTGACTGAAGTGCAACTTCCCTTTAACTACCCCCAAGTTCCTATCTTCCTCTCCCCTCTCTATTCCCAACACTAGGCAATAATATTCCTAAAATAACAGAATGTGATAAGCACCGCGGCAACATAAGTAACGCAATTGAGCGCAGATAAAATTGCGTTTTCAGGAAAAAAGTTTAGGTGCTAGAGAAAAATGGTTTTCATTGTCATCAGGGCAATGAACTACATAATAATCACATTTTTGTTCTGCGGCAAATTTTATTGTTGCATTGTGTAATTATAAGGGATTTTTTGTTTTCCCCCCGCATATATTATATTATGTATGAAGATATATTATGTATGAAATAAAAATGATCTCGGTAGACAAATCTACGCGAAGATACGGTGCTCACACAATTTTCTGTGTTCACACATCTTTCATTTGGCATAGACGGTAAAGCAACTATCTCTTGTAAATCCGTTCAGAAGATGTCTGCATTAAAACGTTCGCCTGCGGATAGATGGCAGCACGCTCCTAATTTACACGGTAGACGTGCGGATTGTCCTCGTGGTTCGGAGGCAACATCAAAATTCTCATCGGAGCTTCTGCTCACTAATTTCCCTCACTGAAAACTATTTGAACTTTGTCACATTTATTCGAATGAAGACATTTTTCTGAAGACAGATCCGAGTATATGCCTACATGATCGCAAATTTTTAGTGGTAGCTTTATTTTAAACATGTCTTTCCCTTTCACACGTACTGTATGGTGTCTCATGTAATTTTACAATAAATGTTATAAAACTACGATTTTTGTGCTAGAAAATGGTTTTCACAAAGATATTGTTTGCACAACAATCTTGTTGGTGAAGAATCTCACAATCTTGTATCGCACAATCTTGTAGGTGGAGAACACTAAATAATGTTTTATACACTGCCAATTTATGGTATTTCTAATGAATGATTGCTCATAAGATGAGGGCAGGAAGAGTTGCAAGAGATTCAAAAAAACGTTCAAAACAAACAGGCAAAGTTATTACTACTTTTGATTAAGATCGTGGGATATTTTTTATAATAAAGTTTTCACTGTTAAGTTTTAGACAAACAGCAAGTCTTTTATAGGTTAAAACATGAAAAAAAACTATATAAAACAAAATGTGTTTTATTTTCCAATTTTTAACACTTTTCGGTGGCCTAGGTGCATCTCCATTCTCAGGTATAAGTTTCAACAAAACCAGAAAGTTTAAGAGTACGAATGAATTTATTAACCATTATAAATAATTTGACACAGTTTGGTTCTTAAAACAAGTTAAATTTAAGCAAACACAATACATGCGAGATAAACATTCTCAAAAGCATTGGAAACTTGTAAATCTTCTTTGTCATAATCTTTGCACGTTACACAAAGTGATGAATGATATTTTAATGCAATAACTCAGAAGATTAATCATTATTCTTCAGGATTGTAAATCCACGACAGAATACATTTGCACAACGAGTACAGATCTAGTTGGTCTTAAAGTACGTAAACATATTGAGAAAGAATCTCAAATGCTTGGTTGCGGAGAGTTTGCAGAAAAGCCATTGCTATCAAATTTTCTGTAAGTACGTAAGAATAGGACTTTTGGGAAGGAAAAGTTATGGGTAGGGGGAGGCGGAGGAGAAGGGAAATGAAAGAAAGGAGGAGGAGGTGAATTGAAGAGACAATAAGGCTGTTTTAATTTACTTTTTTATTCTGTGAATGATACAGAGGATATTAGAGCCAAAAGATGTATACACACTTCAAGCAAATAAAAACTGGACATAACAAAACTGAATTCACACAAACAGAAAATGATGAGCACAAGCCATCATAGACTTTTACCGATACAACCGTTACAACAGTTGCTCCAAATCTCACTATCGGCATTAGTACAATTCTAAGTTCAACTACTGCTCGAGCAACATTTGCGAAAGTATCCTCACCGATTGCAGCACGTACACATGCATATTTAATTGATTCCGAAAGTACTGCCAGTGTATCTGGTGTTCTACCGTTTACCTCATTCTTAAGACTTTCCCATAAGTAGAAGTTCAACGGAATTAGATCTGGAGAACGCGGTGGAAATTCAATCGGGTCTCTTCGTCCTATGAAGTGTTCTACCTAAAGAGTATTTACTACCCAGAGTGGTTCTACCCACAGTGATTCTACCCAGATCCTGTAGTTCTTTATCCTTTATCCGTAATAATGATAATTAAATCTTGGTTATTTTAAGATATTAAGTAGCATTGAATTCAAAAAATATTTCTCTATCTTTTAAAGAGTATTTGACCTTATTTTGTAAAAACAAATTCAATGAAGTTACATGTTTATTTCAAAGTTGTCTAGGCTCTTAAAGTAGGATTCAATTTATCGAATTTTCAAGTTCTTTTATACCCTCTTCTACAGCCAAAAACTTTGTTTTTCCGTCAAGGGAAAACCAAAAATGAGAAACTAGATTAACAGTTTTAATAACATATTCGGGGATTTCTTTGTTGATAAGATTGTAAATTTATTTTTCTTTTTTGTCAATACTTTACTTCTTCATCTATTTAGTTTATACAATTTGAAGAAATTTGTGAATTTTGAGGTCTATATTTTGTCAATGTACACGTTTTAATTTGGTCATATGTGTGCAATAAAATATTTAAAGTATTTCAGAATGTTACGAAAAATCGTGAACTCATTTCTAATTTATTTAGGTTTACTTTATATGGGACAGCAATGCATATTTACCTCGTGTATATAAATTTTCTCTTTCTCCTCTTATATGAATAGAAAATTCTACTACTTGTAAACAAATTTAGATCCTTACATTTTATAAATTGGTAAAAAATTATATTTTTTACAAAGAGCAGAAAATTCGATATTCGTTTCCAATAATTCGTGCTTTTTGCTTACTTTCGATTCTATGTAATATTTCCATATGAAGGCTGGTTGGCTCCGGTAGAAACCCATTGCCATCTTGACAATATTGTAAACAGTTTGAAAGGAGGAATGTTGTAATGTACTAGACGTAATGGAAACCAATCTACTCATCCCCCCTGTCCTCAACCTTTCCCTCTCAGCAGTCTTTTCTTACGTTCTCATACACAGTTTGAAAGTAAAGGCTTTCCTGCGAACTCCCCTTTGCCAAGTTTTTGTGAAAGTTTCTATAATAACAATAATAGTGACTTTGTTAATGTGGCGAGACTCGAACAGCCTGCTCTTCCGTCTAACGACAAGTTTCCCAATGTGTTTGACCACACAAATCTTAGTCGATCTGTACTACTATTGAAAATATGTTCTCACGTGGATTTATAGTCCTAAAGAATCATTCAATGATTAATTTTTCAATTATTATATCCTAAAATATCCAAATCACATTATACAATATGCAAGGTTTGTGACAAAGAAGGTAAGCTTCCAATGAATTGGTGTTGTTTAGCTCGCGTACATAATATTTGCTTAAATTGAACTTGGTTTTGTGGCCAAAATTTGTTAAAATATTTATAATAGTTTATAAAATGGTTTTTACATTTTACTTTCTCGTTTACGTACGGACGTTTACGTTCACGGAGTATTTTTTCATAGAGAAAGTTATGTAATTCTGCGGGTTATCATCCAGTAAAACACAATAACGTAAGAAAACAATGCTTTTTCCATTAAAGTATACGATATTGGCTACACTTCAATTAATATACATTAGTTTTAAAATGAACAGTAAGCCAAATGAGAGTGTTTTAACAAGCTACGTCTCTCTTCAGAATCTATTCCGTGAATCCCTATGTGCCAGTATAGCAGTTACATGAAATGTGATATATGAAGGAAACTGAACAGTTACTGGCCACCTTCAACACCGTTGGACCGAGCGCCATGGAAATAGGCACATCTACGTGTTTTTTCACTGAGAAGATTTACGCTGTTAATTCTGTTGTAGCTCCACTACATGGCGCTACATATTCACTACATATCCACTACATATTCACGTCAACTGCAACCTACAACACACTCTGCAGCATTTTGAATCTATATCGTTAAATAACTCATAAACGAGGTGTTCTAGGGCCTTAAAAACTAAAATTTTGAGGCCAAGGCCTCAAAGAAACGTTTCTCACACCTGAACATTCAAGAACATTCTATTACATTTTTGCTGGTACGGCGATTCCCGATATTACCTCACCTGCTCAGAGACGTGCAGAATCTGCAAGTAAATGTGAATGAGAGGGACAGAGAGCGGCAGAGACAGAGACAGACAGGGACGATGAAGGAGGGAGAGAGAAACAGAGAGAAACGGAGATGGGAGGGGAAAGAGGGAGATGAAGGGCAGAACAACGTCTGCCGGGTTTTCCTAGTACGTTCTAAAAATATAGTTCTTCGAATAAGATCATATACATTTTTTTGAAAAATACACTAGAGTTTTCTAGTAATTTTTGAAGTAATAAAAGAAGTCATCTCCTTCAACTTAAAATTAAGTTGATGGAGATGACTTCCTTTATTACTTCATGTAATTACGTCAACAACACGGTGTCAGAATTCCCACACCTCGTAATTTTTCCTTCAAGTAAAGGAAATTTACGTATTGTCTCAAAACCGGCTCCAAATTTTTTCTTTCGTTTTTTTCTCGCATAGAGCAAAGTCCATTTAAGAAAAGGTATCATTGTCGTTGAGCTCCCTGAATTTTCGAAAATTACAAAAGTTAAAAAATGCACGAAATATGAACTGTTGTAGCACTGTACACACTTTTGTATTAGAGTACAGAAAAATCGAGAAAATGTGAAAAACGTATTTTGGACACCGCCGATAGGTAGCAGCTGGAAAGAGGGTGGAACAAAACCGAAATGCTAAACCAGACAAAACAGATTAGGAAACTAACTAGTACGAGAAAGTCTGTGCCATTCTGTAGAACCTAGTTACTTTTTCGTATACGTAGTAATATACATAATGTAGAGAAAGTTGTGTAATGCTGCAGAAAATCGATTTCGAGATTTCACCAGGAATACATGTTTTGGAGTCCCCTTTCATCGAAAAAGTGTTTTTTTTTTTTCAAAACGTCCGTCCGTCTGTCCGACTGTCTGTAAACAACACTAATCTATTCGTACGATTTTTTTCCAAATTTAAGATTCCCGGTCGTTCTGTCACGACTCGAAGCTCTGAGATTGTGAAAAATCATTTTGATTTTTTTAAAAACGTTTTTGGGAGTCGTTTACCCAAAGTCGCTGACACTTTTTCAAAAATATCTCTAAAATGGTTCGAAATTTTTCCTGATAACACATGTCCGATTTTCACTATTAAACTGTGAACTTTCTAAAATTGCAAAACTATTAAAATTCTTGCCCGTAATTTTCTCTTGTCCATAATCTTTGCAAAAATTTGAAATTTTTTCGGCGTCTTCCTACAATTACAATATTGGAGAAAGTGAAATTTTCTTTACACGGAATTGGTTCTCTACAATCAGTTCTTTCATTATCGTCATGCGTACTTCTTGAAAATTTCAATAGTTTGTGCATAATTTTTAATAAACTATGGACAGTGTTAAAAAATATAACAAAGAAGATTTTTTCAAAACGGATACACTTTTTTCTTTAAACTTTCGGTAGGAATAGCTGCGCTATATAAGATGACATAAATGCCATTGAACTGTATTCTTTTGTTTTTTTAAAAAAATACGCGAATGTATTTTTTCTAAATATCTCTTACGCTTTTAATATGCACATTTACATCGATTTGTATACATTGCATTTGGAAGTGGGAGGGATTCAAGTGACTTTCAATGAAGTTTCTCGAAAAGTCAAAAGTTTTCTGTGAAAAGGAGTTTCAAAATTTGCATTTACAATTGAGCATAAACGACATTTTCTTAAAAACGGCTCCGAATTTTTCAACCAATATTTCCATATAGGACAAGATTTTACTCTTCCATGATAAACGTAAAGTAATATTTATTCTTAATGCAATAGTGAAACCGAATAGGGAAACCGAAAAATTGAGAAAATTAAAAAAAAATGTACTTCGGGCGGCAATAGATGGCAACAGAGAAGAAGTGGGGCAAACCCGAAAAGCTAGGCCGCAGACCAAAGCACTTAGAAGACTAATACAAGAAAGTCTTTGTCATTCTACAGCACCACTATTTTTCTTATTTTTACTTTCTCGCTACAGAGTAGAGAGAAAGCTATGTAATGCAGCGCGAAAAAACGGCGAATTTTCGTAAGAAAAACTCTTATTATAGGGTCCTGGTAACGAAAAAGTGGGTAAATCCAGTTTATAAATTTAGAAAAAATCCTCTATCACGTGGTGTAGACAGAATCCATGTTCTGTGGCTCTTTGGTACCGAAAAATCGAATGACGGCAAAACGTGTATCTGTGACGGCAAAACGTGTTGGTCTGTCTGTGAACAACGCTACCAAAAAATTGAATCGTGGCAATCTATCGGTCTGTCTGTCTATCAGTCTCTCTGTGAACATCGCTAGCGGCTAAACCGTTCAGCCGATTTTCTCCAAAACTAATATTCCCCAATCGATCTGGCTGTTGTCACAACCCCTTGAATTGGAAACCGATATTTCATTTTTGGGAGTAATAACAAGAAGTCCCTGGAGCATTTCTTAAATTTTCAAAAAAATAGCTTCATAGTTTTTTATTATATTTTTTGTTGAATAGTATGAAGGACGTTTAATAGATGGCGCTGGTCTCATTGAAAACCATGACTTGAAAACAATTCGTTAAAAACCAAGATTTTTCGAAAATTCAAAAGTTCAAAAAAGTTTGGGCGTCTTCCTACATCTGCAATTATTTTTTTATAGATAGAGATTTTTCCTTTAATGAAATCTGTGTCTTAAAGATAGATATTAAAATAAGGTCAAGTCTAATTTTTCGAAAATGTGAATACTTTTCACGTAATTTTGCGTAATTTCGCGTAAAAGTACGAGCGAGAAAGCATGTAATGTTTTAGGATAACTATTTTTTTCTATGAATAGTGCTAAATTCAATTTGTAAGATGGCATAAACTTCATTTTGCTGTATTCTTTTGTTTTTGTCAAAAATTACTCAGGTATATATTTTTTGTAAATGACTCTCTCGCCCTTAGTATTAACAATACCAGCATTTCTTATTATCGTATTTGAGAGTAAAATTGCTTCAAATATTTTCTGATGAAATTTCTCCAAAACTCAAAGGTATTTCCTTTTATTGAAGAAACCATGCAAAAAGGCTTTCATTCTCACTGAAATAGAGGTGCCTAAAGGCATGTAAGCCATGAAAAATCACAATTTATAAGGAATGATTAATAATTAAACTGATTCAATTTTTTCTCACTCTACAACTTACGTCAGGACTTACATGGAAAGAATTTGTTTTATAATATTGATCGCACATGGCCACCCGGTATGATGAATACAAGTCTGTTTCACTTGTGATGCTGGCTCTATGAAATGCTATTAGGGACTCCCTTTTGAATTTTGGAATGGGAAAAGATTAATTGAAAAGCGATTGTAGTTTTTGTTCGTCGCACTTGTGTCATCGCCAGCACTTACGAGGGTCGCATGGGGACCGGAGGCCATAATCAAAACGGATCGGAGGGCACAGATGGGATTCTTTGTCAGCGAACTAAATCTGTCGGTATCAACAAAATAAATCCGAAAATGTTGACCATGATCGCCAGCACTGCTCGATACAGTCGCAATCATGCGACTCCTAGCGGCACAACAGAGAACGACGCGAAATACCTTGAGATATTCCATCATAATGACATATCCCCACGCGCCAAGAAAGAAAAACCCAAGTATACATCGAATTCAGCCGCTGTCTGGAGGAGACTTCTCGTAGCTGGTTACTTTGATATGTAATGTGTTTTTTCGCGCTCAATACCAGGTGAATACCGAAGAAGTATCCTGTCAAACGTGTCCCTGACCACACGCGATCATCTCTTCCGTGCCCTACCTTCACTCCTTACGTACGTGCACTACACCACCATACATATCAATTAGAGCTTGCCCCGGCTGGGTGTTGCCTGCTAGTGGGACATTCCTGAATCCCCGCAAGCCGACGTGTAGGTCGGCGCCGGACCTTACCATCGAGCAAGCGTTGATCACGGCCACATCCCGTGTTAAAACATGCATTATACTTACGGAACTAATGACCATAGCAGTTGACGCATCTGGAAACAAGAAATCATCAATCAATCCTTCTGGTGCAGGCTTCAGGCTTCATGAGATACTGTGTCTGCTAAAGTTTGCTCGCAAGGCAGAAACCCTCTCTAAGCAAGAAAGTTAAAGATGATAATAATGGTGATAAAATAATACATTATATATATATATATATATATATATATATATATATATAGATGTGTCGTCCGTTTATCCCTCATTATTATCATCATTCCATTTTTTAATTACTTTATTTTTAGTCGCATCAACAGCTAAGGTTATTAGCGACTACAATTATACAATTATAATTTTATCCATAATTACATTAACAAAAATGTCATAACATATATATAATTAACATTGTATAGCTACATATATTTTATGTAATACATAACTTAATTGTACAATATCATATTTATTAAATATGTTACAATTTTCACAGAACTTGATCAGTTGGTTCTGATATCATTCCATTTTCTATCCCTCCCAGGACTAGCAACCCTGGGGAATAAACATTTGATTCAGCATAATGCTGATCCCCCAAAAGGAGACACATATACTTGCTGCGGAATAAACGTAACTGGACTTCGGTAAGTGAAGGTGTATGTCCGCGTGGTTCTAGACGGCCAATTCGCGAAAAAAAGCGGCCTCTGGCGCAGACGGTTGAGGCAGCCGTCGTCTGCGCCGAGGAGGCTGCTGGTTCGACTCCTGCGTAGGCAACGTCGTATTTGTGATTGGCCCTTCACTCATCATCTTGCTATCACCTTACAATTCATAATTCAAGGCGGATCAACCTTGTCTTACCAAGGGACACAGCCGAAAAGCTAATTCCTAAAATGACACACTTTAAATCTCCCTCCGGAAAAGAATATGACGACCTCGGAAGAGAACGTGTAGCGTGGTCAGAAATGGCCGATACGCAAATAATAATAATAATAATAATAATAATAATAATAATAATAACAACAACAAACAAAACACCTAGGGAGTACACGACCTTGTAGGTGGTGGTGGAGCTTGAGTATCCCTATGAGCCTGAGAGCTATGTTAGCGGTAGCCTACTGGAAGGTCTTCTGATAAGGCCTCCCACGCTGAATAGGTTGAAGGTGAGGGGTCAGACGAAGAAGTACTCCATTATGAGGAGAGTGGGAAGTAAGAAGAGAGGGAAGGGTCATGAACCTTTGGACTTCCTGTTGTCGGCCCATGGAGGGTACAGGAGAGAAGCTGGGTTGGCACACCAGGCCACTGATTAGAGTGGAGGCCCGAACCTTGCATTAGCCAGCCAAGGAGGCTGCCTTCCGCAATCAGTGAAAATCCCGTGGAGTTGTAATGCCATCGGAGGGACCCCTTGCTGGGCTCTGCGAGGGAATGTCCCGAGGCCAGTATGGGTCGCACTAATGGATAACAGTAAATAACCCATGGTTAAATGTGATCTGTGAACTCGAACTCTCTTTCTGCGAAACGTCCCTTAAAACCAATGAACAAAGATAGTCAAAGAAATGAAATGAATCTTAACATGCCTTGTTCTACCAATGCCCCGTACCTGCTCAGAGACCGAGCTGATCCCACGGATGTTAGTCCCAGGAATCCAGAGCCGGCAGTAGCTGTGAGCCATCGTCAGAGATGGACGCGTGATGAACTTGAAGGAGGTGATGTGGTGCTTTTACTATGCAAAATCGATAAATGGGGGCTCAGGAATAGAAGTTTTTTAAGATACGGAGAGAGCGGAACCCAGATACTGAGACCTATCCTCTATTCAAAAAAGCTTGCCAGTCAACGACGATACCTACTCAATAGCCGAAACTTCACAGCAGAACAGCTTGCAGTCATTCAGAGAAATGCGGAGACTTCGATTGAACTAACCACATGACGAACATTTAGAACTGTAAAATCTCTGAAAACGGTGGTCCACTCGAAGGCTCATATCTTCCTAGTGAAACGTCCTTCAGTGGTGAAAATTTATCTGGCTATCAATCATACGATAAGGATATAATGCGGAATCTCCTTTGACGTGAGATAGAACGAGTTCATCTACTTCCATTCGAATCTCGTGCACCGTTTAGGAGAAAATACGAAAATGCTAAAGCTAAGAGAGTGATAGAGACAGCAAATTCTGCCTTAACCCTTTAGCTGCTGTGAGCCACGCGTCTTGCGTCATGCTTCTCGATGCGGGCCCGGGGTGAGCTGTATGCAGAAGTACATAGATACCATGCAAGACATCTCGGAAATCAGTTAGTCCTAGCGGATAGCCGAAAGCGCGTCTGCGCGAGCGAACTCGCCCAGAGGCTCCCGGAGACATCGCGGTTACACGTGCGATCTCGTCAAGAGACTCCCAGCGGAAACCTGACTGAGCGTAAGAAGGTACCACGCACGCAAGTATTTTGCACATAAACACGTCTAGAGCAGTCAAAGGGTTAAATGAGGTTGTGTAGACCCCAGGTAGAGACCTAGATATTACTGAAATTAATCACGTAGTGTATGCAATTGGATCTCAAATAATTTTGGGGCTAGCCAAGAACACAGACGGCCGGCCGACAGTAAAAATCTGCGTATCCCCAGTATCCCCCTGAATGCAAATAATTATGAAACGAATAGCCGACACTCGGCGTGAAATATCACTCTTTGCCGAGACATTCTCTAAATCAACTCTCGCCTCTAAAGTTCAACAAAAAATATTCCATGTTGAACAAAAATACCAAATTCAAAATGCCACAATTCTAATGGTATTTGAGAAGTTAAACGAGAATATCTAAGCATGGGCTCAACTAATTAGACGTTACAAACGTAGAAAAGATTTCCGTGTACAGAATCGGTTGTTTGAAACAGACCCGAAGAGATTCTATCGCAATCTGACTAAAAATCCCATTGCAATTCTGCCCCTTCTTCAAAAGACGACGTCGAAATACTTTGGGCAGGAATCTGGGAAGAAAGCAGATCCTACAACGAAGACGCATCTTGGCTCCAGTCTGAAGTTTATGCTGCCGATGGACTTGTGGAAACAGTGGAACACGTTCACGAATTCTCCGAAGACGACCTCTTCCAAGCAATTAAGAATATGGGAAACCAGAAATCCCTCGGGATTGATAAGATACAGATAATTGGATTAAGAAATTACAGCATTACATTCTCATCTATCAAAGAATGTTAATAAAGTTTTAGAAAACCTAAAGGAACTCTCGGAGTGGCTCACACGCGGCATCACTTATTTGATACCCAAAGCGCAGAGACAGTTCTTTGGCGAAGAACTACAGACCAGTTACCTGCCTGCCAGTATCGTACAAAGTTATAACTGCAGATATAGCTGACAAAATGTATAGACACTTAAAAAAGAACAATTTGTTGTCATTTGAACAGAAAGGTTGTTGTAAATGTTCCTACGGCTGTGAAGAAAATCTTGCTCCTAAATTAAGTCATCTTGAATGATATAAAGAAACGAAAATGTAATTTAAGCATGGCTTGGATTGACTACCAGAAGGCGTTTGACACCATTCGATTTTGAAGACCCAGGGAATCTATCGATTTCATCCTAGACTTATTGAGTTTTGCAAGGCCAGTATGAAGTCGTGGAATACCAGGTTACTAATACACAGCGGAAAAGAAGTAGTAGAAACAAGAAGCATTCAGAATAACAAGGGAATTTTTTAATGAGTTTCGCTATCCATTCTGCTGCTTTGCAGTTAGTTTGATCCCACTATCTAGGCAGTTGTCGTTAGCTGATTTTGGTTACTAGACACCATGGTGATGAAAGACCAGTATCATATTTGTTTTACATGAATGATCTTAAAGTGTTTGCTAAAGAATGAAGCGATTCTCTCTCAAATGTTGTTCGTCATCAATAATTTTAGCAATGAAATCTGCATGAAATTTGCTCTGGAACAAGTGCGAAAAAATCAACTTAAGGAAAGACAAAATGATGTCAGAGAAAATTGAAGTTGTTACGCACATTGTGATTCAAGATATTGAGCCAAGTAAAACTTACAAATATCTGGGCATTGAAGAATGTGAGACTATCTCAAACGACACAATGAAAGAGAGAATTTATAGGGAGTATTATAGAAGAATGAGACTTGCCCTGCAGTCCACTTTGAACTCCAGAAATAACATATCTGCAGTAGGTAGTTTTGCAGTGTCTGTGGCCGAATACTGTTTCAGGCTTGTGGACTGGACTGAACAAGAAATTCGGACCATGGATCGAAAAACCAGAAAACTGCTTACAATGCATCGCCCACCCTCGAGCTGATGAACATATACATTGTCTGTTACGTAAGGAAGGAGGAAGAGGACCTCAGATAAATTGAAGCCTCCTGGCACAATGCAATAGTCGGGATGGGAAAGTATGTAGTCAGCCATTAAGATGACCCAATGAGACATGTCATGAAATCTGACCGAAGAATGGGAAACATAGGCATTGTAAGTGTAGCAAGAAGCATTGCGAACAAGACTATGCAAGACACGCACAATAACAGAGACACTGAACTTCTGATGCTGCTTAACATGAATTGTGAGACACAAAAAGTGTTAAAGAAATTGTGGAGAGACAAACCTCTCCATGGACAATATCTAAAAAGAATGGACAAGGTGCAGATCAGTAAAGGTCAATCATTTATGTGGCTTAAAAGGGGAAGAATGAAGCCAGAATCCGAAGCAGTTTTAAAAGCTGCTCAAAATCAGGCGTTGAGAACACGACATTTTGATAAATCCTCACAAAAAGGAGTCGCATGGGTTCAGATCGGGAGAATATGGTGGCCACTCGAGGCCCATGTCAGTGATCTCTCGATACTCCAGAGCCAGAATGCGGTCCCCAGAATGCTCTTCCAGGACGTAAAACACTGCTGCTTTGTTAGGGTCGAGCTCCGTCTTGCATGAACCACATCTTGTCGAAATCAGGGGCACTTTGCATAACGGGGATGAAATTATTTTCCAAAATCTTCACGTACCGGTTAGTATTTACCGTTCCGTCAACGAATGTCGCACCGATTATTCCGTGACTGGACATTGTAAGCCACACTGTCACCTGTTGAGGATGGAGAGAGTTATCGATTACGAAATGAGGATTCTCTGTCCCCAAAATGCGCCAATTTTGCTTATTGACGCACCCATCCAAATGAAAGTGGGCTTCGTCGCTAAACCAAACCATATTCACATCGAAGTCCTGATCGTCAATTCTGTGGACAATAGTGTCGGCGAAAGATAATCGCTGTTCCATAGTACTGGGACATACTGGGCTGATGGGTTTGAATTTTGTATGGGAAGAGATGCAAATCTTTAACAACAATTTGTCGAAGTGTCTCCCGGTTGATTCCCACCTCTTGTGCAGTTCGTCTGATCGACTTCCTCGAGCTGCTTTGAAACACACACAGCGCGTGTCTTCTCGATGTTTTCAGGCGTTTTTACACTTTTTCGACGACCGACATTGCCAACGCTGTCATCACCAACACTACCCGTTCTCTCAAACTTGCGAATCAAATTCTTGATTGTTAGCACACTTGGGCCGGTTGTCTTCAGCTTGAACTCGGTCGCAAACTTCCTTTGAGCCGCAATTGGGCTGTTATTGTTCGCATAGTAGAACTTAACAGGCGCTATACGCTCAGGCACGTTATGCCGGGACATTGTCACTTGCAAATGGCCGACAAGAACTGATGCGTGCACATGCGCATACTAATTCCCATCATGCCTTGCGGCCAATTGTGCAGTTTGAACGTTCAAACCCAAAGAAGGTTGAAATTTTATTTCATATAGTTCAATAATTTTCACCCTTTATATTATGTTCAATGATGCAAGTAATCTTGGAATTTCAAACATATTTGAAGACTGCTGGAAACACATATTTAATCAAATGCAAAATATTGGTACAAAAAATGGAAATCAATGAAGGCTAATGAAACGCCCTGAAAAGTTTCCAACACTATATTCTTGAAATGATTCAAAGTAATCTCATGGAAAGATCAGATTGTCATTACAAAATTGAGAACGGAATACTCCAAATTAATGCATACTCATCTAAAGTCTGGATAAGCCCCTCCTATATGTGACCATTGTAAAATTCTTTTAAATATAAAACACTATATTAATTGCCCACTATACAAGAGCACCTGGCTAAAAATATCAACTAGAAGGCAGACAGGATAAGATTCTTAATTCTAAAGATTATCCAACTTCTTACTATACTGATGTTGTTTGTTTTGTTTTCACAGGACATTGATCATGAATGTTTCTCAATTATATTTGGTAGTCGCTGATGACATCGTTGTCGATGGAACTAGAAAGAAAGAAAAATATAATGACTGTATTAAATAGAGCAAACAAACCCTGATATTTCATATCGATTTTTGTAATTAATTTGCTGTTACTGAGATGTGTACTACTAAAATAAATAAGAAGGTGCAGAATTTGAGGTTATAACTATATTTTTAATAACTTCAGGGAAGTTAACGAATATGATTTTTCACGTGAAAAATATTATCTTTTTATTGATATAATAAAATATAATATAAATAAATATTAATATAATAAAATATAATAAAAAAGTATACAAATAAATCTACTTACCGTAAACTTTTCAATTAGGTTCTTTTTTTCACTTTTTACCTATAAAGTATTGCAAATTCAACGATCTAGTAGAACGATGCAACGATGTCCAAATACTAGTACCACAAATAGCAGTAATACTTGACTGAAATCTTTGTCAGTTGTACAAATGCACAATCATTGCAGCATGCTCTTGAATTCGACGATAAATCTCTTTTCGTGATAAATAGGGTGGATAACAGTTAGCAAACCAGGGGACAAACCAACGAATTAATGCATATGATCGATTTGACTTTACCAACGATCCGCAGTTTTTGAGTTACATCTATCACTCTTGGAGCATGCATAACTTACACTGTGGAGTTCGCAAGGATCGTAGAGGGAGCCAAATATTACAATTGTACTAAAAGTAAATCTGTGATTTTATCAAATTTACTGGTTGCCTCTTATTGGCTAGGAGTATTTTTTTTGGTATTTCGATGTTTTCTTTGATATTCACGTGTTTTAATGTTCCGAAAAAATTGATAAATTATATTGGTTCACGATGATATAATCCTTGTAGACTCTGAATAAGAAAATATTTTTAGGTATTTTTCATTTTATGTTAAAGATTCCTTCTTTTGTAACTTTTATCTCTGAGGTGTCGAATAGTTTAGATTGATCCACATTTGTGGTTGATGCACACATTTTTATACTTATCTCCTTTTGGTGTGCTGGGAAAGAGTGCATTGTCGCCTTTTTCTTTAATATTTTTTGTATCTTGAACCGTGTCAGAAGAGTTTTATTTCAGTCGGATAAATGAAATTTATACAGATTTTGTCGCAGGAATGTCTTTGTAGAAAGTAAGGAATATCCATACATTGCGTTTAATTATTTCAAACCGTTTTATCGGCATGAATAGAACCGGATTAAGGTGAAAATCTCTAATACTGAATTTGCTCTCAGAATCATATTTCTCTGTAAATGTTGCATTAATATATTTTATGTTCTCAGCAACTTTCTAGTCTCAGCGCGGATTTCGGGCTGATGTGTATGTTCCTTTTCGCTTCCCTAATATTTTCTTTATTTCGGTCAGCATGAGGTAACACGTCACAGGAAAAATGTGTTCATGGCTCTATTTTCTAGAGATCAGAACGTTAGACAATAGATCGACACTAAAATAAAACACACCACTGAAATAAACGCCCCAAGGGTAATGTATATATTTAATAGTTCTTTTGATAATAATTGTAATAGTTTCTTCATTAATTAAGGGGGTAGCTACAGTTATCTGGGTTCAAAAAATCGAATTTTTGTTTTTTATTTGTTCGAAAAGGGTATATTTTGATCTTAATTTCACTGAAAAAAGTATTTTTATACCTATTTTAGTTTAGAAGATATGAGGGTATAACTTACGCGCTGCACAATTATGCAACACATGTTACTAAATCTTCAAACTTAATTATCTGGAAAAGGAAATTTTTATATTGATTTTACAAATAACTTTTTTTCTAATAGTGTTATCTGTCTCAAATTTTCAGGATCTCTTAGCTACAGATTGAACTATTTTCAACATAGTCACTCTTCACATTTCAGAAATAATCAATTAATTATAGGTGAAAAATTCCGTCTGTTAGGAATAAAACAAAACAAACAATTGAAATTCATTTACAACCATTGCTATTTTTATTACAAGTTGCAGCCCAAGTATAGTTCTACAGATGTAAATAAGAATTTTAGCAAAATTTTGAAAATAATGTTATTAATCATTAAAACAGTGCCTCCACATTTTGTAAAGGCCATTTTGTATGGCAAATTAACATATTTAAAAACTGAATTTTTGGGTCATAGATCAATATTTGAAATTACAGTATGTGAATCTTTACACTTGCAAAGTTTGCTTAAGAAAGGATTAAGAGTTTTGTAGCAAATAAAATTTTAAATTTGTGAAATATTTGTATGTTTTAACTATAGCTATCCCCTTAATGGAGATTTTTCGACCAGTTTCCCTGCTCTATTAAGTAAATGCTAGATGCTCTCTTGATTTGCTTGTGGAAATAAATGTAACTTCACTATCTGTGCATGTTTTCTAGATTTCAGTGGGAATCATAGATATTTCAATATTTCTACATGTTCTCGTGGCAGTAAATAGATACTTTCACGAAGGGCACGGTGAGGGATAATCGACTAAATTTATAGCAGACTTGCCTTTGCAAATAGTTTTTATTACACTGGAGCGTATATTTTCTTATCAATTCTTGCTGAAAACGCTTGTTTCCCTCTGTAATCAGTAGAGACCGGATTTTTATGTAACTACGTATTTTTGTCTTTCTACTTTCCGTTCTCAAAAGTGTTATCTTGGCGAATTGTCGCTGTCTGACAAAATCTCCCATTTTTTCTTTACATATTTGGTACTATATTACGTGCTTTGCCATTTTCACAAAATACTTTTTTATTTTATCAATTTTCTTCTGTTATACATATTTTTTATGAAATTAAATATTTTCAAAAAATAATTTTTCCCCCTACATTATTACTGAGTACTGTCGATTCGAGATGCGCTACGTTAAGACGCGATCGGATGTTCTTACTGACCGGCACGCCTGCTTCAGTTACGAATATCTCAGTGGCGGGAAGTGCGCGCCAGCGACTGTGATCATTTTCCCTTTTAGATGTGAAAAGTATCATTGACGCCGGGTTTCGTGATCTTTAACCTTAATTTCCGGGAAACTTTAGCGATCGCCGACGTGTAACACTTCGATGAGAATGATGCACGCTGCAGTGGTCGTTTGATTTGTCGTAGAGATCGCCAATTTGTACGAGGGCTTCTATTGCGTAGGGTCTGGCTGATAAACTATCGTCCTGGATAGCGATAGATGAAGCTTTTATTACTGACTGAAAATTTGTATAGTGCAAAATATGCATCATCCTGTGCTCTCCAAATGATTTTTAAAACGTTTGTATTATTTTTAAAATTTGTTTAGGAAATTTTTGATAAATATAATTTTGAATTCGGCGTAATTGGTGTATTTTAATATTATATATTCTATACGATTTTACATATTTATTAGATATTCTCACTATTATCATTACACATTTATGTACATATTTTGACGTTTGATACTACATATTTTTTCGGTCTGTAGTAATCAGACTTCAACTTGTATGTGGGTTACTTGTATCCCAGAACTTAAGAAAATGTACACAGAACATACTTGTCTCCGTAGGGACGCCGCATGCAGTATGTGAATGTTTTTTACGTTAAATAAATAAAATGCTCTCGATCCTATTTTGACTTTAACGATAGGTAAGCCGTCATATTTAAGCTGCGTAAACTCCAAAGAAATTTTGTATTTTTGGGTAAAAAAGAAGCACATTTTGGGGTAACATTTTGAATCGTAACTATGCTGTATTTGATTCTTGATCTATCAAAAGTATTCGAGCAATATTTGGGAACAATCACTCCGTTACTACTAATTTTGTCTGACATATGTGGATGTAAACAGTTTCACTTTTACTTGTATAATAGAAAAAATATTAATTGGAATCATTTTACATTTTAATTTCTTTTTTTACAGATGTATATTATTAACTAGTGGTGGAGAGAATGGCACAGACTTTCCCGTATTAGTTTTCTATTTCCTTGTGTCTGGGATAGCTATTCGGAATTGTCACATATTCGTGGCAACTATCGCCGCGCAAAGTACATTTTTTTTACATTTTCCTGATTTTTCGGTTTCCTAATGCTAGAACGGAAATATTAATTTTAGAATATTAAAGAACACTAAAACCTCTTCCTAAATGGCAATTTTATTTGAAAAATTTGGAGCCGTTTTTGAGAAAATTTTGAAAATGTCCGCTGGGCTTCATGTAAAGTACACCCAAATTTTGAATGTTTTTCAAAATCGCGGCGCCTGGAGTGGAACCAGATCGACCGGGGAATATCTATTTTGGAAGAAATCGTACGGTTTCGGTGCTAGTTGTTCAGAGACACCGGACAGACAGACGGACGGCCGTAGATCGAACGTTTTGAAAATAACAATTTTTTCGGTATCAGGGGACCCCAAAACGCGTATTTCCGTTGAAATCTCGAAATCAATTTTCCGCAGCATTACATAACATTTCCTATACTACGTGTATTACTCCGTATATACGATATACGTAAGTATACAGGAAGATAAAAATGAATTACAAATTTTTAAAACGCTACTTATATAATTTTTATTTTATTTTTCTATCTATCCTTCTGGTCACTTTAAGCTTTACACATTTTTTAGATTATACTATACATTTTACTTCAAAAATCGAGAAAGAGATACTATCCACTGTCACAATCGTCTCCTATATTATTTCAGTAGTTCACCTTCCCTTTCAGCTCTCACACGCAAACAATCTTTATAAATTCTCACAATATATTCACTTCTCCCCATAGCTCGTCACACGCAGTTTTTAACTGTTTTTGACATAAATAAATAAATGAAGTTTCGAAAGAAAGAGAATTTCACAGAGACGTGACGAATTGCACTTTCACTTAAAAATAGGAAGGATTTGTTTAAAAAACGTATCTAAATATTCATGCATATATGCAACCCGCAAAGCAGGGCATGCTATTTTTTTAAAATTTATATCGTTAAATAACTCCTAAATAAAGTGTTATAGGGCCTTAAAAACTAAAATTTTGAAGCCAAAGGCTTTCTTGACTTATACATTTTTGCTGGTTCAACGCCTGTCAATTCTACCCTTTCTGTTCACAGCTTGTAGAATCTGAAACTGTATATAAAATTATCAATTACTCGATATTCTAAGCGATTGAATTTCACGGGTGAACATCTTTGCTCGATAGTAAAGTTAAATAAGAATAGTTCGTATTGACAAGGGTGTATTGTACTGTTATCAATTACATATAGAACAAGTGACGGAGGATAAGAGGGTTTTGAAGAAAAATATGTATCACAGGCTTAATATGAAAATGGAAAAATAAGGAAGAGGGTGGGGTATATTATGCGAGAGTTCTCGCACTGGTACACTAGTGTTTTATTAATGTAAAATGGTGCTGGCAATGAAACAAATGTAAGTTGACATCGTCATTACCAACTTCCTTATTTTCATTTAAATGATGCGCGGCTTTCAATGGCTGAGCCCTCGTCATAGTCTCTGCCGTCTGGGATTTAGAATTCCACTAAAAGTATCTCGAAAGATTCAAATTTCTGTTATTGATAAGATAAAAATTCTTGTTATAATATATTGAAATTGTTGATCACTTCAGAAAATCCTATTGTGACTCCCGACGACAAAGCATGGAACACTGTTCACCGTTTAAATGAACAAAAAAATTAAAAAAGGTGAAGATGCCAACTTGCAATGCTAGTAAGTGAATAATCTTATATATACTTAGTATTCTTAAAAGAAAAACTATATTAGAAATAATTGTATTGCTATATATGCATTTAAATTGTAGAAATGTGTAACTCGCGAAAGCGAGAGAAAGACTAAGAATATCGAGATTATTAATCTAGCTTTTAAACATTTGAAGAATGAAAATTATGAAAAACAGCATCTATACACGTTTTCGAAACTCCAGTTCTTTTTTAACTTTACTTCTTTCAAACATCGCTTTATTCATGTCCTACAAAATCTTCTGCTCGTATTAGGGTAAACCAGTTTGCATATGTGTTTCTCCAGGCTTTGTTGGTGTACTTCAAAATAGTATTTTACAATAGACTACCTCAAATTTATAATTCGATAAACGAATTAGTAATCTCATAAAAGAAAATTTATACATTTCCAAGTCATGTTCACAATATGTGAAATCTAGAATACTCATTCTCATGCGCAAATGCGAAATGAACGATTAGTATACGGAAGAAAGGAATTGAATAGTTGCTGTGCAAAATAAAGTTTCAAACATATATTAATTTTGAGAGTAGATTTCGTTCAACTATACAAATAATATTTCAGTTCGAATTTTTGTTAAATTTTATTAATTGCGAAAGTAATTTTACTATTATTATCATTTTGCGGTCTGTTTGAGTGGGTTCACACGCAAATAAAAAAATGGACTTGATCCCGTATAGAGCATTCCGATTTGAATTCTGAGGCTAGAAACGTTCAATTTCACGTCGATGTGGTTTTAATGCCGACATAAAATTTTCGACAAATTACATAATGGAAAATTATAATTAAACAGCAACAGACAACAGAAATCGTTAGTATGAGGAATAACGCAGGAACTTGGGCGTAGTAGGTATCTTGAGAAGGAGTTCAAGGTGCAAAATCAAAAACTAAAATAGCTGGAGCTGAATTTTTAATGCCGTTTTTGAACTTATTTATTGTTCCTAACAAAATCCCGATGACAATCACGGGGTGCAGGTGCAACGGCGCGGGCGGGGCGGCGACGCGAGTGGGTGGGGGTGGGCTGAGGCGGGTCCGAGCGGCGGCGGCGGCGCGGCGCGGCGTCCGGGGAAAGTAGAGCAGAGGGCGCGCGCGGGCGCAGTCAGCCCCGGCGGCGGGGGGGCGGGCGGGGCGGGGCGGGGGCGGGGGGGCCGGGCGGGGCGGGGCGGCGCGCGCGACTGCGGGGCCACCGGGTAGCGCGTGCCATTACGCCCTCCGATTGCTGTCGCCCGCGGCGGCGGCGGCGCGCGTCGGGTCGGGCTGCTCGACGCGGCCCGAGCGCGCGCGAGTCGACCCGAGTCGAGCTGCCCGACTCGGCTGGCGGAGGGGGCTCTCTGGCGGGCGCGCGCGCCGACGACCGCCCGAGCGCGGCGCGCGCCCGCCCGCCCGCCCGCCCGCCTGCCGACCGCCCGCCCGCCCGCCCGGCGGCGCGGCGCGGCGCGGCGGCGGCGGCGGCGTTGGCGTCGGCGCCCGCCCCCGCCCTCGCCGCCGCCGCAACCCGCGCTAACCCCGCCACGCCCACGCCGACGCCTCACCCCACGCGCGCGCCGGCGGCGGCGGCGGCGGCGCGGCGCGGCGCGGCGCTGGGGGCGGGGGCGGCCGGGGGAGGGGGCGCGGAGGGGGCGGGGCGGGCGGCCGGGGGCGCCGGCTGGCCAGCCGCCGAGATCCGCGAGGCCCTACCCGCGTGCTCTTTAATTGCGCGGCGCCGGTTTCTTAGCCGCGCCGCCCGCTCCCTCGCTCTCCTCGCCCGCTGCAGGCGCGCGCGCCGCCCCCGCCCCCGCCGCCGCCTGCTGCCTAATGACGGCGCCGCGCGTGCGTGCGCTCGCTTGCCTGGCGCGCGCCGGCGGACGCGGAGGCGGGGGCGACAGCGCGCCGCCCGTTATTAGTCGCGAATTTTGGACGAAATTTGAACCGGTCGCGTCGCGAATATCCAAAACACTTTTTGCGAACTTAAAATCGTCCGAGTTGTATTGATTGGGTGCGTTTGCTAATTGGTTCTCTTTGGACGTATCGAGAGTATGTTCAAGTTTTCTTACTTCTCGTTACCGGCGGCTGTTTCTATCAGTGGACGCCGTGAGGAGGCGCAGGGTGCAAATAAAAGTGGACTATCAAGTAGCAAATCGCACGAAGAGAAAGATTCTGTGAATAGTATTGATCAGTTATGTCGGTCGACTTGTCTTTTTACCAAGTGCAGAATAATGGTTATATTTTCTTGTCTGTAGTAGTATTGTTTCTACTTTCAACGAGTATCATGCGCGTGAAGTTCTTTATTTATCACGAAATTAAGAGTTAAATGTCTAATTTCGTCACCAACTGAATACCTCACTTTTTAAAATGCTATGTTAATCGTTCCGATGTAGTATATGTTCCACTGTAAATAGTTGAAGCCGCTATATATGTGCAATGAAATTTTCATGTTCTTTGTTTTCATAGTAACTTCTCTTTCTACTAATATAACCTCATGAAAGTTAAATTTCAAGAAGTGCGTTTGCCAAAACTATGGTGAAAAAATGGCCAAAACTATGTATATCCACAACTTTTCAGAATTTAAAATTATCCAAATCATATTGAATCTGTTCAAATCATATTACAGGATAATTAGAAAATATAAACGTTTATTTTGAATGCTATTTTAACAATTTAGAAAAAATAAATGTTTGATTTTCTCAGTTCCATGCTACACAAGTTATTCTAAAAACACTATTACCTACTCCGAGACTTATATATACATTCAAGACAAAATGGAACATATTTTTAGATTCTTCACCTAACCAGCTTTGCTCATGAGTTACTAGCAGAACACAAATATTTATCTGATTTATCTTATATACTTCTCAGATATCAATGATATTTGTTAAAAACTTTTGGCAATTTAGAAGCCTTTTACTCGAGCACACATCTTTCTCGGGTTTAATAGTTTAATTTACCACCAGAGACTGGTTCTGTGGTAACTCAGCTATCAACCCTTTACTCTTATCTCACTTCTTCTGAATTTTAGTAATAGTCTAGTAATAGGTTTGAGATGCGGTCCCTTTAATTTATTCAAACTTCAGTAATTCTTTTGTGAACACTTCACTTCTTTTGTGAACACTTGTGATGATTTTTTAAATTTCTTATAGGAAGGATGTTTTTTATTGTTAGTCACCGGAATGAAAAAATGTCTTGCAACCTTTCTGTTGGACTATTGTTCTTGAGAGGATACTGACTTGTTATACCTCTGCATGTTCCCTCAAGTTTAAGGATTCGTAAAATAAACGCTAGTTTTATCTCGACGCAGTTGTGCATGTTAAAATATCTCTCTTGAAAGAAGCAATTATAAAGAAGAGGTATCTGACAAAACCTCCTTGGCAAGGTCCTCAAAGGCAACCGATCACTGTCGAGAAAACTCTATCCCTCTCACATTCCCAGTCCTCTATTTAGTGCGTTTCCCAGAGATCGAATTCGGCCCACAACTCATCTTCCTTCTGATACCTTATGATTATAAATACATTATTCTTAGTGTATTTTTGGGATTGACAGCAATATTGCTTAAAAACAAAATTATCTAAACATTGTCATGCAATATTACCTTACAATAATATCACAGACGATTTTTACGTTAAAGCTTAGTGATAGTTTAAAAACAGTAGACTGTAGCAAAGTATTAATTAACGCTATGATTATTCTTATTATTCTATTCTTTTACAAATAAAGAATTTTGACATATTTAAACTTGCATTTTTAACGTGATGTAACGTGATGTATTGATGTTCCAAATAATCCATTTCTTATGTTGTATGCAAGTGTATACTGAATAAAAAGAGTATTGTAGCAATTGAATACAGAGTATTGATATTTAATAGTATAGTTTGTAATTACATACCGATACTTGCTGATATATGATCTATGAAAGTTCTTTGTATATTTTCATCCTTCCTTAATAACTTGAATTAATGGGTCAAATATCGTGTGAGGATATTGTGTCAGAAGACATACTGGATTTATTTTCTAATTCCTATAATTGAAAATATCAGAGGTATTGATCATAAACTCACTAGCGGATTGGACATTGAGAGAACCTATCGGTTATATCTATAGCAATTTTTAATGTAAGAAATGTTTATTAAATGTGTAGACCCCTTCTTTTAATTCATTGATAATTTCGTGTTTCCGGTAACGCCAACTGCTTCGGTGATTGGTTCCGCACTAGTATGTTTTTATCCCTTTAGGTTGCTGTGTTCTTCCCCCGCTGGATGATGAGATTCGGTGCCGATCTAAACGTTGGTTTGTGGAGTTTCCCCATCGAAGTATGCGAACTATGCGCACGCTTTGTTGAGCACTCCTTTTGCTTTTAGTGGTACGAGTAGAGCTAAGGGTGAGTTACTAATTTATTCGCAATGCAGAAAAATCGCATCTGCATTTCGTTTACCGTTGCAATATGTTTTCTGTAACTCGGGAAAGAAATATCTAGTCTTTCAAATGTTTCTAATCTCGCTCTTTTTTAAATTTTATTACTATATCTTTTTTATATTTTATTCGTCTTTCAACCATCATATTTATAGTTAAAATGTTGGAAAGGGATTGTGGAACTTAAGAAAACTTGCGGAAATAATCTTCTCCCCCATACGTCATATACAGTTTTCACTGTTTTTTGACCAAATAGATCAAATCAAATCAAGTATCTTCCAGCAGCGATGCACCGTCCATCCCAGCCGGGAGAAGCTCCAAGCTCCCGGTTGGTCTCCCAACATGTGTGATTTTTTAGTGCATGTAATTGTGTGTGTGTGTGTAAAGGGTGAGACTAGTTTAAAGAAGAGGAAGGAAAGGTCGCCAACGGCTTCATACAGCGGCTGAATTCGACCTAGCTATGTAGCTAGTAATGTTTTAGAACAGAATATTTATTTCGCTACTTAGGATACATGAAATAATTCCGGTGGTAGCGTTTTCTAATCAATTAATCTAAATAAAACAAACATGCAACCACTACATAAATACAACAATACACAAAATGAACATCAACAACATTACTGAATAGAAAAAGTCGAAAAGCCTGCCACCATCGGGACTGAAGCTCTAGGACCTCGCGGCAATAGGCATTGCAGTCGATGACCTGAGTCCCTTCACCAGTCCAACGTTTGAAGGATCATAGTAGTAGTTTTGTGAAAAAGAAGATGAAGAACCGATGTGATAATTGCTTTTCTGAAGTTAATTTCTTGGATTTTAATAATAAATCGAGATATTACTTGAAGTTTTGATGTTTAGCAGTCTTGTAGCTTATGAGACCTGCATTTTATACTACATTGGGAAGAGGTTGTATGTGGATGTTTGAAGGGATGGTATATGTAATTTAAAAGATGGGAAAGGAAAGACAAGAAAGGCAAAGTAAGAGGAAAAATAATGTAAAATAAATATGAAGAAAACTGGGCGAGAAGCAATTGCGAGGAAGATGAAGCTATTGCGAGTTATTGTTTTATTCCATGACTCAAATTTCATCGTGGCTAAATGTGTTTCATTGCCATATTCGGACTGTTTTCTGTTTCCATTTAACATTTCACTAGTAGAGAATGTGCACGCTCCGTCCAAGTCACCCAAGCGTTTACTACGTTTCATTGTTTTCAGGGCTCATATTGTCTAGGTCGAGAGAGATCACAGTGATTGTGTACTGCCTGTCGGATGAATTTTGAAGTTCGTCCGAATTTTGAGGTATTGAATTTTCTCGATCACATACTATTTTTAATTGTTATAACTATAGTTCCTTATTTCATAAGAAAAACTTGGACCAAATCATAGCGATCAATGCGAGACATGAAAAGGAAGATAACATGATTTATTACAACTACTAAATTTAAAAAGAGAGCTAATACTCTACAAATACGTATATCTATTTAAATTTAGTAATGACTCCGAATTCGTACAAAGTTTACTCTTAAAGTAGGAAAAATATTTGATAAAATTCATTTTTAAATTGTGTACATGAAGACATTTCCGTGAGGCACGGAAATAAACAGCCGCATACCAATGTGGAGCGGGTCAACGATGGACCATAGCGTAGTGTTTTTCCTGTTTTAAACAAACAGGAAGGAGTTACGTTTCATCAGTTAGGATTTTCATCCTTACTACCTTTCTTAACCATCGGAAAAGGTGACACAGAGCATCAGCCGATGTCACTGCAGTGCCTCTGACCGGGAGGTCCTAGGAGACGAGGCCCGGCGGTAGCAGGATTTTCGACTCTAGCTAGACAGCTAAGTAGAGTTCAGTGTCTGGAGGAGAATTCTAGCGGCCGCCTGCTCTGATCAGTAGTTTTCCGTGATTTCTCCGATCAACACCCGGCGAATGCCGGAGCAGTACCTAACAAACGGGCTACGAACTGCGCGAGATCTTTCCTTCTTCCTTCACACACAGGTACACTAACATGCACTACACAGGCACCCTTCCAGTCAGGAGCTTAGCGCTTGTCCCGGCTGGAGCGATGCCATGCTAGTGGGAGATACCTGGTTGGGAATAACCCCTCAAGCCGACGTAGGTCGACAGCGGATCTCGCCATCCAGCGGGGGAAGATCACACTATGTCCCGCGACGAAAACATGCACTTCACTTACGGTATTAATGATCTTAGCCGTTGACGTACTCGGAATCACTAATCAATCAATCAATATTTCTTAACCCTAAGAGATAACTTTGTCTTTAAACGCTTATCGGATGTTTACACTCTCCCCTCCCCCAAATCGAAACGGTCGTCATGCGTCATCACTTTGTGGAAATTCCAGCGTTCTCTTACAGACAGGCCTGGCCATAAATACGTTAAAGTCGTCTTTCAGTATTGGGCAATGTAGAGAATATCTACATCGCCAGATAGAAAAATCAGTGCAAATGAAGCAACGTAATGAATGTTGCTTCATTTGACTGAACTAGACCTAAAAAAAGGATATGACCATCTGTGTCCCTGCGGTGAGGACCGGGAGGAAGAAAATACAAAAAAAAAAATATTCCGAAGTTTCTGCGCATAAGATGGAAAATCCACATACATTCGTATGTGTATGTATTCGTATGTACATGTATACATGCGTATATTAATGATATTTGGCAGGGAATTGAATCAAAAATACGTCTTTTTGCAGATGATTGTATAATTTATCGGGAAGTTAATAATACAATCGATACAGAAATATTGCAGGATGATTTAGATAAGCTAGAAGCATGGGCAACCACAAATGAAATGATATTAATTCCCTGTAAGTGCAAGTTTATCAGATTCGCGCGTTCTAGAAAGACAGACGACGTGAAATATAAATTAGGAAATCAGGATATTCCGAGAACTAAATGCTGTAAATATTTGGGAATTGTACTAAATGAGGATCTGGGATGGGCAGAACACGTAAATTATGTAATGAAAAAGGCGTGGAAGGCATTGCATTTTGTGATTAGAGTACTTAGGAAAGGAAGTGGAAAATCAAGGGAATTAGGATACACATCTTTAGTACGTCCGATATTGGAATATGGCTCGATATGTTGGGATCCATATCGTCTAGGGCAACTAAAATCTCTCGAAAAAGTACAAAAATATGCCGCAAAAATTTGTTAGAAGGGGACGTTTAAATTATGAATTTATATCGTGGGAACCCTTGGAAAAACGCAGAGAGAAATCGCGTCTTTGTGCGTTATTCAAAGCAATAAGGGGTGATCGGCCGTGGGGTGAAGTTCGGGCAGGACTATTAAAACCAACATACGTCGCGCGGAAAGATCATGGCTTCAAAATTCGGCAAAGAAAACAGAGAACAGATGTAGGTAAATTCTCATTTATTAATAGAACCATACAAAATTGGAACTAAATTACCTGCAGCAGTGCTAGAGACTTTCCCTCAGAATGTCAAAAATTTTAAAATTAGATTAAATAAGTTGTAAGTTTTTTTAAGAATATGTTAACATTAAAATTTTATTTTTTGTATTTATCTTGTTATTTTATATTAAGGTTAGCTTTAGCATAGGGTTAATACATTAATTTTATAAAATTGTATTCAGTAATGTTGTTTGATGTTCATTTTGTATATTTGTTGTATATATGTAGTGGTTTGATGTTTGTTTTATGTAGATAAATTGATTGGAAAACGCTACCACCGGAATTATTTCATGTATCCTAAGTAGCGAAATAAATATTCTATTCTATTCTATTCTACTTACCAACTTATGCTCAAATATCAAAGATTTACATATGTCCTTACCTCCACTGAATCCCAGAAAATGTTTTTACCAAACTTAGAGAAATTATTATAAATACTGTTAAATGCATATAGCGTTGGTTCTTAAATAGACACATTTCCTTCAATTATCGTGTTCCATTTATTCTGGGGACCGCCGGGGACTCCGTTGTCATTGGTGTTCCCCGGGAACCGGAATAGCGGTTGTTAAACAATACTGAGATAACAGATCTAGTGATGATTGATTGATTATTAGTGATTCTGGACGCGTTAACGGCTAACGTTAATAGTCACGTAAGTGTAGTGCATGTTTTCTCCTCAGGAGGTGGCGGTGATCTTCCCTCGTTGGATGGCGGGTTTCGGCACAGGACGTACCTTCGGCCAGCGGAATTCCCCCAACCAGGGATCTTCCACCAGAGGGGCACGCCCCAGTCGGGAGAAGCTCCAAGCTCCCAACCGCTCTCCCGTGCAGTGTGTAGTGTAGTAGTGAATGTTAGGATAAATTAGTGTAAATGTGAATGTATTAGTGTAAATGTAAGGGATGAGAATAGAACAAGCAAGAGGAAGGAAAGATCGCGCGCGGTCCAGTGGCTACGTTTGTTAGTGTCACTGCTCCGGCATTCGCCTGGTGTTGATCGGAGAAACCACAGAAAACTACCGATTAGAGCAGCTAGCCGCTAGAATTCTCCTCCAGACAGCGAACGAATTTCAGCACTAGCTATCTATCTAGTGCTGAAAATCCTGCCACCGTCGGGACTTGGAACCTATACAGTACAGGTCTAATGTTACTATCGCATATTGTCTGAGAGCATCATCTGTAATTTTATAAATTCTGAAGATGAGAATAGTCATCTTGTGGACCCAAACTCATATGGAAAAATTGTATCTCTCAGACTTGTAAAAATTGTCTCATTTAATGATAATTTCCATGTCTTGCTTTAAGAAGTTAAATATTGTTAGAAAAATTAGTGATAAAATTAAATAACATTATATTTTTCTGCCATTTTAAAATCACATATTTGGAATGCGAGGTTTTTTGTTTCAGAAAAAACCCTTTACTATTTACTATTACAGATGTTTTTATCTGCGATGTAACTTTATATGTACCTACTTCCGCGTTTTCTCTGTGGGTGCCAGTTGAATGATGACAAATAGCACGATAATATTAAAGGTGACAACGTCTGTGAGAAAACTGTGAGAAACAACAACTGTGAGAAAAAAATGTAAGAGAAAACGTCTAAAAACTCTTTAACATGTAATAGGAGAATTCTGCATTCTATAAATATTTTATTATTCTTTCACAAGATCGGTTTGAATGGCTAGTATTATTAATGTGAATGAATGTTTTTTTAACCGTAAATATTAAGGACTTGGTTGATGAACTAAAGCGTTCATAAAATATATTATGGCAAAAATACGTATTTTTCTATACGAATAATGAAGTCATGGCTCACATATGTTTCAGCAGTACATATTTGACATGTGGAGCATTTGTACTCACGATTACAATAATCCCATATAAATAATTCCCATCACTCGTATTGATATGAATTTAATTGAGTACTGACAATATTGTGGCCAATGAGACAAATTATATGTTGTCAATTTGGCACGTTTTTTCAATCAATAAAACACACTCCAGTCTTAGTAACTCTAGAACACGTGTAGAATGATTAACCAAAATTCAGTGGTATGTGGTATAACAAGAATGACACAAAATATTCATTATGACTTTTTCTACACTTCAAAACTTGAATTCATTTATGTGAATTGAATTTTTTTTGTTGCGAGATGAATTATCTTTTAATATTTCTTGTGGCAGATAGCACCATTAGTTCAATTGTTGTAAATCATTAGTTGCAGTCGTTTAGATCATCGCAAGACAACACACATTACCAACATATGGACGTGATATCACATGTATTAAGACTTCTAGAAGTCTCAATTTTAAACTAACTTCAAAAATTATTTCACTTCTTTATCAATTTATAATGATATAATACAAAAAAAACGTGTCTATTTCAAGTTCCTTTTTTGCACTCAAGTATTATCAAGCTTTCTTCCAACGTCTCTCGTTTAGATATTCTTATTCGGGCAAAAAAGTCGGTATTATGAACTGTTTGCATAATAAAGTATTGTCTCATTCGATCACCTTGACAAGCATTTCCAGGTTCGCAGAAGATTAAATGCATCATTATTACATCCGATATAATAAAGATTACATAACAATAACAGCAAATATCTTGGTTCATTCAAAAATACTATATTCTATAGTAAACCAAGTAATGTATTTCACAAACATAAATCAAGATAAAACAATTCATGGACAAACGTTTACTTATTATTTGATTCTGTACGGTTTTGGAGACGATGTTTAGGTACTTAGCAATTAGTGCACATGAATTAAACGCTTCCAACACTCGAAACACTCGCATGTCGAATGTCGCACGAGCATGTCGTATTGATAAAATACATAATGCACTTGGTGTCGTTTTGGTACAATACAATCCATGACAAAATACGATGGCGTATGTCAACACATTTTCGCATACATTGCAAATCGTATTTTCTTTCAGCATTCCTTAAAATGATGATATTCTTTATCATAACGTGTTTTTGTTTCACTAGACACTAAATCCTCCAAAATCACACGGTCATCAATTCTGTTGCTCGAACATTTCTTCTATTGCGCCTGTTGCTATGAATGACAGGGTAAAAGAAATTCATTATCACCGACGAAGTCAGTGTACGAGTAATTCGATCATGTATACGCCCACTGCTAGAATATATGTTTTTAAAAACTCTGGAACGTTTTCATTATTTTTTTCTTATTTCTTTTCCTTTTTACTGTACTTTTTCTTTTTAATGTTCAAGTACGTATCACGAATGTGGTTTATAACTTATTTTTAACATTTGAACTTCCCCTATATTTAGAATTTGTAGACTTCGATTCACAAAATCATAGTGATGTAGATATCTGTGTCTATTTTCGGTCACCAAAATTACTATTTGACTAACAATACGAGAGGAAAAAAGTTCCAGATTATCATTGTTTTATTATTATTGTTTTATTTTTAATTAAGTAAGCTGATGACGTTCGTAGTACAAATTCATAATTCTTAATGTAGTTTACCATATACCATGCTATATTGTAGTATTGAAATTACAACCTGAGCGAACCGCTGTTGCCATCGCAGGTCGTTCGCTTCCCAGGTTGGCATTAGTAATTCGTAAACGACGTAAATGGTTAAAGGAGAGAGATTCGGCGTAGGGCGGGGACAGCTTCGAAGAAAGCACGGTTTTTCGTTGCTGTCCACAGATAGGCGCAGGCCTCACACCATCCCGGTCCTCCCCGTGCCTCCTCAACCTTTCCGTGGCATCGACCCACCCCACCATATCCCGCTCCGCCCCGCTCCGCCCCGCTCCGCCCCGCTCCGCCCCGCTCCGCCCCGCTCCGCCCCGCTCCGCCCCGCTCCGCCCCGCTCCGCCCCGCTCCGCCCCGCTCCGCCCCGCTCCGCCCCGCTCCGCCCCGCTCCGCCCCGCTCCGCCCCGCTCCGCCCCGCTCCGCCCCGCTCCGCCCCGCTCCGCCCCGCTCCGCCCCGCTCCGCCCCGCTCCGCCCGCTCCGCCCCGCTCCGCCCCGCTCCGCCCCGCTCCGCCCCGCTCCGCCCCGCTCCGCCCCGCTCCGCCCCGCTCCGCCCCGCTCCGCCCCGCTCCGCCCCGCTCCGCCCCGCTCCGCCCCGCTCCGCCCCGCTCCGCCCCGCTCCGCCCCGCTCCGCCCCGCTCCGCCCCGCTCCGCCCCGCTCCGCCCCGCTCCGCCCCGCTCCGCCCCGCTCCGCCCCGCTCCGCCCCGCTCCGCCCCGCTCCGCCCCGCTCCGCCCCGCTCCGCCCCGCTCCGCCCCGCCCCGCTCCGCCCCGCCCCGCCCCGCCCCGCCCCGCTCCGCCCCGCTCCGCCCCGCTCCGCCCCGCTCCGCCCCGCTCCGCCCCGCTCCGCCCCGCTCCGCCCCGCTCCGCCCCGCTCCGCCCCGCTCCGCCCCGCTCCGCCCCGCTCCGCCCCGCTCCGCCCCGCTCCGCCCCGCTCCGCCCCGCTCCGCCCCGCTCCGCCCCGCTCCGCCCCGCTCCGCCCCGCTCCGCCCCGCTCCGCCCCGCTCCGCCCCGCTCCGCCCCGCTCCGCCCCGCTCCGCCCCGCTCCGCCCCGCACCGCCCCGCTCCGCCCCGCTCCGCCCCGCTCCGCCCCGCTCCGCCCCGCTCCGCCCCGCTCCGCCCCGCTCCGCCCCGCTCCGCCCCGCTCCGCCCCGCTCCGCCCCGCTCCGCCCCGCTCCGCCCCGCTCCGCCCCGCTCCGCCCCGCTCCGCCCCGCTCCGCCCCGCTCCGCCCCGCTCCGCCCCGCTCCGCCCCGCTCCGCCCCGCTCCGCCCCGCTCCGCCCCGCTCCGCCCCGCTCCGCCCCGCTCCGCCCCGCTCCGCCCCGCTCCGCCCCGCTCCGCCCCGCTCGCCCCGCTCCGCCCCGCTCCGCCCCCGCTCCGCCCCGCTCCGCCCCGCTCCGCCCCGCTCCGCCCCCGCTCCGCCCCGCTCCGCCCCGCTCCGCCCCGCTCCGCCCCGCTCCGCCCCGCTCCGCCCCGCTCCGCCCCGCTCCGCCCCCGCTCCGCCCCGCTCCGCCCCCGCTCCGCCCCGCTCCGCCCCGCTCCGCCCCGCTCCGCCCCCGCTCCGCCCCGCTCCGCCCCCGCTCCGCCCCGCTCCGCCCCCGCTCCGCCCCGCTCCGCCCCGCTCCGCCCCGCTCCGCCCCGCTCCGCCCCGCCCCGCTCCGCCCCGCTCCGCCCCGCCCCGCCCCGCTCCGCCCCGCTCCGCCCCGCTCCGCCCCGCTCCGCCCCGCTCCGCCCCGCTCCGCCCCGCTCCGCCCCGCTCCGCCCCGCTCCGCCCCGCTCCGCCCCGCTCCGCCCCGCTCCGCCCCGCTCCGCCCCGCTCCGCCCCGCTCCGCCCCGCTCCGCCCCGCTCCGCCCCGCTCCGCCCCGCTCCGCCCCGCTCCGCCCCGCTCCGCCCCCGCTCCGCCCCCGCTCCGCCCCGCTCCGCCCCGCTCCGCCCCGCTCCGCCCCGCTCCGCCCCGCTCCGCCCCGCTCCGCCCCGCTCCGCCCCGCTCCGCCCCGCTCCGCCCCGCTCCGCCCCGCTCCGCCCCGCTCCGCCCCGCTCCGCCCCGCTCCGCCCCGCTCCGCCCCGCTCCGCCCCGCTCCGCCCCGCTCCGCCCCGCTCCGCCCCGCTCCGCCCCGCTCCGCCCCGCTCCGCCCCGCTCCGCCCCGCTCCGCCCCGCTCCGCCCCGCTCCGCCCCGCTCCGCCCCGCTCCGCCCCGCTCCGCCCCGCTCCGCCCCGCTCGGCCCCGCTCCGGCCCCGCTCCGCCCCGCTCCGCCCCGCTCCGCCCCGCTCCGCCCCGCTCCGCCCCGCTCCGCCCCGCTCCGCCCCGCTCCGCCCCGCTCCGCCCCGCTCCGCCCCGCTCCGCCCCGCTCCGCCCCGCTCCGCCCCGCTCCGCCCCGCTCCGCCCCGCTCCGCCCCGCTCCGCCCCGCTCCGCCCCGCTCCGCCCCGCTCCGCCCCGCTCCGCCCCGCTCCGCCCCGCTCCGCCCCGCTCCGCCCCGCTCCGCCCCGCTCCGCCCCGCTCCGCCCCCGCTCCGCCCCGCTCCGCCCCGCTCCGCCCCGCTCCGCCCCGCTCCGCCCCGCTCCGCCCCGCTCCGCCCCGCTCCGCCCCGCTCCGCCCCGCTCCGCCCCGCTCCGCCCCGCTCCGCCCCGCTCCGCCCGGTCCGGCGCGTCCCGCCAAGTTTGACCGGGATTCAAATTTCATGAAAGCTTCTAAAATTCATCACCTTCCGCGCCGCGGTCGCCCGCGTTTCCTGTCGCCGCGGAAAATAAGCGCGCCCCGTCGCCCGCGCGTGAAATTTGAATACACGCGGCCGGCGGCGGAGCGGGCGGGGATGGGGTGGCGGTGGTAGGCTGGGCGGCGCGGGTGAAAGCTGAGCTCCCAGACACTTCGAACATACGTAGACGCTAAGAGTCAAAGGATATGATTTGACCTCGCGAATCACAAAACGGATGGTGTGCGCTGCAGGGGCTGAGATGGAGGTGAACGTGATGAAGTGGGGGAAATTCCAGAGGCAAATCTTACTCTTAATAGCACAGAGAACAGAAGACCGAGATCGAGGTGGAGGTTCCGGCGGGGGATTGGAGGCGGATGATGAGAACATTAATTATAATTTCCTGTATCTAGGCCACGGAGACCAGAAATGGTCAATTATTTCGTGAGAAAATATTGATGATGATAATGACGATACAATGAATGATGATGTAAGTCAATGGTGGGAAAAGAGGCATGAAAAACCGAATGTCAGCGAATTATTTTCCACAGCAAATTGCTTCTAGTGTTTAGAAACTGTTCTTCAGATGTGGAATGCTGGATTGTAGGCCGATTCTTCGCAGATCGCTAGGCGGAGGGAGCATCAGGGTCAAAGTCGTGATGGGCAGAAGATGTAAAAGTGCAATGGAGGAGGAAACTCGTGTAGGTGGCAGAAGAATCGTTTACCAACTGGTCTCGCGACATGTGTTGTAGTGTGTGTCTGTATGTCGAGGTTGAAGTGGTGACGGGACAAACTGAGGTTGAAATAGTTTAATAGTTCCACGGTGGGGGAAACTGGATGGCAGCGGTGTAGACAGCGGGGGACTAGTTGTTCATTAAGTGAAGGCGTTAGTTCTGGAGGAGCTCACGATGGGACACTCAGATGTTCCGAACACAGAAACAGCGTAGGCGCACGGGAGGTCGAAGGAGGGGAAAGGAACGTAGATGGTGGACATTCCGAAGGATGAGGTCAATCATTGCAAGTCAGGGAAGGTAGTGAGGGCTGAGTTTGCAGTGTAGATTGAAGCGCTGGTGCGGCGTAGATTGAAGCGAAGGATGCGAAGATGGCAGAGGCTGTTGCAAAGACGGTGACAGGCAAAATAATAATTGTTCAACCGACAATTATCGACGGTAGGAAAGCGTTTAACTTAGTGTCATTAGAGGGTTGCAGTGATATTACGAAAAATGGTGACAGTGTACTTTGAAGCGCAGACATACGAAGGTATATTGAATGCTTCATTATGATCCTCAGTATCCAGATTTTTTGTCCTCAAGTGAGATGAATGGTTTTTGATGTATGGATGACAACCATAATATGATTTGCATGATGATGGATAATTAGGGATATGAGATGCAAGGTAAAGAGGTGCACCCCTAAATGAACAGCCGTGCACCTGCTTTGTCCACCATAAATTCCACACGGATCGACCGGGATTTGAACTTTGGAATCCGGAGACGGAAGATGATCGGGCCGTCCCGAGCAGGCGTCCATAGTGGAGCCTATTTGGATCAAAATTTCTGTCGGCCAACATCGGACGTTTTCGACCGATATGCGAGATTCCGTTCAAAGACGAGCTGGAAAACGGAAACGGTCATAGAGAACTCGAACGACTTCTTCCGAAGGCATCCTATAACATCAGCAGTTGGATGAAGATATGTTTCCTTTGGTCCTTTCGGTTTCATCCCCTCGAGAGGTGGTTGAGGGTATCAACTCAGGGTTCGAGTCGCGATGGTGGCAGGATTTTCATCACCAGCTAGAGATCTACGTTGAGTTCAGTCACTGTCTGGAGGAGACCTCTGCCGGCCTGCTGCTCTGACCGCTAGTTTTCAGTGTTTTCTCTGACCAATACCATGGGAATGCCGGAGCAGTATTGTAACAAACACCCCACCGACCGCGCGCAATCTTTCCTGCCCCTTCTTTGTCCTTTACTCACCCCTTACTTATACACACTTACATGCACTGCTTAGAGCTTGCTCCGGCTGCGGCGGTGCCCCGCTGGTGGGATATACCTGGCTGGGGAAAACCCCGTTAGCCGTCAGCTAGGTCGGCGCCAGATCTCACTATCCAACGGGGTAAGTTCACTGCACCGCCCGAGGGAAAAACCATGCACCACACTTACGGCAATAATGACCTTAGCAATTGACGCTCCCGGCGTCATTAAACAGTCAATTATAACCTCACGCTTTAAAGAGCGAGTGTCGCTTCTCTACTCGTGTCAAAGTTGGGTAAAGAGTCTGGCCTTCATTCTCCGCGATTAACATAAAACATCCTTGAGTCTGTCTAACGCATTTTATGCCATTATTTTTTTGAATAACATTTTTTACTTGAAAATTTTACTGTCCAAGTTGACGTGCACCTGCACATAATTACACTTCGGTTGGTCACTTCATCTAACTACTAAATTTTACATCACAAAAAAAACTCTTTGCGTCTTTTACGCATCACTCTCGGGCATTGAGCGTATATACAATGGAGTACTCCTGCGTTAAGTTATTTGTCGTTTGTCTCTTAACGTCACCGTTAATGCCTTTTATCCCTGCGACCAGGTCAGGGATTTGGCGCCGCTGGTAACCGGGCTTACAGACCGGTTGCCCATCCAGGAATCCGTGTTTTTTCGAGTTGCTTAAAGTCCAAGACTTCATGGAGCACAGTTAAGCAATTTCGATATTGACATCTGTTTTAATTCGCTAGTAGCTATTTATATGTTCAATTTTATAACCAATTACTATCATCTGACAAAACTTAGAAACCGCAATACAAGGCCAGATACGAGTATCGCCAGAACCAAAGCACACTTACTTTCGCTGCCGCTAGAGTGCTCTCACTCTCACTGAATCAAGACTTTCTTCAGTTGCTTTGGCTCTCCTATCTCGGAGTTACTAACTTTACAGGTCGGTACCTGAGATTATTTGCACCAACCACAATGAGTCGGAGTAGTATGTCCGTCCTCAGTAACCCATGAGTGTCAGGCCTCACCACGACGAACCCAAGAGCCTTACAGGGGTCACCTGGATTACGGCCCACGCGGCTAGGCCCCCACCCCGCCCCTCGCCGCGTTCGCCTTGGCTCTGGCGACGCGGACCTTGGTGCCGAAGCGCGTGCCATTGGAGTGGCACGCGGCGGCTGAAGGTGCGCGCGGGGCCTTTTAGCTGCGGATCTGTTTAGCGTCCGCGCATTGAAGAGCAATCGCGTGTCTACTAAAGCATTTTAACGACAATTCGCTTGTAGTTATTTACACGTTCAATTTTATTACCAGTTACTATCGCCAGACAAAACCAGAAACCGCAATGCACGGTCAGATAGCAACGCACACATAATTACTTCTACTGCCGCTAGAGTGCTGTCGCAAGCACTGGATCAAGAGTCCCTGCTGATGCTTTGTCCCGCCAGCTCGGAGCTATCAACTTTCCAGGTTGGTACCGGACTTTATTAGAGCCACTCACAATGTGCCGGGATGTGTCCCTACTCAATCTCCCGTAAATACTGAGAATCTACCACGACGTAGCGAGAGTTCAGAGTCCAACAGGGACTAAGGCCCACGCGGCACGCTGCTTTTACCTTGGCTCTGGCAACGCGGGTCTTTTTTAAATTTTATTTTACATTTAAAGACAGTACAACGTTCAGCCTTGAGGCTCTTCAGTTGATTGGCCGAGCAACTTTGCATCAGAAAATTGTGAAGGGGGTAACTGATTGTTACCTCCCTGATAGTGATTTCATTTGTTGTACCTTCAACCAAGGTTATTGCGAGGGAATTATATTAGAGCAATGACAGGATTAAAAAGAAATATGATGGGAGGGACAGGTAATTGCTAGAAATGTTCTTACCTTATCTAATATCAGAGAGATATTGAAGGAAAATATGGAATGGGAGTCTGTTTCTTAGGCGGGAGAGTGGGGGCTGATCGGTTCCTATTTCGTAAGTGATTGCTCCTTGTACATGATTTAAATTATTGAAAAAATTATGTGCCAGCTTTGTAATAAAGGAAGTAATTGGTTCTATTGCAAGATCGTTGTGGAGGGTCTTATTGCTGACAAACCAGGGGGCATTTACTGTTATTCTTAAAATTTTGTTTTGGAAGATTTGTAACTTGTTTAATGTGGTTGGGGCAGCTGAAATCCAAACAGGGCATACGTAGGTTAATATTGGCCGAAGAATAGATTTGTAAATGGTTAAAGTGGAATGAATTTTTAGAGAAGAGTAACGCGGGCCTTGGTGCCGAATGCGGTGCCATTGGAGTGGCACGCGGCGGCTGAAGGTGCGCGCGGGGCCTTTTAGCTGCGGATCTGTTTAGCGTCCGCGCATTGAAGGGCGATCGCGTGTCAGAGGCTCTGTCGCGCCGCGCCGGGCCGGTTGGGCGCGTTTAAAGGGGTCGCTCCCACGTTATGTGGCGCTCGCGTGGGCTCATTCCGGTTAATTTGTTGGTCTGTTTGGGCGACTGCTGGAAGTTTGACGCTAAGATGTGGACTGGTCGTGATCGATATTAGTATGTTTTGTGAGCGGTGCGTTTCTAGGCTTTCGAGAATTGATATTTTTACTTTATATTTTCTCATAACGCTTGCAAACGTGCTTAATACTTCAATAAAAATGAAGTTGAGATAGGGAAGATTTTAAATCGTTATAAACGTCAATTGTATTTTCATTTTTAATTTGAATGTTTTTTAACAAATTAATTGACACAACTTCAAGCATTGACCTACAAAAGTTATACAACTAATAAAATATTACATTTAAGACGAAAATGATTTGTGTGTAATGATTGGCTTGGATACCGCCGTGCTGCAATATTTTTCCTGCTAATTTGAACATTAACGACCTTTATTGAGGATACGCTTGTTTTTACCTCATTTTTTGAAGATCGTCCAGTTATATCATAATGAGGAGCATCGTAAATTTGCATATTAAACCATTTTAATCTTCCAGATGATGATTTGAATCCCAGTCATATCAGTAGAACTTGTGGAGACGTAGGATGATTTTTGTTTCAACGTGTTCTCGTCTTTTTTCTATCTCAGATTTCATGATTATAGCTTAATTATTCACTATTATTCACCTTGAACCATTCATTATTTGTTGGTCCGAGAACATTGTATCTGATTTGATCAGGTGGCACCATAGCATTGGGTATTCTCCCGGGCATTTCACATTCCTATTATGCTGATTTCATATTATAAAGGGCCTATCAAGGAAGTGAGAATTCGTATAGCCAGTGAAAATGCGCGGAAAACTAAAACTTTTCCTCCTCTTAGTGTTCTTACTAAGCAATTACTCAGATTAAAAAAAGTGCATGACATAATTTAAATGTCTACAATTGAATGAAATTATGTAGAAAACACCCAAACCACAAGAACAAATGAGTTCGGAAAAATGGTTAGGAATGTTGGCACATATCGTAAAATTTAGAGCAGCAAGTTTGCGCGCGGAAAATTAGATATGTGTGGGATGTGACAGTTGAAAAGTTAGAAAAATTCTACATCTTCACTATATGGAAAATAGAAAACTCCTAAAACATGGTTTCGTGTCGTTCGGTATTAAGTCTTGAAACTTAATTATATGATGGAGGTTTACACGTTCTGGAACAATACAGTCATTATTTACTGTGAACCCAAATTTCACTTTACCATAAAAACGCAATGCATTACATATAATGATAAACACTGAAATATTTCTTTTGAAAGGACACATGTGTCAGACGGTTGACGGACAATGCGTTTTCATTCCCCCTGCAATTCTTCAATAATAATATTTGTTTATAAAAACACTTTTTGAACTTAAGAAAATTTGCTTTATTAGCTTCTTTAACAAAAAGAATACACGCAAGTTTTATCGAAGAGGAAGTGTCTAATGTTTTCTAGAAATCGACCACAACTAACACAATGAAATAAAGAACAATTGACGTTATATAGTGTTCATTATATTAGTTTTATTAGATTATTAAAATTAAGCGTCTACATTAACAAAATCACTTAATAATAGCTGCTATTTACATCTGGGGCTCATTACCTATAATTTAAAGAAAAACGCAAGAAATTATTGAATGGAAACTCAAAATTCTTTCTAAACGGAAACCCTGAGTTTTTGCAATTTTCTAAATATCAGAGATTTTAATGAAGATGGGAACTATACCAAACCTATTCCGTACACTTTTTTATATTTGAGGAAAAACAATTCAAGGAATAAGTTTCAGCCATTTTCCAGAGAAAGTTGAAAATGTCATAAGCGCTTCAAGGTAAGTGCCTTCATAATTAGAATATCTTAATGACCTCCGGAATACCACATCTTACTTCTGATTTATATACAAAGTTTCAGCTCAAAACCGTCTAATCTAACAGAGTTATGTGTGACACATCTACCCATCCATTTACCTTCAAAAATAGATTTTCGGGTACAAAATTGCATGTGTATCCTCTTCGCATGCACCAATATTATCTGTCTTTAGCACAGCACAAATAGAATTTAATACTAACGTGTGCGCGAAGTTGCAGCTGAAAATAACCTTCAACGCGTATTTTACAACCGATATTCGAGAAGTTTGCTGAGGTGATTCTAATTATTTTCCTTACAGGAAGGAAAAATAATAGTACACCAATAATGGGAAAATTTCAGTTCTTTGTCATTTCATTACTGCATTGGTTTCATAAGGCGATCTTTTCCCAAACATGTTATGATGACTCCACATAAAATACACAGTTATTTTGTTTCCAGGTAGAAGTAAATTTCAAACAAATACTTTCACTCTGGGGGAAAATGCACGTTACTTTTGAAAAAACCTAAACCTAAAACGATGCATAATTGTGCAACATGATCGAACAAATTCGTATCTTTGTATCACTGCTTTGTAATGACTTGTGATAATCACGAAACGTTGAAGATAATTAAAGGGCACAATGTAAAGCCGATATTTAGTTTCAGGAGGCAACTTAAAATTCAATAGACTGGAAATAATAAATTCAATTCAGCAAAAGAAATTAGTAAAACATTACTGTACACTTGTGTAACACGAATGAATAAAAATATTTTATTTTGTCAGTTCATGAAAATGATTCATCTTATGTTTTATGTCAGTCACAAAATCTTTCAGAATTATCCGATGTCTCAAAAGAGTACGAAGTTATTGCCTTGAGAATGAATTAATACACAGTCGTTGAAAACGGAACACAAAAGCGGCAGAGAACGTTTCTTCTGAATACAGCATTTACCCGAGCAGCGCGTAATTACGAATGGGAAATGGAAGCAAGTATCGGTGGCGTGCTCTCAGGGCCGGAGATATATCTACAACCGCCCTTTCGTCGCGACACTGTCAGACGATTCGCCGCTGACCTACAAGAGGCGACAACGATGGATGGATTCCAGATATTCTTTATTTTGCAGACCTGAAACTATAATACAATAAATTCTACTTTAGAAGAACGCCGAAGTACATGCTAGTTTCCTAAATATTCAAAGATTAATTGAACGAACAAGTATTTCCGGTCAATTAAATTCCTCTAAAATATTCTAGAGGGTCTGAGGACTGGATTCTAAAATGTGCAGACCTCGGTGGACACATTTGTGTCGGTATATTTGAAATATATTTTGGTTCTTGTTGTGTGCGGCGAACTTTTAAATTCCCCGCGCGGACGCCATGGGCAGCGCGCGCTCTTCAAGGGCCGCTGAAGCTCTAGAGAACCCGGGCACAGTGTAACCAGTATGTTCACTTGCTCCAAAATCTAGTTTTGCGCGGGGCAAACTCTCGGCCATGTTCTTGGTTATCAGCCCATAGAATTTCAGCAGATACATTCGGAGGCATAGACACCGTGTGATATGAGAACTGACATTCTCAAAGAAACTTACGAGTTGCTTATACGACAATTAACGTGGTTATGATTGCCTTTTCTGTCTCAATTTTATCGCACGCGAAAAAATTTCTAGACTACGTGGGTTGGCGAGAAAAGCGCGGAGGACAGAAAACAGGTGTGCATGAGATGCCATTGTCATTTGTTACTAAAAGTGCAGCAACTAGGAATCTGTTGAGTTTAGTGTTTGTGTTTCAATATTTCCTTCAAGTCGTATTATCGTCTCTGATAAGAAATACTTCAAATCGTGGTTATTTGTCTTGTACTGTAAAGACATGTAAAACTAATACCAACACCAGTAAGTTTAGTTTCTTCCGATTTCCAAACGATGTGGAGGTAAGTGTGCGTGTTTAATTTGCTTTAGAGGACGTGAAATTAGAAAAAAATTGATAGAATAATAAAATGATTAGAAGTAGAGAATCAAATTAAGGTAAGAAAATAATTTTAATGTAGTATTTATGTATTTCGCGCGCTGGGTGTTATACCAAGAACATGGCGGACGTCACGTGATCGAAAAAACTTTTTTAATGGGATTTGCCGCGAGTGAACATACTGGTTGTACTGTGACCCGGGGTCACGCGACGGGGTCAGCGTTGCCTAGCCAGAGAAGCGACTATCCACGGGCAGCGGCACGGGACTGTGAAAGGGGCTAGCCGGCATCTCCAGGGCACAGCGGGCAGAGCCGAGTCATCGGGAAGGGAGAGGAGGTGCGTGAACCCCTCGGGCAGAACGTCGACAGAAGAACATCACGAAATTGTGCCCGAGTTCGGTTACCAACATGTTTGGTGACCGAGTTAGAAGTCTATCTCCTGTTCGACTGTTCTTTCTTTCTGAGCTTGGTTATGCTCTCCTGGCAAAATCTGTTAGTTGACGTTGTTTCCTGGTACTAGTTGGATGAGAAATTTGTAAAGAATGTTAAAATAAACTGATTTTGCTTGTTTGTGTATATGTTACGCATGTTTCTCTTTGGTGTTCTGTATTATCACGTACGTGTCGGTTGTAGAAAAAACGCGAGTTCTGTATTATCACGTACGTGTCGGTTGTAGAAACGTTGATTACACGACTCTCTTTCTTCCGCTGGGACAAATCATGGCTCTTTTAACTAAATAGGTGCTTCCCGCATAATCTATACTCCTTTTGATTAAATCACGACGCTGAGACACGAGAAAGTAGACCTAAATGTTGATGTTGAACTAAAAATTTCGTTTTTACTTAAGTTGGCGCTTGCCCCATTGTTCGTACTCATCAATTCTGACAGTTCACCATAAATATTTTAAAATATTGTATCATCACATGGCAGCCAGATCTTTAAACGGCTGGGATGGCTGGCTGCCGATCACTTGGGATGAGCAAAGGAAGCAGTAACAAAACCTTTGGAAAAGGAAGTGGTGACCTCTCTCCCATGACGCAAGGCGAGCGGGCAGTGGACACCATCCCGCCGGTGGGTGCGCATGTGGGCCCACGGGCCATTGCCTGAGGAGGCGATCACGTGACCGCCAAGATAAGTTGGGACAGATGCCGGAGAAGAGAGAGTTGGTCTGGAGAGTACCTCGTGAGCAGATGTGTGTGCTCACCCGAGACGGGTGTGTAGTCCTAGAGACACGATGTGTGGCCACCGACGCGGTAAAGCGGCAGATGCACGAGCCTAAGGGACGGGGAGCAGACAGGAGTCACGAAGGTAATGGCGAATGTGAGCCCAGAGCTGAATATAGTGTTAATCTTGTAAATAAACGGATTTGTAAATAGAGCTCCTGTCTGTGTTGTCCTTTCGCTACCAAGACGCCATGATATTAACCAGAAGATTCCTTTGTTCTCTCTCTCCCTGTTAAATAAGCGCGAGGCCGACTCGATCGGCGAACACGTCTCCGCCCGTGATCGCTATTGGAAGCGAAGCGGTACCGCTGGAGTAACTCATGTTCGGTGGATTTGATGATTGCCATCGATTTCTGTTTCAGAACAAAGATCGGAATTTTGCCCTGCTTGAAGCACCTTCGCTTTTGATACTCTGCCCAAGTGCCAACTGGAGCTTGAAGTGATAGCTGAACCTGCTATTCCATAGGATTTAGTGGCCACTTACCCGATATTCCACAGGATTTAGAGGGCCACTTACATCAAATGCTAATCGATCACTTGGTCATGCTGTATGGATTTGTTCCCAACAGTGGCGGCAGTGTGCTGACACTCGATATTCCCATGATGCAACATCAAGTTGGTGGCATTAATCTGTATTTATAATTATCTGTATATATGATACTAGTTATATTTATCTAACAATGTAATACGTATTGTGTGCACTGCATATCAGTGTTTGATGGGTAGCTCTAGTCGAACAAATGAGAATCAAGAGGATGTGTCATTATGAGAATTTCGTGCACTCTCTGCCACCGCAGCCAGGACAAGCTCTAAGCTCTCGACTGGGTTCCGACATGTGTGGTAATGTAGTGCTTCTAAGTGTAACTAAGTAAGGGGAAAGAAGAGGACAAGAAAAGATGACGCACGGTACGTTGCCAGTTGTTGGGGTACTACTCCGGCATTCGCCTAGTATTGATCGTAGAGACCACGAAAAACTACCGATCAGACGGCAGCTGATCTCTTTCAGACAGTAGCTGACTTCGACCTACCTATCTAGAGTTGAAAATCAGCCACCATCGGGCATCGACCCATAGAGAGTTCATGCAAACACAGCGGCAATGCCGACTTTGAGCTAACTCAGCCGGTATAAGGATTTCAGTTTATGTTTAACAATTCATAAATCAGAGCCGATACTAGTTGCGTATTTCACCGCAAAGAGTTTACCAGCTACAGCAAAGTGATGAAGTGGAGGTTAGGTTCAAGGTACCCTTGGATATGAAGCGAGAGTTGAGTGAACAGGGAGCATCAGCTAATGAATATTTAAACCGACATAGAATGCTCATTGATTGCGTTAAAGAAAAGCATATCAATATTTCAGTATTTTCAGAACCTTATCGATGATATCGATACACGGTTTAAAACACAAACATGATTTGAAACACAAGTTGTAAAGAGTTCAAAAAAAGGGGGGAAACAACCAATCCAGTTTTAAAATGATTGCAATAATCGTACTTAAAATACTACTCCAATGATTGTAACTTTTCATCATGAACTAGCCATTTCCTTTCGTGTATCATTACTTGACTATGTCGATAGCCTATATACAAGTTATAATTCCGCAACGAAAGCTTCGCGTTTGAGCTCTAAAGGCGCGCGGATTTCCGCCTCCATTAACATAGGTTCGTCAAAGTCACCACTGCCCGGGTGATATTCTGGAGAGCAGATGTTCTGATCGGTCTCTTTCATTGAGATATCATCAGAATCAATTCCGAGAGAATGCCGGAGCCCCTCAGACAAAGCAACAGATGACGCGCACCCCTTCCTTCCCTTCCTGAGGGTGGTTGGGTGCGCTCATGCCTCACCCTCCTGATCTACAAGGACCGCCACCAAAAGCGACTCTTAAGGAACCTCTTGACCGGTAGGTCCTGGATTCGAGTCCCGACGGCGGCAGGATTTTCGATACTAGCTTGGCAGCTAGGTCGCATTCAGTCGCTGACCGGAGGAGAATTCTAGTGACCAGCTGCTCTGATCGGTAGTTTTCCGTGGTTTCTCCGATCAACACTAGCCAAATGCCGGGGCAATGTCCAAACAAACGGTCCACGGACCGCGCGCGATTTTTCCTTCCCATTCCTTGTCCTTTCCTCACCCTCACTTATCCTTACAAGCACTGCACTACCACACATGCCGAGAGACTGGTCGGGAGCTTAGTCGCTTGTCCCGCTGGTGGGAGATAACCCGTTAGTGGACTGTAGGTCGGCACCGGATCTCACCATCCGGCGGGGGAAGATCACAGCCACCTCTGGCACTACACTTATGAGACTAATAAAATTCGTAGTTGACTCGCCCGGAATCACGAATAATCAAAAGGTCTCAGGAGAACGAAAACTGATATTACAATTTTTGTGTGTTGATATCATGATATTAACCAACCACCGGTAGGTTCACGAGAAATGTTGGATATAGTTTAATAGAAAATATGCTGAATACGTCATGTGTGCAGAATGTCGTGGAGTTCCCACGCCCATTGTAAGGTCTATTGGTGTTGTAGTTGTGAATGTTGTGGAGAAGGGCGGGGTGCGAGTGACTGACGGAGCGATTGAAGTGATAAGCGGTAGTGGGAATGGCGAGGACGTGAGGATGCTGGGAACAGTTGAACTGAAGCGAGGCGAATGCTGCGCATGGTGCGCTGGAGAAAACGAGACAGATGGTCACTGAAGGAGCGAGGGAGGCTGAAGGGGTGATTAATGGCGGTGATGGTGCAAAGAGAGTGATGATAATGTAGAGGGTACGGGGACGTGGTTGTGTGATCGATGGACTTAGCCACTGGGGGATGTGGCTCTTGGGTTGGCGAAAACTACTTGTGTTGTGAAAGCAACAGGAATAGGAGGTTGTGACGGGTGTGCGAGACAACACGGCGGCAATGGTGGGGGTTGATTATAATGTGTTGAGAGGGATGGTTTGACGATAGTGACGGTAGTGGAGGCCGCGATGATGCGGATATAATAGGAGGTGGTGAGGGAAAGGGTGCAGGGCGGATCGCGTGGCGGCGGGAGGTGTTGGAGGGGGGCGGGGCGCAGGCGGCGGGGTGAGAGGTCATAATGTGAGCAGGGTGGTGGGAAGGGAGAGGCTAGTGCTGCTGGGCGCTGTGGAGAAGGCAAGGGCGGGGGGCGATGGGGGGCGGCCTCGCGGCGACCAATTACGTGCGCGGCGCCGCCTGCCCCTCCTCCGCCCCCCGCGCGCTAATTGACCTGTAACGAGCCGTTACCGGATAACGACAGCCGCCGCCGCCTCCCCTCCCCCTCCCGGCCTGCCCCTCCCCCTCCGCGCCGCCACTAACGAGCTGCGGCCGCCCCGCAGGCACGCGCCCTCTCCCCTCTCCCCTTTCCCCTCCCCTCCGCGCCCGCCCCCGCCCCCGCGCGCCGCGCCGCCCGCTTCGTCGCGCCAACAGCAGCGCCCCGCCGCGCCGCCGCTCGCCGCTTCCTCGTCCTTCCGCTTCGGCGCCACTCCCGTCACCCATTCGCGCTTCTTCTGTTTCTCTACTTATGGTTCTTTAGTCTAGCGACGGCTTGCCGCTGATTACTAGCATCCGAGACACTGTCTTTCCCGTCTTTTGGCCTCGTTTGGTTTTGTTTTGGCGAGATTTTCTTTGATATTTTCGTTCCATGACGTTGTGTTCTCACGTACTTTGTTCTTCTCCTCTTTCTTTCAATTCCTCTTTTGGTTTGATGAACACCACTTCCTCTGCATCTCATTCTATCATTTCGTCATCTTCATTCACATAATAGCATCAGCAATATCACCTAAACAACGATTTAATACTTCATTGCAGGCTGAACCATGCGTCGTTAGGTACTGGATTAATAATAATAATAATAATAATAATAATAATAATAATAATGCTTGAATTCACGAAAACATTAACTGCACAAAAGGAAGAAAAATTGATGTAGAAATGTAAGATAACAAAAGAACATTTCCGCAGAGACTGTAACAACATCGCAAAGGTCACCTAAAACTAGGGTATAACAGGAAATTCCGGGAAATGACTAAACTATCTACTAAATGATATTTCATGCACAATAATTCAACATACTTTAGCAATATCTGACGTATTAGTTAAAATATTATATTATCAAAATTGTTTTGTGATAAGAACTGATGTTCTCGCATAATCCATAGTATAACTTTAAATATACATTTAATTAATTGTTATTTCACATATTACGTTGATGATAAATTTATATTTATAAATAATATTGAGTGTAAAATGGTTTCGAGTTTTAAAAGTAAAGTAATTTAAATTAAAATAAAAACTTAATATTTTGGGTTCTAATTTGAATGTATACTTTTTTGCATTTTTTATTTGTTCTGGATAACAATTGTGTCTCGAGTCCAGATGCTCCCGTTCGATATATATTGCAGTTGTAAATCCACAAATAAAACTTTATAGACCGCTAGTTGGTTGGTTCACATTTTCCGAGTGGCGAATTTCCTATCACCTGACACTAAGTAAATAAGTGAGAACACCGGTCGTTTCCAACTTATTCCCGGAGGACTATCTTAAGTAGCAATGTAGCAAATCTTCAATAATGGGTGTGAACTTTTCTTCCCTTATCCTCCACTCATTTCCTTAGTGTGTCATTTGAGCCCTAGTGCTGGGTGACCAATTTCACTCATTCTTCATGCTCTAGCAGAGCTCTGACTGCTTTCTAAGCTTGCGGATGGAAGCCCAGAACTCAGTTGGGCTGCAGTACATTAAGGGAATGCGTGTGGACTGTACCGTGTTCTAAGCCGCACTCTATCGTCTTGAGCGTGGTGCAGGTGTTTAGGCTCAAGCCGCACTCAATTAATTTGCATCATAGTAATCATATGCATAAATAGTTTGTTATTCACGCGTTATGTAGTATGCTGAAGTTAGGTTATAGCTAGTGGGAGCCTTACATTGCCATAGCGCAATTTTGCAATCGTGTTCTATTCCTATTCGTAGTCGGCCTATTTCTTTCGCGAGCTCACTCTGGTTACAGTGAGTGCGCCGCGTACGAGGCTACATACGTAATTCCGATTGCGTCATGCGAGGCGCAGCCGCACGCCATTTCCGCCTGCGTCACGTGAGCGATCAAGTAATCGCTTCTTTTCTCTGAAAAACGATAGCCAAGAGAATCGCGCTGGAAATACGATGACGAAGTACGATATAGTTACAATAAGGACCCTGTATGGTCCACTACACCACACACTCATTTGTTCTACTAGGGAGCATTGACACCAGGGTGTGCACCAAAGCTTCCTCTTTTATCCCCACCCCCTGCCGGCGCACAAGTACGCTGGTCATAACTACGCAACTTTTCTTGACCGATGACCTTGCTTCCCCCTCCCTTGAGCAATAAACAGTTGAAGGTAGAAAACTCGCAGCGAGCACTGATGACAACATTTCAAACATTAAAACTTTGTCAGCGCAAAACAGAAGCTAGTCAAAGCATGTTGCTTTTAAAGTCGAGAATGCCTCTTTAGGTTTATTCTATTCTCAATAACATGTAAAGAAATTGCTGAGGCAGGTCCAATCCTTCAAGGGAGGCACCTCACACTGAGAAAGTTAAGAGGACGTATATAGCGACGAACGCAAAATTACCGAAAAAGTTGCGAATGTTCGTGAAATGGAAAAGAGGAAAAAAGGTTTTGTTGAATGCTTTGAGTAATGCTTTAGATTGGACTTCAGCATATACTGGAGCTAGTATTTCCACGATACGTAGAACAATGGCAAAAAGTGCCAATGACCCTTTACAATCCTCAGATACGCCCGGTAAAGGTCACAATCAATGAAACCAATTTATCATACTCTATGTAATGATATATGTTACATACTATTTCCACAAACTTTACACATATCTTCGTATGAAAGGCTGATTTATAGTATTTTAAGACTTTAAAAAATAGTTGCCTTGTTAGTTAGTTTTAGACTGTCTCAACTGAGAAGAAGCAATTATAATAAAATAAGATTTGTCACTTCAGGCAAACAAACCCAATACGCTTCCCAAGTCAAAAAATTAACCAGTAAGGCATTACGAAATGTGGGGGACAATTTTAAATACAATCTGAGATAGAACTATTAAAGGTGTACTGAGAACAAAAATCAATAATGAAAAAGTTGTAAATACATAGAGCACACATCTCAGTCATTTTCTTCCTGAAAATGACTATTGTTTTATTCTTAGTCAATGAATGAATAATGATATTCCAGAGGTTGGCACTACTAAAAATACTCTAGTGGCCGACTTTGTAATTAATACCCCCACCCCGCCAGCATTTCTTCAAACCATCGGTCCAGATAAGTTGCGCGGTAACTATCCGGATCCCCCCGAAACGCAGTTTGCTCTCAGGGCAACCTCCCCATGCAATGCCTGGGTCGGGCCGTCCTGCCAGCACAGAGGTTCTATCCATCCAGTCTAGTACTGGCGTCAAAACGAGGTTCTGATCCCCGCCAGTCTTCTGTATGTGGATTTGAAATACGCCATCAAGCATGCACAGGGGATGCCGACTAACGTATCCCACAGCCAATCCCGACTCATTGAGGAGCGACGTCAGCTTTTCGACAGGAGCTTCGCCGTGAAGGGGTCCAGGTGGTCGCGTACATTCCCCCACCAGAAACCAAGGCTACCTACTAGTCGCGCGACTTTTCTTGACGCCGGAGCTCCCTAGTGCTCAACCCAGCACGACTCGGCACGGTCTGGTCAAAATCTTGGACTCACACGGGACGGCACGGCAAGATTATCAGGGCTGCCCATCACTGCTTTCGGATTCTAGCGATGATTCATATTATTCAAGAGATGAAAATTAAGTACATACACTAATATCATATCTCATGAATAAGTCATGCTATTATTAATTATTTTACTCGTGGTTGCTATTAATTACTTTATTATTTGTTCTATTTTATCGTCTATAATATCATGATGTATTAAGAGCGAAAGAGTCGCGAAAAGTATTAATAATGTTTCAGTTGGCAACACCCGTCTGATGTGACGTAAGCCGCAATGTCTTCCCCCCGCACCCCGCGCTGGGAGACGTCAAGAAAAGTCGCGCGACTAGTACGTAATCGTGGTTCTCCCCGGCGGGCCAAAATAATCTATGTTTTTGACGCTGACGGTCGTTTCCAGCCCTGAGGAAACCTCAAGCGCCCGCTGCAGTCGTCGCACCTTCTCTGCCGTCGGCCGCCTCTGCTACGCCCTCCAACTTCCCGCAGCGCTCGTTTCTCCTTCCGATCCGACCCAGCCCAGGTGCCAATTGACGTCTTTAGTCGGGGGGTGGAGGCAGCTCGAGTCCACTTCGTTACGCTATCGTTAGACAACATGAAGTGAAATATTCAGTAGTTTTTATGCCCTCAGATATGAATGACTATCATTTAGAGCAGTGGTGTCAAGGTCTTCTACTGGTGGCAGTGGCACGCGTCGTGGCTCCGTAGCATGCCACGAGCTTCTCTGCGCAACTAGCGCCGGGAAAGGGAACTATTAGTAACCCCGCCGTTTTACAATAGGGATGGTGTTCTCTGGTAGCGGGGTGACGAACTGCTTGAAGGGGCGATTTCGTCGTGGTACTCGTGCCACAGACTCCCGCTCGTGGCATCGACCTTGACAACACTGATTTAGAATGTTATATCACTATCCTGAAAACCAAAGATTGTAAATTGTGCCTAGGGAACGAAATTTTATTTTACTGTAATTAAAAAGTAAAGTTTGTACATATATGTATTCATTTATTCAAAGATATGTAAGAAAATACTAAAAATATGTAAAATTACAAATGATGATGTTTAAATTTGTTCAATATAAGCATTTTCAAAATGTCGAACACAAAAAAAAAACAAACGCCAAAGGCTTTAAAATGGATTCGAAGAGGCTACCTCGACAAAAGTAATTGAACATTAGTCTTCATCACACAATTCGAGTTTTGTTCGAAATACAAAATACGTACGTAGTATGCACAACGTGGTTTACGAGCAGCCGGGGCAAATGAACAGCCTTGCTGCATAGTCAGTAATGGATCGGGGAGGGGTGGGAGAGCAAGAGGATCGTACATCCAACATTCTTTGTTCTACATTAATGGAAAACGAGTACCACATAGCGATCGAATCTTTTACTAAAGTAGTGTTCCCATTATGAACGAGTTTAAGACATTTTTTTTATTGAATAATTACATGCCTTTGGTCAGTTAGGCCCTTGGCAGCAGAAGATGAACTGATTGAGTACTACAAACAGAATTGAGTATCTATAAAGAAAGCTCACGCATCAAGAACACTCTATTTTATGTGTTGAATTCAAATTTGAAAGGAGATTATGGGGGGTCGAAGAATTGTTTGGGCAATTTACGTTTTAGTCGGTTTCGATGGGGATTGTGTTTACCAAGTTCAAAATGAAGTGCAGATGGAATTTTATTAATTTTGCCGTAGAATTTTGCTGAAATTTGTATAAAAAAGTTTTTAATCGGAAGTATTCCTAACTCAGAATGAATTTGTAGATTAGAAATAAACCATGAGGCTTTAACAATAGTTCTTAGGCAGGTATTCTGAAAAATTTGTATTTTATTAATGTTTGTTTTAGATGCTGATCCCCAAATTGGACACGCATAGGATAGTATAGGCCGAATCATTGTTTTGTAAACGTGCAATTTAGTCAGTATACTTAACGAAGAAGAGTATTTCATCAGAGGATGAAGCTGATGCCATCGTTTATTAGCTAAAGAAATTCTTTGGGCGATATTATTTCGCCAATGGAGTCTTCTGTCCATTAATACTCCTAAATATTTTACTGGCTCTGTGGAGGAAAGCGATTTTATTGGCTCGTGTTTAAGACATTTTATAAATAGGTTAAAAAATCGCAATTCTCGAAACGGGAGTATATGTTTCTCGGTGGGATAAAGGAAGCACGATGAGACAACGGTGAAAGAAATATTTGTCACATTGCGATGGAGTTACGCAAGATCTCTATAAAACATGAGTGACCACGTGGTTGAGATTTCCTCTGCTTCGCAAATCCTTAATCCGAGTTCGCGAGTTCACACAAGCAGGAGATAAGTTTTACAATTCAGGGCGAAGGTCCGGAGGTCAGAGAATCACTGCACAAAACGTATGTGGAAGTGTAGTGCAAGTAAGAGACGTAAACGTATGTGGAAGTGTAGTGCAAGTAAGAGACGTAAACGTATGTGGAAGTGTAGTGCAAGTAAGAGACGTAAACGTATGTGGAAGTGTAGTGCAAGTAAGAGACGTAAACGTATGTGGAAGTGTAGTGCAAGTAAGAGACGTAAACGTATGTGGAAGTGTAGTGCAAGTAAGAGACGTAAACGTATGTGGAAGTGTAGTGCAAGTAAGAGACGTAAACGTATGTGGAAGTGTAGTGCAAGTAAGAGACGTAAACGTATGTGGAAGTGTAGTGCAAGTAAGAGACGTAAACGTATGTGGAAGTGTAGTGCAAGTAAGAGACGTAAACGTATGTGGAAGTGTAGTGCAAGTAAGAGACGTAAACGTATGTGGAAGTGTAGTGCAAGTAAGAGACGTAAACGTATGTGGAAGTGTAGTGCAAGTAAGAGACGTAAACGTATGTGGAAGTGTAGTGCAAGTAAGAGACGTAAACGTATGTGGAAGTGTAGTGCAAGTAAGAGACGTAAACGTATGTGGAAGTGTAGTGCAAGTAAGAGACGTAAACGTATGTGGAAGTGTAGTGCAAGTAAGAGACGTAAACGTATGTGGAAGTGTAGTGCAAGTAAGAGACGTAAACGTATGTGGCAGTGTAGTGCATATAAGAGGAAGTGTGTGTATGCAAGGGGTGAGGGTAGGATAAGAAAGAGGAAGTTAAGATCGCGCGCGGACCGTGGCTCTTTTATTAGGGTACTTCCGCGGCATTCGCCTGGCGTTGAACGGAGAAACCGCGAAAAGAAAACGATCAGAGTATTTTATTTATTTGTCAAAAAAACAGTAAAAACTGTATATGACGTGTGGGGAAAGAAATTTATCTGCGCACATTTTCTTGAGGGCCAGAATTTTATAAAAAAAAACGAAAAAATGAATTTAGAAAATAATTATTTTAGAAAAATAAAGATATTTGAAAAATGATTTTTCCCGAGTTATAGAAAATCAATTTCAACTGTAAATGAACTACAAGCAAAAGGAGTGCTCAACAAAACGTGCGCACAGTGAAGCTACATTTACGTCCAGAAGCAAAACAAGGGGCCATCTCAGCATTTGCTCAATGGATCAGGGAAACTGGACAAAAGCCTGATCGAGATGGGGAGTAGTCGGCGGAATTCTCCTCCAGACAGCGGCTGAATTCGACGCACCTTTCTGGCTAGTGCTAAAAATCCTGCATTTCTCGGGAATCGACCCCTCGGATCTCCGGGTTAGAGACACGGCAGTGACATCATTTTACCATGCTGCCAACGCCTTCCCGGGTTTCGGGGTGCTCACCCAACACGGTATTGGAGGGATCCGGCGGCGTTTAATTGCGGTGAATAGAAATTTTGAGGAAGGGTGCAAGCACCGAAGCGCCCTAAAGAGCGACATTTTGGTCCTCTGGCCAAAACGTGGGAACAGCTCTCTCCCGCCTCGTCTCGTAGCGGCACTCTAGTTTCAGTATATCAAATTTGAAAACAACTTTGTAATAGTTTTTTAGGTATCTAGGACGTTAAGTAGATTTTTTTGGCCCGAGGGAGATTTCCAATCCCTAGGGCTTCTGGCCCAAAGAATTGGAAGTCGCCTGAAGGGCAAAACATTAAGTAACGCCCACTGTGCATATAACACTTTTTGATCTACTAGTTTGTTGCGGAAGCAAATGAGCAAGTGACGGTCAGTTGGACAAACAGACGGGCAGACGGACGGATAGATGGACGGACAAACGGACGGACACACGGACGACCAGCCGGCGGACACACGGAGTGACGAACGAACAAATGGACGGATGCACCGACGGGCAGACAGATACACGAGCCGACAGAATGACGGTCGGGCGGACGGACGGTCAAATGGATGGGTCATTTTGAGAAAACACCACTTTTTATGTCATGCCCGCTCCCTGAAACGTATTTTATAAAAGTCTCGGCACTGTTTTTTTGCAGCATTACATAATTTTTCTCTATACTTCTTATAAAATGCGTAAAGATATAAAAATGTACTAGCGTACCCGTGCGAGAACTCTCGCATATTAAATTGCACCCCCTTCCCTATCTTTCCATTTCCATATTCAGACGGAAAGTTGTTAACGAAACGTTTTAATTTGTTTAAATAATGTATAATGATAACTGCCGACCTATTTATAGAACATGAAATAAAAAGAAAAACAATGAAATTGATGTCTGAAAAGAAATTTTCAATAAATTCAGTATTATAGGCAAATGGCCTTGGAACAATTCACTACATTTCCTTAGAAACAGCTTGTGAAATAATTGAACAGTCTTCTTTGACAGATTTTCGCTTTCCTTGATAGCCATGTAAACTTTTTCTGATATATTTTACTTTTGAGAAAGCTACGTAAAGTTGGCCATGCGAAAATACAGCATCGGGCAAGTACTACTCTACTCTTTAGAACATTATTTAACTTTATTACCGAATTGAGAGGAACACCCGTGCAATTCATTCGCCTAGAATATCAAGAAATTAGTCACTTACAGTTGCAGATTCTGCACGTCTCCGAATATGTAGGGTTGTATCGAGAAGCGCCGGACCAACAAAATTTAATAAAATGTCCCAGAAGCTCTCATTCTATATATTATGGTGCGAAGAATGTTTCTGTGAGACCTTGACCTCAAAATTACAACATTTTAGTCTCTAGAAAGCTTAGTTTAGGAGTTATTAAACTACATAGATGTTTAAAAGTCTGCCAGAGTGTTGCAAATTGCATTCGACATGAATATTGAGATGCCTTTTTTTCACCAAATCCTTCATATTTTTAAAGTCAAAGTGCAATTCGCCACGTCTCCGTAAAATTCTCTTTTTTTAGAGATCTCATTTATAAAGATTCGTGGCATACGAGAGCCGCAAAATGCATCTATACTCCTGAAATAACACAAGAGAGGATTTTATATAATATAAACAAAAAACGTGATGTGATGAAGCAGCATCTTGACTGTCGTATGATGTAACAACTGTAATTTTGCCTTTGGTGTCTAACAAATATTTAATACAAATTCCACCTAGCATTAATGAACCAATGCAATCTGATTACTGCAATGCTTCACATTTTTCCTTAGCACACTTCAAAATATTCTTCTCTGTTTGTTCTTTCTGTGGGCTGATCTTACACACCGAATAAATTTTTTAACTATTCGTAGCAGTGGAGAGATAACATATCACGATTTCATTAAAAAAAATTGTATGTGAGGGAAAATAGGAAACAAAATACTGCAGAAACACACAAATCAGTACTGTATCTGTAACACTGTTCTTCTACTTAAAAATAAATTGAACTTGCTTGTACATAAGATCTAGATCTTTTACTGACATTCTCAAAATAGCATCACTGAATGTACCAAGAGAAAAGTCTTCATAGTTTTTGTGCAAACGGTTCAACCTGTTTTCTGTAAATATTTTTGCAAATGCAATATTATGACTGAACACGCTGACTTGAAAAGTTGACCGAATCACTGCTGATAATGACAATACTGGCACAGGTGAAACACATACCAAGCCGGTTAATCTCGGGATTACTGTGCACCTACTTCTTCACTATTATACGAGAGCAGGATATCGCTTTCCTCAACATGATCCATTTCACTTCCATTCGGTGCGCTGGGATGTTATCGTTCACCGGAGAGTAATCGTTTTATTAAATTGTTTTTAGTACCAAACCTAAAAAATAATCTTCACTCTTCACCGTTCAGGATCGTCCATTCTTTGCCAATATTGTTTCTTTCTTCTTTTTCCGACGAAGAACGTCAAAAGCTGTAAAAGCTTTCTGTGACAATTATAGTTTGACTTAGTTCACGGCATCCTGCGCCAAGGCTTGTGATAGAGGTGGTATTGGTAATTTCGGTGAGCGCCGTACCAGAAAATTGTAATAGAATGTCTAGTAATATCTCTTTTTGTAGATTCGAATGCAGGGAAGGCCTTTGGTCTCAAGTTGTCAAGTTTTAAATCCCTAAAAAGCATCGTTTAGAAGTTATTTAACTATATACATTTTGACAATGGGATCATGTGCTGCGGGTTGGATTTAAGACGAATATTTAGAGGTTTTTTTTTCAACAAATCCTTCACATTTTGAAATTCGAAGTGAAATTCGTCACTCTCCGTGAACTTCTCTTTCTTTTGAGACCTCGTTCATAACGATTGGTTGCGTGTGAGAGCCGCAACGGAAAGGTATACTATTGAAATAATAAAGGAGACGATGTTACGGCCGAGAGGCTAAGTTCGAAATGTGGTTAATGTTAGTTGTCGGTTAATTCGCACATTAAATAAACTGTCATGGTTGGGGATGTGTGAATCGCAATGAAAGGATCATTTTGGACTTCGGTCTACTGCTGATATTAGCAACAGGACGCTGGAAAAAGTAAGGTGATTTCACGAGTATGGCTCGTCTCATGTGTTCACAAGATGTATTACAGCATAAAAATGGAGTGGAAATTAATTAGTTCCATAGACTCAAGGTTGTTTTATGAAAATTGCGAAATCCGAGCCTCCACGCTAACTCGAAAACGGGTAGCGTAAGGTTAGCGGAAGTAATGTATATAATGAAGCTAGGTTAGGTTAGAAGGCAAAGTGTGTATAGAAATTTACGACTGATGGTGTGGAACTCGTATCACATCTTGCTTCTCGCAAGCCTCAGAAACTTTCCACCTTTTGTAGCACATAATATCTGCTATTTTTCATTACTATAACTTACCGTATGTCATTTACCCTAACTTCCCCGTGTTGTCTATTGCCCACTTCATCCCACTAAATACAAATGTATTTTTCGAAGCTGTCCCTACATCGGTCTTTAACAACCATTTTGGATAACATTACCCAGCTATTTCGGAAATTAATCAGATTCTGGCTGTAACATATCCAATGAAGGCGCTGCCATTTTAAAAGCACCAGACGTTTCATTTCCCAGCGTTATTAATACTTGATGTCATTTAATATTTGTATATTGGGTGGGAATTATTGCTTGCTTTTATGGCTTAGGCTGAATGTTCTTTGCCTATAAAAGAGACTCTTTCGTAAATGGCCTTTGCAATTCAACTTCAGAGGTTCGTTTTTGGACCTTTTATTTTAATACTTATATTTGAGTGACTTCAGGATAACAGGGAGTGTTTTGGCGCAATTACTTTCAGTGATTTTATTTTGTAGCTGGTCGATAACACTATCTCGTTATTGAAATGTCAAATTGTCACGTGATAAACAATAAAACATCTTCAGCGAAAAAAGTATCAAGTCATTACAATAGTGTGAAACTTTGAAAAAATAAAATTTATAAACTTGGTAAAGTTATTTAAAGTTCATTACAGTATTCTATTGTTAATAGTGTATTTTTGGCTCTCATTTGTGAAATTAATTTTGTGGTAATGAAACGGAATCCGGGACAAATTAATCTCACCTCCGTGATAATGAATTGGTGACCGTTGCAGATTATGAATTAGAGATGCATATTTTACAGGTGAAACAAAATATGCCCAGAAAGGGTGCAAAAACCTCCTCCCTGCCAGCTTCTATTCACCCTAAATCCATGCTATATGGCACTAACCTTTTCGTATTTGTGACGGTAACTTTAAGTTCTTTTAATTATACTGCAATTAATACTACTATTATTAAGCTCTCTCTCGCTAAACCCTCACCGCACTCTTTAAAGACAGTATATTAAGTCGAAAGACACGTCTATTCTTGCGTACATGGATCGGGACATAGCGTCGTATTCGGGGATTTTTTATGAGTGACACAGCCGATTTGGACTTATTTATGTCTGTATAAGACACAGTTTGCACACGGAATTTGTATCTAATGTCTTATTTCAGCGTTATCTTAGACTTGGCGTTCAGGGATGTCAGAAATTCTGGATTTAGTAAGTTATATCTTGAATATAATGAGGAAAACTAAACTTTGAAAATTAGACCATCACGCCATACTTTATCGAATGCTTTTTTAGAACCGACATAGAATGCTGATAGAATATTGATTAAATGTGTTGATTTTTACATTTCCGTATACATACGTATATACGGAGTAATATACATGGTATAGGAAAAGTTATGTAATACTGCGCGAAAAAACGGCGGACTTTCGGCAGAAAAAAAATAATTGCCGGGCCCTGTTAACGAAAAGGTGGATAAAACCAGTTGATAAATTAAAAAAAATATATACCTTAACACGTGCGTAGCCAGAATCCCTGTTTTTTGGGTCCTTGACACCGAAAAATCAATTGAAAGCAAACGTTCGTCAGTCTCTGTCCGTATGTGAACTCCACTAGCGCCTAAACCATACTTAGGATTTTTTTCAAATTGAAGTAACCTATGTCGATCTGGCTCGAGTCGAAGCTTTTAGATTTTCAAAAAGATTTTATAAATTTGGGTATACTCCGGACATTTTCAAAATTTTCTCGAAAAGGGCTCCAAACTTTCTTTAAATTTCTTTTAAGAATAGAGAAAAATGCACTTATTAATGTGGCATATGTCCTAATTTTACGGTTAACTCTGAATTTTTGAAAATTGCAAAAGTTTGAATTTTCTTCGGTTTCTTCCTAGAGCTACAAAATTAAAGATAGAGATGTTTCCTTCAAACAAAATTTGTTCGCCATGGTGAGTTCTTTTATTAAGGTCATGAACATTGTTTTGAAAATTTTAGTAGTTTTCGCGCAATATTGCGTGGGATATGTGCGATTAAAAAATAACAAAAACAAGATTTTCTCAAAAATGGCTCCAAATTTTTTCTTTAAACTTTTTGTTGGGATAGTGATAAATGTGCTCTATGAGATGACATTTACGCCATAATGCTCTTTTCGTTTTTTCAAAAGTTACAAAAATTTAATTTTTTTGACTTGTCTCTCACGTCATTCATATTTACATTAGCGGCGAATTGTTCAAATTATTTATGGGTACATGTGCTTGAAATAATGTCAAGTAAAGTTTCTCGAGAACTGAATCGTTTTCTGTGAAAACTAGCACAAAATTTCAGAAACCCTCAAACGCCATTTTCTCATAAATTGCTCCAAATTGTTTCTTAAAACTTTTCGAACGGATGGTGATAATTGCACTATTTAATATGTCGTAAAGTTGATTTGGGGATATTTGTTTGTTTTTCTCTTTTTCTTCTTAAGTATGTTTCCTGTTGATTATTTTCAGTATTGTTTACTTAATGCAATTTTTTAATTTTTGGGACAACCAAATGAAATTTAGGTTTCATGCAAATCCGACACTAACTGGAAAATGCCACTATGATTTCAAATTTATTCTTTTGAAATTGATTACGACATTTGAATAATATAAATTAATATACGATAAAGAAACTCAAACTCTACTATCTGAGGAAAACATAAAATATATTATTCTGAAGATGAAGAAGTTGCTCAGAAATGATTCTGGTCCACAAAACTCAAAATTGTGACTAATGTTGACTCTCATTGGCACATTAACATCAACAAAAATATATTAAATCGAAGTTGGGTTGGAAAGAATACACTTCGAATACCCCAGGTAGGTTAGATTACCCGCGGTGAAGGGGCTTGACCTTTCAACTCAGGGTACCGCGTTTCAGTTACCGGTCAATACGGAATTTGTGGCGGAAAAGTGATCCCAGGGGAAGCTTCTTCGAGGTTCTTCCTCTTCGTCTGGCTATTCATTCCATCACATCATTAATCGTCATTCAAATCAGGTGGTTGTCATCACTCATCCACAAAAAAATCGTTAACTCCAGGAATGGGTGTTATGATTAGGAATATGCATCATAATACAGGTAAACAGAAAGATTTTCATCCTCTGTGCCTTCGTGCTGGAGTTGCCCCCCCCCCTCCAAGTGACAGTAGCTTTGAAGTATCTGCCCCTTCTTGCGGTATCTCCCCCTGCGGGGTACTGCCTCAGCCGGAACAAAATAACTTTTCTATTGTTCTTCCAAGATGTGTAGTACTGTAGTGCATTTAAGTGTAAGGGTGAGTATGTGTGTAGGGGGAGAGAAGGGAACAAGGAGGAAGGAAATATGTGCAAGGTCTTTGGGACGTTTGTTTGGGTTCTGCTACGGCATTCGCCTATTATTGATCGGAGGAACTACGGCAAACAACTGATCAGAGCAGCCTATCGCTGGAATTATCTTCTAGACCGCCGCTGTATTCAACCTAGCTGCCTAGACAGGAACGAAAATGAACTACTGTCGGAACCCTAACCCTAGGCCCTCCAGTCGGAGCCGCTGCAGTGACAACAGTAGTTGCCCTGAGCTAACCCAGCCAGTGAAGGATCGTTCAGTAAGACGTGGTGAAAACAGCGATGCCTGCAGGGGGGCGGGGCCCATTGTGCAGCCTTCGGCCTCCCGCTCTTGGCCGCCGCCGCCGCCGCAGCTCCCGCGCCGCCGAGGCAGCCCAGGCGACAACGCGCCGCGCCGCGCCGCTGCGTTTCGGAAGCGGAGGCGTGGACGGCGGCGGGCGAGGAGGCGAGGCGCTGGGCGGCCGGCGGGGGCGTGGGGGCGGGTCATTGTTCGGCGGGCGCGCGGGGGCGGCGCGCGGCGCGAACGTCGAAGGCGGTGGCGTCGGCGGGGGCGAGGGCGGTGGGGGCGGGGGCGGCGAGATCGATGGCGCGGCGCCGTCGCCACAAGGCCTTCGCCGCCTCCGCCGCCGGCGCGAGGCGTCGCGTCGAGCCGCTCTCGCCCCCTCCCCTCCCCTCCCCTTCCCCCTCCTTCCTCCCCACGTCGCTCCGCGCCGCGCCGCGACGCCTCCGACGCCGAGAGTCGGAGATTTACTTTCGCGAGGCGCGCGATCTGGGGCGGAATTGCTGCGGGTTCTCAGGGCCCTCAACACTCCGCCTAATTAATAAATACGGGGCGCCAAATAGAAATTTGCTCCCGGCGGCTAACGATGTAGGGAAATGACACAATAATGTAGTCGGAGATCACATGTTTGTGACGACTTTATGATATTTTTTTTTTTGATTTTTTCAACAATGAAATCCGTGTATAGTAAAAATATTTTGATTCGCTTCATAAGAAAATTTTTGCACGTTATATTTTAAATGAATGTCATTTTGCACGTTCAATTTTAAATTGACTGATGTGATGAATATTGATTTAAAGCTTTGATTGCTTTTTATTAATTGCTTTAAGTCCGAGATGCCCCCTTGTTTTGCTTCTGGACATAAATGTATCTTCTCTGTCTACACTACTTCTAGAGTTCAATGGGAAACATAGTTATTTAAATTATCGTTCTCCATGTTGTCGCGGTAGAAAGTCATTTCCTTCACGAAGGGCACGATGAGGGATAATAGCCGAAACCGATAGCTGATTTGCCTTTGGAAATATTTTTTTACACCTGAGCGACTATTTTCCTATAAAATCTTGCCAAAAACGCCCATTTCTTTCTGCATTAAGAATTTAACTTGTATATGGCTTAGGGCTTATAAATGTTGTCAAGATCGATGCCACGAGCGGGAGTCCGTGGCAAGAGTACCACGACGAAATCGTCCCCTCACGTAATTCATTACCCCGCTACCAGAGACAACGCCATCCTTATTGTAAAACGGTGGGGTTACTAATAGTTCCTTTTCCCAACGCTAGTTGCGCAGAGAAGCTCGTTGCATGGCTCGATACCACGACGCGTGCCACTGCCACCAGTAGCAGACCTTGACTCCACTGGCTGAGGGTATGGATCTCAGAATTGAGAAAATGTGCACAGAATACACTTCTTTCCATAGTACATAACACACACAGTTTTTAGCGGTTTTTGACGTTAAATAAATGAATATAACGTAGTCAATAGGCAAATGACAGAGCAACACCTTCAACAGGAGGTCACGACCCGGGCGGGATTCTTCCTTCCCCTTCTTGACCCCTCTCTACCGCGTCCTCCCCACCCCGCGTAATCCCGAAAGTCACCGGTAGAGCTGCCAGCGGGCGGTGCGCGACCCAAACCAAGCAACGAGAAAGAGTTGTTGCCCGCTGAAGACGGTTGGTGTCATTGCTTCGTGTGAGATTGTGTTCGGAGTTATTGAAAAACGATTGCGAGATGTTTCACTAAGCCGTGAGTCCGTGTGTATGAATTGGTATGCATTGGTGAGTACCCTATTATCAGTGAATACGTGAACTGAAATGAAATACTGAAAGCGTGTAGTTCTATGCATAATTTCGTGGACGCGTTTCGCGAAACTTACTTGACTGATGTGAGAGATTCGCTGTTTATTCAGGAGAAAATACACAGAGCTATTTGCGCCTTACTTTCAAAGCGTACATTTGAATTCATAACTCACGAATCTATTGGCAACTGAATGCATTTATAGATGAATAGAGAATTACAAAAGAGTGATTCGGTTCCTAAATGCAGGTTAAGTTATACTATTAACAACGTACTTTTACATGAGAAAATGGAGTGTGTAATGGACATGTGCATGCTGAAGGTGAGAATTGAAACACTGAATTAAACAATTTGTGGCTGTACTGGTTGAATGCTTTTGTCTGACTTACAATGTACAGGACGAAAATGCTTTTTACAGTTTTACATTATTAAATGTCAGTATTTCAAATTGTGACAATTCAAGGTGGTTTACCAATTGATCAGTATTTCAAAAAAATATTACAATATGTTTTTTCAAAGAATTGTAAACCTGACCGGGACAAATTAGGTGACAAGGTGGTGACAATTAAACATTATAAACGGGCGGACGTCAGAACCTTAGCCAGTCGGCCGTTAGAATTGTAATGCCCTCGCTGTTCTCAAGTCACGCCGTTGTCCTCCCAAATCTTCAACTGCGCTTCGAGACTTGGAAAAGCGCATGAAGTTCTGATGATGTACTAGCTGCGACGAAAGTGGAAAATTACAAAATACTTTCTTCGGGTATCTATGCTTCTGGAATCAAACCACCTCGTGTATTTTTTTTGCCACTTAAAATTACTGATTCTATACGTGAGACAAGTTTTAAAGTGTCTGACACGGTTCCGTAAAGCAAAATCTCCACGATACGATTCAATGACTTAACATGCGAAAGTATGTGATAATATTTGAGTTGTTTTTGTATATTTTCTTCTGTCATTTACTTACAACAATATAATCGAAATGAGTTTTGCACTGCTGCAAGGATAATGAATGTAATCAACGATACACGAAAAAATAATACCTTCGTTAAAATTTGATGAAGGCTCTTTCTTTCATTTGGTTACAATTCTTTCTTATATCAATATATATTTACATTTTCATTTATTTTTACATATAAACGTATAAATAAAAAAAATTGAACAAGCAGGAAGGAGATGCTTGCTCAAACGTCTTCTTTTACTGCATTAAAACCCACCATTTCAATAGGTAACAACCACCATAGTAAGGAATAGTATGGAATGTTACCAATTGGATTCTTTTCTTCAGATGAATTGCTGAAGAATTTTCATATTTGTAGAAAAATCTCTAAATTTAAACTAGTTGTATTGCTGTAGCACATACTTTCTCGTATTATTGGTAACTGTTATGTAGTATTTCAGCCATAATTGGAAAAAGTCCCAACAAATTCAAACAAATAGCTTGGGGTGTGAATTTGCAATTATTTCGCCAGCCAGACACAGTAGTCATTTCTACAAAAGAAACAAACTAGAATATATCACAGCAGTTACAGCATTTGCAGCCTATTATACAGATAAGCAATGATAATTTCATGCGAGCTTGCCTTGATTACACCGAAGTGAGCTTCCAAATTTTGAATGATTATACCATTCTCAGCTATCAAACTTTTTTAAAGTAAAAGAAATCTGTAAATTAAACAGTCAGAGCTAAAGGATGGCCATCCAATACATTGTCTTATAAATACTGTACATTAAAATTTGGTTACAAATCTATTGACTTTTATAATTTAAGAATTACTAGCGTACCCCTGCGAGACCTCTCGCATGCTATACCCCAACCTCTTCCTTATTTTTCCATTTCCATATTAAGCCTGTAATATACATTTTTCTTCAAGACATTCGTATCCTCCGTCACTTATTCTATATATCATCTTGTAATTGATAATAACATAATACACCCTTTTCAAAACAAACTATTCTTAATTAACTTTATTATCGAGCAAAAAGTACACCCGTGTAATTCAATCGCATAGAATATCATGTAATTAGTAATTTGACAGTTGCGGATTTTACAGGCTCTGATCAGGCGTGATAGAATCAAGAAGCGTCGAACCAGCAAAAATGTAATAGACAGGTCAAGAAGATCTCACTCTGTAGATTACGGTGTGAGGAACGTTTCTCTGAGGCCTTTATCCTCAAAATTTTAGTTTTTAAGGCCCTCGAACGCTTCGTTTAGGAGATATTTAACGATATAGATTCAAATATCCTGACGTGCGTTGTAGATAATATTTAGATGCGTTTTTTAAACAAATTCGTCATATTTTTTAAAGTTAAAGTGCTATTTATCACTTCTCCGTGAACGTCTCTTTCTTCAGAGACCTCATTTATAAATATTGGTTGCGTGTGAGAGCCGCACAAATATGGTATACTATTGAAATAATATGGGAGACGATATCTGGAACACGATAAACATGACGATATCTGGAACACGAAATTAAATCTTCTAAAGCAAATACATTATCATACATTCAACTATTAAAACCTGCGTTCAATAAGCTACAAACATCACAGCTTAACAATGAAATCAGTTCATGGAGCCAGGCCAACGCGGCATTGCCATTTAGACAGCTTACGCAGCTATACCATTTAGACACCTCTAGTAACAAAATAAATACTGGATCTTTCAAAAGAGTCAAAATTATTTAAATATCTAATATTGAGAGATAGATTGCACCTAAAAATGAATCTCTAGTTTTATAATTCATTGCTTAAGTCAGGTGCGAAAAACATTAAACTTTTCATCATTAAACTCAAAATCATGCGAAAACTTCACATTTTTAAAGCATTGCGCATGGTCTTATGTAACGTTCTGATTTTTGGGAGTCAATTTCTTTAAGAAACTAGTGGTGCTACAGAATGGTACAGACATTTTCTTACTAATTAGTTTTCTTATTTCTTTACATTGGTCTACCCAAGCTTCTTCCTACCGGCACCTAAAAGACATTTTTTCACATTTTCTCTATTTACGTTCCCCTAATAGTAAAATATTATTGCAATTTGGCTTTAAAAATATTACAGAAAAGTAGAATGGTCATATATACACATTTTCATTAAAACATTGAGAGCCGTCTTTGAGAAAATGACGTTCGAATATTTGTGAAAATGCGCAATTTTAATCTCATTTTCACAGAAAACTTTAGTTCCTTAGAAACTTCAAAATTATTTAATGTATTTTTATTCACGAGTCCAATAATTTATAGTAAAGAAACCCATAATATAAGTATTAATGACGTGAGAGATTTTAAAAAAATTGTGTAATTTTTGAAATGTCAAATGAAAACATCAAAATTGCATTTATGCCATGTCAATCAGTGTAACACACAAAAATATTGAAGAAAAAAATGCACCCGTATTGAGAAAAATCTTGTTTTTAAATTTCTTTTTATTTCATGCTAAATTAGGTAAAAGCTACACATATTTTTAAGAAATACGCAAGACATCGTTTAAAGCATCTAGATTCTAAAGAACTAATCTTTAAGAACACGTTTAATTCAAAAGAAAAATCTCTATTTTTTATACTGTACTCGTAGTTGTAGGAAGACGTTGAAAATAATTGGAACTTTGCGAAAATTCAGAGAAATAAAAAAAAGGACCCGCGCCATTTCTGTAAGCCCACTTTTTGTCTATCCAATATAAATAATTAATCCCAAAAATTCCCAACCAGGTATCTCCCATCATCGGGCACCGCCCCAGCCGGAACAAGCTCTAGCTCGCAACTAGTCATCTGACAAGTGTAATGTAAGTGTAAATGTACGGGAAGAGGATAGGACAAGGAAGAGGATATAAAGATCGCGAGTTGTCCATGGCCCGTTTGTGAGGGTAGTGCTCCGGAATTTGTCTGTAATGAATCGGAGAAACCACGGGAGACTGTATATCAGCAGCCGACCGCAGAAATTCTCCTCCAGACAGCGACTGACATCGACGTAGTAGATGCGACCTAAAGTCGAAAATGTTGCCACCGTTGAGATTCAAACACTAGCTCCTCTGTTGATTTCTCGGCAAGGCCGCATGTCCAAGCTTTGAGAACTCGGCAGCATTTTGAACATATATCGTTAAATAACTCCTAAACGAGGCGTTCTAGGGCCTTATAAATTAAAGTTTGAGGCCAAAGGCCTGAAAGAAACGTTACTAATCGTAATCTACAGAATGAACTCTTCTCGAAAATTCTATTACATTTTTGCTGGTCCGGCGCTTCCCGATATTACCGCACCTGCTCAGAGACGTGCAGAATCTGCAAGTAAATGTGAATGAGAGGGGGACAGATAGCGGCAGAGACAGACACACAGTGACAGACAGGGACAGGGTGAGGGAGGGAGGGAGAGACAGTGAGAAACGGAAATGGGAGGGGAAAGAGGGAGATGAAGGGCAGAACAACGTTTGCCGGGTTTTCCTAGTTGAATGTAAAAACGCTGCTTATCGTATGTTTGTTAGTCTCTGATTATTTCCAAAAGGTCACTTCTCCAGAGACTTGAAGTTTTCAAGAATGTGCGCGTGCCGAACAGCTGATGGCCTTTTTGAAGTAAAGGATCGGATTGCTCATACGACCCGCGTTGATTTGGTTCTGGTCTCCGGGTCGCATTCACGACAGTAGTGTTGTAGTGATCTTGGACCGTGGGGCCGCGGGTTCGACTCCCGTCCCGGGCATGGTTGTGTGTGTGTTCGTCCTTTCACCCCCTATCATCTCCATATCGTTTCATCCTCATACCATAACGTTACATCCAATGGTCGCTAATGGCCTAGTAATTGATGCGACCTTAAATAACTCTCTCCTACAAAAATATGAAAACGAGCGCCTTTGCTGCCCCTCCACCAGTTCCCAAATTGCGGCGCTATCGGGGGATAGATTTTTCCTATCTGACATGCGGTGCGGGTCAGGGTAAGGTGAGTAGAAAAAATACAAAAGAAACGAACATTGAGACTTTTTCTTGATTGAGAAAATGGGACAAAACGGAACACACGGACATAACAGAAAGCAACGTAACACACTGTAGTAAAGTACACCTTTAAAACATTAATGGAAATTAATAGCACGAATAAAAATAAAGTAAGTCAGCAGTTTTAAATTTATTTCAAGAATTTATTTGTAAAAATTATTTTTTGTAAAAGTGGTACAGAGTTTGAAATTTAAAAGTACGGTACATTGGAATCAGATATTAAAAAACAAAGAAATATACTCATTTATTTAATTTGCACTTTTATTCATTAAAGTTGGCTCGTATACCTCAATTAAGACTGCTTGATAAGTCGCACAGAAACTCAGATGCAGAATGTTCGGATTATTGAATTTTCTCGGTAACGATATCGATAGCGATAAAACATACACAAGCTGAAATGATGCGATAGCCCATTTTTCCCTTCCTAGATTCACAACAGAATCCCTCCCTTCTTGATTTCAAGAATCTGTGAAACACTTTTGTTATGTGGTACACGAGCATATGATCTACTTGCACTTCCATTTTTATGAACTAATGCAAACCCAACGGAATTCATCCTGATAAATTTAAAGTTGTTGACGGCTCTTTATGTCTATTAATCATTGTCATAAAAACGATACATTTTGTTTTCCTTTAAAAAAAGTACGGGACAGGGACTCAAAAGAAGGGACTGGCCTAGACCTTAGGGTCCAGGTGATGTCAGTCTGGGCAACGAGTTGGGAGCGTTAAGAGTCCAATGAGAGGGGTAGTCGTCGACGGACTCCAAGGTCATTTTCTTCCTCTATTCTTGTTTTGGTAAGGAGTTGCTGTTTCATTTTTTAGTAATTTTATTATTAGAAGCTTTTCTAACATAACAGATAGTCTCGTCTTTCAACGGTGTTACAAAACAATTTGAAACAATCGCCGTACGTTATTGCTTCCTCAAACTCTTTTACAGCCAGACTTGCCTTTAATGACGTTAGAATCTTATTTAGTATATCTCAATGTAGGCAACAGATTTGCAATTGGAATTACAAAGTGAAAGTTACAAAAACAGGGATTGGCTATCTTGGAGAAAGAAGCGCGAGAATAGAAACTTTTTGTAATGTAATACCTGACCTTCTCGTCCCTTAAAAACTGAAAATAATTTTAAAACAAACGTGCGGAAAATGATTGTAATACATTGATAAATACACGTAAGCTTAATTATTATAAGGGATGGATTTTAATGAAATGCCATTTTATTTCTTTTCACTTTATAACAATGCAGTTTTGTATGGAAATTAATTTTGTGCTATGACAAAAAAAATGACCCATTTTTATACGTCATTTTTGCATTTTTGTCAAGTTTCGTCAAATCAGTAATTTTTTACCTTTATCCGTCATTTCTAAAGCATTTTGCGCTGATATAATTGATTTTAATATTATTTTATGGTACTTGCTTCAACTAATGTTTATAAGAAGCAACAAATGTTCTCCACAGAATTGCTGAGTAGTCTATTCGATTTCTTCGCTCAGAAATTGTAATGACAGCCGTTGTGAGTTTGTAATCTAAGGTTTCTGTGACGCCTACCAGAAGCCATTGTCAGTTCGGCCGATTGCGGGATAACTAAAGACAGATTTCCTGGTAAAGAACAGTCAAACTAAAAGTTTGCAAAGCTGAGTTCAATTGAACGAATGGAAGAAGCCTCGATTACATCAGTAACGTATCCAACAGCTTGATTTTACATCTGGACTGGTTTTAACCACATTTTTTACGTCATTTTTCTTCGCTTTTAGGGTACTTAAAAGCATTTTATTGATAATTTTTGTCGATGTTTTAAGTCATCAAAATCCGCTCTCTAGTTATTGTATAATATAATCTTTTCCTTCAAACATTTTGCATTTATTTTGAGGTTCCGAATCAATTTGGTATGCTATTGTTAGTTCGCGCCCCTTGTTATAGAAGAAATTCACGTAAGAAAAAGCAAAAGTGACAGTTCGCTAAACAAGTGAACATCACATGTAATTCAGAGAATTATCCCTCCGCCGCGGCAGCTGTTCAGAAACACGTGCACCAGTACGCACCTTACATTCAAGACTCGGTTTTAAAATAAACATAATACTTATCACGCAAAATGTTAATTCCATATAATGTGTATGAAAGAAATAAATTTTTACAGAAGAGCACATAGCACTGCTCTTCCTAATTTCAATTATTTCTCGTGGCGCACTATATTTTCTGTCGGACGAGGGACATGACAAAAGGAAGCGTGGAAACCATTTACAAGTTAGCCAACTGCAAACGAACGAATCGAGGAAGGAGAGTCAATGGGATCAAGGACTCAACGACCACAGAACCTTCGGTTATGTTGCCAGCACTAGCTGTCAAAATTGCTTGTTCTTACATGAATCTCTCTATACGCAGGCGCGCGCGCGCCGCATCACGTGACTTCGCCGCGGGGTCCCCCGCTCGCTGGCGCCTTACGGAATCGCGAGGCGCTTTCGCGGCCGCCAGCGATCAGTTTTGTGTACATTGGCAACATTGATTTTTGTCGTCGCGGGTACCGCCGCCGTCGTCGTTATTTTGCCGCGCACCACTTATCCCCTGCCCCCTCTCAGCCGCACCCCCCGCGGTGCCCTTGCCACGAAGCAGTGGGCGCTTCTATCCACCTGCGAGCTGACGACGTTGTGCAATGATGCACGTTTATTCGGAAACTTTTTTCAAACACAGATTTTGAATCAGTTCTCGGCTTTCTTAAGCGTTTGTTTCTTTGGAAATATAATCACTTTATAAATTCGAACAATATAAATAAATATACTCTTCATTTTTTTGCACAAGTGTCTTATTTCCAGTTGAATCTTTGCAGATAAAATTTCTACTCAACATAAAGTAGGAGATTATTATTTAGAAACTGAAAATATTACTGACGTTCACAACTATTAACTTTTCTCTAAAAATAAGTAAATTGAAAATTTAATACCGAACCTTCAACCACGTTTCTACTCCTTCGCAATCAAAATCAATTCTGCCTACAACAATCTTTGTCTCTTTCTCTTACTTTAAGGGAATTGACAGATCATACAAACAATTCTCGTACAGGTCTAATTTTCTTTGAAATCTCTGAATATTAGAATCCAGCAAATTTTTTCGACGTCTTCCTACAATATTGAAAATATTTTTTTCTTAATAAACAATGTTTCTTTAAAGGAAGATCTTTAAAGGTCATGTTACATTTTTTGAAAATATGAGTAGTCTTTTCGTAATTTTGCGTGAAATATAGGCAATTTTTAAAAATCTCAAAACCGGTTGCCAAATATTTTCTTTCAATTTTTTCGTCGGACTGCAGCAAAGAACCCATACGAAAATGGCACAGATCTGATTTTCATTGAAGTTTTTGAATTTGGAACATTGTAAAAGTTACAAATAATTCTGGAGAGTATGTGGTATTGCAGCATCACTAGCTATTATAAGATGAAATTATGAAATGTGTTTAAAGACATGCAACCAAATAACATTAGTATTTATAACAATATTGAAAACAGAGAGACGTTAAGAGGCAAGATGATATTTCGAAAAAGTTTGCTTAAGAATAATAGATTTCTAATATATATTGATATTATTTTTCTATTTGTTTAGAATTTAATCTTAAATTTCATTTCCTTTCAGAATCAACTAATTTTGCTCTTGCCTACACCGCATTGCTTTGTTTATGTAGTAAAATATCTTTAATTTTCCTTTTTTTAGTTCCCCTCATTTACAATCCGCATCAAAGTAATTGCACATCCCAGAGATTATGTGATATAATGGCTTCTACCAATTATGAATAGGTTCACTAATTAAGTGTTCATATAAGATTAATGAAAATTGATCCTTTTAAATTGATTGTAATTGTTCCCATGTGTATCTTCGTAGTTCTGCAATAATGTGGTAATTCGTTTTATACGGAAGGACAGCATTTAAGAAAGGAGCATTTAAGCGGACACGTTATATAAATATAGAATTCATCTAGACATTCGTTTTTAATTTGATGTGGTAGTTTAGAGCTTTTATTACCTTTTGATTTTGATTACGTTTTTTTTTCTCTCGAAACAAATATTGCGAAAAATTCTACACTTAGTCATTTTATGTGACCACAGGATATATTCTTTTCAATGTGATATCACTAGCTGCTTTACATGAGTGTCATTCTCTAAATTTGTAGTAAAGACCAGAGGTAAAAATCAAATTCTTTCCAGAGACGTAATCTTATCATTATACACGAACGAAGAGTTACAGAGAGCATATGTTTAACGTGTTCAGAAGTGGAGAAAGTCATGACATACAAATTTAAATGTTGATCTGATGGAATATTATACCTGTCGTGAAAAGTTAATGTGCAGTGTACTGGATTTTCTCTTGAATTAAAAATTTAATTAAAGACCAAGTAGTTGTGAAATAATTTAGTTTTTTTTACGAAATCCTCTGGAGCTGTCTAACATTATGTTGAAGCAAATCTTTCAAATTTAACTATTCTGATTATTTTTAAAGTTGAAGTTTAATGTAGATCAAGGTGAAGTATATTTATCTATCCCCTTTTATCTGATCGTCTTCCATCACTACATTTTACCGTTCATTTCCTTATTGTCAGGCGAGTTTACAACGGACAGCTGACTCCGCACTTCCAAACAGTGTGACAAAGGAGTATTTCATTTAACTTCTCTCGCACTCTCAAGGAGAATTGATCATGTCGTTGTTCAAAGAGTTTTCTTGCAATCCGTGCAGAACTCTTGGTACATTAAACCGCTGATATATTCAAGCCATTATCTTAAGATATTGAATATTTTCCTTCTACAAAATCTGATGAATGTGAAACAAATTCTGTAATTTGGGAGTAGGTACTGCAAATTTTCACTCACTTAATTTTACTCCAAGGACATTTTCTGAAAAATATCAGTTTTTTCCAACGTCATTTTTCAAGTAGCTACGTTTATATACGTTTATAAAAACTGCTGCAGAGGGTAAAGGTTTGACATACTTGAAAGAAGAAAAACAAATGATACATATGTTTTAGAGCATGTCATTATTGTAATATCCTGTACATCACAATTAGACGAAGTCTGGCCACTCTCGAATCTTTAATACACTTAAATATAGTTAAACAATTTATTCTTTTAAGGAAGTATTTCGTCAAATTCGCTGGAATTTGCATTACTCTATCTCTACCAGCATTTAAAATTTGCTGGTGAAGCCCTGCACGAAAATTTTACCGCAATTGTGTATTTTTACGCTTAATTTTTGTAGATAAAGGAAATGCATATTTATCTATTCCGCTTTGTTCTGATCGACAACCATCACCATATTTGACCACCCATTACTTCCCTACAGACGAATTTGCAACGGCCAGCAATTGCACCCACTCTGCTCTTCCAAGCGGTTTGCCAAAAAAGTGTTTCGTATATTTATCGCCCACCTTCCGCAGAGTCGACTTTTCATCTAGTTTTTCATAGGTTTTTCCTCCCAAAAATCCGCTGCCGTAACGGAGGCGCGGGCTGCGGGGGCGGGGCGGTGGATCTCCGACCGCAGCGCTACTTGGGCTGTAGTTGGGGGCTCCCGTTGCCGCGGATCCGCCTCGGGGGACCGGGGGCGGGGGCGGGGCGGAGGCTCGCCCGCGGGGCGCCAGCGCCGCCGCGTAATTCGGTAAGCGCGCGCAAGGGGGGTGCGGGGGCGGGCGCGGCGGCGGGGGCGAGCGCCGACCGTGCCGTGTGATAATAGCGGGGAGGGAAATATTTTCGGCCTTTTTATTGGGAGGCCCGGAGTGGCAGGGCTCGGGGACGGGGCGGGCGAGCGAGAGAGACAGAAAGCGCGATAGGGACGGAGGGAGAGCGCGAGGCGAGCGCGGCCGTTGCCATGGCTGCAGCATGACGTGGCTGGCGGGGGCGGGGGCGGCGGGCGACGGGTGGCGCCGGAGGCGGGGCGCGGGCGCGGGCGGCCGTGCGGCCGACGGGCACTAATTAAACCTGCAGGCGGGGGCGTGGGCGTGGGCGTGGGCGGGGCGGAGGGCGAGCGGGATCCGCTTCGCGCCCAGCCGCGCTTCCCCGGCTCGCGACAGCTCCGCGCCGCTCCACGCCGCACCGCAGCGCAGCGCCGCGCGCGCAGACGCTAAACGAAAACAATTTCCTCGGGCTCCGCCGAGTCCGGCGACGGCGGCGCGGGCGCCCTCCGCCTTGGCCGCCCCGAATCCGCCGCTCCGCGCAGCGCCGCCGCCTCCAAATTGAAAGGCGTAACGAAAATAATTTCCTGGCCGCGCCGCGGCGCCGAGCGACCCCGGGGGGGGGGCGGGAGGGGTGAGTCCGGGTGCCGCGGGGCGGGGGGAAAGCGGTGGTGGCGCCGGCGCCGGCGGTGGTCGTGCAACCGGCAGGGCTGCCGGCAGTAGCGGTGGCGGTGGCGGTGGTGATAGAGGTGCGAGATGGGGGCGTGTCGCCGACGGTGTAAGGGCTGAGGCGGGGGCGGTCGTGGGTGGGACGAAGCGACAGCGGCTGCGGTGCTGGCGAGGGGAGGGGGGAAGAAGCGGTGGAGCAAACCGGCAGGGCTGCTAGCGGTGGCGGTGGCGCCGATGGTGCAAGGGCGGCGGTGGAGGCGGTCGGGGGCTAGGACGAAGCGGGTGCGGCGAGGGGCGGCGGAGGGTTTAATGACGCGGAGGCCGGCGCCGAGTGCCGCCAGATATCGCGAGATGGACGGACTTAACAAGAGGAAGGGGCGCAATGAGGTCGAGGGGGCCCTGGAGCGGCGCGGCCGCGCGGCCGCCGAGGCGCGCCAATCGCCCAAACAATGCGCACCGGCCGGAGGTGGCTCTCGGAGGGGGGGGGGTCCGATAGAAAAATTACAACAGCCTGGTGGAGTAGAAATCATAGTCAATGCAGTGCACGAAGGAACTAAGAAAATATGAAACAAAAAAGAATCTAAAGGGGAATAGAAAACGAGGTGGAAATGGGTTGAGAATAGGACGAATATTCTGTAATATGTGAAAAAAGTGAACAGTGCGACATGGATTTGTATTACGCAGTAATACAGTGTAAGTGCGCATTTACCAGAAAATAATGCGATATATACATTTCGATAACACTTCCGTAATAATGGATAACCACCTTCATGTCCTGCACAACTAAAACACCAAACACGTAAATCAATTTTGACCATTAAACGAAGAAACCGATTGATATCGGAAAAGACTAAGAAAAATAAATATCAAAAAAGTCAACTTTTTATCGCACCTTCGGTGATGAAAAAATGCAAGTTGCGAGAATCGCAACGTGTAAATGGACAAAATGGACCGAGATGTGCTTACGTTTTTACAGGAGAATGGGAATGAGTTCTCCCGAGTGGGAAGGGCGAGGCGCGTGTGCGTGGACGAGGGTCGGAGAAGGCGGGGTGTGGTGGGGAGGGGGATAGGGACAGGGCTAGGAGGGGTGGAGAAGAGCGGAGCGGAAAATGGGAAAGGTGGGGGCGGGGAGGGGAAGGGTGGAGGCGAAGAGGGGAAGGGCGGGGGAGAAGAGCGAGGCGGGGTGGGTGGAGTGGGGCGGGGTGAGGAGGGGCGATAGGGACAAGGCTGGGAGGGGTGGGGAGGAGTGGGGGAGGGGGTGGGAGAGGGCGGGGAGGGGAATGGTGGAGGCGGGGAGGGGCAGGGCGGGAGGGGGGAGGAATGGGTCGGAGAGGGGATGGTAGAGGGCGGGGAGGGGAATGGTGGAGGCGGGGAGGGGCAGGGCGGGAGGGCGTGGGAGGAGTGGGGCGGGGAGGGGAGAGGGCGAGGAGGGGAATGGTGGAGGCGGGGAGGGGCAGGGCGTGGGAGGAGAGGAGCGGGGCGGTGTGGAGAAGGGTGTGGCGGGGCGGGCGGGGCGGGCGGGGCGGGCGGGGCGGGCGGGGCGGGGAGTGCCTGGGTGGGGCGGGGCGGGGCGCGCAGAGATCGTTCCGCGAGGTGAGTGCGAGCGCCGCCCGCGGAGGGCTGCTCTGAAGAGCGTGGGCTGTGACTGATGGAGGCGACGACGGCGGCCGGGATGGCGAGGGGGAGGATGTCGGCGGGAGCGCCACGGCGGATGACGCGGATGTGGGCGGGGAGAAATTGCAGATGAGCGACGGAAAAGTGGGATGACAGTGGGGAGGACGGCGGGGATGTCGGTGGCGATGACGGCGGAGTTGACGGAGAGGGCGACAGTGGAAATGATGAAGGGCGCTGCAAAAATGTCGTCGGAAATTACGGCGGGGATGTCTGAGAGACAGAGAGAGCCCCGAGGTGACTCATGGGCAGCGTACTGGCTTTCCGTGGTTCGATTCCCGGTTGGGGCAAAAATAGAGTCGCAGCTTTCATTTAAAAAATTGTCTCAGTTGCTGTTGTTGTGGGACGAAGAAAAGTTCCGGCAGGCGGAGTTTGCTAATGACGGTGAAGGGAATATGTTATGTTCGCCACATGTCTCTCCCCCCCCAGCATAGGAATTAAACAAGACCAAAGCATGGGGACAGTGTTAGCTCACCGACCAAGTCGACAGTCAGCCCAGAATACTAAAGACACTTGTCTGAGAGAATGGGAGAAAAAAGAGGGGGGGAGAGGAAGCGAGCAGGATGATGGCGAGTTTGACACGAGGATGATGTCGGGATTCATGGGGAAAATTGTGTTGACGACAACGACAAGACGAAGAAAACAATAATCAAGGTCACTGAGAAAATATGAGGGTTTTGTTGATGACAATGAGAACAGTTATGAAAGCCACCAGGTTGTTATTGATGGCTGTTTGGCAAGCTAATTTGCAGAGTCTGGCGGTGTGTCCTCGCATTAAGAGATTTAATTCGGCGTCAACAACTAAAGCATTTTACAGGCCAATGGGTGCCTTTATCCCCGAACGCCACGCCATGTAAAGCCTCACTTTTCGCATCTGTTGTGCGTGTGCGTGGGCTAAGTTTCCAATTCCTGCTATACGCCCTGCTTCCTACCGAACTTTCCCTTTTTCTCGTGTTTGGGCGCTGCCGCGTCACCATTTCGGTCTGTTTCCTTCTTCCCCTTCATTCGTTTTCCCCGAATAGCCACTTTGCTCTCGATTTATCGTTCTCACCGTCCCCCTCGCCCCATGTGCATTCTAATTTCCCTGTTGTATCCGCTACTTATCTACCCATTTCCTCCATTTCTGCATTTCCTGCCTGTACAGCTACTGATGCTAATGGCCGTCACGGTCTTATCAAAATTCCACCAGTTCTCTCAACTTGTCCCATTTCTTCGTTGATTCCTTTCATTTTTGCTACTTCCTCCTTATTCCTGTACGCTACCAGTCCTTTCTTACAATAGTGCTCATATGTTCTTTTCCATCTCAATTTATGCCATAACCTTCATGTCTTCTTCCTCGATTTTCCGATCTGGATGATTTCTGTTTTGTCCTTGTCCATTCGTTGCATGTGATAAACAACCGTCGCTTGAACAACCACCCTCGCTGTCCCCTGTTTTATTATTCGGTCCACTCAGTTCCCTGTTCCAACTCCCCTGTAGCTCCCATTTTATTGATTCTCTCCCCATAAGTCCGGTTAGCGACTTGGCCTCTCACCTCAATCGCCCCTCCACTTCCCTCCTCCTCGCCGTCCTCGGCTTCCTTCGCGAATGCAACTCCCCCTGTCTGCGTCATCCCTTCTCGACCTCCAAGTTCGCGGCGGACGCTTCGCGGCCACAACTCTCGTTGCGCCTCTCGAAAGAGTTTCTCCGCCGCTGCACCGCCGCCTGCGGCCGAGTTTCGCCCTTCGCGCTTCGCCCCTCCGGCCGACTGGCTCGGGGCGTCAGCTGATGTCTGCGGGGACTCGAGAGAGGTCCTAGGGTTCGAATACCGACGGTGTCGCACGATTTTAAGCACGGCTAGACCGTTGGTGTCAAGGTCTTCTGCTGGTGGCTGTGGCACGCGTCGTGGCACCGTAGCATGCCACGAGCTTCTCTGCGCAACTAGCGTCGGAAAGGAAACATTAGTAACCCCACCGTTTTACAATAGGGAGCGTTGTCTCTGGTGGCGGGGTGATGAACTGCGTGGAGGGCGATTTCGTCGTGGCACTCGTGCCACGAACTCCGCTCGTGACATCGATCTTGACAAGACTGAGATAGACAGCTAGGTCGAGTTCAGTAACGTCTAGAGGAGCATTCTACTGCCGGCTGCTCTGATAAGTAGTTTTCCGTGA